>OZ010790.1:138724364-139924364 GCA_963932465.1 Maratus speciosus
CCTCTATTTCACGGAGTGAGGTTGTTTATTTCATTCAGTCTAATACCAACAGCTTATTTCATTGAAAAGTTATAATGGAAATGTGAAGTTATACCCAAATTGTCAGAAAAATACTTAAAAAATTGCAAAAAATAACCGTTATACTTAACCGTCATACACTAAACACGTGTATGCAGGTGAAAACACCACGAACACAAATAATAAATTTGCGCCAATTTCATGTCCTGCAGTTGCTTAGCAATGCTGACGTCACTCAAATGTTTCGAAACTTAAAGCAAGTGCATTGGCATTCAGCCAAATCATCAATGTTGAATATATAAACCCAAAAGTACCAAAAAATTACTAAAACTATCTTAAATTGAACAGAAGTAGGCGAATGTACATGCTTTTTATATTCCTATTTATTAGCCAGAATTATGTGTAATTATATATACATATTTATATATATTTCAGTTTTTATTGTATTTATTTTCTGGATATCTTGCGTATAATATTTAATTTTTTGGATCTCTTGATTTCTTTCAATTATTTAGTAATTTCCGATAGGTTATAAGCGGATAAAAGTTATCAATTTAGGTCTAACGCAGACAATAGTTGACAAAATAACATATGTTTTCTATGAATTAAGCTTGAGTATCTCCCCTGACAAATCCTTAAGCTATTCATAGTTTCTTAATTTTTGTATTTTTGATTTCCTTGTTCATTATTTGAATTGTCTTTTCAATATATTTTTACATTTGTGATTTATTTTAATTATACATATATAAACCATATATATCCGAAACATACACTGGTGGACAAAACTTAAGGACCACTGTTATTTTAAATGATTACAGTTAGAAATAGATCCGCAGCAGCACGTGTAAATTTGCATGAATGCGGGATGTACTCTGTTTTGTGAAACTTAAGCAAATTTTGTAATTCTGCTTTTGATGATCAGGTTAAATCAAGATAAGATATTTTAGGTAATCGCCGGGTGCTATGAGTTGTCATTAGATGTAAAAATTGAAGGAAGTGGAGTTAAGCTTGAACATTGAAATTTTCAACATGTCTTCGAGGCACCATTTAGATGATATTACTCGTGGTAGAATAAACGAAAAGTTGGAAGAAGGACACAAAATGAGAGATATTGCCCGTGAATTTAATATTGCGCACAGTATTGTTTCTAGGCTATGGGCGGCATTCCAGTTGAGTGGAATATATGTACTAGGTTCACGGTAGGATGTCGTCTTAGCAGTATGACGTCACGAGAAGTTAGCTATATAAATATTTCGTCAAAAAGGAACCGACGCAGCACAGATGGTCAAATAGCAAATCACCTTTGTGATGCTATAATATTGCGGAACACTGTTGCAAAACGTTTGAAAAAGGGTTGACTATACGCCCTAATACCTGTTGTCTGTGTCCTACTCTCGAGACACCAACGTATCGCCCGTTTACAGTGGTGCCGTATGCATTGCAATTGGACTGATGACGACTGGTCTACCGTGCTCTTCTCAGATCAGAGTAGATTTACTCTATCGTCTGATTGTAGACGTAAACTGATATGGCGCGATATTGGTAGTGCTTCATGTCGCGAAAATATTTTAGAAAGAGATCGATGTGCGACTTCAAGTATTATGGTATGGGCATGGACAGTCATCCTGTTCAATGACAGCACGGGTCTCTATGTGCTTGACCAAGGGTCCATGATCAGTAGACGGTACATTTAAGACGTCCTGCTTCCACATGTTCAACTTTTTTGAGGTCTGTCGGCGAAAAGTTTCATTGTATGGACGGTAACGCTCCTTGTCATCGCTCACAGTCTGTACGAGATCGTCTTGAGGCCGAAGATATCCATCGCAGAGACTCGCCAGTACGTTCCACTGACCTGACTCCTATTGAAAATGTATGGGATGTCTTGGGGAGACATATTGCTGCTCGATAATTTTCTCCCACAAACAAGGAAATCCTTATCCGGGTGGTGAAGGAAGAATGGGGCAACCTGCCTCAACAGCTACTGAATCATGTTGTTCTGAATATGCCATGCCGCCGTGTTGAAAGTTGTCTCGCATTACACGGTGGGAACATCCCTTATTGATATGGCACTGGCGATTGTTAATTGCGAGTGTTTTGCTTTTTTTGTATAGTCATATTTTCGGACAATACTCACGTTTCAGAAATGAACATCCAGTACTACCCTGTATGCATCCTTTTAACAAAATGTTCATATTAAATCTTGTTTAACATTCTGTTAATACTATTGTTTGCTACTTGACCCACAATCTCACGTAGATTCTCATTTACGTGCACATTTCTTCTTGGTCCTTAAGTTTTGTCCACCAGTGTATATACATCTAGATATAGATTTCCGGACATTACGCACATGCATAGTCTGCGACTTTTGGAATTGGATTTATATCTAATAACAGTTAATGTTTTTTCAGCGTATATTGCAGATATTTTTTGAAAAGGACTCTCAGTACGAATTTATATATTTAATTCTTTCTTTCTATTCATCGAACAAAAATTCGCGATTAAGGCGGCAGGAAACACTTGGTATTCATAAAATTCAAAATAAGACAGCTCGGTATACTTTCGTTGTAAAATAGTAAGATAGTTTTAATGATTTTTTAAACGAACATAAAGTTCCTAAAATTCACGGGCCGAATAAAATTTTCATTTCTTAATTTAATATTTGTACCGCATTTTCCAAAACAAATATCATATCTAACAGCATACATTTTCTAATTGAAGGTACGGTTTTATCATTAGGGGTTTAAGAAATTAATCACCATTACATTTAGATTGAATCCCCTGGTAAAACATGTACGAGTATAACGGAACTTAATGCAAGTTTTTCGTCGTTTTATAAAATAGTCTAATCTAAATATTTTCACTAATGTAGTTATTTTGACTTAAATTATAAAGAAAAAGTGAAAACTAACACTTTGAACTCCCGGGATAATCATGCTTTTATTTTAAAGTGTGTCCTGACACATCTTTTATGGAGTCAATAATCATAAAACTTTCTTTTCACATAGAATTTTTATCACCAGCTTTAAAAACAATTCAGCAGATTTTGTTTGATGAACAGTCAATTTCTACAATCTTTCAAAAACGCATTTCAAGTATTTCTCTCTCTTGAACAACTTATTTTACCTCTGATAACTCTGAATAGTTTATAAGTATGTGCATGTGAATAAAAAAGAAACGTATAAAATAATTCATACATCACGAATTTTTCGTTTATATATCATAAATAAATAAATAAATCTACCCTATATATATAAAATCCTAATGAAACGAATTTATGAAACGGATATAAGAAACGACTGAAATGAAACGAATTTATGAAACGATTCTTTGAAACGACTGATTAAATAACTGATTATGTTTCACGGAGATTTCTCCTAAAATATTGAATGCATTGCGATGAAACTAAAACCAAAAATCCGTATTGATCCGCAGATCTCAAAACTGGTATTAGAATTTTTTTCTAATTTTAAATTATTTTTTCTAATAATGGCAACTCAAATTTTAATCATAACAGATGTTTTTTTTTCATATTTCATAAAAGGTTATTATTTTTAAATGATTTCGCGACCAGTTTGGCCTCCCTTAAATCTGTGCTAAGAACAATGCTTTTTTTGTATTTCGTTATCATGTTATTTAATACAAAACTTCCATTTAAAACTGAAACATTTAAAATTAATGGCTTTCACTTCTTTCATTTTTTAAACGAAACGAAAAGAAAAATATTAAGCACAGATGTCATATACGCACCGGGGTACCTAATTGGCGCCAAAATGGCGTTATTTTGCCTGACATGGTAACCCAGCTATTGTTGCTTATTTATTAATAAATTTTTATTTACAGTTATTTTCTTTTTATTAAAAAAATGCTATAAATCGTTTTGTTCTATAGTTATTAATTAATTTTTTATTCATTTATTGTTATTTCATTTTTAAAATAATAGATAATAATTTAAAAATACACGTGTTAACTGGTTTTCGAAAACGAAGTTTTCGCCAAATTGTCGTAAAAATAAATCACGCTAAGCCAGATTAAATAATGCAACATATCATGACATTTAATTTCAAACCCAAAGTAATGTTTTAATGGTACTACTTAGCTATCCCGTCGACCAATTTCGCCAAATTTTATAAATCGCCAAACCACTCACCAAATTGTACAAATTGACGTAATTTTTATTTTAAATAACGAAAGAAGAAATAAATTAGTATAACATTAATAAAAATACAAATAAAACGTCGAAATTAAAATCACTTGATGGCGTAAACACATGTAACTTTCTTACAGTTAAGTGAATGTGACATTTGCGATCAACCATTATTGGCATTTAATCTTATAATCTGGCCATAGATTTTTGGTCGATGGGACAACCAAGTAGTACCGTTTTAATTTACCACTCGAAAAAAAAAAATGCTAACTGGCGAGTTAAAAAAAGCTATTGTCGAGATTCGCATCCGGCTATTACAATAGTACTAAGAATTTCCTTGCAATCAAGGTAACTTTTATGTAGTTTTATTAAAAAAATAACTTTTATTATTTAATCAAAATGGAAACCTTTCTCATGAAAATGGGAAATGTTGGCGATACAATAATATTTGACGACTTATCACTATTATAGAGATTGTTTTCAATTCTAAAAACAGTGCAAAGAATAACATTTTCTAACGATTAAAAATTTATTTACACTTGACTATTAAAATCAGAAAAAGAACGTTAAAATTACTATTAAATGAATACGTGTTAAAAGCAGGAATATATTGAAAATTATGTCTTGAAAATCGTAATTACACGTGAATATTAAAAAAGAAAGGAAACTTTAAAATAATAAATACATTAATATGCGTTTGACGCTTTCAGGGGGCAAGGTACTTCTATTCGTAAAATGTTGAAATCAGTGAATGACACCAGAATTTATAAACAAATTTCGAAATACGGAAATGCTTTTGTTCACTTACTTGAAGAACTCCAATGAGCTAGTCGGGACGCCAATCTGTAAAGGCTTGTGCACCCATGTCCCGGCAGCAAAACCCCCTCAACTACTCAGAGAAGCCAAGCCGGAATGGCTTGGTTACAGCGACAAATAATACGAAATAAAATACAGCAAAGTCTCATTCATATTATATACAAGCAAAATTGGCACCTGCCAATGCACAGCACATGCTGTTTAACTAAAATAATAATAATAAAAAATAAGTAACCAAAATAAAACTAAATCTTATATAAGCCAAGCTAAATTAAAACTAGAATAAAAGGAAAAATCACACACAGTGAGAGAAGCAATAACTAATAATTTACATAGCAGTAGACAACAGAAAAAAATAGTTAAAAGTTTGTCATCATTCAAACAGTCTCTATTAATAGTTCAAGCAAAAAAAAAAAAAATCACTTCCTCTCAAACAAGATACCAAATACTGTGATGACTGTTCCGAAAAAGTCTATAAAATAAAGTAGTATGCAAGTAAGTTCAACAAATCCAAGATACTCAGCTTCAAAGATTACTGATATCAGAAAGGACGCCTTGATAGTACGGCATGTTGAGCAAGAATATAATGAATGGTTAGCATAGTTAATCACCAAGTATGACAAAGGGTTAAAATAGTTTCTAAGAAATTATCTGAAAATGTCATTCAAGAAGATCACTAAAAGGTTTCTCAGCAACCACTTAATAACAATACGTTTACTTGCCTCAAAGATAAACATACACAAAAGATATCAATCGCAAATGTCAGAAAGCAACCATACACTAAGGAATAAAGGTGGTCGACATGTACAGCCATGTGATTAAATACATAGTTAAAATAGTTATTAATAAGTGTATAAGAAAGTTCAGCGAGAGAGTCACTAAAATAGTTTCTAAAAAAACCATGCTCCAACTAGTCACAGTATGCCATCAATGATTTTTACTAAACCAGGAAACCAATGCCAAGATCCAATGATGCAACTCAAATCACTTCAGATGAAGAAGATATTCTCATAAATTTGTATATGTATACGTAGTTGAGTAACCAAACTAGACCTGTACAGGGATGCATATGCTAAGTCACCTCATTCTCAAAAATATATACATAAAATAAGTTAATAAACTCGAATGAACTTGTTGAAATAAAATACAGGATAAATCTCCCACCTATAACAAAACCTATGATGTCAGTATGAAACCATCATAACCATCATGATCATATACAAAGTAACTTTCTAAAATTTATATTTTTTAGAAATGAATATAGACTATTCAAAACGTTATAATTTTCTTTTAACTTGAAATAATTATTTCCATCAAAAAGAACCTGTTTAAAATTCTGTCTCAGTGTAAGATTAAAGTTGAATCTAAACGAGCTCTTCATCAGAACACAGTTACCATATATATTTTGCATAACATATCCAGTTTTACCACAGTTACACTATCGCTAGCTCTTTTCCCAATTTTGATCAAAAAAGATGCGAAGCTATCATGACCACTGAGATAATAAGTTAAAATTTGAGAGCTGCACAAAAAAACAGTGTCCACGCGGTTTAAGATAGTATACGTATCTCCACCTTTAGTGGATTCCGACCAATAATTCTGTCAGTGCTCTATTGAAGCTTTTCCAAAATAATTCTTTACCACTGAGACTGGAAAACCAATATTTTCTATAATATCCACGTCCTTTCTAACCAGAGCACCCTTAGCCAGTTCATCGGCTTGTTCGTTATCTCTCAGACCTACGTGAGCTTTAGTCCAACCTATCATTAAAATTTTATTCGAATTGCTGATTAACTTCTTGTAAATATCATCCACTACATTATTTTCTGGGATAAAATTCTGGAGTGCCTGGACTGATGAATTACTATCTGTATAGAGAAAAGTCATCTGATATCTGGATTCAATTAGCCAAGTCAAAGCACAATTAATTGCTGTCAACTCCGCCTGGAAGATAGAATTCAGTTTGTGAAATCTTGCCGAATAATCGTAAATAAATTCTTCTCCATGATACACTGAACTCTTCTCCATGATACATATAATAGCTATACCACTATCCATTTTGGATCCGTCCGTACATGTTATAATGTCAGATGACACTGTTTCTCTATTTATAACTGAATTAAAAAAATATAAATTGTTTAAATCACTATATGACACATAATCATGATTAAATGATCATCCCATAATATTTGTCGCATTAATACAAATATCTTCAGTTATGATTTGTGAAGTTCCATGAGTAACCCCGATGCACTCTATTTTGTATTTCAAATGAATATATATAGGAAGGACTCACGCCAGTACACAGATAGCATCTGCTGAAGTTGTTTTCTATGATCTAATAACAGTTAACAATGCTATTCTTTGAAAGGAACTTAATCTTGTATAACTATGTATATTCAGGTCCTTAAACCACACTTCAAAACCGTAAGTTATTTTCTTGCTTATTACAGTGAGGTACCAGTATTTCAATAATGAGGTCCGGGAAGGCCGCCCAGGGAAATCCAGCAAATGCTTAAGAGTTTTAGTGCAGTCCCTGGGGGAACAATTGATGCCCTTGTCTCTGCAGCCTGTACGCTTGACGTTAAGTGCAAAACATCTGAGATCCTCTCATACAATATCCAGATGATTAAGCCAGTTAAATCTAGCATCAATTGTAAAGCCAAGATACCTGACCGTTTCCTTGATCGGAATTGAGATTCGACCATATTTAAAAATAGGTTTTCTATTGGACAATGTTTCCTTACCTAGCAACATTGATGTGCATTTGGCTATACTGATTCTTAATTCCAATTCTTCACTAATTTCTGAAAGGATAGATACTGCAGCATTTACATTATTTTATAGCTCAAATTTTGTGTTCCCGCCCTCCATCAGACCAAAGTCATCTGCATATGAAATGATATAGGTGAGATGCGGGCACATGTGAACAGTTCGTATAAATATAATTTTTCTCGAGTGGATTATTTTCTATAAATAAAACCTACTCAATATAGTAAATAGAACTTTCTTTTATACATGGTATTTTTTTAAAAAACACCTGTATAGTTCTTCTTACATTTTTTAATAGTTTTATAAATTCTAAAATTGTTCACATGTGCCCCATCAGCGGGGAAGATCTGAACACACGAGGGGCACATGTGAACACAAGGAAAAAATATCTTTTGGCATGCTTTTTATTCTGTTATTCATTTGTCATCGTAATAATCACCTTTTAAATTCACCACAAAGAAATATATATTTCTCTAGTTTCTGGGTGATATGTTTAAGCAAAAGATTATAAAATGAAAATAAGTAGATTTTGGGGGTGGAGGCTTAGATGATTCATTAAGTATCGTTAAATAAAATAAAAAAATAAAGAAGCAATGTTAAAAACGAAATTAAAACTTTTAAATTTTGCTTAGGGGTTTTTGTTCGGAGAAAATTTTAGGGAGGGGGCGTTTACATAATATTTATCTCAAATCTGCCGAAACACGAAAGATTCTCACTGCAGTATTTGCCTTACTTACTTGTAAATTATAGATAAAGAAGGGTTTTTTGATGATTTACAAGAATATCTCGACTACAACCCCTCCCCCCTCCCCTAACTTCTTTTGCTTTTGAAAGAGGGAGGAGGTTACACTAGGGATTTTACGGAAATTTTCAGTTTAGATATTTTACTTTCTTAAAATATTACTCATATCTATCTCCATTCGAATCATCATATACATAACTGTTTTAGATATGGAAGTAAGCCATCATTGCAAGTTTAGAACAAATGTAATAGAAAAATTTGCAAAGTTGTTCAAAGTAATACTTTTGTATTAACAATGCATAAAAAATGTTGTTATGAACTGTTTAGTAAAATAATATATAACACTTATTGCATTTTAGAAAATATTAAATTTATTTAAAGTAAAACTGAATGTAAACGGGCTTGTTGCTCTTTATGTATTTGCTGAAAGATGTGTTTGATGAAGTTTCGATGCAAAATCAACTTTGTGTGAGGAAAATGTCTTCTATTTCAGGAAAATTATAGATAATGGAACTGACATTATTTATCATTAACACTAGAACGGCGGGAGGGGTCATTTTGACACCTGAGTACTTTCGCCCGTTGATTACTTTTGTTTGCTTGGGCGAAATCATTTGAAATTTTTTGACTTTTCCTAAATAGATAACATATATTTCTAAAAAAAATTCAGCTTTCTAGATTTGTTAGTTTTTGAAATATTGACTTGTATTCCTAGAACGGCGGACGGGGGTCATTTTGACCCCTTTAGTAAAATACTCTTTGTACTCTAAACTGCTTTTGTTGCTATACTATATGTTCGAGGAGCAATAAAAAAAAGGGTTTAGATTTTTATTCATTGTCGTCCAAGGCATGAGGAATACTATTTTGCAAAGAAACTATCTCAAGAGATAAATCCAAAGAAAGAAAAATATTTTTTAGGTTTTATGAAAAGACAACGAGATCTAGTAGACTACAGACTGATAAATTTGCTCTTGCATCTAAAATGTGGAATAAATTTATTGAAAATTGCAAAACATGCTACCGACCAGGATAAAATATTACAGTCGATGAGCAATTGTTCTCATCTCAGTACAGATATAAATTTACCCAATATATGCCAAATAAATCTGATAAATTTGGAATAAAATTTTGGTGATCTGTTGACGTTGATACTAAATACCTCTTGAATGAATTTATTTATCTAGAAAAATATGAAACAGCCAATCCTTAATTACGTTTATCGGAAAATGTTTTCATGAAATTAACAGATCCCTATCTAAACGAAGGGAGAAATATTACGACAGATAGCTATTTTACTAGCATCAAATTAGCAGAAATGTTAAAAGCTAAAAATACAACTTTGGTTGCACAATCAAAAAGAACAGAAGAGAAATTCCTATATCATTGAAAAATATGCGCAGTACTCTTTATTATCGAAGATAGTGGAATGTGATATGACACTTACCATCTATCAAGCCAAAAGAAAAAAAAGTGTTTTTCTACTGAGATCATTACATTCTACTATAAAAACTGAAGACGGTCTCAAGAAGTTGCCCGATTCAATAAAATATTACAACGCAACGAAGTATGGTGTGAATATCCATGATCAGATGTGCCGAAAATACTCCGTAAAATCGGCTTCTAGACGATGGCCTGTACATATCGTTTTCAATATTTTGGATCATGCAGCTTTAAACACCTGGATAATTTATAAAAGTGTAACAGGCAAGCCTAGTAGAAGAGATTTTCTATTAAATTTAGGGGATGTGTTCAGAATGGATCTTATGGTTTCAAAACTCCCAAAGATCTTTTCTGAGTCTTCAGAAAAAAAAAAACACGAAAATAAAATATATATGAAGAGAAAAAATGTCAAGTACAGACATGCAATGGAAACAAATCTCAAGAATTTTGCGCATAATGTTTCAAAGTTGTGTGCAGAAAATATACTGGAAAAATTGCTATTTTTTTGTTACAACTGAATTAATTCCTAATACGTGTGCACAATTTGGAGTATTATAAGCATTAAATAAAATTGAAACAGAATGCTTAACATATTAACCAATCAGCTACATTTATAATGAAATAACGGAAACAACAGAACAAATTTCTCATTTATGGATTTAGAGAGTGATTAATTCGGCGAATAAATTAGATGAAATTTATATATATATATTATATTATATTATAAATTGTGTTTTATTTCAGTTAACATTAGTTTTAATTTGTGAAAACATTAATTTTAAATCGATTTTTATATCAAATTAATGAGTTTTTTGAGTAGTTGCAGTATGATCCAATTAATCGCCTTGTAGGCGTTACATATACAGTACTTCTAAAATTCAATAAATTATCGAGTAATATTAAATATAAATTATGAAATACACGGAAATTACATATTTTTGCCAATGTATGGCATTTAAAATTGTTTTAGCGTTGTTATTTCAGTATTTTCGTCGAGGGGTCATAATGACCCCTTCCCGCCGTTCTAGTAGGTAAGATTTTCCCGCCGTTCTAGTGTTAAGTTAACAGAAAGGAACAGAATCACAGAATGATTATTGAGGCACTTATGTACTGTTCATTTCTGCCCCAACTTGTCTGTTCACAAGTGCCCCACATTGCTGCTTCTGTTAAATTAATAAATCATTAAAAATTCTCAATTTTAGAAGAAAAAGAACTTTATCAAAAATATTTATTAGTATTCATGGCATGTGTTAAAATACTCAAATTCAAATAACTGAATAAATAAATAAAGTTATACGCTTATCAACTTGGAACAAAGATTTTACTTTTGAGATCTAAAAACAATATTTTGGCAATAGAGGACAAACAAAATGTCAAAAATCTTCGAAATTTTTTTACCATCTGTCTACAAGTGCTGTCATCTTTAGTATTTTTTCTCAAATAAAAAACCTTAGAATAACTATTGAAAAATTGCTACGTTGACATCTGCCCCCTGTTCACATGTGCTCCCATCTCCCCTATCGTCGTCTCTTCTTGTTTCTCTTAGCAACTGATTAGCCACTATGGGTCATTCCACGTAAAATGAGCAAATTTGTAAAAAAAAGTCGTGGCCACATAGTAACCGATTTCAATAAAATTTGATACACAGGTTCAATCCATATTAAAATAGAGCTTTGCAAAATATCTTCACAAAAAATAAATCTTTTTAGCAGTTTTTGACATTTAAAAAACTTGTGATAAAGAATGACATGTGTGCAATCGTCCAAAGTTGCAAGTTTGAAGTTCTGTATCTCGAAAACTATTTAACAGAAATGAACTTTTTTTGCAATATTGTAACCTCTGAAAAATTATCTTCCAATATATTGAGTAATAATAATCTGGTAATACCATGATTAATCTTTAATTGGTTGTAAAAATTGAAAATTTCTGAATTTTGAGAAAATTAGAGGAAAGGAAGTTAAGGAAGTTAAAAATCAAAGGAAGTTAATAACATCTGTAAAATTGATGTCTGATGTAGTATTACATATGAAAATTAAATTTCCCAAGTTTGAAAGTTGCCATTTATTTCCGCCATCTTCAAAAAAACTTGGAAACTTTAAAGAAAATTACAAAATCATAATTTTTCCTCTTATATATGAGTAAAAATATAAATAAAGGCAACGTCCGACATTAACAATATGGCACATACATAAAGATAAATAAGTCCATGATATGCTAAAAAAATTTTTCAAGATTGCCTTTTGATTCCTAAACTAGCAAAAATGGGTTCAAAAAGGTAATATCTGTTACATTTAATGAGCTATTCATCCTTGATTCGCGCTCATTTCTTAAAATATTGCACGATTTCAAGTTGAAAAAGATGAGTGCTGCAATCTATTTTTTGTATCTGGATTTAGGATTAGTATGTAATTTTTTTTCGAAACTGACTAATTTTTTTTTTACTTTAATTACATATATTCTTGAGGTAAAAATAAACTAAAAACAAGAATAAACGTTTCTATAATTAAAATATACACTATTATCTATAATATCAAATCATTTAAAAGATTTAAAAAGCTTCCACTCACTTTCAAAGAAGTGATAGAAATATTGCAATTTACTCTCAACATTTTTTACTATTTATTTTTTTTCTTATTAAGGAATAAAAAGGTAAGAATGAAGTTTTCGATATTTAAAATATACACTTTTACCTATAACGTAAAAAAACCTTGTAAGAGCTGTCCTTCATGCTTAATCAAGTAATAGAAATATTGCATTTTTCCCTCAAAATTTTTGAAAAATAATTTTTTTATCATTACGGAATTAAAATACAATTACTAACTTACGCCTATCTGTTACTTATTATTCATTACTAATTATAAACAATTTTTAATATAGTCTTTCCATTCCTAAGGCAAATAATAAAAATTGAAATTTTAAGCTTTTATACAAAACCTCGATTTTGCATCCACTTTTAATAAAAATTTTAAATTTAGTTATAAATTGATATGATCTACTTATATACTGATTTTCATTAAAATCTCGGACATGTCTGCCACAGCTGATTTGCTCATTTTGCATGGAATAACCTCTATTGTCCAGATGAAAGGTCCAAGACAGGAGCACTGCGTGCATCCTCTGTACAATAAGAACCAGATAAGACCTCTTGATAATGCAATACCTATTTTTCTGTTTGAAATATAATTCTTCAGGGAAGATGCCAAGTAATCTTCTATAGGTAATTATCAATGATTTTCATAACAATTGACCATGATACATAGTCAAAAGCACTTTCGATAGCCACAGAAATGAATGCACAATATTTCCCTTCCAATATTATATCATGTGCTATCTATATTATAAAGGACAAACATATCTGTGCGTAACACATACGTCATTCTGCGAATGGCAACACTTTGAAATTTGAAATGAAATTTCGCTTTTGCAATTTTTGCTACTGCATAATTTTTAAACTTCTAAACATCCCACATTTTAAATGGTTACACCGTCGTATGCAGAACAAAATGCTCTTTTAAATGCAATTTGTTTGAAAGCTGTATCTCAATTTATTTTTGAGATATTAATTTTTTATAGTTTTTAATACCAATTTTCTAATCGTGGCAACTGAAGTACTTCATTACTATTAAAAATGGATTAGTTATCTTTATTGATTATATTCTTACTGATGCCATTTTCTCATTACAATTAAAAATATCTTTTTTAAAATTTTGAACAGAAAATGACGTTGCGCTTTAAAAAAGACACAATTTCCCTGATGATGCTGTTATATTTCACTATTTTTTCATTTCGCTGATATTGAGTTTGAGTCAATCGGCAAAATATTTCAGCGACATAAAATGACGTCATATTTAAAAGTAAACGATAATTTTATTTGATAAAACAAGATATTTCCCCTTGAATACGTCTAAAAGTTATAAATTTCTGGTATTTTTACGCGCAGGTACATAGATTATACTAAAACCTCAGATCACGAGTGGGAATTTTAACATGGAAAGTTGCAATAGTTGACAAACGTGACTTCAAGCGTGAAAATATATTTATTAATAACCTATTGCGCGTTAAAATGTTTTTAAATAGTTAATATGGATGTGAAACGTGGAAAATGACTTGATTTGGTTTAGATGGAAAGGTAGGAAAATTCTATGATTATGTCAAGGTGAAATCATTTTTGCGTTTTTTCATTCCGTAATACCAAGCATCAATTAATAACTTAATCAAAATTACTTATCTTGATTATATGTTACTGATGACGTATATGAATAAAGTTTAATTTTTCAATAATTTTAAGAGTTGAAGTTTATGAAAAAAGTATTTTGTTAATCTTAGGTTAAAATATGTCTTTGGAGAGTTAAATTAACAAGTGTAAGATGATTTTTTTATTCTAATTATTGTTGTCGATGTTTTATAAATTTGATGCATCAGTTCCTTTGTAAACATTTTCTTTCGTCGAAATTCGGTTGGTTCCACCTCGTGTTCTTAAAAGCAGCCAATGTTGTCACTGTGCTCTTGCCCTTTCTGAAACCATGTTGGGCTGAGTCCAGATAGCCAACTCTCTCCAAAGCGACCATTAGACGCTGATTCAAAATCCGTTCCAGAATCTTTGCCAAAACCGGTAGAAGCATTATAGGTCTGTAACCCCTTGCAGATCTCTCTGACTTATTTTTTTTCCTGAAAAAGATATCAAGGCCCTTTTTCCACATAACTGCAAAGTGCCCTAACGATAGACATTTGTTGAATATAGTCTTGATCAATTCCGGAAATTTCTTACATAGATATTTAATAATCGTCGGATCCTTATTGTCATATCGTGGGGCCTTATTACTAGCCTGTTGGCCAACTGCATATTTCAACTCTCTTGTTGTTATGTACCTAAATCCCTGATCATTAAAATAGGCTCTGTCCGAGACAAATTCCGTTATATCGGGTGGTGTCAAATTGACGCTAAACCGTTCTTCCATTAGTTCATTGGCAATATCGTCATAGGTCGAAAAAGGAACCGAGTGCTCCAGGTAAGTAAATCTGAAGTCTGAATGCCTTAATTATTTGCCAACCTTAAATTTATATAAGCTTCCATGGACTTCAGATGTCTTTTCGCAGTATTTCAGCCATGCATTACGTTTTGCGTCCTTAACTGCATTCTCTTTTCTAAATTTCTTGTAAACATCGTGATAATCATCCCTATTAGGATTTCGTACAGCTCTTTTATAAAGTGCTGATAACCTGTTTCTTGCTATTCTTATCTTATCTCCTCAGTGAACCACACAAATGTAGGTTTATGAGAGAATTTCTTAAGCCTAAAACTTCTTCTCATTATATCACCCATCTGTGTATGAAAAATCTGAATCCAGTCGTCTAATGCATTATTTTTCTTTATTTCAATTAAAGAGTTTATGCAACATGATTTCCTTATGAAATCGAACAACACCAACATTTTTTTTATCTGTAGTCCTCCCTTTTCTTAATTAGAGGAACCAAGTCTAGAGCAAAGACAATGTAACGATGATCGCTAAAGGTATGCAACTTAGAATCCACCTCCCAAGTTATTAAATTTTAGCAAATATTTAGTCGGCGATTGTCAAATCTGGTCTAAATTTTGAATCTCCCTCAATGAATGTATGGTCAGTGACAGGATCATTTAATATTGTCAATGAATGGTTCATAATATGAACAAGCAGCGCCTCCGTCCTTGCATTTTCTCTGGTGTATCCCATGGACCTCATAGGAACATTAAACTCACCACCGAAAATTAAGCCATCAAAATCTCTGAATATATGTGTCCATTAATGTAAATCATTTTCAATGTCTCCCGATAGAGACGAATACTGTGAACCTACAAAAATAGTTCCACTAGCCATTTACAAGGGAATAAAGACACTATTACCCAGTTTCAGAGTTTCCAGAACATGATAGTCAGTATTAGCAGTAAAGATAGCCGCTGTGTTATTGTCAGAAAAGTAAAAAAGGCCGGCCAGGAAGGAGGAAAACCAGTTACCAAACTCGAACAGAAATAAAAGTCCTGAACCTAAACAATATCTATTCCTCTATTATTAACATACTTAAGCGGTACGTCAGTTGCATCCTTACAATGATGTAGATTAATCTGAATAAAACGAGTACTAGCAGGACCCCCAACGGCGCCCTTAGCTACGATCCGGCAATAAAGTAAGGCGATATTTCTTATAAATTGGGCAATCGGGACTGTCCGCCCTGTGGGAGCAATCTCCAGTTTCGTCCTCGAAATAACAGTTACAGCAAATGACTTCAGTTTCGTTGAATCTTTTAGAATATGTGCCCCTGAACACTTTGGACAGTGCAAATGCTCCTTTCAAGAACCAGCATAGTTTCCGAATGCTTGGCATTTAAAACACGGAGTGACGGACACGACGCCCACCACCCGATATCTGTCAAAGTCAATACATATTCTTCTTCGCTGAATCAAAACATCTCTACCATTTTTGTCAACATCAATAAGCCAGTTCAGCTTACCATTCCTAGTATTAATGCTCCTAATCACAAGAACCTCTGTCCTCACCTGCTTGCATAGTTCCTGGAAAATAACCCTAGCCTGGTCGTCTAAACCTCTACTATTCCATTTAATAGATTTTCTTCTGTGTAAACTGTCTCTATTTTCCATATCTATCAAAGCAGACTCCAAATTTTTTTTTACCATCTCTTTGGTTACCTAAGGATCGACACTTAGTACCAACATCCTCTCCCTTTTCCTTCTTGGTATGTTAATCGTCACCTTGTCCTTAAGCTCCTCTCTTAATGCACTTGAAATTATCTCAGTCTCTTCCGCTGAATTCATTTTCAGAATAACTTGTTTGTTCTTGGCGATAACAACGTCTTCGGGCGTCGGTAATTTCTTATCTTTCATACAGCTAGTTTTTATAGCTTTTTTAATATCATCCACCTCCATCATGGTCCGACAAGGACAGCAAAGTCATCCATGCACTGACGTACATGGACCTCCTCCACAGCCCCCGTCTCCAACCGAGGTACGGGAGATTTTGATTGCTATATCATCACGGGGCTTTGTGTAGTTCTGGATCTCCGATACACGAGTTCTTAATTGAACCAAAATCCTGTATGACAGCCATTGATTTTAACATAATGTAATCCGGAATCTTTTTCACCGTACATGTTACTATATCTGATATTTTATGACCCTTTGATCTCTTACCATCAAGCCAGTCATAAAATTTTGAATTCAATTTGACCACCATTTCCTGAAACTGGTCGTCCTTAACTGATTCGATCCAATCCTCAGATTTCTTTACTGCTTCTCCCATGATTCAAATAACCGAAAGGCCCCACTCTACACTATCAAAAGTTCACTAAGGAAACTCAGAGATCTAAAAACTAATCAAAATTCAGTTAAAGACCCTCTATCCAAATAGATGAACGTCAATTCAGTAGGGGACGGTTACCATCAAAACTAAATTTCAGTATATATAGGTGCCTCAACTGATGTGGAAAAAGAGAAAGAGAAATACAAAAAATCACAATACAAAAATGGCAACAAAACAGCAATTCAAAAATCACAATAATACAACTTCAAATTCGCCAGATAATGTAATCAATCACCGCCGGTTGAAGTACTCAAACAAAATAAACAATCTCTGGAAACCCCAAGAGACCAAATCACTAAAAGAACAGCCTATCTATGACCACTCCACCAAAATAAACAGAAAAAAATAAAAATACAATTCCAATTCGGGATAACCAAAGCTGAAAGAAAACACACTAATTAAGCAACTGTCCCTAGACAACTAACCTTAGCAACAAAACCCAACAGAACACAGCATTCCTTCCAGCAAAACAAACTAATACGTAACTGAAAACTGAAGGACGTAACTAACCCAAAAGATACCAAACATTGCAACTATTTACAAACAATATTCATAAAAATAAAGGCGAACGCAGCTCAAGTCACAAGTAATTATAACAACGCAACAGGGAAAGTAATAGAACAACTCAACTCCACAACATAAAATCAGGAAGACGAGATGGCGATGTTAACATGTGCAACGCCCACCATCAAAAGATCAAAAACTTAAAATTTCAATAACTAAAGAACCAATTGATCTAATTAAAAAGCAATTACAAATTATAAAACCGGAAGTAAGTAGCAACTACGTATAACAAGATTAGTAGAATAAATTAGTTAGTTAAACATAAAAAATTAATCCTGAGTGTTAGAAAAATCTCGCGGCAATACGCCATTTATAAAACAGAATTTTTTAAAGTCTTGTTAAGTGATAAATACATTAAATATCCATGTAAAACTTACATATAACATAGATATAATAGTCTAGAATGTTAATATAAAACAATTGGAAACTCGGAATAGATATTTACCATAAATAAAGAAGTTTTTATCGTAGCTTGTGGAAACAAGTCAAACACAGCCTGCAGCCAGTGGGGATCCTTTTATAATGCTGTTAAAAAATAATGGGAGGCAAATACTTTTACATATTTCATTTTATTTTAGCTTCTTTCAAATGTTTAACTGATCTTCTTTAATGAAACACAAAACTACTGATTCGGCCTTAAATTTTCTTAATCAAAGGGAAGTGAATGGAAACCCATTTACAGGGAGATCGCTATAGGTTTTTAAATTATAATTCAATTTTCTTAAAATCTTTTTAAAACAGATCAAATTAGCGAACTTTTAGATTCTGCGGTGTCTAAACAGTTGTTGGTACGAGTAGCTTGCAGGGGCCAGATCGCCCTAGTAATACATATAAATAGAATAAAAATTTAAAAATACATTAAACCTTTTTCTATTAATTCCGTAAACATAAAAATAATAAGGATTTAAGTTTAACGATTTTAATACAATATATTCATCCTGATGGTATGTAAAAAGATATCATACACTTTCTTAATTTAATACATGCACTGCTGGACATTAAAACTGCAACACCAGGAAGGGATGATCTGACGAACGTCAAAATTACGTGAAAGGAAGAAGAGGTTGGAATACGCAAATGATTAGTATTTTAGCGCATTTAGATGACGCAGGCCGGAGAAATGACATCTGAAGCACTGCATAAAAGAAAAATTGCGTGGTGGATATCTCATTCGGAAAGCGCTTTGTAAAGTCGGCGTTTGCTCAGAATATCGTATTATGCCTCGAACTAATAAGGAGAAATGCTCACCAGCAGTTGTCGAAATTCAATAGACGCGGAATCATTGCCTATCGAGAGTGTGGATTATTGTTCCTTGATATCGCCCATTGAACTGGACGAAATCCAACCACTGGCATGCGGATATGGAATCAATGGGTTGCTGAGGGTCATATTGAACGGCATGCAGGATCTCAATGCCCTCCCATTACTAACGCCCGAGAGGACAGACATATTATGAAGTCGCCACTGCAAAACCGTACAACCACATCACAGACCGTTAGACAAGAAATGGGCATGTTTGCAGCGCGCCCAGTATACGCTCGTACCATTCGATGACGTTTGCAGCAGCGTGGATTGTCAGCACGGCGACCATTACTGCGTCTTCCGTTGACAATGCAGCAGAGAGAGAGACGGCGACTCTGGTGCGCCGAACGACAAAGCTGGATACAGGAGTGGCACAATGTCGTCTTTTCAGACGTGTCCCTGTTCCCCGTACAGTATTCTGTTGGCCGTATACATGTCTTGGGACTCCCAGGAGCAAGCTCGTCGCCTGCTTGCATTCTTTATCGGCGTAGGGGCCCTGCACCTTGTGTGACGGTTTAGGCAGCCATTGGGTACATGACACGCACATCTATAGTTCGGATCGACGGTAATTTGAATGCAGATCGGTACATTTCTGACATCTCACATCTAGTGGTTGTGCCCTGTCTTCGAGGTCTCTCAAATGCCATCTTCCAACGAGACAGCGCAATACCACATGTTGCCCGTCGTATTCCGACCTTCCTCGATACACAGGGTATTCGATTGCTGCCCTGGCCTGCACGGTCTCTAGATCTGTCACCCATTGAAAACATCTGGTCATGGATTGCTGAGAGACTAGCCACCACCCCATTTCCAGCTAATACTCTTGATAAGTGTGACATAGACTTGGAATGAGTTGCCCTTTTCTGTCATCCAAGCCCAGTTCAACTCCAATCCTAACCGGGTAAGGGTAGTTTTAGCTGCCAGAGGGGCCAGTTGTTTCTTCTAATTTCGCACCCTTTAAACCCCAAAACTGCTTAACAATTTAATCATTTTGTTTTCATGCCATACTGTTTACGTACAATAAATATTTTTTTTTCTATTTTCATTCTTTCATGGTGTGCAATTTTAATGGCCAGCAGTGTATTTTTTATACATGTCCTTTCTTTGAAATAAAAATATTATAATTAACAAAATATGCTAAAATACATTGAAATCCTAACAGAGCATTAAGTTACAGAAATAGCATGATTTGACATAAAGCACACACAAGTGTGTATTTTTCCAAATAAAGACTTTCACAAGCATATAACTAAAAACGTTGTGTAAAAGCACTTTTATTTATTTATTTCCAAATGATTTGAAAAGCAATCAGAGCTTTGAAATAAAAGAGAACGACATTCATGTATATGCACATTGTTTCACTATATAATATTTAGTTGAAATGGTGGAGATGCTTGGTATTAAAACGTAAATGGTAAAATACAGTTGTTAAATTTTATTATGAATTTAAATATTTTAGAAGATACTATTTGGAAATAATAAACGAAGTGTTGATATGTACAAAGTAAAAGAAGATTTTTTAAAAATATTTTGAAGGATTTTTTATGTATACAAATTTATGTTCAATTAAACTTTTATTTGTTTTAATAGCCACATATTATATATTAACTTAACTAATAGCAGTAAACTTCATATCCATGAAGAAAAACAACAACAAAAACCAGTGGCGTAGCCAGGATTTCGTTTCGGGGGGTACAGAATTTTTCCTTTAGGTTATATATATATTAAAACCTGTCAAGATGAAATCGCAAATATTGGTGACAATTCTGTTTTACACGGGTTTTCGTGTTATCAGGTACATTTGTATAGTATTATTTTCGATAGCACTACGGAACATTTCTGTTTAAGACAGAATTCCGCTATAGGCAGGTTCCTTTTTTAGAAGTTTTGTGTATTTATATATAGATATATATATTTATTTATGTCATATGAATAGAATAAAACTTGTCAAAATAGTAATTATCTATAACAGAATCCTGTCTTTAACGGAAGTGTTACATGGTCTTAATATGAATTGCGATACAATTAAATTTTCTAAAAACCTGTCTGAAAGGGGATTTCAATCGCTCTTTAGTGAAACATAGTGAAACCTGTGAAAGCGGAATATTTCTATAACGAAATCCTGCCTTAAACGTAAGAGTTACACGATAAATTTAATTAAATCAAGTTTCTTACTGCATAGCATTTCCCTACAATAAATTTAGGATAAATTGGTTAAATTTAAAACAGCAATTTCCATGTTTGATTTATTGCCATTGAATTAACAACTTGTTCTGTAATAGACATTGGATAATGATTTCACTTAAGTGTCGATCGCGTGAGCCGTTAATTCCCCATGGGAGATTAGGGTTTACCTTTAAGAAAAAGATCTTGCATTTTCAGCTACAGAAACTAGTAATGTAAGAAGCACACACATCAAATACAGTTCATGCTGGAAAAAGTAGTTTTGTTACAATTGTCCAATTCAGCCATAATTCTTTTAGCTTTCTATGTTTCATGTCTTGTCATTTTTGAAACCATATTCGATCTAATAGTTGTTTCCGATATTTGGTCGTCTGTAAGGAAGTTAAATTTCTGTAATAAGTTTATTTGTGATGCATTAGCACTTTTTGGAAGTAAAAGGATGTGTAAAAAATAATGGTGGTTTCCTGTTATTATACTTCCCAACCAATTTATTTTAGATGTTTCGAAACAGTTTCAGAGCATTCTCCAAGTTCAGCAGTAAGCTTCTTAATTTGGTATGTAGATTAGCTTTAATTTATGATTTCAACTTCTCATTGTTAAAAACATGATGTTACTCGATTTCAATTTCTTATTGTTAAAGACATGATGTCACTCAAGACCACCCCCATACACAAAACTCTTATTACCACCATGCAATTTCTTAAAGCAATGTTAAACTGGTCTTTCAGAAATAGAAATTGGAGTCGAAGATAATGTGGAATTAAGACATTTTATTCCGGGTGGGATTTATGCAGCTCTGGAAGGGACATTTTGGAGTCTTCTAGAATATTAATAAGCATATAATCCCAAATATTACGGTTGCACTCTTAAACAACTTGACATAAGGATCAAGAACATCATTTCTGTATAGTTCACCATACACAGTTGCACTGGTAAAATTGTGTCGGTACTGAAGCCATTCAAAATGATGCCCGTCCATACCATGATTCTACGACCTTTGTAACAATGCCTTTCACGGATGTTTGCCGCCTTATTGCGTGTGATTTTCTCTCTCCATATGGCAACACGTCTGTAGTAACTCTATCAACAAAATCTGGATTCATCGGTAAAGAGAACTCGGCTCCAGTCCGTGGTACTCCAATGACGATGATCTCTGCAGCGCTTTAACCAGGCGCATTTCGCTACCGGAGTTAGTGGAATACAAATCATGGGTTTCCTTGCATGCAGCCCTTTTATATGCAGCTTGACACACACAATAAACGGAGATAGTCGAGTTTCTGTTACTGCACTAAACTTCCTTGCTATCTGAACTGGCGCCAATTGCCTATTTCTTTCAGATATCGTTGGCAAATAACGATCCTGAGAGCATACTGTGGCACGTTTTTTACCTTGACCTTGTTGTCTGTGTACATTATACCAGTGCCTTTAAACCAATTCCAGATTTTTGACATAACTTTACAGACCCCTAAGAGTGTCTGTCCTGCTTCCATTCTCCCCATTGCACACAATTTCTCAAAATTGGTCAAATGTCTTCTGGACGACACATTCCACCTACTCAGTGTTACATTCAGACACTTTTCTCCTGGATGAGTTTCTGTGGCTCTGGGGGGGGGGATTATAGAGTTCCGGGGGGAAATTGTACTTTTTGACCATTGAAAACACAAAATTTCCAATCTTCCAGGGGGACATCTCATTGCTCCTAAGGGGAATGTCCCCCCGGGCCGCCCCTTATATTTAACACTGCACCAAATACAAGCAAAAATTTTACCTAATTACACTTACAGTCCTTGAAATTAGACTTCAAATTACCCACGTGCACTCCTTTTCACACGTGAACCGAAAGAACGGGCTGAGGCTGAAAAATTTGCCTATTTTTCTGTAGCGAAGGTAAATCCCATTGGACTACGTGATAACGTTGACATTGAGTTACCATCCCATCGCCTTTCATCAAGGTTATCTTAATAGAATTAACATAAAGCTCATTTTTATATTTGTTCCTTTAAATTTTCTCGCCAGTGTATTTTGAAATTGGTAACAAATAACCAGTCCAAAAATAAAGTTACTTTTTAATTGCATGCAACAGATTTAAAGTGATTGTTAATATTGTCCGTTATAAAGTGTACAAAATTCCACCAATGTGCCGTTATTGCGTTCGTATAAACTCGTCCTTTCCCATAAGTGTTGGTAACAGTTGGTCCCATCCAAGTCCATAAAGAAGTTTTACGTTTAATCTAGTTACAATAAATTAGTGTACACGAAATAGCAGGTATACTTGCATAGTTATCCTTCCGTCTCGGGACATTAAAATGTTTTCGTTTACGAGAGTGTAAAACCTGCTAAGAAGAAATCCCAGTTGGAACAAGTTTCGTTTCGGATAGGTTTCGAACGTTAGCAAGCATAGATATATAGTGTTGTTTTCGTCGAATTTTGAATTGTTTTCCTTTAAGATAGGTCATCTTCATGCATTTTACTGTAATGCATTTATACTCATCAGAGGTATACTATAAAAGCGGTTTCCAACCTGGGGTACGTGGTGGGTCTGCTAGGGGTACGTGAAAATAATATCGGCAATGGCGGAAGTCACAAAAATGGTTATAAAAGGTTAGAAAAATGTTAGAAATGTCAATGTAATTTGCATCGATTTATTATATGGTTGTGATAAGACGGTTACTAATGAAAAAAGCATGTTTACGTTATCTCGTTGAATAGAGGGACTGGAAGGGGGTCGTGTTTATGAGAAATGGAGATGCTCCGAAATGAGAAGCCTAAGAAAGTGGTAAGTGAAAGAAAAAAGTTTGGGAAGTCAGTACGTTTTAGCAGTTTTAATCGATACTGAAAAAACTCAAATTACGGAATAACGGAAACCTGCCTAAAACGGAAAAGTTCATAGTCCTGGCGAAAGACATACCTTTGAATTATACCTTCGAAGACGAACACCTGTCTAAAGCGGAATTTTTCTCAGATTCTTTGTGATACTGTCTTAGCCGTTTTTGCTGTTGTATCCATGGTTCAGTAAAACAGCCTTCGTTCGGGGGGTCCGGACCCCCCGGACTCCCCCCCCCCTCTTGGCTACGCCACTGACAAAAACATCTTCGAGTAGGAGTCACTAAACTTTATCCACCACCGACACCATCTAAAATATTTATTTGTTTATCAAGCCCGCTACTTTGCAATTTGCTAATAATAATAAAATAGCGAAATAAGTATACATGATTTTTAGTCTTTTTTTATTTACAGTAGATACGCTCAACATATTTAAGCATAATCGGAAACAATTTAATTATGAAGCCCGCTACTTTGCAATTTGCTAATAATAATAAAATAGCAAAATAAGTATACATGATTTTTAGTCTTTTTTATTTACAGTAGATACGCTCAACATATTTAAGCATAATCGGAAACAATTTAATTATACCCTTATTTAAATTATGAATGTATAGACATTGCGAATGTATTGTGTACAATTTTGGATTTTTTTTACAAGATTAGGAATTTTGAATTGAAATTACAACGAAGAAAATTCCACCTAAAATCATCTGACAATTCAACGCAAAAACTACGAGATGAAAGTCAGTAAAGTCACAAAAGCCAATAAAAAATTGGAAACCAACATACATACTTAAAAGGCATGTTTATTTCTCTATGTAAAAGTCAGTTACATTGATACATTTGTCCCATCTATTTATGAGTTTTCTAACACCTGCTGCATAAAAGCCATGGACTGCATTCTCAGCCATCTGTCTACCTCACATTCAACATCTGCGTCAGTCCGCTGTAGGCTAAACCATGTGAACACCCTGTTGCAGTTGCTAATGCTGTCTATTGTTGTTCGCCTGTCAGCTGTAACCATTTTCTCAACCTTCCGCACATTTTCATCTGTCGCAATCTCAACAGGACGACCATTTCGTTCTTCAACAAGAACTTTTGAACGACCCTGCTCATCTTGTACAACTGTTGTCTCATAAATTCGAAATTGACATCTTACAGTTGGACACTGCTGCCAGCTACTGCCAAATTTGGAAACAATTTACTACTAATTTCCGACCTCTCATATTGGTTTATGAGCCAATTACTTACTTTCCCTCGTACTTCTCTGATTCGTTAGGATAGAATTAACAAATGTATAAAATTCCATCATATAAGAGCTTGGAAATGCACGCGAAATTAAAGTTATCTCTTCAGATACGGTCTGGTATTTTCTTACAAAATATGGCATTTTTAATAAAATGTTTAGCATAAAAATCAACTTATAACTAAATAATTTATTCCTATAGATTGCATTATATTTTCAATTTCTAATGAAAATGGCGATACAATGTTATTTTATTGATGCGGAAATATTTTTAAGACCTAGAAAATATATTTAAAATTTATCACTCACGTTTTGTTGCTACTATGCATAAATATTTCTAAATCATTTACTAACTGCAGCTTAGAAAAATACTGAAAATATTTTGACAACGATGAATATTGGAAAATATTTATTTTCAATCAAAAAAAAAAAAAAAAAAACTGCAATAAACAGTGCTGTGAAGGAACTTTAAACTTGACTAATATAAAAGTTAAAACATATATTTATTAACTTAAAATGTGATAAAATATTAAAAACACATGTAAAGATGTTAGGTTTACATACTTTGCACGGAGACCTTTAGAGACGCACACACGATCATTTTTAGTCTTCTTCCCATTGAAAATGAGAGCGTGTGCGTCTCATAATATCTCGGGATACAGTATGTAAACTTATCTTCTTTACCGAAGTTTTTAATACTTTATCACATTTTAAGTAAATAAATATATGTTTCAACTTTTATAAGTTTTTTTTTTTTTTTTTTTTTTTTTTTTAACTTGAAAGATTTAGAAAAAGGTCGGAGCTTGCATAATCGAGACTTATTTACATCGTAGATGACTCCGGAAGACATTAAAATATTCAAATACTATTGCCCAGTCAAAAATATAATCGTTATTATTAATTCTTATTCTGAGTATTTTTCCAATTTATCACACACACACAAAAAATACACCTATGAAACTTTTTACCGCGCAACATCATGGTGTCAAAGTGGAATTGAAATAGACATTTCACATTCTAATTTTTAACAAATACTTGATTAAATAAATAATAACTAAACGAAATATAACATTTATATTCATCTCAAATTGACAGCTTTAAATGTCATAGAGACCTCCATGGGTCAATCTAGACCACTTTTGCCCTTTTTCTGTCTTAGGCAAACTTTGAAGTTTCTTTAGTAATGGTTTAATTCTTTATGTGTAGTAAAAGCTGCTGCGTATTCACAGAATGAAATCAATCGCATTTTTTATAAGTACTGTAGGCGTATAGTCATATATTATATTTAGAATCAATGGTGTCTTCTGTGTAAAACGTTTTAGCTACGACATCATGTTAGTATGTTGATATGCTTAGGAAAGTTCTAGTAAATTATTTGTAATGTTCACATCTAAAAATGTCCATACAAAACAAGTACTCATTTCCACTCCAATTTTAAAATAGGCTTATCTGTAAAGGAGAATAGAATACAAAGAAATATTCACTTTGTGTTGTTGCTTTTATTGAGTTAAGGTTCAGTTGTAAAGTTTGCATTCACGCAAGGGTAAACGCAGGTAAATCATTATTCATTTAATTTGAATTCCCGAAGAGATGAATTATGTATTTAATGGAATGAAGAGAAGTTCCAAAGGTCAGAAAGCTAGTATTTATTAAATGTGAGGAGTTTGGCGCACAAGCATACACCAATTTAAAACAATGGGCACGAAACGATTGAACTGGGTTTTCATTAATAATTTTTTCATCCAGGAAAATATTATTGCAGACACCAGTAATTTTTATTTTAAACGGGCATCTTCTGCAACAAAGTCATCATGGAAGTCATACGAGGTTTGTGAGGTTGCTGAATAGGCAAAATGCCACACGACATATGACATAAAAGTGGATAGAAATAAGTACTTAAATTGTTAATTAATTAATTAACATTTTATCAAACAATAACAATATTTCTTATTGAGAGTACTACAATTTTTTTTACTAAATATGAACGTTACTGATACCTCTAGCACACGCACAAGCACAATTTGCGCTTAACACGAACTCTGCGTAAAGATGCCTTGACGTTTCAAAACATTTTGATTTATTTAGTATCTTCAGGCTTCTGAAAAGAGAGAGCAATTAAAGACAAATTAAAAACCCGTTACTATTTCAGTCAGAGAGACAGAAACATAAACCATTGTTTTAAATAATGATTTAACATAGATTAATTCCCAATCAATTATTGTTTTCTGCTTACATCTGACATAATTTTTTGATATTTTTATTCATTTGACCGACTGCACTCTACTCTTCATAAAATTTATACAGAAGCAAGCAAACAATCAAACAACAACAACAAAAACAAAAAACTAAGAAAATATGATCCATTTCTTAAAGTGATTTTTATTCATTTAAATAAAGTAGAACTTTCGGGCAAAATAACATTCCTCAAAAATATATAAAGTATATTCCTGCTTATAATGCTATCTATTAGTATATTACTAACTCCGGTTTGTTAAGGTGCATTTATATTTTTAAATTATCATCCTACGCGTTCGTGTTCCTGTTGTTAAATCATAAGACTCAACCAATGAGGATCCACCAGCAGTTATTTACGATGCTGCGATTACTAAGTCTTATGATTTATCTCCAAGAACGCAAACGACTAGGATGATAATGCCATATTCTATATGTACCTTAAAGCTCACCGAAAATTTCAGATTACATTTCCTTTTTTTTTTATTTTGTTATATTCCCCTTATTACGAACACCCCATTCTAAACAACGAAACTTTCATGAGATATCGACCAATTCCAATAACGAACAAAATTCCAATAACGAACATTATAAAGCATAATAACATTTTTTTTCATATAATCCGATAATCAACTTATTAAAATCATATTATTTTTATTTTCATATAAATAAAAATCATACATTTTAATGTAGAAATTTCAATTTTTATGCTCATCTTTCTCTTTCATTATATGCAATATTTCAGTTTTATGACCAGCGGATAAAGCGCACCTGTAAATTTCAATGAATTTCATGATATAAACATAAGCATTATACACCGGAATATACGGTATTTATTTTTGTCGTCCAAATACAGTTTTAAAAGTATGCATTAAAAACAAGGTTTAATAACGTTTTTCGCCGTGACCCATTTAAAATTTATTAGGGTTTTATTGTATTAAAACTAAAACGGGAAAAAATTGTTTTAACGAAATTTTCTATATTCGTTGCTTATAAATGTAGTTTTCCTTACAGCCATATATTTTTATTTGATTAGAATATTTCTTATGTTGAAAGGTATAAAATATTTCTCCGCTTAAAGTTTGGTGTTATAAAATGTGTTTTCAACGTAATTCAATAGAAAAGAACCTAAACAAATTGCACCAATTTCTATGAACAATAACCATAAAAAAATTTAATGATGACATCATTTTTAGAGAGAAAGGTTTAGAAATGTGAGAAGCGTGGTATTTTAAAATGCGGCAAAACTTTCTTTGAATATTTTCATATTTTTTTTTTTTATAAATGTAAAAAGAAGTTTGTCTAATACTGTAAAAATGTTTCGGAGTTAAAATATACGTCGAATATTATCGGAAAAGAATAAGAGTTATCTTTCTGGACTTTGTGTTTTCGCAAAAATACTCTAATTTAAATGCTGAACAAATCTTTAACGAATAACCGGTTTTTTTTTGTTGTTGTTTTAGGTAGGTAGTATTCGGGCAGTCGATAAAAAATTATTATTAAATATTGGCAAATCGAGTGAAAGCAAAATTCACTATACATGATAGGTAAATTACGTTGTTTTTATCATATGTTTTTATCAATAACAATAAAGTTACGCAAATTCGCACACAACACGCAGCAAAAAAGGGTAATTTCTGAAAATGTTTCTTTTTCATCGAACCGTTATATGTTTTTATTATTTAATTTAGTCAGAGTTTGTTTAATTATACATATCTACATTATAATCTGGAAAGTTTTCATTTCCTAAATACCGCAAAAATCATTAATAAAGATGTGATATTTATAAACACAAATTATCAAAATAATTCCGCTCTGGAATTATTTAAATATTTTTTCTAATGGTAACGTAATCTGAAGTCCTTCACGATGAATAATTATTAAAATACTAAATCTTTAAAATGTATTAGCAGTATATTATGTATTCACAAGTAATAAAAAATGATAAAATTACTACAGTTTTTCTTTGCCTCTCAAATGTGAGGGATATCAACCTGGAATTTTTTTATGAAGATTTGGGGATATGTAGGGAATATGGAAGTGTGTAATGTGCATTTATGTAATTAAATTTAATTTTAAGGAAGTGATTTTTTAATTAATTTTTATTTTGTAACTCATTAAAGGCAAGATTGAGAAAAAAAAGCTCTAGCTCAAATCTGTTTTCATGTGGTTGTTTTATCAAAAGCTAACAAAGTTTTAATTGTTAAATGTAATTTTTAAATATACTAAAATGAAGAAAAAAAATCTAATAAACACTTTGTTAGAATTTAAAAGCTAAACGATTTTTTACCACATCATTTAAAAGTACAATCGTCATACTAGAATCTTCGAGCATTCACAATCAACGATCAGAATCTCCACGCAATTCTACTATCTATAAATAAAAGAAAATTCAAAACTTCACTTTTGAGGAGGAACAAAACTTCGTAAAATCTACATTTAAGAAAATTAGTAAGAGTTTTATTAAACATTATTACCAGCACTGCTAAAAACATTTGTAGAAAATAAATATCGTATAAATATATGGATTGTTTATTCAAATCGACTTAAAGAGTCAGAAAATAAATAATAGCACTAGCAAATCGGATTTTTCATCCGTGGTAAAATAAATACAATACAAGTATTAGACGATATAGGGTCAGGTGGGGGTAATTATGACCAGTGGGTAATTATAACTGCCATCATATTGGAGAAAACTGTGTATGGTAAAATTTTGTTCTAGCTTAGATATTAACCTCATAATGTATATTTCATCTTATTCTTTATTACTAGTCTGAAGCCTTTTTTTAGATCCGAATAGCAATTTGAAACTAAGTTTATAAAATGTTTGATAAACGGATTGGTCACTTTGGAGTTCAAAGTTGTCACAATTACCCCAAACAAATGTGTATTGACAAGTATAAAGAAAAAAAAAATTGTGGTCATAATTTCCCAACTTGTGATTGTGAGTTTTTGTTGGTGTAATTATAACCATCCTTTTAACTTAAAAAAAAACAACTATGGGAATTAAAGCTTTTAAAAGGTGTTCTTAAAGAAACAAAGTTACTTATTATGTACTAAAAACACCACTTTTCCAAATAGAAATAAGCGAAAAATATATATATAACTATGTTGAAAACGTAAAAAGTGGCCACAATTACCCCTCCTGACTATACCTCCGAAAACGGTAAAATGGCAAAAATACTTTTTTTTTTTACCTAGTTAATATTTTGTTGATTTGTAAACAAAATATGTAACGTCACTCCATAAAATTGGTGGCATTCTTGCTGCCTACATTTTATTAAATAACTTAACCTATGTAACTGGTATTACGTTACATTAATGTTTAATATTACATCAGTTAGATCAGTTTAAATTATACCATTTTATCACTTAATTTTTCCCATAAAATTGGAGACAGCATGCTGCTTCAAATTTTATTGAGTAACGTTAAGTAATTTTTTTAGAATGCATTTTACCAGTTTTTACTGTAAAACGTAGTAATATCCACCACATGAAATATTATTAAACAGCAAAATAAAAATCATATTCTCACAAACAAGATATTAAGAATTGCAGATTTCTCTACAAAATATGTATTAGAACTTAATTTGTGTTATATATTTCATTAAGTTATTTCAAATTCACACTTTGTTAACTTTTGATAGAACTACTAGGTTGAGCAAAAAGTTCTGGGAAATTTGTGAAAGTTGCGTTTCTATGCGCAAATTAACAACAAAAGCAACAAGGACTATTCTCAAAGTAGAGACCATCATAGTCCACGAATTTATGCCATCGTTCTGCCAGATTCCGGGTTTGCTGGAAGTACCAGGGCGGCTCCTTCGAATCAAAAAACTCTTGACTTGCTTCTTCAACTTCATTAAAGGATTCAAATCAACGGCCCTTTAAAAAATGTTGCATTGATCGAAAGAGGCCATAATCGAATTCCTGAACTCTATTATAGATATACCACTAGTACTCATATATACGATACAAATTCTGGTAGCTATTAGATTAAAAATTTTCCAGAACTTTTTGCTCAACCTAATACTAAAAAACAGCATATTTTAACATGAAAACATTTCTCTATTCCTTGCAATAATTGAGTTATAAAATAAAGTTCGAAAATATTCCAGGTTCAAATGATCCCCTTAGAAGGAATCTGAGCAATAATAAATATTGAGTAATATGTACTATCGTGAGGACTATTAATAAATATACTGAATATGTTAATTCTATATTAGGAATGGTTCTTTACAGTGCGAGCATTTTAAAGTCCCCCTAGTAGCTCAAATTATTCGTTCAGCACTTGAACGAGGCATAGTGATTGGGTTAGTGGCTTGTTCTTTTCATTCTGAAAGTAAAAATTAAAACGCTGGGTTTAATTGATAAACTTTATATACAAATGAATGATAATTAAACCTTTTTTGCAGAATGTGAGCGTTTTACTTTGGTTTTATTACAAATGTAAATTTTTAACAACAAAATTTACATTTCATTTTCCCGGACAAAAACTGTTAATAATTTAAAATATAGTCCCCATGGTGACAGATGAGTACTTGATGTAGATAGCTTTGACAGACTAAATCACATGATATTTCTTATATTGAGAAAAACCATCTTCCAAAACCTTACACAATTTTATCTTGACGTTCGTTTTTCATTTTTTTAACTCAATAAAATTTCTGTTTCCGTTTTGTGTTGTTATGGAAAGCTAACTAAATATCGATTGTTAACTGTAATTTTTAAAATGTTTTGTACAAAACTGATTAAGATATTCTTATATGATAATGCTGTGATATTAAGATATTATGATTGAACTAAAGAGGAGATTAAAATATTTATAATGTTTACGGTGAAAGTAAAGATACAAAAAATAACCAAGCAAAACAGTATCCAGGCGAGTAAGGAGTTAGGATGAGACATTTGAAGGGATCACTTAACCCTTCACTGCACGACGTGCCACATCTGGCACATACCTAAAAACACTGTAATTCTTATTATGTGCCATGAATTTGGCCAGTATGATCTCTATCCCTGATCAAGAACAGTCCTTAGAATGGAATGACACTTATTTTATCCATGTGAGATGGCTGCATTTGACAAAAAATTAGAATTTGCTCTTCGGAAGCAAAAAAAAAAAAAAAATCGATCAAACTATTAAGGTAAAATTTACTTCCATTATTTTTAATGAATACTTAACACTAGAACGGCGGCAGGGGTCATTTTGACACCTGAGTACTTTCACCCGTTGATTACTTTTCTTTGCTTGGGCGAAATCATTTGAATTTGTCTGACATTTCCTAAATATATAACATATATTTCTGAAAAAAAAATTCAGCTTTCTAGATTTGTTAGTTTTTGAAATATTGACTTGTATTCCTAGAACGGCGGATGGGGGTCATTTTGACTCTTTTAGTAAAATACTCTTTGTACTCGAAGCTGCTTTTGTTGCCATACTATATGTTCGGGGAGCAATAAAAAAAAGGGTTTAGATTTTTATTCATTGTCGTCCAAGGCATGAGGAATACTATTTTGCAAAGAAACTATCTCAAGAGATAGATTCAAAGAAAGAAAAAGATTTTTTAGGTTTGTTGAAAAGACAACGAGATCTAGCAGTCTACAGACTGATAAACTTGCTCTTGCATCTGAAATGTGGAATAAATTTATTGAAAATTGCAAAACATGCTACCGACCAGGACAAAATATTACAGTTGATGAACAATTGTTCCCATCTCAGGATAGATATAAATTTACGCAATATATGCCAAATAAATCGGATAAATTTGGAATAAAATTTTGGTGATCTGTTGACATTGATACTAAATACCTCTTGAAAGAATTTATTTATCTAGAAAAAGTTGAAACAGCCAATCCTTAATTACGTTTATCGGAAAATGTTGTCATGAAATTAATAGATCCCCATCTAAACGAAGGTAAGAATATTACAACAGATAGATATTTTACTAGCATCAAATTAGCAGAAATGTTAAACGCTAAAAATACAAGTTTGGTTGCACAATGAAAAAGAACAGAAGAGAAATTCCTATATCATTGAAAAATATGCGCAGTACTCTTTATTCATCGAAGATAGTGGAATGTGATAATATGACACTTACCATCTATCAAGTCAAAAGAAAAAAAGGTGTTTTTCTACTGAGCTCATTACATTCTACTACAAAAACTGAAGACAGTCTCAAGAAGTTGCCCGATTCAATAAAATATTACAACGCAACGAAGTATGGTGTGGATATTCATGATCAGAAGTGCCGAAAATACTCCGTGAAATCGGTTTCTTGACGATGGGCTTTACATATCTTTTTCAATATTTTGGATCATGCAGCTTTAAACACTTGGATAATTTATAAAACTGTAACAGGCAAGCCTATCAGTAGAAGAGATTTTCTTTTAAATTTAGGGGATGTGTTCAGAATGGATCTTATGGTTTCAAAACTCCCAAAGATCTTTTCTGAGTCTTCAGAAAAAAAAAAAAAAAACCCACGAAAATAAAATAGATATGAAGAGAAAAATGTCAAGTACAGACATGCAACGGAAACACATCTCAAGAATTTTGGGCACCATTTTTCAAAGTTGTGTGCAGAAAATGTACTGGAAAAATTGTTATTTTTTTTTTTTTTTGTTACAACTGAATTAATTCCTAATACGTGTGCACAATTTGGAGTATTATAATCATTAAATAAAATTGAAACAGAATGCTTAACATATTAACCATTCAGCTACACTTATAATGAAATAACAGAAACAACAGAACAAATTTGTCATTTATGGATTTAGAGAGTGAATCATTCGGCGAATAAGCTAGATGGAAAAAATATATATATATATATATAAATATATTATTTTATAAATTGTGTTTTGTTTTAGTTAACATTAGTTTTAATTTGTGAAAACATTAATTTTAAATCGATTTTTATATCAAATTAATGAGTTTTTTGAGTAGTTGTAGTATGATCCAATTAATCGTCACGTAGGCGCTACATATACAGTACTTCTAAAATTCAATAAATTATCGAGTAATATTAAATATAAATTATGAAATACACGAAAATTATATATTTTTGCCAATGTATGACATTTAAAATTGTTTTAGAGTTGTTATTTCAGTATTTTCATCGAAGGGTCAAAATGACCCCTTCCCGTCGTTCCATTAGGTAAGATTTTCCCGCCGTTCTAGTGTTAAAAATATGAATATAAAAAAGTTGCAGAGTGTTAAGCAGATAAAAATAATTAATTTAAGCTCATTTAGTTGTAAAATATAGCAATACAATACTTTAAAACCCCAATTGTGTATATAGAGTACACGCCATAAAATATCAAATTTTAGCTGAAAATTTGAAATTTAAATTTTTTTACTATTTTTCCCATTAGTAGACCGATATATAGACTTTAAATAATTTTTTTCATAAAAAGAGAAAAAATCGTGCAGTGAAGGGTTAAGCGCAAATCTTTATAGGTACAAAATAGGGCAATTACAAAAGTCAACGCTACGAATGGTCAGAATGAAAAGCGTAAAACATTAGAACACCATGAATATTTGTTTCAGGCGATTACAAAAATGGACTGACCGCGTAGATCTAAAATTAACAAGTAGGTGCTATGATATAACATAACTAAAAAGCCTTCTGATGATTATAGAATGTAATAATTTTATAATTTCCACAAAATTGGCCGGCCAAAAGAACAAAAGGGCATCAGCAGGGACATAATGTGTCTGGTATATTACGATTGTTGATTGAAATGAAATATAGGAATCGAAGTGTATTTCTGCATGTTACTAACACAATTAACTCATTTTTTAGAAGAGCTAAATCCGATCTAAGAACTATTTCGGATTTATTTAAAATGAAAAATAAATTGTAGGAAATGACAAAGAATAGGAATAAATAATTTTGTAACTTGACAACAAAATTACAATTTAAGATAAAATTTTAGTAAAAATTATTATTATTTTGAGTCGGTTTAAACAATCAATTTTAATTTCAATATATGAAGTTATATTTTCGACACACATACCTTCATAAACCCAAAAATAACTATCTATTTCACAGCCGTTATAAAGAATGAATTTAAAATAAAATATTAACTTTAGAAAGTGAGAAAGCATGGGAATAAATAATTTTGCAACTTCACAGCAAAATGACTATTTTAAATAAAATTCAGCAACGATTAATATTTTTTGAGCGGGTGCTGGACAAGGATTAAACATTAATTTTAAATTCAATATGTGACGTTACATCTTCCACGCACATACCTCTTAAGCAATAACTATCTAGTTTTTATTTCCGGAAGCGATACCTTCTTTTGGCAGTAAAAAACTGTTTCCCTTTTAGGTAAATTTCGTAATAAATACTACCTATTCCATTCTCCCCTATGATGTAATTTCTGAACGATTTTTGCAGATCTACGCTGACCATGACCACTAGAACCTAAAACCACCCCCACTTCAAAACTTTAAATATATGTATATATACATTTTTTATGGCACGATAATTTACATAATTCTGCACAAATCTCTTCCAAACTGATACATAAAATCAGGCGGCAGAAAATCTCGATCAAGTTCGTTAATTGGCAAAATCGGAGAAAGGAGGTGGAAATGGGGAGGGACTTTTTAAAACAGAAAAATAAACTTCTTAATTATAATACATATCGAATCAGTTTAAAATTATTATTACTTCTAAGAAAAGGGGCAAAAATTTACATATAGTGGACTTTTTAGTTCATTAAAAATGACTTTTGATGAACGATAAAAGAAACGATAAAAGTTTTAGGAAGAAAAAAATTCACAATTTTCTTAATTCATAAGATTTCAAACACACGGAAATTTACTTTAAATCTCCCTAATATTTTCGATAACTTTTATATTGGCAAGATAGGACCAACTCTTGCAGCAACAACACACACACACACACGCAAAAAAAAAAAAAAAAAAAAAAAAAAAAAGGGTTGGTGGTGGATGAATAAAAAAAAATTGTAACTTCGTCAATTCACAATATATCAAATCGACTTAAAATTATTTTAAATCTTCTGTATATTATCTACAACATTTATATTAACAAGCTTTTGATAGGACCAACTATTACAGAAAAAAAAAGATAAAAATAAAAGTAAAATAAATGATCGGGGAAGATTGTAAATGAATAAAAATCACATCTCCAGTAATCCTCCACTAAGGCTATAAAAAAGTATCATTAACATGATGAAATTTTTGACATCCATCAAAGATGCTGCATATAGGGTTACATTATTCAAAGCGCGAGTGTCTCAATAAAAAGAACGTCATAATTTAAAATATAGTGTGTCGTTCATTTTATGAAACAATCACCACGTTAAAATATATTATATAAGTTTTTTTTATTATTATTATCTGTAACTTTTCTAATATCAAGTGTCTGGTAAGATGAACTCTACTTATGGAAGACATTATTAAAGATATTCTCCAAGGATGAAACAAATAGGGGCTGAAGAAAAAAAAATATCATATTAACATGATTCTGATAAAACGGACACTTGCAGAAAAATGAAATTAAAAACTCATGAAAAGCGGCCAGATGAAAATGTTAAACCGGGCTTATCAATAGTCTTGATTTAATTTTTGTTCATGAAATTAGTATTTAACTACGAAATCTACCTGTGGTAGTAGACCAAGCAGGCAGGTATTATTTTTAAAGTCGGGAAAAATTTTATAATGCAGATTACGTTGATTTTGTAACTTATTAAACAAATGCATAGCTCTGTACAACCATTTCTTACTTAATTATTAGCAACGGGAAGTTTTATATCTGGAATGCATGATCTTTAAAATAAGAATTTTTAAACAACATTAATTTAAACAATTTAAAACAATTTAAAAAAACATTAAATTAATAGTACCTAAATAGCTCTTATGTAGTTAATTAATAGATTTTAGTGATTAATGGTGTAAGAGTCAATATTAATTACAGCGTTCATGAAGTGGGTATGTGCTATTTATTTTTGTCAATCAGAAATTGATATTAGATATAATTGCAGAAATATCGACATGAAAGTCTGAGTATTTCTTTTAATATTATTAAAATGTTTAATGAGTGCTTCAATATCTTTGGATATTTTTTTTAAATTCTTTTTTTCATCTTTTGAGTTCCTAAAGAATACAAATTGCTGCCCTAAATATTCGTAATATTTTAATTCGTTAATTCTTCCCCCTAATCGAATTTACGTTAATGAATCGTTGAACGTAACGCTATTCTAAAAAATTAAACTTGTGTTTTTAATAATCATATTTTTAATTATTTGCCCCAATTTTTCTCGACAAATATTTGACTGATTTCTTTCAATTTTTATTTAAAAGAAAGCTAATTGGTTTTGTTGTAGCTTATACCACCAAAAAACACAATACATTCATTTAGGGAAAAAAAATAGAAATCGCAAAACATGAAATAAAATTGAAAAAAAATTGTATTTTTTGTTCAAATAATCTTTTTATCAAAAATGAAGTTTCAAGCTAATTTCGATTTAAGCTGCAGATAATTTAAACGCCTTTTATAATATGGTGAAAAAATGCTTGTGGCCAGAGAAAACCGTCGCCCGATTTGAGGTTCGTGTACAGCATCTTAGGCATAATATTCAAATGATATAAGATTCATTTTTTTTTTCACAAACAATATTAAATATACAGTTTAAATATCAAAGAAATATAATCCAAAAAGTACAAATTCCATATATCTATTCCTTGTAATCGATAAAAATCGTAAAAATCACGTAAATTGAAGGGAAAATTAGTAGAACTTTTCCTTAACAAAATGGCGAATTGCTTTTATCTCTTCTTCATCGTCTTGGCATCTTTAGTATTTTGAATAAGATTAAGCAGTTTTTTAAATTTAAAAAATATGATAAAGCCAACATATATTCTTCTTTTAATTGATTCTTATATATTGTATGCTTTTTGACAGTAACTTTCCTCTATTAATAAATTTTACAGATAATAAATGGAACAGAAATTTTTTATTTATTTCTCATACGATTCACAAGTACTATTACATATTTTGTAAATAAATTAAGATGCTGTAATTCTCTCATTTTATTCAAAAATGCATTCCGTATATACGTCACTTGATTAATAGACACAGTAACACCGACTTAATTAACGAAAGTACACTGGAAATGTATGGGCAATATTTTAACATTATGAAATAGCCTTCATAAGTTTAAGATATTCTGGCTTTACTTCTCTTAGAATCGACAGTGGTAAAGGTAACGTATGAGTTTGAGTGTTATCATTCTTTTGCTAATAATTAGTGTTCTTAAAAGGGGACAGGAGCTTTGAGATTGATGAAAATGATAAAAAAAACCACGGTAATTAAATATGGAATTAAGGAAATATTATAATATGAAATTAAGAATTTTCTTTTTCCTTTCTGCCTAAAGTATATAATACCGAAAAATAAATGTTGTATATACATAAGTAATATTTAATTTTACTTTTTTTAAAATTCATATCACCTTTTCTTAAATAAAAATCATTAAGTGCTGCACGCGCGATAAATCTAGAAATTATGCGTATAGACATTTTTTTGGTCCAAAATAGAATCATAACACACTTGTCTCTGACTTAAAACCAAAATATACACAAAAAGTAATGTTTAAATTTCCTTTTAAAAAAACAATAATAATGAAATCTGATTTTTTTGTATAAGAAATCTGAATTTTCAAGTGCAAAAAAAGTATGTCAAATATTTTGGTTTTAGCATGTAAATTATGAAGAAACGCATATGTGGTTAAATTTTTAAAACGATGGCTTATATAGTTTGAAAATAACAGTGCGCGTTAACTGAAAATTACTAATCATAGAAAACACTTTTCATAATTTCAATATCCAAATATCTTCTATTATACTAACTGTCTATAAATGATTATAACTCAATAAATAATGCAGTTTTTTAAATATCGTTCAGAAACGTTTAAAGATTCAGAATAAATTAAAAACCAAACGTTGATTTTTTGAAAGTTGAAAGGTCCCGTACTTCCTTAAAAAAAATTATTTGAAAATATCGTTTCTAAAATAGAGAGCTCGTATTTGATTTTTTTTTTCGATTTACAATTTAAAAATCGCAACACTAATTTATTTCAAGAATTCCTATTAAAATAATATTCAGTATAAACAAAATATGTATATATTAAAAGTTTCAAAGTTCAATGAGTGAAAATTTATGTAGCTGATTTTACAACGTATTTCTGATTTTTTTTTTTTTTTTTTTTTTTTTTTTTTTTTTTTTTTTTCCGTTTGAAAACTTATACATAACAAAATTAGTGTCAGAGTCAGATCGAGTAGAGCAGCCAAGGTATGATGTTTATATCATATGTGCCCTACCGGTATTTATATATCAAAAAAAGATACGCTCCTGACATATTCGCTTTCCTGGCATTACGCTCCTGACATATTCGCTTTCCTGACATTACGCTCCTGACATATTCGCTTTCCTGTCATTACGCTCCTGACATATAAGTTAACAAAAGAATGTTCACACTATGTAACATGGCATTAGTCCTGTAAGGCTGAAGTTCAGTCTTTGCAAATATTAAAACATCATTTAAATTATCTATTGGTAGTAAAGACACATTGTGAAAATTATATTGGTTACTTTCTACTGTTTTGATGCATCTAATTATTTAAACTATAAAATAATTTATTTTAAATATAAATCGAAACCAAAATGGTAAATCCTTGTCTGACGGTTTCTTTATGTAGAATCTAGAGGAAATAGGGTAATTTAATAAATACGGCAAATAAATGACATATGCAAGCATTCAGAAAGTGAAGATACTGTCCTATGAAGTTTGATTAAATAACTTCAAAAGATACGTGATTAGCTGTTAAGCGATATATATTTATGTGACAAAAGAGGTAATCTTGAAGTATTTTTTCGTAACACAAACATTCATTTTGCCATTTAAATATCATTTCCTGTATTAGGTTTATCTTTAAATATAAAGGTGGGGGTGTGTAAATATTCTGTACACAACTGTATCTATTTTTCCTGTAGTTTTTTTCTGCAAGAACATGTGCAATCATCAGGATACCATATCCACAAATGCCATCATGCCATTTTGCACGCTGTAAAAAAAATAAAAATAAAAATAAAATAAAATAAAATAAAATAAAATAAAATAAAATAAAATAAAATAAAATAAAATAAAAAATCTGCAGTTCTATAAATGTAAAGTTACATCCTTACTAAACTTCCATCTGTAACTGTACAAAAAAAGTTATAAATCTGCAAAACTAGCAAAGCTACAGAAATCTGTAGCTTTACAAATGAATGTGCTAAAATTGCAGTGATCTTCCTAAATTTTTATCAGTAACCCTGGTTCCAGTTACATAAAAAGTTCTAGGCATCACAGTTTCCTAAAAATTACTTAGTAACCTTACAGATTTTTGGATTTTCGGTCCAAAAGTGTATGTGTTACACGAATTTTTGTTGTTGTCGTTTCATAAAAAGTTCTAGGAATCTCAGTTTACAAGAAAAACTTTAATATCTTTTTATACAGATTTTTTCTTACAGTGCACCAGTAAACAAAAATTCCACTCATACATAACATTAAACATATTTAGGTTCAAGAATTAATGAATGGACAAGGGAAATGAAATCGTGAATGAATATCATAAGTGTGTATCCAAGTAAATGCGTCCGATTCTTTTTATTGATATCAAACTCTGGGAAAGATAACGTAAAAAAAAATCTCTAAAAAATAATTAATCAATCTCTAAAAATTATTTTAAACAGTTTTAGATTTCATTTCAATTTAACTTGTACCAAAAGCAAACGTTTTTTATATCGAAGGAATAGCTGTATTTATGGCTCAAAATTGAGTGTGTATGAGTATGCATACATATGAACTCATCGAAATTTCAAAGTTTCTTTAATGTTTTATAAAGTATAAAACAATTACTTGTACTTCTAAAGTAAATGCACGCTGTAAGAAATATTTGTAATGAAAAAAGTGATATTTTTTTCTTTTTTTACACTGCAGCATTTCTTTCCCTATTCTCATTAGTTTTCTCTTCTGGAATACATTGCTTCTTATATTGCATAACAAGAAACAAGGATCTTTAATTTTATAGTCAATACCAGAACTTCTTTAATTAACATAAATCCCGATAGTGCCCATTGCATTGAAGCAGTTCTAACAAATCTTATATTCTTTTGAAACGAAATAAAATAATGGGACTATTAAATTGCATTATACAATTTATAAAGTCACTTTTTGTGTTATATTGTGCTCTTAAAATTTAGAATTTTGGTCTAAAAGATTTAGGACGAATTATAAACTGTTCTGGAATAAAACTTTTTTATCCTAATGCATAAAATAAATCATTACAAGCTTTTGACATTTTTTTTCTGAAATGCGTGATTATTCTTGAACTTTATAGCGTAATTGTACATATTAAATAATACAATTCAAATACCAATCAGTAAATAAATAAATAAATATATGCATTTACACGTAAACATATACATATATTCATAAATGCATACATATTTAAGTTAACAATACATGCAATTTTAATATTTTTTATCACACATTTAATATACATATACAGAGTGATTAATAAATATCGAAACAATAGGCTATCTCCTTAAATATTGACCTTAGGCACATACTTCCAATCGCAAAGTTTTATTTAAAAAAAAAAAAAAAAAAAAAAAAAAAAAAAAAAAAAAAAAGGTGCAAAATTTGATGAGATAAGTTGCAACTCCATGGGGGTCTATTTGAGAAAATACAAAAATTATATTTTTATACGGCCCCTATAGAGTAAAATTTCCAATTAGGAATTTTTTCCTTATCCATTCCTGAATTAAACACAAATAAATTCATCTTGATATCTCCAAAATTCGCATAGATATTGAAAACCAAAATTCGTGACTCACACCATTTACCCATGCCTCTGAGGGACCAGTTATTGACTTATTTTGAATGTAAGATAGGGATCATACACAAATTGTACATTATTAAACGTCGAATTAAGACAGCGCTTCTCCTTTGGACATGAAATAGCAGCGTACAGATTTAACTTTAAACTTGCTGTCAAAATATGCTGAATGTCTGCATAAGAGGTCTGCACGAATTGAAATATCCAGGCTTGGGCTCGGTCAACCGATAGAAAAAAAAGTTCGGCCCGGCCTGGAAAAAAGTTAAAATCCCAGCCTCGAACTTGGACCGGCCTGACTAAATGTCTGCAAAACATAGTTTTTTTTTACGTCGATATAGTTAAAATTTGTTTCGTATGAGGATGTTCCAACCAGAAATATTTACTATAGCTTTCATTTTTCATGCTTATAATGTTCATTTGTAAAGAAGAGCCGTAGGGTGTGATATTTATTTTTTTTTAATGAATCTCTATTTGTATGTAAATGTTTCACTTATCATTGATATCGTTAATTCATATTCCATGTATTGGAGACTTTGAAAAACGATATACTGTAAAATCTTCGAAGTCGGAATCACATAGGAAAGAAAAAAAATGTGTTGCAGACAAATTCCCTTCTTAGCAGGTGTAAATGTAGTCTATTACTTTGTCAGGTATTATTATATCATTTTGTGTGGATCAACACGTTTATTCGTTTCAGACAGAATTCCGTCATAGACAGGTATTTTATAACAGGAAATTTCCTAACTGGAAATTTTACCTTACGGGGGCCGTATAAAAACTTATTTTTGTTTCTTCTCAAATAGACCCCCATGGAGTTGCAACTTATCTCATAAATTTTGCACCTTTTTTATGAAAATTTGCAATTGGAAGTATGTCCCTAGGGACAATTTTTAAGGAGCAATATTTGTTTCGATATTTATGAATCACCCTGTATATATAGTTAAAAATGCGTGTTGATTTAAAATGAATATAGCGATTACAAATGGTTATAACTCATTAATCGAAAAGAAATTATATATAAGAATTACACAGTATGTAAAAGGCAGCTCAAAATTTTGTTTACATACTATAAGGTTTTCACTATCTCCTGATTAATCTGGTAGCGGAAGAGAGAGGAAAACTTTTTGTCTGAATTATTTTATTTTTGGATAAATAAAAATATATACATAAGGGTATTCAGTTTCGTGTTCAAATTATAATAATGAAGGGCTTTTTGCCATAAAGTCTATTTGTGAATAAAAGTCTGTAGACATATTAGACTGATGTCTCTGGAAGAATACTCGCTAGCCTAGGCTATCTACGAGTTTCTTATTTCAGCCCTCTCCGTATGCGATCCAAAACAAGACTCCACTCCACTCTAAAAATCCGTCCCTCTCATCTAAATCATTTCTCCACCCTCCAACCGCACGGGATCGTCCTCCTCCAATCGGCTAAGTCCGCGCGTCCTCATAGGAGCCTCTTTGTTCCCCCACTGGCGCCGTTGCCATATCGGGTCTCTGAAATGCTGAAAAATTTTACCCTGGAAGGTCGCTTGTAGGAGAAAACGATCTATAAGGGATGGACCGTGAATAATTTTTAACGCCAGGATACAATGGATCTAAGTCACCTCGAAATATTCTTTTTTTGTACCTTCAAGATGAATGGGTTTTTACCCGTGGGAACCTAGTCAGGTTGTGAAGTCATGGTACAGGCAAAGTTCTGTTAATCAATTTTTTTAATTAAGCCAAGACTTTACAATACGTTATAAATGTTCTATGCGAACACCGTCGATCACGCCAAAAACATCTAAACATACTTTTTGTTCAAACACCCGATACCATCTGCTTATGTTGTTAGTATTTAGAGGTGCTTGACTGTACCGCTGATGAAATCTTCTGTACACTGTGTTGGAAGAAGGACAATTGTGAAATTCTAACACAAAGAATGCTCCAAAATGTTAACAACAAGTTTCTAATCACTATATTCATTTTGAATCACACTGTATATTTGTTTTATGTAAGATAACTTATTGATCAATATAAAATGTTAAAATTTCGTTCTAAAATTTCCAACTGTAATATTAATACGGGTAAAAGATTTTTACGATAGTTTTTTTAGTTTCAAAATATTTATCTTTTTTTGTATAAATAAAAAAAATATATATATTACGTTGTTTTTCGGTCAAATTCCCGTTTTTTCTCACTTTATTTATTCTCATTAAAGTGGTCGCCTGCTTTCAAATAATTATTACATGAAGTTTTACATTTTTGATTTTAGTTTCATTCATCAGTTTATAGTTTTCCTACTAAGCAAATATTTGATTTATATCTGCAGTCGTAAAGATAATTACGCATTAAAAAACGCATTCTTATTTTAAAATAATAATTCATAAAAATTCACTTTATTAATCAAATTATACCTTCCTTTATATTTTTGTATTTGTTTTGACCATTTTAATTCGCCAAATCTTTAATGAAAATTTGTTCTAGTAACAAGAAATTACTTTGATAAGTGATATTGGTTGTGATATTTAAGGTAAGTGATATTTAAGTACTTCATGCTACAGTTTATGATTACTTAAGCAGCATTATAAAACGAATTCGATATAGTTTTTTTTCTTTGTAAAGCCTTGACATGTACCTCTATGAAAAATATATACAATTCCCAATGAACAAACAGCAAATATTAATTGAAGGTATTCTGTCATTTTAGCTTGATTATGTGGTCAATAACATTCATTTTTTTTTTTTTGCTATAAAATTGCTAAAAACCCAGTTAAAATCATAAAGAAGAGATGACAAATTTTATCTAGTTTCCCCAAGCACGTTTACACGTGAAAGTACTTAACATATAAGACACTCGATGTCAATGAACAGTCTAGTCTAAAGACTAAGAGATTGATGATGCTTTATCGTTTATCAATATGAAAATTTTATCAAAGGAAAATTAAAAATCGCATATTTCGAATATTATAGAAAACAAGCATTATATTATTTTTTTGACTATTTTATCATTATACATTTTTTTTCTAAAAATATCCCTGAAAATTTGTTCTATACCATCAAATTCTGAGAGAATAATCTGACAGAGAGAAAAGCTTTTTTATTTAATGATTTTGACGGAAAAATTTATTTTTCGTAAAATTTCCCCCTTTATATGTAAGGCCCACAAAACTCCCTTTCTTCTATTTTCGCTTTAATCATTTTTGAGACAATTATTGATAGTCTCTTTAAAGGAAGACAAGAAAAATTATAGAAAAAAATTAAGTACTGTGTTATATGCTTCTGTAGGGGAGATAGTTGATGAAATGGACATTTTGTGTTTATAAGCTTATAAAATAATGTAATTAAGAGATATCATTCTTATGTTTGTGCCTAATTCTCGTCTAAAACAGTTGCTTTCATACTAGTAAAACTTTTTATCCTTAAGCACAGTAATTTAAAATGTGTACGATTTTTTTTCAATTGCAAGAAATGTCCCTTTTAACCCCATTGTTGGGGAATAAAGGTACACTTTGTCGTATTGAAAGAGGCACACATGCATAAAACATTTATATATATATTTTTTTTTTTACATTTTTATTTGCGATTACATTATTCAAAAATAAAAGAAAGTGATACACAAATAAAAATAAATTATATTTCAACATATGATAAAAAAAACAAGAAAAATAACTTGTTTAATCCTACATGGCATAAAACAACTTTAAATGAAAAAAATTAAGAAAGATTTAGCTCTATCTGTATCAACCATCTCTATTTACGGGTTTAGGCAACTGCATCACAATATCATTAATATTCACGTCATTCATGTCAATAGTATTAGTGAATACAAAGTGGCTTTACTTTCTTTTTCTGAAAAAATGCACTTCGTATTCATTCCGAGCGCTCTTTTGGAATTTGTGGATAACGTGAGACAGAAATGTTACCATAATTATACCATTATCTTTCGCAAATTTTTACTGTCTTAATATTTATATTGCTTTCAAGATTTGCAAGTAAGAGAAGCGTAGGTTCCGTTTCGGAACAACTAGAATATTAAGCTAAAGCTCAAATGCTTTAAAAGAATTCTGTGGTCATCCGCCAACTTTGAACAGTATGACCAAGCCTTTGGGATGGGTCAACTCTGAGCAAGAACACTTTTTAATGCTTCCTTGGAAAAACGTATACTGTTGAACAGTGTTACATGATGCAGAAACAAAATTTTGACAATTTTACTACGTTTAGCTGATGTTATGCGAGAAAATTGCTTTCACAAAGTTTTGCTACTTTAGATGGCTTGTGCTCTGTCATTAAACCTGTTTCATCACAGTTATCTGGGAGCACGGCTGTGCGTCCGCCAAGTTCGCACAAGCCGTAAGCTACCTTTTCCTGAACCATTTCGGAATACTTTTCACCCCCTCATAACGTCGTTTTAGGGAGAGATATAGAAATTTTTCTTTTATACACATGTTCGTATGGATAAACTGAACTAAGGTTCCACGATTTCATGTTTCTATATTTAGTAGTTTTCGAAATATTAAATTCCGAAAAAGCACTTTTTTGTCACTGACTCACTTCGCATCATCAAATAACTAAGGTACTTCTAAAAGTCGTAGAAACATGAAATTTCACAAGTAAGTCGGGTTTGTAGTACAATTAACCAGAAAAATCTGAAAACACAGAATTTCTGCCTCTAAACCCTTCATACAGGGGGTGTTCATTTGGCCGTAAACAGTTCGTACGCATTCAATAGTGCCAATGTTGGTCGCCAAATCCCGATTACAGAGCTTTGAAGGCGGTCACGTGATTTCAAGCAGAATAAAATTTTATATATATGCTTTTCCAAAGATGTTTGTTAAATAGAAAAAATGAATATACCTAAAAATTTTAATCAGTATAGGTTATGATATATTTACGATATTAAAACAATAAAACATTTAACAAAATATAACCGCAATTTGGTACGTTTCCGATATAGTAGCCTTGGCGAAATACAGAAAATAGCCTTGACGAGAAAAGAAATTTGATAATAAAGTATTTTCTGGCAACCTATTTACTGTGTCATATACACAAGCAATTTTTTCCATATGTATACAATTTATTTAATGTAAGGAACCCGTTTATTTAATTTTATATACCAACATAAATAATCTGTATATAAAAAATAATATTTTATACATGTATAAATAAAATGTTTAAATGTATATAAATACATATAAATAACACAAAAGTTCATCAGGTTTGTTTTCGTAGTTGTTTATATCATTTGGCAACATATCTCAGTTTCTGAAGTCAAAATTGCGCCAAGATTTTTAAAAAATGCCAAGGTCCCTATCGTGGAAAAATATCCTAATTCCATATGAAAGTTTAAAAATCTCCTTTTAATTAAATGAAATGTGTAACTAATAAACTATCTTTAACGATGTGCGACAGATGCGGCGTCCGAAGTCCACTGCTAATGTTATTATATTGCATTATTAGCCTACTTACAGTTTATTTATTGTTAATTTTAAATGTGCAAAAGAAAGATTATAGTTATAGATAAGATATGTTGGTCGACAAAACCCGATTACAGAAAATTAGCCTGAGTTATAAAGGTGTTACATGAATTCAAGCTGAATGAATTTTTATATGCTTTTACAAAAATCTTAATAAGGCAAATCTTTCAGTTTACCTGTCCATCTTTCTATCTTTTACTTACTTAAAACAAATTTTATTAAAGACCGGGAGGCGTCTGCACAGATCATCACCTCATCGAGTTGACGGCTGAAATTTTAGGATTAGTTAAATATCGATTAGCGTATTGAAATGTAACTGGTCTGCCATGTCATATCTTTGTGGAAACCACCTACAGATCCGATTTTACGGATTAATTGGTGGATTTTCCATTGTGTTTTCCTGCGCCCATTCCTCCATGTTTCCAAACTTTTGGATGCAGGAAAATACAATAGTAAACCTATCAGTTAACCACTAAAATTAGGTCTTCAGGTGGTTTCTACCAAGATATGACTTAACAGACCAGCTGCATTTAAATATGCCAACCTAGTTTTAACTAATCCTAAAATTTCAGCTGTAAACTCGATGAGGTGATGGTGTGTACAGACGTCTATTATAAATGTCGGTACTCTAATCTCAATAGCACTCTGGTCAATCTGGCAATTATCCCTACTATTTATGAAACACTATTCCTTTAAGTGCGTTTTAGTGATGTTAATGAACTTATGCATATGCATCATACATATTATACATATGCATATAATACGTAATACATTTCCATCATACATATTACAGGTATGTGTATAATACATAATACATATGCATCATTATGACGTCAGAATAAACAAAACATTTTCTTGTCGCCAAATTTGAGAATTGACATGATATATTACCAAATTTGGCGAAACTTTGCTAAATGTCGCCAAGCTTGGTGAATATTTGACGCTAGTGGTTATTTTCAATGAGTTAAATATTAATGCGAGCCATCTATTTTTATTTTTCCGCATATCATCTGAATAGTTAAATGATATAACGTACTAATATTTCCAAAGTGCTAATAGTTTCGTCACTGCCCAAAACCTCTGCTATTGTTATTATATTGTACTGTTATTATACTTACTGTGACTATATTGTTAACCTTTACACCGCTAAAATTTCTGTATTATATAAAGATAATTTACGGAAACTATTAAAGCATTGAAACTGCCAGTTCTCCTTATGATTATTATAATTCTATAATATGTAACCTGTTAATCAATATGTACGTTAAAATGATTCTTCTATAATACGGTTCCTCGCATTTTTGTTTTCGGGTTTCGAATAAAATTAGCTAAAATCTTAAAACCATGGCACATTGACTAATTCTTGAACACGATCAGATGAAAAGAATGATAGATTTTCAAATGGATCATTTCAGTGAGCCGGTAGACCTTCTATTCTTCCGTAATCGAGTCTATTGAAAAGGTTAACGTGAAACAAAGAGATATTAGCATCAATATGGTTTAATGCAAATACAGATATTGTCAAAGGATTTCATAAGAACCATTTCACTTGTACCCAGTCGTATCAGCTAAAATACAACAATTGGCAGTGAGCCCAATTAGAAAAGATTACTTAATAGGATTAAAAATTTCCGCATTAGAGAACGAATTGTAACTGCTAAGGAAGCATGCATAAGTGAGTTAAGAGATATTTGTCACGAAAGATGAAATACATAACAACACAAAATATATGATGTGCTTCCATGATCGTAAAGAGTTCTTGATTTCTCTATCAAAAGCTTCCGAATTGGCCAAAGAATGGGCGAGTAAATTAAATTATGAATCACAGTAACATGATGCAACGTTTAACATGGAAGTAATACGGTAAATACTGCTTGCTAGAGGCGGCTAGTACTTTAATATAAAAAGAAATAAAGTATAAATTTTTAAAGCTCAATAAAATAAATTTAGGTATTTTTATGTTAGCTGGGCGCAAGTGGCAAATCGCCAAATACTGTTCCCAACTCCCATTGCTCATATTGCATTCATTTCATTTAAAGATATATACTTTTCAGTCATCTCATTTAAAATAGATGCATTTCCCTCATTTTATTCAATAGAATATTTAACATATAAATAAATAAATAAATAAATAAGAAATAATAACATAAACCAAAATATTTTTTTTGAAAATCAAAACATTGTTTCTAATTTACACATGTGAAAAATGAAAACTGCTATTGGCGAAAAAACAAAAGGCTGATGAGGAGATTTGCTCCTGGCTAACATAAAAGTACCGAAATTTAAGTTTTTTCATATTAATATAGTTTAGAATAACAAACTTGAAAAAACATACAAAAAGTAGTGATATCCCAACAAAAAGTTTTCGTAAAAAAAAAAAAAAAGCGCCAAGTTTTCCTTAATGTTTCGGCTAGAAAAAGTAGTGATATCTGATGTTCGCACAAGTTAAAAGCCAAACATCCCAAATCTTTCATTGAAAACGGCTTCCTGCGACTTGGCCGTTAATGCCTTCGTGAGAGTTTTTCAAATGAGCTACATGCCAACTACATTTTTTGATTATTTTAGGCATTTTGTGACACAGAATACAGAAATAAAGTACACATTTGAAAAAAGCATTTAAACAACTTCAGTCTATTTAAATGCTTAGAAGTTAAAAATAACAAAATACTTCTATTCAGGAGATAATATCCCTAATTGCAAAAACATAATTAATATAAACTTTTAACAGTTTATAAATCGAATACCTCTTAATGTTTGCAAACAAACTATAATAAATGTTCAAACGAAAAAAATCTCTTTCGTCAATACACAAGATTTCAATATTATACAATAAAATATAATGTAACATATTGTGAGATATGAAGTAAGTAAATTTTGTTTTATTTCTTGGTTTTTACGTTAATGACTTTAGCTTTTGACCGTACCAAAAAATTTTGACAAAAATTAAACCGCAAGTGGAATAAATGATCTGTAATCAAATCTAGTGTTTGTTGAAACTGAATGGTAGTTATCAGAAATCTTTTACTTATAATGTCTTTATGTGAATTTGCCTCTTTGCATTCTAATATTACTTTTAATATTTAAATAATCCATAAATGCGTAATTTCCAATCATTAATTTTGAAATGCCGTAGAAGGCATTAACGACCAAGTCGCAGGAAGCCATTTTCAATCAAAGATTTGGGATGTTTGGCTTTTAACTTGTGCGAACATCAGATATCACTACATTTTCTAGCCGAAACATTAAGGAGAACTTGGCGCTTTTTTTTTTTTTTTTACGAAAACTTTTTGTTGGGATATGTTATTTTCCGAGCGAATTTATAGCGGTTCATAACTGGTTAAATGTTTTTAAAAATATCAAAGTTAGATTTGTTGAAACTTGTACTTCTTGTTAAACTAATGGCTACAGGCTTTCTTAAGAGAAAGTAAGGAATTTCTTTGATTAAAATCTTGGAACCAATCAATTCCATCTTGCTTGTTTGTTTGCCAAGACAGGGACATATTTGGAGAATTCGAAGAAAATGAATATTCATACGCACAATTACCAAACCATAGTTCACATTAGATGTTTGGAGGATATATGAAGATAACTCTTTTTATTGAGCTTCACTAAATACTTCCATATTACAAAATGGGCGTATTGAAATACATCTGCTTGTGCATTCTTAAATTTCAGAACAATTCCTTCTAAATAGGAATTTTCTTACAGACACTCTTTTTTTTCCTGTACTTCAGATACAGCACCAGTCATTTCTTATTCAGTAATTCGATTATTCTCAATTTTTCATCTGTATATTCGAAGCATATTGACTTTTGAAAATTAATTTTTGAAAAAGGAAAAAATACCTAAATTGTAGGTAATATTGTACTGTATAAAATTGTACTGTAATATTTGCATATATTTGTTCTACATAATAATACATTCTTTTTTTCTACATAAAAAGTTAAAAATCATAACTTAAATTTTACGAACGGAAAATTTAAATTAAAAAAAATAAATTTTTAAATTACTTAAATGTTTGTTGTAATAATTATAATTAACGAGGGGCTGAAAGATACATGTCCCTTTCAACCCCATACCCACCTGTAGAAATTAAAAATGTATTCATGCATGATAGTATTTTAGCTATCAAAATATACTGCCATACACATAAAGTGCATACCTTGCAGTGATAAATAACATGAATATTATAATGCTAAACACAATATTAGTTTTTCAGAGAAAAAAAGAACGTAACATCAAAATTTACTTTAATTGTCTGAGCGAAGCGAAGGCTAATACTCAGCGAAATATTACAGTCCGGACACATTACTACTACGATGGATATTAACGCCATGTCCTACTAAAAAAAAAGCCTAATAAAAACCTTTCGTCAAGCATAACTCAAAAAATATTTGTCGGATTTCGTTTCTGATTGCACCAGAAGGTACCTACGAGGGTCGCCTACTGAATGCACCTACTATGAAAAATAAGTTCAAAACCGTTTAAAAATTATATAGAAAAAACTGATAAAAAAGCACAATTTATCTGCATACGTCACAGAAATTTGGTGTGCGTCACTTTCACCGGTTGATGTTTTCGTAGACAACTGGTTTGAACACATATAGCAAATTAAAAAAAAATACGTATGTAGTAATATCGAATACATCAGTTTCAACCACGTGATCACAAACCTTGCAACAACCCATGGCAACCAGTTTTGGTGGGCAAACAAATAATAATACAGTACTCCGTACCACGGTGACTGTTTTTAGCCTGTTCTATGAAATCTGGCCAGTTGTATGACATACAATTGTGGATGATTAAAACAAAAGACATGAGTGTTTATTGCTCCGGGAAGTTAACTTTCTCTGGATGTCTGTCTGTCTATCATACAGCATGCAATTTTCTTGTAAAGGATGATATTATTATGCAGTAAAACCTCCATAACGGACACACCCGATTAGTGGACACCTCTATTTAGTGGGCATTTTTTCGATTACCGACCCTTAAATAACTGTAAATTTTTTACTCTCAGTAGCGGACACCTCCAAATAGAGGACAAATACTGCCCTCCCGAGGTGTTAGCTATTCAGAGGTTTTACTGGTAACACCTCCAAAGTGGACACACCCGATTAGCGGATACCTCTATTTAGCGGATATTTTTTCGATTACCAACTCTTAAATAACTGTACATGTTTTACTCTCAGTAGCAGTCACCTCTAAATAGAGGACAAATTCTGCATTCTCGGGGTGTCCGCTATTCAGAGGTTTTACTGTATATAATTTTGATAGTTATTTTACAGGGCCACACAGAAGAATAAGAATATATGAAACGAATATAAACTAAATTCGGGATTGGTAGATCGCTGATGGTAATGTAATTTTAGGATGTTGTTACAGTCATCCGCAGCATGTATTTAGAGTTTCGTTCATCTAACGAAACACTACCTGTCACACTCCTTTGTCTGTCTGTCTGTCCGTCTGTCACAGAGCCCGTTCTCAGAAACTATATATGTCGGAGACTTAAAAATTTGCATATTTTTAGCTGAACACCACACATCAAATGACAAATAATAAAATTTTGAAAAAGGTTTAATATTTAACCCTCTGGGCTCTAACTTGTGTATTTTAAGCAATTTTTCTAACTCAGCCACTAATTAAGTTGGGGACATGAAAGTTTGCATACTTATAGCTGAACACTTGCGATAACACGATAAATCATAAAACTTCGAAAAAGTCATATTTAACCCTCCGGTCTCTAACTTCTGTATTTTAAACAATTTTTCTAACTCAGCCCCTAATTATGTTGGAGACATGACATTTTGCATACTTATAGCTGAACACCTCACATCAAACGACAAATAATAAAATTTTGAAAAAGTCTATTATTTAACCCTCTGGGCTCTAACTTGTGTATTTTAAGCAATTTTTCTAACTCAGCCCCTAATTATGTTGGAGACATGAAAATTTGCATACTTATAGCTGAACACCTCACATCAAACGGCAAATTATAAAATTTTGAAAAAGTCTAATATTTAACCCTGTGGGCTCTAACTTGTGTATTTTAAGCAATTTTTCTAACTCAGCCCCTAATTATGTTGGAGACATGAAAATTTGCATACTTATAGCTGAACACCTCACATCAAACGACAAATAATAAAATTTTGAAAAAATCTAATATTTAACCTCTAATATTTTGTCTCGCGCAATTTTTAAATTTAAACTGTTTTGCAATACTACTATTTTTTTGTTCATTTTGCATAATAAGTGTAATGTAACTTAATTTCTTCTATTTCAGACTTCTAACGCATGTTAATGAATTTATTTTACAATATCCTTTCTCTTTTAAAATTCACATGTAAATATAGTTTTTATGGCGTAATTTCATATAAGTGCCTGCTTTTTATACCTAATTATTTAATTTTAATTTGAAGGTTTTTTTCTGTTTATAATAGTAACGTGTAAATATTTTTTTTTTATTTGAAGCAAACATTATTGTTTGCGCTGTTTATACAGTTGGCAACAGTTGAAATTAATACCATTTTCTAAAATATGTAAAAAATATCGGTCAAGATGCTGAATATTTGAATTTAAAATAGAAATAAAACCTCAAAAAATGAGTCAAATTAAAAAAAAAATTAATGAAATCTGCACACCGGGATCTTCTATTGAATAAAATTATCTAAAAATGATTAAATTCCCATGTATGGCTTTTGCTCCTATAATTTTTTTTTTTTTTTTTTTTTTTTTTTTTTTTTTTTTTTTTTTTTTTTTTTTTTTTTAATGGAACGATTTTGTCTAACTTTAGCATTAAATATCTCTTAAAATAATTCTTCGATTCGAAAACTGTATGCATTAGCGTGTTGATCAAATATTTCGCTATAATACCACCGAATTTCATATTTTGGTATGCAATAGTTTTCTTAATATTAACGAAGAAAGACCTCCGGTCACAAAAAATTTAAAACCGGCGGCGGCGGAAACAGCGTTAGTTACTTTTTTTAGAATAGAGAGATATATAAAAATGAAAACTTGTCTATCTGTCTGTTTGCAATTTTATAAAAATCCACAATTTGGAAGCAAAAATTGTGAAAAGATACGGACATGTGTATTAAAACATGGCCGAGGCAACTAAAGTAATCCGGAATCGAAATAATTTATAGTGAATTTTTATTAATAAAAAACCACCAATTTAACAGCAATTTCTTATCAAATTTAAACATTTTTCGTTATAGCAGTTGCCAACAATTAAAAAACACAATAAAATTATTACTGCAAAAATTAATTTTCTACTGCAAGATGCCCACGTGAAAAATGAAAATGAAATAAATAGTTTGATGAATTTAAAAAAAAAGTTGAATATTACGTCATAACTTTTCTATTGCAAGATATTCACGTGAAATTTGAAAATGAAATAAATGGTTTGACGAATTTAAATGAAAGTGAATATAACTTCATAACTTTTCTATTTCAAGGTTTCCACGTGAAAGAGGAAAATTTTACGTCATATTGGAAATATAAAGGACGTGGTGGATGTAATATAACATCACATGAGTGTGAAAAATGTATTGAAGCATGATAAAAACCCGATTAGGGAAATTATTGGCCTATTTTAACATTATTGCTCCAATTATAAATTGAAATAAGTTCATTTATAGCTGTATTCTTTTGCGTCTGTTACATACATTTATACATTTTTATGTAGCGTTTTCATATGATTCATTCATACAACATTTCGACTGCTTTTTTTAATGCTTGTTTTGTGTTGTATGTTAAATTTTGAAATTGATTTTTCAGAACAAACATCCTTCAAATTCTGAGCAACGCCGGCACTTTAGTTTGTAACGGATACATGGCTTTTGCATCTAATGCTAATATTATAAAGCGTTATAATATTATAAAATATATAATATTATTAATGCTTGTACGTTTGTGAGGTGTTATCTCTGAAACTACATAGCCAACTTAAAAAACTGTTGATGGCCATCTCTGCTCCGAAAAAAGACTATTTTATGTCAGTGCAAGAACCTACATCGCTGCAGGAGCAAAAAAGTTCTAAAATTGTGATTTCTGCGATATTGATTGGGTTAGAAACTTTAAATTTGGTGCGGTAGTTACTTTTAAGATTACTTCTCTAAAGGACTTACTTCTCTAAAAGGTTCAATTTGACGGATAAACGTAAAAATTTCTAGAAAGGTTCTAAACTATGATTTATTTGGAATACTGAAATTTTTGGGATACTGTTGGGGTTAGAAACTAGAACTTTGGCATGGTAGTAATTAATAAGATGTAAATGCTCGTTGTAGAATGAATTCTAAAAAATAGAAAGACTAAACAAAGCGGAAAAAGATCTAAAGATGATCTAAGTAACGAAGTACATGGAATTGTTAGAAATATAAACATTAAAATTGACATGGCTGTATTTATCATGACGTAAATTCTCGCAATAGAACAATTTTTAAAAATGTCGCTATATAAAACAGTGCAAAAACAAAAAACTTTCAAAAATTTTCAATTTCTGTGATACTGCTGAACCCAAAATCTTGAAATTTTGCTTCGGGTTAGTTTTAAAATACACAATTGTCTCTATGAATGGTTTCTAAAAAGTTTAAAAAGATGAAATTTACGGAAAGCGATCTCAATTACCATTAATTTGGAATTATTAGGTACAGCAACTTTAAATATTTCATAATGCTGCATTTCCTCCGCAAAACATGCGATTTAAATGAAGCAAAACTGAGAAATACCCACCTAGCATTAAATAAATCGTGTAAATATTGAATAAAGACCTGCATGAAACAGTGAGTATGTTGCCCGAAAGTACTTGTTAAAAAGTTCCTTCTCTAGGCTTTTCTCTCTCTCGCCAAGGCCACTAACAGAGGGAAGTGCCGTTTTAAATGTGATATGAATTTTTTATCCGATTCATTTTTCTAGACATTTTATCATAAGGTCATATTCTCAATTATCATTAGTAGATTTTTTTATATTAACTTATTCTGGTGAAATTTTATAATCGGGTTCATATTGGCGTATGTTAGCTTGCATGATTTGCTGAATAAATATGTATGGATTTGTAAATTACTTCAAATGACACATTGACAGCTCAAAAGTTATGCAGACGATATATTCAGATCTTGTGTCATACTTTATGTTGTAATCATTGCCGATTTCTTTTATTTAATACATGCTAAATACAGCTTAACTTGTGCAGAATATGTTTGAAAACAAAACAATACAGCGTATGTAGTGGCCAGCATACACTCATCATTCAAATCCGATCGAGCATATCTAAAACACACTGGAACGAAGCATTGCATGCCACTGTTGATGTATTCGGTACTTTGATACTATATTAGATTTTGAGAAGAGAATTCCTTAAATGTTATCGACAACCTCATTGCATCCGTGGAAAACAGATATTGTACAATATTAACTATTCCGGGGGAGCACACACCATTTAAAGTATAGTCCATTCTTTTTAAACATCATATATTTATCATTTAAAGTTACTCAAATTGGTGCGGAGCGTCTGATTATGCTCTTGACATCATTTTATACAGTTAAAATTCCGATATAAGTAATTTAGTATTTCATTTTCTATTTTACTTTTAATATATTGCGTACTTTCAATTTTATATCCATGCATGGCTGTCTTGAATGGTTAGATTTCCAATTTTTTAAAAACAGTGTATACGTATTTATATATAAGATTTTGTAATTCTACGATTCGTTTATTTTCATCATTTCAATTTATCGCAGCATATGGACAATTAAAGATAACATCTCATTTTCTTTGCTTCCACATGTTATTATTAAATCTGTGTTCTCAGTAATATCGCTCAGACTAATCCCTCTGAGGGAAGTCCTAGTATAAAAAAAGGCTTTCCTTTCACCACCTATAACTCTACAATTGCTACGTTAGTTAAAAGGGTTATTAAGACAGTTCAACTATTGACATCGAGTAAGACAAAGTTGAAATTTTCTACATTTTATTTTCTTCCTGAAATTTTCGAGTCTCCCCTACAATAAAAGTTAAAAACATTAAGTTTAAAAATACTGTGCGTTTTATCTCAATTTTACGCGCATATTAATAGGAATATCACGACACATTTCATTAAAGCTTGATCAGAAAATATAAAAATCCAAGAAACAAACATATATCAAAGCACTATACAATAATTAACCAAGTCGGAAATTGTACGTTAAAGGTGGCAAATGGAGCGATCGTAGTACAACTAGATTTATCAATATTCAGTTCTTGGTGCAATAGCTATTGCATTCATATGTAAATTATTTATTATGATTATATATATTAAATGCAGTAATATTAAAATAATATGACTCCTTCTTAAACATAACGTAATTATCGTGACAACATAGAATCATCACCTATCGTGGGATATTATTGAATTAATTACGTATGATATAATCTGATAGATTGAAGAATACTTTTATTATTATTTATACTTTTATTTATACTTTTATTATTAAAATATGACGTTTTGGTTCGATTTTCATAAGATTTTAAATGACTCGACAGAATTCTGCAACGATTATATATATTAAATTTCCAACTATTCGGTTTGGTAGTCTTTGCTCTGTAATATGCAGGCAGATGGAATAGACGGTGACTATAGGTGCTACGTGTGTATATAATTCTGGACGCACCTAAAAATTTACTATTATTATTAGAAACACAGTTCCATAGTGCGCAGCACGCCTGTCTGCTGCGCTACGGCTTCTGAGTTCGGACCTTGGCTGGTAAATATTCACTGAACCTTTCATTCATTTGGAGTTGATAAACCGAGTTTAAAGCCTGCTTGTGAACTAAATAAATAAGAGCTTCGCGTTAGGCTGCCAATCTGACCGCGGCATATGCTTCAGCCCCTTGGGGCCCAGGGTCAGCTAAACAGAGCTAAGAACTATAGGCTCTGATCCTACATGGATCGTTTTACCACAGATTTAGTTTAGTTTACTATTGATATTATTGTAGAATTAAAAATAAATAATTATGTGCGAATATAACAGTGTATGTATAATGAAGAAAAAAACAAAGCTTTATTATATTTCCACTTAAAATATTTTATCATCATTGCATATAGCATATATATTTACTACAAAAGCAGTCACTGATTCAAGTCAACCCCTCACCCCCCCCAAAAAAAAAGTATCCAAATTGAGAATTTCTATCTAAACAATATGCCATGTATCTTATAATGCTCTATTACCCAAAATTTCCGGTGAAAATCCTTCCAAAATATCAAAATAAAATTATATACAAATATATTCAACCGTTTTATCCCGTAGGGGTTGATAAACCGAGTTCAAAGCTTATTTGTGAACTACACACCAAGGGTCTCGCGTTTGGCTGACCATCTGATAGGAACACATGCTGCAGCACCCTGGAGCTCAGGGTCAACTAAACTGGGCTGGGCACCTTAGGCTCTGATCTTTCATGGATCGTAGGTTTAGTTTAGTTTACAACTGATATTTTTACAGAATTAAAAATATATAATTATGTGTTAATAGAAGAGTATGTATAATGGGAAAGATAAAGCTTTATTATATCTTCACTTAAAATATTTCATCGTAGACGGCCATCACATATAGTATATACAATTATTGCACAAGTAGGTACTAATTTAACTCAGAATCCCCCCCCCCCCCGAAAATAAAAATAAACATTAAAAATTCTATCTGAACAATAGGCCATATATCCTATAAAGTGCTACTTCCCAAAATTTTCAGTGTAAACACTTCCAAAATATCAAATAAAATAAAATTATATACAAAAATATAAGGGAGACTAGGGAGGGTTGAACCACTTTTTACAAAATGATTTTTAATTTTTTAAATATTGAACGCTGAATAAAGTTTTATGTATCATTTTATTCGTTATACAATCAGTTATCAAAATAAAATTGCTACACAAGTTTAATATATAAGAAATAAAAAATATATCGATTTTAACCATGAGAAAATAAAGTGTCAAGGCTCCCAACATATGGGAAGGTTGACCCACTCTATGGGAGGTTTTGTTAAAATAAAATTGTACTTTTCCTTATCTCCCATAGACGGCGCTGTGCCGATGTATTTTTCTCACAATGTTTACTTTTCGCAGTTACCGGCGAGACGAGTGAGTAGATGTTCGTACTGTAATTTTCCTGTTAAAACGTAACTTAATAAATTCTTTCTTTCCTCACTTTATATAATTTTTCTACAGGTTATCGGCCCCAGTCACGTTTGCGGCCTGCGTGTGAGGTTTTCTGTTGGAAAGAATTTGATAGTTTTAATTTAACTTGTGTTTGCGTTTTGATTTTTTGAGTTCTACGGCGATCGCTAAGCCTAACGAAGTAAGCGTTTCTTTGAACTGTTTTCTGGACTTTGTTTTCGATTTTCCTGACAAAAATGGAAAGTGACAGAGTGAAAATAGAAACGCTTGTGGACTCAAATAATTGGACACAGTGGAAATTCCAAGTACGGGCGATTTTAGATGCTCGCGATGCGTTAGAACTGATTGATGGAACGCATGTACAGCCGACAGTTGGTAGCAATAATTACGATGCTGAAATGAAGAAATGGAAGAAAGCAAACAAAATGGCGAAAGAGATTTTTGCGACAATGGTGGATAAAAAGCCCTTAGCTTTAATTATGAACTGTGAAAATGCTAGAGACATGTGGGTTAAATTATTGGATGTGTATGAGCAAAGATCAGCGGACTCTGTTTATTTACTTCAAACTAAATTCCGAGAGTATCGCTATGTTGCTGGTGATGATATAGCTACACATATTAGCAAAATCGAATCTTTTGCTCAACGATTACGTGAACTTGGAGAACCACTTTCAGATTCACTAGTGATAACAACCATTTTGAATACATTACCTTCGCAGTATCGTCATTTTCATAGTGCTTGGGACTCAACACCTTTGGATGATCGTACATTGTCGAAATTAACATCTAGACTGATGATTGAAGAAACTAGATTAGGTATTGTTGATGTGAATATAAATCGTGAATCAGCATTGGTAATGGAAAAACGACAGCCAAATAAGAACTTTTCCAAAACCAGAAGTGTAGAAAATGTTCATTTCAATAATGAAAAAGGCAAGTATGACAAAAAGAAATCAAAATTACGATGTTGGACTTGTGGAGGGCCACATCTGAGGCGTAATTGTATAAAGAATCAACAAAATAATAGATATTATGATAAGAAAAAAGAAGATAGTAACGGTTTTGCCTTTGTAAATACATTTCAGTCAGATGAATCAGGAAGATCAAAGTGGATAATTGATTCTGGATGTACTCAACATGTGTGTTGGAAACCTGAATATTTTAAAACATATAAAGAATTAGAAGAAAAGGTTATGTTTGAACTTGGTGATGGCAGAAAAATTTTAGCCAAAGGTATTGGTAATATCAAAATTCGTTCAAATCTAGATGGAAAAGAACATCATTTTTGTGATGTTATGTATGTTCCTGAAATGAAGGCAAATTTATTTTCTGTAAAATCAGCAGCAGAGAAAGGTTTCATGCAAACCATTGAAGGAAATAAATGGAAATTTACGAAAAATAATAAACTTATTGTTGAAGGATATCGATATGGAGATATGTACTTTCTAGATATAGATGTTTTGGAAAATGAAGAAAGTAGCCTTATGGTAAGAAATCACAAAGAAAATTCTCTTCAAGAATGGCATGAAAGATTTGGTCATCAGAGTAAAAATCATACAAAAGAATTGCTGAAAACGAAAGGAATTGAAATATCTCAAACTGATGAGACTGAATATTGTGATGGTTGTGCAGTTGGAAAGTTTCAGAGAACAAATTTTAGAGAAATGCCAAAAGCCAGTAAAGCTGGTGAACTAATTGTCAGTGACGTCTGTGGTCCAATGCAAGAAGCATCTTTTCAAGGTTCTAAATATTTTGTTACATTCAAAAATGATTACACCCAGTACCGTAAAGTATATTTTATGCAACATAAAAGTGAAGTGAAAGATAAATTGCAACAGTTCTTAGCATATGTTAAAACTCAAACTGGAAATACAGTCAAGAGAGTTATGTCAGATAATGGAGGAGAGTATACAGATCAAGATTTCATAGATTGCCTAGTGAAAAATGGAATTGAAATTGGAAGATCAGCTGCGTATACACCTCAACAGAATGGACGTGCTGAACGTGAGAATAAAATATTGATAGAAATGGCGAGAACAATGCTGTTGACAAAGGGATTGTCAAAACGCTTCTGGGCTGAAGCAGTGAACTGTTCTGCATATATCTTAAATCGTACTGGTAAGAGTCGTGATAAAAGTAAAACACCTTATGAAGCATGGTATAGAAGAGAATATTCATTAAAGCACTTGAGAATTTTTGGAAGCCAATGTATTGTCCAAATTCCTAAGCAACGACGTGTTGACAAGAAGTTTGGTAAAACAAGTATACGGGGAATTTTTGTGGGCTATGAAGAAGTCACTGGAAATTACAGAGTGTATACAGGTGAAAATCGAATAGAAATAAGTAGAGATGTTGAATTTCATGAAGTTTCAGTGCCAAATACATTGATAGATTGGAGTAAGAGGTGGAATTGGTAGAGAAGGAAGACAAAGATAACCAATTGGAACAAGAACCAGTAAGATACCAGTTGAGAGATCGTTCAACGATACAACCACCTATACGCTATTCCCATCTTTGTCAAAAGGTAATTGAACCTCAGTCATACCAGGAAGCTATGGAAGTACCTGAGAAACAAAAATGGATTGAAGCTATGGAAGATGAGATCCATTCCCATCAAAAGAACTGCACTTGGGAACTTGTGAAACGTGATAACACGATGCAACCATTGACTGCCAAATGGGTTTTTCGTGTCAAAACAAATGAAAATGATGAAATTGAACGCTTTAAAGCACGTTTGGTGATTAGAGGATTTGAGCAACAATATGGAGTAAACTATGAAGAGACTTTTAGTCCGGTTATAAGGTATGATACTGTACGTTTTCTATTTTGGTTTATTTATTTTAAGAAATTAAAAATAGCACAATTTGATTGCAAGACTGCATTTTTAAATGGAACACTTGATGAACTGATATACATGGAGCAAACAGAAGGTTATAATGATAGATCTGGACGTGTTTGCAGATTGATTCGAAGTCTATATGGTCTAAAACAGGTACCTAGATGCTGGAATCAAAGACTAACTGAATTTTTAACAAGCGTTGGATTTAGAGCTAGTAGTTATGACCCTTGTGCATATCTGAGGTATGTTGGTGAAAATTTAGTCATTATTGCTGTATATGTTGACGACGGACTGATTGCTGCCACTGATAAGGAAGATATTCAAACACTTCTTAGCCAGTTACAAACTGAATTTGAAATCACGATTTGTGAAAATGTCAGACAATTTCTTGGTTTTCAAATTGAATTAATGAAAGACAACATAAGAATTCATCAGGCAGCTTATGCTAAAAGAACACTGTCAATGTTTGAAATGGGTGACTGTAAACCTGCTAAAGTGCCAGTAGATAAAACTTCTTTAGATATTCTGTATCGTGAAAATGAATTAGATTCTGAACATCCAGTTGCATCAGCTATTGGAAGATTAATGTATTTAGTTGTTGTTTCAAGACCAGATTAGGCATACGCAGTTGGAAAAGCTGCACAGTGGATGTCAACACATACTGTTGGATCATGGAAATTCATTAAACATATTTTGAGGTATCTGAAATGTACAATAAACATGGGAATCCACTACAGTGGCTCAACAGACGGTTATATCAATGTGTTTTCTGATGCTGACTATGCTGGGGATGTGCAAACAAGAAGATCCACAACAGAATACATTTCTACCTTAGGTGATGATGCAATTACTTGGAGTAGCCAAAGACAAGGATGTGTGGCCCTTTCTACGACAGAATCTGAGTACATGGCTGCATCAACAGCATCCAAAGAGTTGGACTGGTTGACCAATTTAATAAGTGAATTTCAACCTGGAATACAAGGACGTCTACTCGTTGATAACCAAAGTGCAATTCGGTTAGCTAGTAATCCAACTAACCATAGACGCACCAAGCATATAGATATTAGATATCATCATATAAGAGAGTTAGTGGAAGACAAAAAGTTCTTGATAGAGTATGTGGACACTGTAAATCAAGTAGCAGATATGATGACAAAGCCTATAGGACATTTACGTTTAAAAGAACTATGTACAAATATTGGGCTCGTTTAAGACTGAACTATTCATATTTCAGGAATAGTCCAATTTTAGGGAGAGTGTTAAAATAAAATTGTACTTTTCCTTATCTCCCATAGACGGCGCTGTGCCGATGTATTTTTCTCACAATGTTTACTTTTCGCAGTTACCGGCGAGATGAGTGAGTAGATGTTCGTACTGTAATTTTCCTGTTAAAACGTAACTTAATAAATTCTTTCTTTCCTCACTTTATATAATTTTTCTACAGGTTTGACCCACTTCGTTTATATTGAAATATTTGTGAAGAGAAATAAAATCTGTTTAAAAAAGGCAACTTTATGCTACATACTTTAATCCTTCTATATATAAAAAAAAGTTTAGATTTGGAAATGGACCAATGAAAATCTGCGTAGATAATCCCGGCATATCGGTATCCAATTTGAATGCTTAAGCATGGTCTTTTTTCGTTAATATTAAAAAAAACTGTTGCATACAAAAATATGAAAATCGGTAGTGTTATAGAGAAATGATTGATAAACACGCTGATGAAGACAGTTTTCAAATCGATGAATTATTTTAAGAGATATTTAATGCCAAATTTGGACAAAATCGTTTCATTAAAAAAATTTTGGCACTTTTCGGTTAGCCGGGTGCCAGTGTTATATATACATATAAATATACATACATATATGTATATATACACATCTATATATATATATACATATATTGTATGTATACACACACATATATATATATGCATATATATAAGTATATATACATACATGTATATATACCGGGTGTCCCAAAAAGGACTGACTGATTTTAAAATTCAATAACTTGCAAACGGTGACAGATATTTAAAAAATTCTTGCAGGAGGGTTATGCATAAGGTCAAAAGTTTTATTACAGTGATTTTCAATTTTAGTTCGAATTGCAAACAATAGATGGCGCTGTAAGCAATAGTCGCTAAATACAGGCTCGATTTTTGGTCCTTTATCTTGTTCCATGCAGAAAAAGGAGATGGAAATGTATTATCCGGGCCACGAAGTACCAAAAATCGAGCCTGAATTTAGCGACTATTGCTTACAGCGCCATCTATTGTTTGTAAATCGAACTAAAATTGAAAATCACTGTAATAAAACTTTTGACCTTATGCATAACCCTCCTGCAAGAATTTTTTTAATATCTGTCACCGTTTGCAAGTTATTGAATTTTAAAATCAGTCAGTCCTTTTTGGACACCCGGTACATATATGTGTATATATAACACTGGCGCCCGGCTAACCGAAAAGTACCAAAGTTTTACAGAAGCAAAAACTGTGCATAGGAATTTAATCATTTTTAGATCATTTTATGCGTCAGAATTTCCCGGTGTGCAGATTGCATTTAGTATTTTAATTTGAATCATTTTTTGAGGTTTTATCTCTATTTTAAATTCAAATTTTCAGCATTTCAAGCGATATTTTTTACATATTTTAGAAAATTGTATTAATTTAAAAAAATGTTGCCAATTGTATAAACAGCGCCAACAATAATATTTGCTTCAAATTAAAAATTTATTTTACCCGTGACTATTATAAACAGAAAATATAAAAAGCAGGAACTCCTTGAAAATTACGTCATAAAAACTATATTTACACGTGAATTTAAAGAGAAGGAATATTGTAAAAAATATATTTCATTAACATGCGTTAGAAGTCTTACATAAGCAAATTTACGTCACATTTACGTCACATTACACTTATTACGTATAATGAACAAAAAATTATATTGCAAAACAGTTTAAATCTAAAAACTGCGCGAGACATTTATTTGATATTTTAAGATGATCATAATATTTCATTTCTAACAAAAGTATTTTTACGTGAATATTAAAAAGAGAAAAAAAAGTTTGGTGAAAATTACGTCAGATTATAATTGTCAGATTCAAATTATAATTCAATCTTTCGAAATCTTTTTAAAGCCTATCAAATTAGCGTGCTGTTTGAGCCTGCGATGTCTGAACGGGGGGTTGACGAGCGTAACTCGTAGGGGGCAGAGCCCCCTAGTTATTATAAAAAACGTTTTTGAAAATATGATGCTTAAACAAACCTGTTTAGACGCAATCGCAATTCAGATGAGAAAATTTTTGTTTTAAACAGAATTTCGTCGGAGCAGGTATAATTGTACAGCAGGGAAAATGAAATTTTAACATTTAAGACAGTATTCCGTTAGTGACAGGTTCCATTTTCATAGGGTTTCATGTATTATTATGCCCGCAATTTATAGCCACTGTCTCGCTTTTTTTTGTTTCCTTTTCGTACTTTTTGTGACACTCGACCTCTAATTACCACATAGTTTGGTTTCATCTCACTCTATTCATGCTGGTGAAATTTGTCTACATAACTTCCAAAAGTTTTTCGATCAATACTATGTTCTCTTGCAGCCGCATGTGCAGTTAACTGATCATTATCTTCTTTATCCCTTTCAGTGGCAGTTAAAAAAAAGTGGCAGTTTTAAAGTACTTTCAATACTAAAATGTTGAAATAAATGACTGGCACCGGAATTTACGAAGAAATTTATTTGGAAATAAGAAAAAGGGTATATTTCACTTACATATTAAATGGAAAAGATTTTATCAAAATTCTGGTTAAACTGTGGCGTTTGGGAATTTAAATTAAATGGTTTCATAAGTATACCGCTGCCACTGAAAGTGTTAAGACTGCTGTTTTCATACTTTCTAGTCCTTTCTAGTCTTTTACACTGTTTTGATTTACCTATTGTAGTAATATTTAAATGGAAAAAGTTCCTATCAACTTTCCCATTTATATTTCATTAAATATTTTCTTGCAGTGGATACGATAGCAATTTTTCACACTTTTCTTTAACCTAAACATTTTCTTTTCCATCACCATATTTTAACTTGGCTTTACAGAATAAATTTGCATTCTTATTTTAAATGTAACCATTAACCTTACATTATGCTTAGTGTATAATGAAACGGTTTCATCTGGTGAACCCTCCCTTACATTGACTGTGTCAAGCCTCCCCACATAGCCCTTTTCTAAAGAATAGCAAATTGTTATGATAAACCTAACTTACTGTACAATCTTTATGCTTAGAATGAAAGCTCGATATTTATGCATTACTTAAAACTTACTTACTTAAATTTCTATGATATATTTTATCAGAAAAAAGCTTACAAAATATTTCTAAAAAACACAACTTTTAGGTTGAAAACACCTCACAATTGATTTTTTCCACATCTATTTCGATTATCTGTATGAAATAAAGACTGTTGTTTGAGCACTCTATTAGCTTTTTTTGACACTTAATGATAAAACTCTGAAATTCTTTTAAATATGAAAACTGATGGGTGAGTTAATTGTATGATCAACCCTCTCTACTCTCCTCTATTTTTATATTTGTGAGATGTTTTAGTGTTTCCGTACAATAACCTAAATTTCGGTTTTTTTTCCTAAATAACCATCAATAAACTAAAAATACTTAAAATTACCTAAAACACAGAATCTTTCAAAAGCCGATTTCTATTAATACAGATACTGATATAAATATTCTATGCAGATATCATAACGTACAACAGAAATTTCCTCTAAAGAGATGTCTCAACAAACGTTACACATATTTAAATTACATTAATTTTCTACAACACATTGTATTATTACATAATGCGTATTATTTAAAATACTTTTATTCTAGCGCCTTTCAACAACATTACATATTTTAAAGTGAAAGATGTTTTATTTTGAAATATAAAAATCTCTATATAATTATTTTAATGTATTTTTCAAGTATTTAATTAAAAACAAAACCTAAATTAAATTTGCTAAAAAATGTAGCTTATGTGTTTAAAAAAAGGATTAATTCAATGTCCTAGATTAATAATTTATTATTGCAACAGATATGTCAAAATTGCGACATAAATTATCTGTTCAGTTACTTTAATAAAGTAAAGCATAAATCATTCTCAGATTAATTTTTTTTATTCCATTCAGAGACATTCAGTAACTTAATCACAAAAGGACATACTTTTTGATTTATTTAACTTTCCGAAACTTTTCCAATTTAACTGCTCTTACATTGCTATCACATTACCTTTAAAAGGTTACAAAAAATTTTGCATTCAATAAAAGAGATATTTTCAAGTACATAACGTCTCTTATTTAATTTATAAACGGGTTAAATTCTGCTAAATTAGACTATTTGTAATTCAATGTTACAATGTTTCAAGTTGTAAAGTAAGAAAGAAAAGTTAAATAGGGTTAAGTATTGATAAGTGTATTTGAAGAAATTTGTAAGATAATACATTAATTATTTATTGACCCGATATTTTATTCTTAAAAGTATTTTTTTCTTTAAAATATAAATATATTATAATATCAATTATGTAATATGCGTTAAAAAGGATATTTCCGAGTTAAAATATTGTATGAAAATCAATTCACTACATTCACATATTTTAAAGTAACAAATTGTTTTTAGAATAATTTCAAAAAGTTATGCTTTTTTCATGATTTAAAAACCTCTTAATTACAGATAACGAAATTGAAATAGACAATTCCCTTTCTTAGTTACGCACATACTCATGCAACCGTGCGCACGCACACATATATTTTATATACTATACTAGGGGGCTCTGTCCCCTACGAGCTACGCTCGCCAACCCCCGTTCAGGCACTCCAAAAAGCACTCTAATTTGATCGGCTTTAAAAATATTGAATTAAAATTAAAAAAAAAAAAAAAAAACAGTAGCGATCTCTCTGTGAACGGGTTTTCATTCGTTTTCCTTGGATTGGGATTTTTAAGACCAAATCTGCTGCTGTTAAGAGATACAATGGCTATTTTCGTATTTAATTAAAAAAATTAGTTAAACATTTGAAAAGAAACTAATCTAAAATGAATTAAGTAAACAGTGTCATTGTCTCCCGGTATTTTTAACAACGCTATAAGATAGTTCTTTTAAATAATTCATTTTAAATGTATCGTTTCAAATCTGACGTAATTTACACCAAAGTTTTATTTCTCTTATTAATATTCACGTGAAAATACTTCTGTTGCTAGAAGGAAATATTATTTGCGCTGTCTTCGAATTCACGATAACAGTTGAAAAGATTATGTCAAAATATCTCGCGCAAATATATTTTTCAATTTAAATTGTTTTGCCATATTTTTTGGCTATTTTAAATATGACGTAATTTCCTCCATTTACAAGTTTTAATGCATAATAATGATTTTTTTTTTTTTTTTTTTTTTTTTTTTTTTTTTTAAGATTTTGTTTATCAAATTCAAGTGTAAGTATGGTTCTTATGACGTACTTTTCCTGCTTTTAACATGTAATCATTTAATTCTAATTTTAAAGTTTTTCTTCTGTTTGTAATAGTCACGTGTAAATAAATTTTTAATTTGAAGTAAACATTATTGTTTCCGCTGTGTATACCATCGGCAACAGTTTAAATTAATAACATTTTCTAAATTTTGTAAAAAATATCTCTCGAAATGCTGAAAATTTGAATTTAAAATAGAAATAAAACCTCAAAAGATGAGTCTAATAAGAAAAATAAATGCAATCTGCAGACCGGGAAATTATAACGTATAAAATGATCTAAAAATGATTAAATTCTCATGTATAGCTTTTACTCCAATAAAACTTTTTTAATGGAACGATTTTGTCCAAATTTATCATTAAATATCTCTTAAATTAATTCTTCGATTTGAAAACTGTCTGCATCAGCGTGTTTATCCAACATTTTTCTATAACACCGCCGATTTTCATATTTTTGTATGCAACAGTTTTTTTCATATTAAAGATGAAAGGCCATGCTTAAGCATTCAAACTGGATGCCGATCTACCCGGAATATCTAAGCAGATTTTCATTGGTCCATTTCCAAACCAAAACTTTTTTTATATATAGAAGGATATATACACATAAAAACATAAAATAGAAATCATCATACACAAATGGGAAAATAAAAATCCAATATATATTATATATATATGTATATATATATATATATATAATTTGAATATATTGAATTTTAAAATCAGTCAGTCCTTTTTGGGACACCCGGTATATATATACCGGGTGTCCCAAAAAGGACTGACTGATATATATATGTCAAGGAGCTAGTACACGTACTTAAGCACACTTGTTTAATAAGATAAAGTATTTACAGAGTATATACAAGTTGGTTGATGAGATTACAGACGCGGTCGGCAAAACGCACGACCGTATGCATTGGCAAAAAACAGGCGTCTGTCTCCACAAAGGATTTTGGGCAGTATTTAACAGGAAATATCTGCTGACCAAGCCACTTTCTAACAAGAGAATCGTGCAACGTGGCTAGTCATGCGACGTTATGAAAAGTGCTTGATATAACTTTAGCTGAGTTTGCGCCATTAACTGCAGAATCAGCTTGTCGTTAGGCGTGAGCTGTTTATATGACTTCTAACGCATCACATCCATCGGTCAGTGACACATACCGTTTCCTGACTTGACACTCGGCCATTTTGATTGCGGTTAGCCCTCTGACCGCTAGAAGTAACGCAGAACAGCGACGCATAACAACACTAACACTATATAAGAATTGCAAAACACTACACACAATATAAAACAATATATGAAACAGTAACTACTAAGAATTCAAAATATACTACGAAAATAAAAAAGTAAAATGATACCGCTTAATTCTTCATATTTCTGAGTTGTCTAACTTTAAAAAAAAATTTCATCAAAACCTTAAGTTAAAAAAATTAAGTGTATTAGAACATCATTAAGCTTTATTATATTCACCTGTGCTTCTTCAAAAAATTCAAAATTTAAACAAGAAAAAATTTACTTCCTGATGTTGTGTTTTTTTTTTTTTTTCACATCTTTGAAGACTGTGTCTTCTGAAAAAAAAATCGTCTTTCTCAAATTTAAGTGAACTTAAATTTCTGCTTTTACGTCTTTAAAAGATTCAACTTTAAAATAGTCATCTTAAAATATTCATCTACAGTCATTAAGGCATCTTTCTTCATCATCTTTAAAACACAACAAAAGAAACTATAACATCGTTTAACTATCTTACTAGAGCTAAAATACTTCTTAAGAGTCTTATTTAACAATTAAAAAAAACTAGTTACATCTTAATAAGGCAAAAAAAAAACTAATTTTCCTATCTGTCTTTAAAAAGGAATGATGCGAATGTTAAATTTTTTACATCAATAAAATCTGTCAGTCTTTTCTCTTTTAAAAAAAATATTTCTTTACCGCATAAAAGAAAAGGCTAATTAAATGAAAATAACAATACAACTTTCATACAGTAAGTACACAAGGAAAAAAAATAATCTGTTTCTTCTATCGGAAACATTTAAAAATAGTTATCAGGAAAAAAAAAAAGGAAACTTACCGCTGATACACTGATACAAAAAATAATCATGTAAATAAAAATGTACACTTAAATCTTGAACTGTCTGAAAATGTCGATCACTACTGGAATGAAATATAGTCTACAGGAAAAAAAATAGTCTTTTTTTTTTTCTTCTTTCTTATCACATTGCATCGTAAAATGTCTTATCATGGACTTAAAGTTAGTCACAACCTCATGAGTGAAAGGTCTTGAGTCATGCCATTAGACATGATGAAGCTGAGAAGAACACTTGAAAATAACATCAGTGAGCGACAAAAAAATAAATCACTCGCTTCACTATCAGTTTTGGGTTGAGAAAACACCGTCGTTGTTTGAAGAAGGGAAAAAAATAACCCGTAAGGTTTTTCACTGTAAAATCCAGATATTTCGGATTGGTAAAAGAAAAAAAAAAAAGTCTTCGTTTCATCCGAAAAATACTTTGGAAGATGCGACGTAAAATGTATACACAAAACAATTTCTGAATATCAAAGGTGCACGTGAAGAGGAAAAGAAAATCGACATATAATATTAAAAAAAATTGTTGAATCACTGGAGAGGTTTGTCATTATAAATTCAAGCTGTACACTGCTCTCTTCTTCGAACACTTTAAAAAAAAACACTGGTACACGGTAACACTTTTAAATTCTTGAAAAACAACGGATATGAAAAAGAGAAAAAAAAATGTCCAATTGGGCTATATACATCTTATGATTCAACATCTTGTTTACAGATACAAATTTTCTGTCTACGTCTTTTTTTCTTTTTCTTGACGCTGGCTATGTGCGATCGCTTAAAAGCAGGCATTATCATATAGAGGGCAAGAAATATTGCGTCTATGGTAAGCTGTAGAAGTAGGTCAGTCAGTCGATGGGGTTCATCTTGTGCTTGAGATATGCGTACGAGAGAGTGCATCAATATACTGATAGTAATGATCGCTAGTACTGTTATAGATCTTAAAAATTCAGAGAAAAATGCTCCATCGGTGGGGATAATTCTTTTCACTCCTGCAGGAAAAGTATCATTTAAGGGGGAAGATTTTAAATCGGGTGCTTTCACTTTTTCGGTCACTTCGACAGGAACCTCTGATAACGAAATATCAGTTTCTTTATTTAAGCAGATTTCGAGGGGGGAAGTATTTTGTAACTTAGATTCGTGTTCGGCTAAGGATTTAGTGACTACGGGAAGCTTTTCAGTATGCTTAGGGACATTCATATTATTCTTTTTGGTTAACATTAAATTAATGGTATCCGTCTTAGAGGAATTTTGTTTGTGGCTCACGCCAATGTAATTTATGGTTGCTTGTGCGGTTTTTTCAAGGGAAATTTCGTGTTCATTACAGATTAAGGTACCTTGTGCCAGGACATCTCGACCAATAATGACGGGAATAGACATGTGGGACGAATCCATAACGAAAATTTTGGTCGAAAATGGGGTGTTATCTATGTGTATATTCGTTTGATAAGATCCTAGTGGTTTTATACTAGATTTTCCAAAACCTTCTACATGTGTACTGTCTTCGCTTAGGGGAGGGGAACCAATTAGTCGGTAAAAATCGTGTCTCATCGCCGAAATCTCACTACCGGTATCGATCAGGGCTTCTACTGCAATGTTTGCGATTTTTACAAATTTTTTCATATTTTTGTGCGGTTGACCGCGCTCGACTGTGTGAATTTTGGGAGGAGAGGTGCCTTGAGTGGACGTCTTGCGTTCTGCGGTTCGCTCTCCGCAATTATGACTTACGTGTCCGAACAAATTACATTTAAAGCACTTAGGACCTTTATTTTTATTGGGACAATTCACGGCTAGGTGATTAGCTCCGCAATTATGACAGTTAATTTTGTTTTGGGGTCTGGGCGGCGGTGCGCGTGGTGTACTGGCTGTAAAATTCTGAGTACGGGAGCGTGACTCGCGGCTGGATTGGCAAATTTCATCGTATATCAAAAGTTTTTCCTTAAATTGCGCTAAATCAGTACATCCGAACAATATGGCTTTATTTTGGGGTGCGTCATCTATTCCATGTATCACATAATGCATTAGTGAGTTGTCGTCAATATTGCCGTTAGTCGCAATCCCTCGCATGTGCAAAAAATATTGTATTGAATTTTCTCTGTGATTACGCGTACGAAATGACAGTAATTTATGGATATGGGCGGGCGTTGAGTAACATGAAAACTCTGCAATTAATGCTTTTTTAAGCTTATCGTACGAGGTAATGTACGGTTCACTCTGTACAAATAAAAGTGCTAAATCTTTCAAAGCACGTTCAACAAAGATAAATTTCTGAATTTCCGACAGGGCGAACGATTGCGCTAAATTTTCAAAACGTGTAAACCAATTAAGGATATTTTCTGTGCGTGAACCGCGAAAGGGGGGGATTAAATTCTCAAAATCAGTAAATGAAATTATTGGCTTCGAGGGGATCGGGTCAGTAGTTCTTGCAGCCATTGAATTTATATTTGTAGCTGAAATGGTTGCCGGGGGGGGGGGGGGGGGTCGGGTGTAACATCCTCTAATTCTGAATCTGTCGCTATCTTAATGGAATTCGCGAATGTTTCTAAATCTGTTAATGCAGTTAAAATACGACTTGCGAGCTCATCTTCAGTCCCACCAATTTCAATGGCCATCAAATTTGCTACCGCTATTAATTCTAACTTCGAAAATTTAGTAGTTATGTCCTGTAACTTAGCCGTAAATTCACTGCTTTTTGCATCATATGAAAAACCCTCAAATTTACGTAAATTTTTTCGATTGGACCTTGCTTCATCTTTGTCGAAAATTAATTGATGCAATAATTTAATTTTGTCTGCTTTAACGAATTTAAGCGCCGACTTCAACTGGGGAATATCCTCTAAAAACATGATTAATTTAACTAATAAGACTGGGGAAAATAAAATAAAATTTATAGAGAGTGTTGGTACTCACTCGTTTGCAGCCGGACCTGGGATTTTGAGCGAAAGTGGAAACAAAATCGCACTTAGTAGTTAAGCTTAGGAAAAATACGTAGTCCTTCCTTTTTCATCTCTCTTTCTTCAATCTTCCTGTGGTAAGTAGGTCAAATTATATCTTCTTGTTTTGGAGAAAATCGTTTCTTCTTAGTGCAGAGAAAAGGACGTGAAAATTATCCGTGCGGGCTGCGATGTTGAGGGGGGAAAAATATCTCTTCTATGCGAGGGTCTCGCGCTGAGTCTTGTAGTAGCGGAGCAGGTCGGGACGGGTTTGCATTGTTAGGCCGTCTGGGACGTGTGCTGAGGACATTTGTAAGGCAGGAAATATCGTCGAGGGCTGTGTACCGGAGCTGTGGTCATCGGGCGTAGGGCGACATTATCAGGGCTGAAGGCTTGAAATTCGGGGAATCGTCAGTCGGGGCTGCTGGCTGGAACCGGGGAATTCAGGCATCTGGAACCGGAGAATTCGGCATCTGGAACCGGGCTTGCATCGGGCAGGGCAGCAACTCATCGGTTAGGGCTTAGGCATTCAGTCAGCTGGGCTTTATCCATCTAGGGGTGTCTGGACGTTCAGTAGGCTGATCCCCCATGTCAAGGAGCTAGTACACGTACTTAAGCACACTTGTTTAATAAGATAAAGTATTTACAGAGTATATACAAGTTGGTTGATGAGATTACAGACGCGGTCGGCAAAACGCACGACCGTATGCATTGGCAAAAAACAGGCGTCTGTCTCCACAAAGGATTTTGGGCAGTATTTAACAGGAAATATCTGCTGACCAAGCCACTTTCTAACAAGGGAATCGTACAACGTGGCTAGTCATGCGACGTTATGAAAAGTGCTTGATATAACTTTAGCTGAGTTTGCGCCATTAACTGCAGAATCAGCTTGTCGTTAGGCGTGAGCTGTTTATATGACTTCTAACGCATCACATCCATCGGTCAGTGACACATACCGTTTCCTGACTTGACATATATGTATATATATATATATATATACCGGGTGTCCCAAAAAGGACTGACTGATTTTAAAATTCAATACCTTGCAAACGGTGTCAGATATTTAAAAAATTCTTGCAGGAGGTTTATGCATAAGGTCAAAAGTTTTTTTTTACAGTGATTTTCAATTTTAGTTCGAATTACAAACAATAGGTGGCGCTGCGATCAATAGACGCTGAATTCAGGCTCGATTTTTGGTACTTCGTGGCCCGGATTTTCATCCGGCCGGCATTTCCATCTCCCATTTCAGCATGGAACAAAATAAAGGACCAGAAATAGAGCCTGTATTTAGCGACTATTGCTTACAGCGCCATCTATTGTTTGTAATTCCAACTAAAATCGAAAATGACTGTAATAAAACTTTTGATCTTATACATAACCCTCCTGCAAGAATTTTTTAAATATCTGTCACCGTTTGCAAGTTATTGAATTTTAAAATCAGTCAGTCCTTTTTGGGACACCCGGTATATATATATATATCTATTTATATAAAATCCAAGTCTCTGTGTGTCCCTCACTATTCCGGTAGGACTGCCTTATTGAAATGAGTAATTGTTGAAAAATATTAATGCAGGGTTACCACAGTAGCGCCAAATGTTAACCAACTTGGCGATAGCTGGCTAATTTGGCGAAATTCCCATTTAAAACCATTAATTTTTCATAATGGAGGTCACCGAAATTTAATTTAAACTCCACTCTTTTATGATATTTTTTTCGAAATCTATGAGTGAGAATTTAAAGTACATCTTTACATCTTCCTCCCGATGCTACTAATAACATAACCGCCAATAGACAACGGTGTACTGTGTGAGCTCCTAACTGCGCGATTTTAATGTGCTTTAGGTACTTTTCCAGTATAGGTGTCTTGGCGAAAAAGGAAATTTGGTAACATATTTTCCGGGTACCTATTCACTGTTTCCTTTTATATACACACGCATTTTTTTCGATATTTATACGATTTATTTAACATAAAAACGCCGTTTCTCTAATTTTATACAGAAACAGAGATAATTTGTACATAAAAAACATCAATAATATACATATAAAACAAACAAAAACGCTCATCAAATTTGTTTTCATAGCTGTTTATATGATTTGACAACAAATCTCAATATTTTCCCGTTATACGGACACCATGCCAAAATGTATGCTAATGCGCCAATTATTTCAAAATGCTAAAAGATATTTGTAATTTTATGCCAGTAGTTTAATATGAGTTTTATTTTATTGCTTTATTTTATAGCAGTTATTTGTTCACTTATTTTAAGTATATATTTGTGATTTGATGAAATAGTTCGTAAAAGTCTGGAATTTTCAAATGTTATATTTTTTAAATGCTCACTTTAGTTTCGACAATGTTTTTTCTTTTATTTTTCAAATGCTTCAATTCACGATTTTGCGCCAACTATTACGCTTGGCGACAATGGTGTCCGCATAACGGAAAAGTACCCAAATCTCAATTTCTGATGCCCAAATTACACAAAGATTTTTTTTTAAATGCCAAAGCCAGTACAGTGGAAAAGTACCAAACTGTCTATAATTTTGCGCTATCCGTGTTATAGTTTGTACTATATGCAAGGGGAGTGGAGCGAAGAGTTTAAACATTAAATGTTAAAGTTTCGGCAAAGATGTCATACACGCTCCATATTGGCACGATTTGTTTCTGACGCCAATGTCATATACACAACGTGTACTTAACTGTCGCCAAAGTGTCGTAATTTTGCTTGATATGGTAAACCGGATGTTGTTGTTTATGCTGTTGATGTTTTCGCCAAATTGGCGTCGGAAAAAAAATCGCGCCAGTATATGATAACGTATATGACAACTGTGCCAAAGTTTCTATAAAGCAGTATAAGACTAAAAAATTAAGAATAAAATAAATGCAAATAAGACTAAAGAAGAAAGAAAAATCATGCGTTAAGCATAGAATATGAATCACTTTCCAACACATCCTAAATGCTTTAACAAAACTTCGTTATTTAGGGAAATAAGGTAAATAAGATAACGTTACTTCTTAGATATCCCGTCGACCAATTTTGCCAAATTATATAAATCGCCAAATCAATAGTAAAACATTAATAAAAATACAAATAAAACGTCGAATTAATGGTTTTATTGGCCATTATTGGCATTTATTTAATTAATTAATGGCAACCATTATTGGCAATTAATCATACAATTTGGCGACAGTAATTTGGTCGACGGGATAACTAAGAAGTACCAAGATAACTAAGTAAACATTTAGAAAACGCATAAAAAAATTTAAAAATTGATTTCAGCAGTTACCGTCCATAGCCAATAGTACCGTTATTGCATGCCACTTTTTAGCTAAATTTTAATTTAAACTACTCTTAAAACTACTGAAATCACATTTCCAGATATTATCATCCATAGACGGTTATGCATCCAATTCTTTGCGTGACCATGTATATCATTTTATCTATATTCCACAAACATTTCTTACGAAACTAAATGCAGTTCCGCGTAAAAATGCATAACTCCTTTAAAAACCACCTTTAATCAATTTACTCTCATACTCAGTAACCCTTACGAATTCTTTTGTGTAGCCCTGCATATGAACTGTAGCATTTATACACACAGTATAGTATGCATAAATGTAGTGAAACATAAAAGCTCATATCATAATTAAAAATGCATTTCTAGCGATCATTGCTTATGTACAATACTTCAGAGAAAAGTTTCTTGGCGAGAAAGAAGTTTGCCAACGTATTTTCTGGCAACTTATTTACTGCTTCATACTCACAAGCAATTTTTTCCATAGGTATACAATTTGAAACAGATGTCCTATACGCCCCATATTGGCGCGATTTTTTTCGGTTGCCAATTTGGCGAAAACATCAACAGCATAAACAACATAATCCGGGTTACCACATCAAACAAAATAACCATACTTTGGCGCAAGTTAAGTACCTGTTGCCTATATGATATTGGCGACAGAAAAAAATCGCGCCAATATGGGGCGAATATGACATCTCTTCCGATAAAAGTTCATTAGATTTGTTTTCATAGCTGTTTATATATTTTCGCAACATATCTCACTTTCCGATGCCCGAATCGCGCCAAGCTTTTTTTAAAAATGCGCTATAATGGAAAAGTACTTAAATAAATAATTAACAGAAAAAACAAATTATACAAACTAAAACTTTTTATTGCGAGATCAAAGCATTGTTTTTAATTTCGATTAAAAATACCTATATCCTTGGATAACTTCAATTGAAATTAGTTTCACAGCTTAATATCTCATTCCATAAACCTAAACAAACACAAGTGATTCATTCATCGTGAAACGTCAAAAATATTAAATCATTGAGGTAATCATTAACAAAGTAAGTTCTCCAACAATCAATGGGCAATATTCTAATGACGTCATAGTAGGTAAAATGGTGGCGGTATTGTTTGTTTATGGTTTGTAGTCACAAAGATTTAATTTTGCAATGTCTCTTAGTTACATTATTTTATTGTCATATTTATGACCTCAGAACAAAAGCCTATTTTTTCATTATTTAGTTATTAAAGACTGAAAAAATTCGTAAATGCATGATTTGAAAATTTTAAATAATTTTCTCTCTTAATACTAAAAAATAATGTCGGGAAGTAACAGCGGGTTTAAGTTAAATAAGTTTAACTGTTTATTCTGTTGTAATTTTCAAAATAGCTGTATTTATTAGATTTCAGTACTCAACATCAGGGCCCGATTAAACTTTGAAGTTAGATGAATTACAATGTCATTTCAGGACCTTCCTTTTGTAGAAGCTTTTCTAAATTCCATATATACATGGAAAATCTTCAGTATTAGAAATATTATTCCTAAGACTGACATAACACGAGAACGGCCTGCAATTTTACACAAGTTTTTGAAAGCTACTTTATATCAGAAATTTTACTAAAAACTGGTTACTTTTTTGTTATAGCGGCCCACACTGTTAGGATTATGACAAGTTGCAGCCAATTTCGCCAACGTCGTAACCAAGATCGTGAAGCACACACATATAATACCATATAATACCATTTCATGAAATCGTATACGATAATTTAATAGTTTTTAACCTTACTTCAAGTGTGTTATTTATTTATTTTTAAGGCTCAACAATTTAAATTGTACAATATATGAATTTTTAAAAATGTAAACAAAGATTGAATAGACATGACCGCAAAAAGCTTCAAATCTTCATAACACTTGGAACCAAAATGTGAAGATTAGTGGTCTTCTACTGTACACAGTTTTTTATAAATGTGTTTCGTTCTTAAAATGTGTTATTTTCATCGATCACTGCGGAACATGCTAGGAAACTCATATTCTTGCACATGAGTTGTATATATCGTTATATCTAAATTTCCGTCATTTTTGACGGGCTACCTTTCTAGTATTATATAAATTTGAAATCACAAATATATGAATAAATTGGTAAGATGATTCTAATACTGAAGATGAATTAGAAATGAACATAGGAAACCAGTATGTAAAATAAGAAACTATGAATTACCCACAGATCTTCACGGGAGCTTGTGGTTTCATTCATAGAAGATGCGTTATCTTTATCTATATATATAAATACAGTCTGACCCAGCTAAGACACTCATATTCAATAAGTTGATTTTTCCGGTCCCTTGAACATCGTCCATGAGGCTAATTCAAAAATATCATGTTTATTACGTGATCCGGTTAATAAGAGATATATATTGTCGGTCATTTGAGACAAAAAATCACGCTTAAGTTGTGAACTCATCGATAAAGATGCAGATTTAGCGTATAATTTTATTCAGATAAAAATACTGTATTCGAGCAGTAATATATATTTCTTTCATTTAATAACAAATTAATGAAGGCGAACACTACTAACATGATATGGTAGTTGATATTTGAATTTAAAGAAAACCATATAAATTTAGCAACACTGCACTTCCTCTTTGATCTCTCTTCCTAATATTTTTGTCGCTTGCTTCGTGTATGTCTTTTCTGTAGTATAGAGGTGTACGAATTAAGGATGATCAGATACGTCAAAAAATTATGATTTTAGATGATTATACCTATTCGGTTATACCTGTGTACAGTCGGTTCTTTAAAAGGAATCAATGAATTAAAGATCATTACAGTTATATTTTAATCTAAATATACATAAAAATATACAACTGTCGACCGTAAACATACAAATGAAAACTATAACATTCATTTACACGATTAGATATGTATATAAAAACAGTCCCTGCAACATTTTACAAATCACGTTTAATACGCGATCACCCTTAATACACGACTTTTTTTTTACTCCCTTGAAAAGCGTATTAACTGGGTTCGTATATGCATGTGCAAGATATATAAAATTACCAATTTAAAGTATGGAGTTTTTATTTACCATTAACTCTAACATCGCTTTAAAGGGTTCTGAAGACATTTGATTACAAATTAGATTTAATTAACTTTTAATAAAAGTTTTTACAAATTTAAAATTTGTATAACAGTGATTTGCTTCAAACGTCATTTAATTAGTTTCAATACTAAAGCAATGATACCACAAAATTTTAGCTGGCATCTATCAAAATGGAATATATTTAAAAATCTTATGCTGATAGTTTTTCTGCATTTTTTTTTTCCAATCAGTAAAATATTTCTCTCCTCTCTCGAATAAAAATAATTAAATTTTCATGGAAATACTTAGCGATATCACTTTTATATTTGATTTTTTTTATGTAAAATATATATTCGACATTAAACTAAATTAACCTGGCAAGAAACAAATAAAGTTATTGATTAAAAAACACTATTTTCGTCTTGAATTATATTTTAAAAGATTTTTTTTATCGCTAATAAGCAGAAGCGAAGCTGAATGTAATTAAATTTAAATAGGTTTTTGTATGTTTCTTCTTTATAATATTAATAATAAGCAGAAGCGAAAAGGAATGTTATTAAATTTAAATTCATTTTTAAATATTTCAGCGAACAAACTAATTAGATAAAAAATAAATACTATCACATTTTTAATAATGTACCATAAATTCACGTTTAAAAATATTTTTTTTGGTAATGCTAGTTCTAGTATGTTTAGAGCTATTATTTTAAATTAAATGTTTTACAAATTTTACTGCACAGTTTTACATTTATAGTGTTAATAATAATTGAAGAATATTTATTTCCAGGGTGACTTCCGATTGTTATTTTAACACAACATCTCCCGTTCAATGCGTTATTTACTAGATTTTCCCCACCTTTGTACCTGTTTCTACAAATTATCTTCAAAACACTAATTGTGTAAAAAAAAAAAAAAAAAAAAAAAAAAAAAAAAAAAAAAAAAATCTTTAATCAAGATAGAATGCCTCTACAAGAAGGCGACGCCCTAATCACATGGTCAGACTGAATATTTTTTTCCCCAAATGATGAGGGCACACAATACAAAACTTGCAGATAGAGATAATATAAGATATCAGCAAACATTTGCTTGGCGATTTTTTTTCCAAAATCGTCTAGACCAATCGAATTTTAATTCTAGAATGCCACAAACTCTTTGAGACATACTAGTGGAGGAGAGAATCTTATCAATTTTGTCATTGATTATTGAGCTATTTTGTCATTGGTTATTCAAGTTACTCCGTATTCACGACCTAACGGTTAGCTCGAAAACCTTGATCTAATATTAAATTGTTATATTAACCTGATAATGAAAAACCGCAGAAATGCGGATAATTTCTTGTCATCTTGATTTACTCCAGCCCGTCTTTAATGGTCTATGGAACTTAAGTATAAAAGAGGAGACTTATGGTAGTCAGATTGTGCTCAGACAGACGTGTTTGACCAAATTATGGCAAACCTAGGTACTCTTTATTTCCAAACTTGTGTATGCTCGCCTGGGCGTTTTTTATTATGCGATTCAGACAAGTTAACAAGCAGTAGCTTGGCGATAATAGCAGACTCAATCAGGTGTTTGGCGATAATGACAGAGACATCAAGATACTTGGCGATTTGCTCCTGTCCAAAATCTTCTCAACTAGTCAATTGAAGCTCCCCGTATGTCGCTTCTCTCATATATAAGCGTTCTGCCAGGGCCAACGAAATGCAAGGCCAGTTCACGGTGTGACGTCAAGGTAATGACGTCACGACCATGACATCACTTGGTCGGAGAGCGACCAACGGAAATATATAGTTAATATGTTATATATAGTTAATACGAAATCATAAAATCATATAGTTAAGATTCTGAAAAGAAAACAAAAATGTTTAAAACTCAACAGAGAAATTTTAGATCTAGGTTTAAGATGAAAGATTTATACAACATTCTAAGGAATTATTTATAAATACAAACAAACTAGATCTTATTTTGCACATAGCTTATAAACGTAAATGCTGATTTTTTTTAAAAATGTGTCGTGTTTTTATTTCATTTCTTTTAAGTAAAACTTCTGATTCAAAATATATTTATTTTACTGGAAAGAAAGGGGGGTGTTAGCAGCTGTATTTTGTATTTGCATATTAATAATTTAATAAAAGTCAATATTAAATGTTTGAAAAAATGAAAAACTATCCAAAAAACTATTTTAACATGCATTTTTTGTGCAGGATTGTGATAATCTATTCTACAACAACTTAAATGAAATGAATTGCATATTGACAAATAAATAAAATATGCATGTATTTATATAGTTAAGATTCTGAAAAGAAAACAAAAATGTTTAAAACTCAACAGAGAAATTTTAGATCTAGGTTTAAGATGAAAGATTTATACAACATTCTAAGGAATTATTTATAAATACAAACAAACTAGATATTAGTTTGCACATAGCTTATAAACGTAAACGCTGATTTTTTTAAAAAATGTTTCGTGTTTTTATTTCATTTCTTTTAAGTAAAACTTCTGATTCAAAATATATTTATTTTACTGGAAAGAAAGGGGGGTGTTAGCAGCTGTATTTTGTTTTTGCATATTAATAATTTAATAAAAGTCAATATTAAATGTTTGAAAAAATGAAAAACTATCCAAAAAAATATTTTAACATGCATTTTTTGTGCAGGATTGTGATAATCTATTCTACAACAACTTAAATGAAATGAATTGCATATTGACAAATAAATAAAATATGCATGTATTTCAAAAATACTTTTTAAAATATAGAATATGTATATTTCAGAACTATTAAAAATATCATCTAAAGAGCATTAATTTAGTTATCTTATGCAATAAAAAAGGATAGAAAAACACGATGTAGTAATAGTCGTAATTTTACAAAAACATGAAATTTTATCAAAATGATAAATTAAAAACATGTTTAGAAAGAAATTTTATTTCGTTAGATTTCTCTGTAAATGTATTTTAGGAAGAAAATTAAAAATAAACATAAGCTACATGCTGAACAAATGTGAAAAATAAAATTTAATAAAATACATAATTCTTAACATTTAATTCTATGAAAAATGACAAAAATCTGTAAGCAGCATATTCGGTCTATAAAAAAATAGATTATAGCATAAAACAAGCAATGAAATAAATTTATTTCGAAAAACACGAAACTATACAGCAGTTTATCGTTAGGCCTAAACACCATATCAAACTCTAGAAGATATGTGGCAGATAAAAAAATATTAAATTTAACTAATAAAAAATTCACCAAATCTTTAAAATATTATATTTAAATAATTACAAAAATCTACCGATTGCAAATAAACGCAATGAATACCGATTAGATCCCTAAAATAGGCTTAAAAATCCTTTTTCAAAGATGCTATGCATTTCCTTAACACTTTACTACGAGGATTATGAATAAAGACAATCCAGATCGTCATAAAAGACGTCATAAAAGTAATGAACTGTCCTTGTATGTCGCTGGTCACGCTCTGTCATGTTCATATTCTGCCTATCTCGAAATTTCACTGGTTGTGGGAAAATTGCTCATGGAATTCATAGCCAAATCTATTTAAGGCCTGTTTTTTCACTTTATAGTTCATTCATTTTTAGTACCTCCCGGTGCGTACGTTCAATTGTCGTGGCTATCGTGGCTAACTAAAAGGGTTCTTGTTACAGCCGTAGGTTCCGGGATGACTAGGTAAAAATTAGCTTGCCTGTATATGAGAGTGGCAACATACAGTGGTGAAATTGTGCTTAGACAGATGCGTTTGTTCAAACTATACCAAACCTAGTATACATTATATGGAATTTCGTATTCCAGAAATCGGCAATACTCGCTTGGAAAAATTTCATTATGCGAGTGAGACAATTAACAAGCATTGGCTTGGCGTTCCTTTATCGACATCACAGTCTCCCAAACATGCCCGACGATTCGCTTTTCTTCCGAATTGGCTCGACTAATTAAATATTATACACAAGGGTGTATGGTGTATAGCTTCTGTTTCTCAAGTAAAACAATAACGTATACTCTCTTCCGTATGCTCCCTCCCCGTAGCTATATTCTCTAATCTTTTTCAAGTACAATACTGGTTGTACCTCGTATGTCATCTCTCATATCTAGTCTCCCTAGGTAAAAACACAGTGATCGGCACTGTCGGTAATGATCGGAGATTTAATTTAGATCTCTCAACATTCTTAGAATTTCTATTAATCTATTTTCTTAGTTACCGGTCGAAGACAGATGTTTTTCAGCCGTGTGTGGACTGGTACAGAAAAATGCTTATTCAATTGTTGTTATTGTTGTTATTGTGAATGTTGTTATTTATGGGTAATGTCCAATGAGACTAAAGTACTTCGATATGCGAATGACGACATATGAAATATAAAATCTGATTTGTTGAGATTATTTTCTGCAAAAGAGAATCCCCAAGAATTTTGGCAATTGTAGAAGTCAGTGGTCTAAGCACAGCCTGAGCATGCGCTCTGTACCTACAAATGTCGCCACTCTCATATAGAGGTACAATGTAGACGACGCAATTTATTTTTGCATTCATAGCGTTCCTGAGTGAGAAAGAGGGTAACTAAATTTAAGTGAAATTATTATTTTTTATTTTTTTATTATAGATTTTTTATGTTCAGATTGGAAGTTTTAGTCCAGGCTACAGCAACCTGCATTACTGCACTGTTGAAACGTTTAAAGTTATACATTGGTAAAATGCACCGGAAATTGTGATGCGATACAGCATAAATCAAAGATTGTTGATGGTACCTTCTATTAATTTGGAAATGTGTTTGTCTGAATGCAGTAGTTATTCAAAAACTTGATATGTTAAACAAAAACTTAATTTGCAGAACAAAAAAAAAAATATTTCCTACATTGTTTAAGTCTGAAAAGGCGCAGATATTAACATATTTCATTCAATTAGTTCTACATGTAATTTTACATTTTTGCAACAAATAAGTTGCACAATTGAAAATAAAATAAAATAAAATAAAATCCATACAATATGATACTTTAAAAACCCTAAAAACTTAGATTACGTTCAAATGAAATCGAAATAAGTCTAAGATTTTTTCCATATTTAAGTTGTAAATATTTATATAGCAAATGTTGTATTATGTTTATGATGGATTGTACATAAAATGATAAAATACGTGCAAAATACAAAACTTTAAAAAAGTCTAAGATTTATTTCGATTAAATTTGAATGGAATCTAAGTTTTTAGGATTTTTAATGTATATTGTTTGAATTTTATTTTTATTTTTAAAGTTCATTTGGTTTAACTTATTTGTTACAAAAATATAACAAACTTTAGAACTAGTAGAGGGAAATATCTCAATACCTGTGCCTTCTTTGGCTTAAACAATGTGGGAAATAAATTTTGCGTTCCTAATTTGTTCTGAAAATTAGATTTTGTTTAATTAGTTCTTGAGACAGAGCTATTGCAAAAATCGACAAAAATGCCGCATAGCAGCGCCAACTGTTGGGCGATTTACACCAGAAACTAATCAGCACCAATTTATATTAGGGACTACTTGAATATAAGTTTTTATTAAATTCTGTGCATTAGTTCTTGAGATAGAGCGCCCATAAAAAAATTGTGTCACATACATACAGAGAGACAGACAGACGCACAGACTCACAGACAGACATTTTCTAAAAACATGTTTTTCGGAATCTCGGACCTCTAAAACGTGTAAATTCGTCGAAAACTAGAAGTCGAAAAATTTTAGGAATCCAATACTTTCTTCTTGTAAAGATAGAAGAAAGTAAAAACAATAAAAAATGTTGTTCAGCGTTTTATGCAAAATCCTTTATTTAATTTTTTTTATTAAGCTCAATAAAATTTTATGATATCTTATAAATTTTATAATCGTAAATAATAAAGAACCAAATGTCAGAATATGAGGACATTAGACAAACATAAACAGTGTAAATTTGCATTTCGATAAACGTATTTACGATTAAAGCAAACATTTCTACTGATATATTTTATTATTACAATTAAACTAAAAAGAATAAGGTAAAGACGCATATATTAAAAAATCTTAATAATATAAAATACCTATATTTTTTCTTCTACATTTAAATTACTATTTTTTGTCAGAAAATGTCTTTTTTATTCCATTTTCCCATTTAAAGTCCCAATGGTTCTCACGCAACGTACTTTTCTTTTCTTTCTAAATTCATTCGATTTCAAAACATTTTATTTGATCATAACCATATTTTATTTTCTTTCGATTGCTTCTACGATCGCTTTTCGCAATTGTCTATTACCGAATCATCCGGCCCTTCGTCATCCGCGCGTAGCGGCGTGTCTTTTATTAGCAAGACGACTTGTCGCAATGTATTATTGTATCTTTGCGCACTGTCGGCAAAACGAGCTGCATCAATTCGTAGGTAATTTTATTTCTGTATTCCAATGCATTAAGGGGGTCCGGAGCGCAATGAATCTTCAAATTTTCTTAAAATTTTTATTGCATTAAAATTTTTTCTGTCTTTTACTGCTTAAAATGACATTTAAATCATGTTTCTATCTTAAATGGAGCAGGAAATATTCGTTTTTTTGTTCTTGTTTGTTTTGAAAATCTAGCTTTCAAGCAGTGGTTATCATGGAAACGACTTTTTGTGAAAATGTATTTTTCTTCATGATGGGTTTCTTCACCATTTCACGTATTTAAATTGTTATAAACCAAGAACCATTACAGATAAATGGGTCAAACATGGAACAAGTAATTTTTAATTGTTTTACTTTAATTTTGATTCAGGAAATTTGAAAAAATATTTATTTTTTTAAAATATTATGTTTTTTTTTTTTTTAAGTTACAGAATTTTTTTTCTAATTTTCCATTTAAATATTTTTAATTTTTATTTAAATTAATAGTTTTAAAAATGCCAGTATCTAAATTAAAACGTATATATTTCTGTTATATTTCAAGTTAAAACGATTTTAACTTACCCCACTTTTTGAATACAATTTAAATTTTAAATTAAACAAAAATTATAAGAAGTTTTATCATGTGATTTTGTTTACAAATGATATGGTTAAACCATCACAAAAAATTTCGAAATTTTAACTCAATAAATAAAAATTATTTGAAAATGTGTCCCAGACCCTATTAAAGATCTTGCAACATATATTTCTTAAGTAATCTCATATTTGCTCTACTACTTTTATGCTTGTCAACTTGTTTCTTTACTGACGACGATGGCCACATCTAAATATTTTCATATTAAGAGATTTTGTCGGTAAAAATATTTTTATCGTATAATTTCGTAAAGAAACTTCATTTTTTGTTTTGTTCTTTTTCTAGGATCAACGACTTTTACCCTCTATTATAATTGGATCAAAGTTACTTTTTCTTTACAGTGATTATAAAAATGAAGCTGCTAACTATTTAGAAAGTCTTTGAATCTTCATTTACGTCCTATTCGATATTGCAACACTTGGTTTGACCGGAACTGCTAAGATTATTTTCTCTGTTTATCATATAAATAAATAAATAAGTAAATTTATATATATATATATATATATATATATATATATATATATATATATATACATATAACCATTAAATAAACACTAGCGACCACCAACAAAAATTGTGATATTATGAAGGAAATGACAATAATGCAGTGTCCCCCAACACACTTAACATGGATACCAAAAACATAGTATATACCATCTGTTATATATAAAATATAGTCACTTGTACTATATTACAAGTATTAATATGGAAGGAAAAAAATAAAAAAAATATGGATACCGATAAAAATAATTGAAAAGCTTATATGTTGAATTACGTTATCAAGAGTACAGAATTCAATTATATAAGCAAAATAGCTGTTTTCTGGGAGAAAAATAGCTAAAAGCTGAAAATCTTTTCCCATGTACCCAAACGACTACATGACCAAAAGAAACAGATTCAAGATAAAAACAGAATGATATTAAATGCCATGGAATGGAAAAATCAATACAACCTTTTAAATATTTAACCTATAGCAATGGAATATAGTAATATTACACAGCATACCTAATATAATCCCAGTTTTATTTCATCCAAATACATACATGCACAGGGTATACATTACCACTATAATTTTAAGGTTATTTAGGCAGTTAAGTTAACACAGATATTAAAACCGAATGGTTACAGTTAATTCACTTTGAAATACCGTGATAAATGCAAATAATTAATATAAATAGAATATAATTACAATATTAGTATTTAAAATCCCTATTAACACTTTTAAATTTTCTTATCTAAAGTAAAAAAAAAATCACAAAACTATTAATTTACAATATCGCGAATAACCATCATTAGTGTCACCTAGTGTTGAATATTGAAATATTACATTATCATAAGCCATTGACAAAATGCAAATTAAATTTTGGTGCTGCCATCTATTATGATAAAATAAAAGTATTATGATCTAATTACATAAGAGTAACCGTATTGAACTAATGCTTTCAAATATTACCAGCTGCTTTACCCAACATATAATAAATAAATAACACCGTATTATATATCATTATTCACAAAAATATTAAATAAATATAAATGTTAATTAATTAACCACAATTATTATTCTTAAAATACAATGCATCATAAATACAAAAATAACATATTTATAATGAAATTTAACTCTAACAGATATAATAACATGTTATAAGAATATCAATAGCATATAATGCATATAATATATTCTACTTCCACACCCAATTAATCTATACGGAGAATTTAAATAATTTTATAACATTTATAATATTATATAGCAATATGCTAATACATATAATATAAATTATATATAATAATATATATAATAAATTATATATAAATATATAATAAATATGACACTTTAAAAAATATTAAAATTACAATTAAACATAAAAAATAATTAATTAATAAAATGAACAAGAAAAGAAAAATGGAAATTTGTAGAACTTAGTCAGAATCTTAAATTCCCAAATGGCTAAAGTTATAAAGTGTATGGTTTATTCTCATATTAGCCTTAAAAAAGCTAAAGAATATTAATTTTGGACTACCAGACAGAGAAAACCGAGAATTAATCATTGAACACTAAGTTCAAAATGAAACAAGATTAAAAAGGATAGAGGAATAATAAAAAATAATAACCAAATTTTAAAACATGCTGTCATAGCCATAGTTCTAGCAAATAAACTTATTACACATATTATTGTCTATAAAGATGGTATACTATTAGAAATTAATATGATATTGTCCTGAGTAGACTAAAAATGAAACACAAGTTAATCGTTAACTTTATTAAATATTAATGAAGCTGAATAAATATAATATGAATTGAAATATAAATATAAATAAAACTTCACCATTATACATATAAAAACTTCAAATCAACATCCATACTAAATTATGTATTAGCAATGTAGTTATAAATCAAATGCCCCATTTAAAAAAAAAATAAATTAACTATTGCGTATTATCCAGACAACGCCACCCTCCTTCGTACTCTAACATCTACCCAACCAACCGTCCTGTAATATTTTTTTTATTATTTCTGAATTTTGAATTTTTTTATATTATTTTCTTATTTTATTTATTTTTTTGAAATTTTGTTTACGCATGTGTTAATTTGTTTTTAAAGATCATTTAATTACTAATTGTATATTAAAGAACATACGAATTGTTTTGGAAAACCATGATTTAATGCATCATAAATTAGTTTTTTAATATTATTGCTAATTAGATGAGAAGAACATAAACATTTTATTCAATATAAATGATTAAGTATTATATTTCGATATACAGAATTATGAACACAAGATTTAAAATTTGTAAATATATTAAGTTTGAATTTAAATTATTTACGTTTATCATATATATCTGTTATTTTTTTGTTGTCTTTTATTATAATTTTAAGATCTATGAAGTTAAATGTATTGTTATATAAGAGGATTTCCGTTGATTCCAAATTAGTGGGATAATCTACTGGGAATTCAGAAATATTAGTTTGATCAGTGGCAATTAAAATTATGTCATCAATATAACGATATAAATGTAGATTATTATTAGTAAAGGTACGTTCATAGTGATATAAGTCTGATAGTAAACTGGGTGTACAACCACCTTGTGGTATACCGACGTGCTCTAAATATAATTTGTTATCTTGCAAGATATAATTATTATAGATAATGAAGTTTGTTAAAGATTTAAAATAAACAATATCTATATTAAATGGTGAATCCAGTTTTTGATGATATTTTTAAAATAATGCATTTATAATGTTATGTAAATCTAATAAATATATATTATTAAAAAGATCTTTGAAATCATATGTCGTTATATTGTTTGCACATTTAAGATTTTTCGAATTATTGACCAGTTGATAGCTATTTTTTATACAATGTGTATTATCATTGTTTGTTGTCAGTATAGTAAAGCGAGGAGAGTCCACGCACATTTGAAAAGAATAATAATAATAAATCTAAATATTAATATTTTGCTAAACTATGCATGAATAATTTTGACTTCATTTGTTTTATATGCATTTCCATTGTTATTTTGTTGTTATACTGTAATTTAATAGAACAGCAGTAATAAAACCAAGAAAACTGTTTTGCGCAATCTCTTCTTACAGGGTAGGAGAGAACGCGCACATGGGTAGGAGAGATTGCGCACATAGGTAGAAGAAATTGTTATTAATAATAACTACAATTAAATTGTTAACAATAATAATTACACTTAATCGACATTGTCGAAAGGTTTTTGTGAGTAAATATTATTGTATTAGGAGTGAAAATTTCAACCAAATGTTTAAATAATAAATAAAAGAAAGAATTTTAACAACAGTTAAAAATTTTAATTTAAGAATATTAAAATATCAGAAAAAGAAAGCAATACTAAGATTACAAAATAACATTAATTTAGTTTATAACATATTTAACTTGAAAATTACTTCAATTCCATTTCCACAGTTTCATTTTATTTTGTTTGCTAACCGAAGTTGTCGTCGTCCACAATCGATGCACTTATTGTTGTAAATCGTGCATCTTTCGTGAAATCACCTGCAACAAGCAATACATTGAATCTAGTCAGTTGTCGAAGTTGTCTCCTGGTACAGTTCCAGACATTCAGTGCAATCATCCTCATTGACCTTCGTTTTTTTTCCTTGAGTTTTTTTATCCCACTTTTTGTGGAAGCACCTTATCTTCAGCTGTTTTTTTTTAATTGTAGCGGCATCCTTCTTAAGTCTTTTTTCATGTATATTTTGTGGATTAGTAACATTAGTTGCACTCTGTTTCCTTTTGATTTCGATGGCATTACACTACTTGGAATGGGTGAAAGCTTTATCAAAACATTGTATTAGAAAATTTATTTTAGTTAACAAAATTAATTTATTAGCAAATTAATTGCTCATAAATAAAAAAATATATATAAATATTTATTTAAATTATTAACAAATATATTATTAATTTATTAACAAAAATAATTAAATAAAATTTATTTAATAACAACTGTATTATTAATTTAATAATAAAATTTTTATCTGCAAAAGTATTTTTTTGCAAATTAATTTGTTGACAAATGTAGTTTTGATAATTATGTGTTTTCCCGAAATTATTTCAAAATTGATTCATTCATATGTTTTACGCGTAATTTGCAATTCATACAAATTTATCAATAAGCGGTCTAATCTCTCCTAGCACTTAAACTTATGAGGAAATGCGCCATCTCTCCTAAGTAGCAGATGCGCAAACTCTTCTATTTTAGTAGGATAGATTGCGCGGCCTTTTATTTAAATATGGCCGCTTCTAAAATGAATTTTTGGTGTTCACATACTTACCCCATGTTAGTAGTTTATAAGAAATCGTTTAAGTTCAAAATATTTCCTATTACTGATATTCTATAAAAATTCTGGCGAACAGTTATGAAAATTCAAGCACTTACTTTGGAAAAACAAAACAAAATAGCACTGCTATATCCTAAACGCTTGGAACAATCAATATGCACATTCATGTAGACGCTCCGCTAATTCTGCTGTACAACTACCTGGAGTGGCTGATCGCGAACTCTACTCCTTCCCGTCGAATCTCTTTGGGCGCAATCTCTCCTACCGCGCGAACTCTCCTCGCTTTACTATAAATATCACAAAAATATTTACGATAACAGAAAATATTTTATTTACACATTTTATTTCTTTAGGCATAGTATGAAAAGTTTGCATTGTGTTCTAATAATGCATTTCCATAATAAATTAACATAATATAAATAATTATATTTTAATGCATTCGTTACTGTAAAAACCCTGACTTATTTGATGGAAGTATTAATATAATATTTCTTAAGTTTTCCTGATAATATATTTCCGAATGAAATCCTTCATATAATGTTAATTAATTATGTTTCATCTCTGTAGGGTTCAAAATGTGCATTTTATAAAATGGTCACTTCCGAAATTTAATTCTAAATAATTCCTGATAAACTATTACTAAACGTAAAAAAGCTATAAGTTTAGTTTCGACAAAGATATTTATGTAAGAAAGTTACAACATATTTTAGTGAACATGACTCATCATGTATTTGCAGATGTTTGGATAAAATCTTAAAACTTCTAAGCCTAGCTTCGATCGAATTAAAAATTCATTTTTAATTGAAGGTCACATTTTTGTATCCTTATGTTTAAAAAACATACCTCTCCAATATTAAATCTTACGTGAGCCTAGGAGCATCGTATTATTTAAAAATAAATGATCAAAACTAATATGGTGAATTATACTTTAATTTACAATTTTAAATTACTTTATTATACATATATTTAAATGCTGCTAGATAAGTATTTATTTCATAAAATAATTACATTTTTTATTATGACAATAGTTTATGCAATTTATTTCATAGGAAATAATTAAAGAAATAATTAAAGAAATTATTTCAGTTCATTATATCCCTTTTTTATTCGGTAAAAATCAATTTAAAAACATTAGAAAATGTTCTTTAGATTATAATAGTTTTGGATTTATTCTATTCGACGGAAATTCTATTTCCATTGCTATATCATCAAAATTATTTGGATTTAATATCGTAATTTCCGGGGACATTTTCTGCTAATTGTACTCATTTAAATATATTTGAGAATTTATTACAACAATTATATCTTCAATGAGTAAATACAAACTCACGATGATTATCAAAATTAGTTCTATATTTACATAACTACACGTAATATAATAAAACGGTTATAATTAGCCAGTTAGTTTTAGATTAATTTCTTCGGGTTTCTTTTTTTCATTTTAAGAAAGACGTTCTTTATAAATGATATTCGTTAATAAATGAATATCAGTAATTATAAATATCATATTATTATTACATAAAATGTAACTGAAATGCTATTGCTTTAAATTTTTCTATGACATGTATACAGTAATACCTTGACCTACGTCATCAATTTGTTCTAAGACTAGCGGCGTAAGTCGAGGGAAATTTAAATACCCCAAAAAAGGATAAGTAATAAATATATACCGGGTGTCCCAAAAAGGACTGACTGATTTTAAAATTCAATAACGTGCAAACGGTGACAGATATTTAAAAACTTCTTGCAGGAGGTTTATGCATAAAGTCAAAAGTTTATTACAGTAATTTTCGATTTTAGTTCGAATTACAAACAATAGATGGCGCTGTAAGCAATAGTAGCTAAATACAGGCTCGATTTTTGGTCCTTTCTCTTGTTTTATGCGAAAAAAGGAGATGGAAATGTATTATCCGGGCCACGAAGTACCAAGAATTGAGCCTGAATTTAGCGTCTATCGATCGCAGCGCCATCTATTGTTTGTAATTCGAACTAAAATTGAAAATCACTGTAAAAAAACTTTTGACCTTATGCATAACACTCCTGCAAGAATTTTTTAAATATCTGTCACCTTTTACAAGTTATTGAATTTTAAAATCAGTCAGTCCTTTTTAGGACACCCGGTATATATTTGATTAAGAATTTTTAATAGAAGTTTATTGGCTGTATTATTATATGAATTGCATCCAATAGTTGCAATCCTAAATTTAATTGATTTCTTATGAAATTTGGGAATAAGAACTAAATAAGGATAATTAAAGTTAGTAGAGAGAATATTTAATAGTTTATAATAACTTTGAATTTTACGATTATTTACAATTATATTTTCAATGATTTTTTGAAAAGATTTATTAGAAGAAATACAGGATGTAAGAATTTGGTGATAATAAAATTTACATATGATTGCATAATTATTAGGAGATTTGTCTACATATGTAATAACGTAGTTTTTTTGTAATTTAGTAAATTGTTGGAAAAAATGCTTTGTGTTAATAGTACCCAAATCGGAAATATTATATTGTAAAGCCCTAATTAATTTTTCAATAACTAATATTTTCCATTGATTAAAATATTCAATAGGTTTATTGTAAGAGATTGAAATTTTATATATAAAAATATCTATATCATAAGTAAACAGTTTGATAATATATTTTACATACAATTTAGATGGAAGTCTATATTTAGTACCATAACCCATTAGTTTTTTCAATTTAAAATCATTAACAATATTAAGATTTCCAGTGATTATATGTCCATGATTATTGATTATGTATTTTTTTAAAGTGGGGTCATTGCATTTACACGGAAAATTACTTGCAGCAGATGTATTTTTTGAAAATGTATTGTAGTTAAAAATATTTCTGCCAATTGCATTCGGATATTAAAAGGCTTTCGATATATGAAGATTGTTAATAGGAAAATAACAGTTTTTATCATTAATTACAGAATTGATATTAATTTTATTAAATATTTGATTTGAAAGAGTTATCATTTTAGTATTCGTGTTTTGAGTTTTATATTTATTTATTTATTTATTTATTTATTTATTTATTTTTGTAAATTAATATTTCAATGATTAACCCTAGTCATAATGAGATTTAAAAAAAAATATATATATATATCAGAGAAATGTTTAGAGAAAGATTTACTTAGAAATACATATAAATGTTGTACAATCTGTTCCTTTTTAACAGCAAATATGTATTTTCGTATTAATAACTAGTTATAATTATTTAAATAGTTACTTTGAAGATTATTTATTTGTTTAGTGATATATTTTTTGGAAATTACTAGTGCTGATGAACCCTTTCCACGCTTGTTACGTGTTGTTTTACAATTTAAATTATGATTAAGAGTAGGATAAATTGGAGAATAATCATTAGTATTATTTATAGATGAAAACACTTTAACAGGTCTATTAAATATTTCGCTATTAAGTCCATATGAATAAATGGTGTTGTACAATTTCATATATGATGACTCCATATAAAGGCGTTCTGATATATATTTTAGAATTTGTAGGATTTCAATAGTCGTATTTTTAAATTGATGTTTATGAAAATGTTGAATTTCAGCTATAGACTGTATATTTTTTGCTTTGTTTTTATTAGAGTCTGAACGATGTTGATTGATATGTTTATGAATTGGACCTGATGTTTCACCTATATATTTCAAGTTACATAAGTTGCACTTTATACAATAAATTATATTAAAGGCTTTACAAAAATGTGAAAAATTAGGATTTGAGACAATTTGTGACTGAGAAGCGTATGGGCACCGAGCATCTAAACACTTGCGGAAAAATAATGGACGAGGAGGAGAGTATAAATTGTCACTGGATGACGATCGAGGACAACCCCATTATTGTTCCTGTACTGGGCACTACACTGCATAGATGCTGAGTGTATCTTGCCAGGATCGAGATTTATACTAAGAACTGCCATTTATAATTTTTTTTTAGAAAATGATATATATATATAGATAGATAGATAGATGTATGGGATAATCTTTTTACTGCATACACTTCCCTTTAAATGTTGAAAGTTATAATTTTTAAATTAAATTTTACCACTTTTCAATTTTCTAATACACCGGTATGTTTAAAATGCTAAAACTTCAAGATGTATATTATTTAATTTGCTTGATTTTTTTATGATGAATTTTCATAATGTTGCCTTTCATGAAATTATAGATCAAATTTGCAATATCAATTTTTTAATTGTTAAAGAATAAAAATATTATGTAAAGAGTAATGGCATAAACTATATATAAAAAAATCACTTCAAAACATCAAAGTATCAAAGTACTCATTAATTGCTATAATGAATAAACGTAAATTTTAAAACGTCAAAATTCCCTTATTTATTTAAATTTCGACATGCTTCATTGCATCTGACGGCAATATTCTCAAAAAATAAATAAATAAAAAGATAAAAATATTTTCGTAAAACTTCAAATTGAAGCAAAAACAAAACACAAAAACAAAAACTACAAACAAATCAAAAACAAAAATCATGCGAACGCAAGCGTAATCAAAATAACTGCAATATTAAATCAGACTATATAACAGAGAACCTTTAACCCCTTAACGGTCGAATTAAATTACAGTTTAAAAATTCAAATTGCATATTGGCACCACTTTTTTGAAAAAGAAGTATTCAGCTTATTGGATGACAGGTAAAATGATACCATAATAAACCCAATTACACTATTTTATAAAACTGGTGAGAATCAGATAATCTGAATAAAAGACAGAGCCCGTGAATATCACGGGAGCGATAATTAAGGGGTTAAAAATATATTTTAAAATAGTAGGATAATTTATACATCAAGATCTTATTTGCCATCCATCATCAGAGAATCAATAGAGACCTTCTTACGCAATGAGAATATTTGCAATGAATCCGCATCCATGGAGCTCCCTAAAATTTGGAAAGAAATGCTATAATGAAACAATAATATAAAATAATTAGCGTTCACAAGTTTCCATATTTAATATTTCAATTAATTCCATTATGCTTGATTTCGAGTGATTTTTGTTTTTGTTTACTAGTTTTTCAATGTGAATTTTTGTGAAAATATTTTCATCTTTTTATTTTCTTGAGAATGTTGCCGTCTGATACAATGAAACATCACGAAATGTAAATAAATAAAGGTGTTTTGCCATTTTAAAATTTATGTTTATCACTTATAGCAATTAATGTGTACTTTGAAGAGTAATGACTACTACATTTTACATCCATCATGACATTTTAATTATTTTGGAAGTAACATCTTAGTAATTAGTCTCACATGACCGTGATTTGATCACTTTACTGAGACTGCTACTTTATGACAAATCAGCTAATAACTCTACAACGAAGTCACCATGAGATTTTCTTTCGGAAACTACATTGTAAATTCACGAAAATAATTATCTCATGACGGGGTCCCCAAGTGACAGCAAGATGAACTTATCTAGCACTTGTCCATAAAGAACAAACTTTATTACTTCACATAATAGTCTAAATATGTATGTCAGCTGAGAGTCACTATGAAAGGGCGACCATGTAATCGTGTCGTTATTTCGTGATTCATTTAAATGCAGCTTTCATGGTTTCTTAAAAATGTTTCATGTCAATGAATGTCAGTAACATGACAATCACTTTGCGACTTCGCTGTAACATGACTTTATGACTCTTCGGTCTCAATGCTACAACGATTTCTCAGTGAAATGACCAAATGATAACAACTTGAGATTAAAAAAGGGATGAATGAAATATAATATGACATTTTAATTTACCTTAATGACTGTGACACTTGCCCTCATTTTTTTTTTTTCACAACATAACGTCACATCGGCTGGCTATGATGTAAATATGATTGGATAATGAAAAAAGACATTCCTAGATCAATGTTAGACACATTTTAAAATGCAAATAATATTATATAGTGATTTTAATTAGGTACCGATAAAATTGTCGAATGCAGGCATTTTTATTTAAATCAAATTAAAATAAACGTCCCAAGTACATTTTACTTTCTAAAATACAAAATAAAATACCTAATTACAACTCAGCATTTTATGCATAAAGTCTTTTATGTTGTATTATATGAAACTCAATAAAACTTTATGAAATGAAATAAAATTTGCGATCCCCAATAAAAAATATATGTAATTTGGCGGAAATTGAAGAAATGTAAATTTTATAATAACCTTATTTCTTTTATGGGCACATTTCAATAAGTTTATTTATTAATGACTAAACATATTGTGTCGATACTTTCCATTGTTATAAATGTAAAACAGAATAAATAAAAGATTTTTCGGCTTGAATTGTATTTATACACCATCGTGAAAAAATAAATTTTCTGCCATTCACAATTTAAAATGTTGTATGTTAATTCAAATGATTTAAAGTATATTATTTTCAGAAAAAAAATTTCAGCTTACTATATTTTTTACGTTATTTTGTATTTTGCAATAAATCCATTTTTTATGAAAAAGTATGTAATATTACATTATTTTTTATGCTAAGATTTGCAAAAATACATTTAACCCTCTACTGCCCACTACAAAAAATTGCTATGGAAAAATTATTTATTTCCCCTACTTATGCTGTTGTCGGCCAAATGAAATAAAAATATAAAAAAAATGAGATTTGTTATACGTTAACTGTTATCTGTATGGTTTCATATATGCTACGATAGACAGATTAGGTTGAAATATAAAGGAATTTACCAAATTATATATTTTGGGAAAATAATTATATTTTAACATGTGGTATGGCTTAAAACAATTTCTTTCTTTCTTTCTATTTCTCTCTCTATATATTTATATATCGAATTTTTTTCATATAATTTTATTTTCCCCCATGTATTCAATTTTACACAATAATAATAATAATAATAATAATAATAATAATAAAATTAATAAAAAAGCTTATTTTACTTTTTGATTTTGTGTACAATTTTTATATATATAATGCTAATGTAGTATGTAGTGACATAAAAACCGTTTTATTTTTTCAATGGCAATGACTGGTTTGTTTATGTAACACATATAAAATGGAAATTTTGTAAATCTGTAAAATTTTACATACTGGAATATTAAAATATTGTCGAGTCAAATGAAGTAATCCGAATTCTAAATAAGTTATAGTTCATTTCTTATTAACGAAAAATCATCAAGATAACAGACTAACGTTTCCTATTTTTAAAGCCAAATTTCTTAAGCGCACAATACTTCTTTTCATACAGCAATTGATTTTCAATGTAAAAAAAAAATTACACGTGAAAAATTAACTGAAACAAAAAGTTTGAATAAATCAAAATAAAGTGATTATGATGTCTATTGGGAATAATCAAACATTTTTCAATAATACAAGAAGCATAAAACGGAACAGAACAGTCCAGAAAGCAGGTGAATTTTTATGACGTTATTAAAAGCAGACAGCGAAGGCAAAACTGTGTGAATTCACAATTTGAAGTGACAATCCCGGGGGATTGCTGTGGAAATATGACTAAGTTGTGCGATTTTTGCAATGCACATAACTGGAAAAGGGAACCTAATACTAATAAAGAAATATAGTAAATTACTGCGCAGTTGATCCGCTAATGTAATATATACCACTTAGAGCAAACATACAAAATAAAATATTCTTGTGTGAAACGAATCAATAAAAAAAGTTTTATACTAATCATTTATACTTAAATTTATACTTAGAAATATAAAGTTTAAAATATTCATTGCGGGCTTAATTATGTCTATTTATATGTAAAAAAGAAATTTCGATATTTTGTAGAAAATGTAAAAACAGAAATAATTTCATTTTAAAGCATATGGAAATTTTAAATTTCAACTAATTTATTTCGGATTTATTTAATAACATAAGCGTGTAAATTAAAAGTAAAACATGTAACTGGAATATAAAGCTAATACAAAGAAGTAAAAACTTTTTTTGAAAATAATATTGTAGCAAAAATGCTAACATGGAGACATGATCTCTAATTTCCGCGGTAGCAGATCTGCTACCTTGATTTTAATTACTCCTTTTACCACTAAAATAAATTTACATTGTAGTTTTTATGCATAGAATAGAAGTAATTATATTTATACCTATATATCATATGTATTTAATTTTATTTCAATACGAAATATTTGAAAACTTGAGCAAAAACCTACCACTGTAAATGCCATTTTGTGCTTTTTTGTCAGACATGTTCCTGCAAACTATTTTTATTTGTTATTTAGTGCTGCCATCTGCATTGAAACTTTTCTAACTAACATTATCTAAGCATTTAATTATTTCTGTAATAGCTGATGCAGTAAATTATTTGTCACATTTCGGGCTAAAAACTAAAGCTGAACGTATGGTAGAAGAAGTGCTACCTTGGGCATTAGAGGGTTAAATATCTTTACTATTATTTCAATACACACACAAATATATGCATACATCTACGTTTTTTATAAGTCAAATAAACATATTTAAAAGAAAAATTTTACTTAATGATTAAATTAAAATATGTGACAGATTTTATTAAACATACAAACGCATGATACATTTATAAAATAATGTTTTTGGTACATATCGTGTTTATATAATTTAAAAAATCGTAGAAGTGAGCAAATATATGTGCATGTGTTTTCACAGAATATTAAAAAAAAATGTTTTACTTGTCTTAGTAAATTGAATTCATTAAAAGTATATATTTGCGGAGGATTTTTAATTTGTAATAGTGTTTGTTTTTGCACTTTTTTTTTTAACAGGCGGAGGTATACATGCATACACCCGTCACATGAACGCCTAATTTTCTGCTTTTAACATATTGAATTGTTTTAAGAAAATTTTAAATATATTATTCATGTAATAATGTATTTTTTTTTTCATTTTAAATCCTTTTAAGAAAAAAAAAATATAAATCAAGTCATACACATTTTTCAAAATTTATAGTTTAATTGTTATCATGAACGTTTCTTAAATCCTCCTTTACCAACAAATTCCGTGGAATTATTTCCTAAGTATATAACATTCCTGATCTAATAAAATTAATCAGAAGAATGAGCAATCACTTTTCAATGCCAGTTATCAGTCATAAATGTGCACAAAGTCGTCTGTCTTTTATTTTGATAATTCTGTACTGAACAAAAAATCTTCCTGAATTTATAAATCCTCAGTTTTTGATTTAAACGGAGAGCATCATTTAAAGAAATAACAATAAGTTCTTAATTTACATATACTGACTGAATATGATAAATTAAAAGCACTTCATTCATAATTTTATATAAAAATATTTTGAGATATTTACTCGAGGCTTTATATCGTGTCATAAACATGCATGGTATTGTAAAACAAAACAATCTGTATTTGTATCTTCTTTCACAATATTCTAAAGGTAATTACTCCGAAAATCAGTAAAGTATAAAATTAAGTATCAAGTTCAAAGAGACAAATTATACGACACAACATATAAATCTTTAAGGAGTCTGATGACACTAAAAACTGAAAAAAATGTGAAAAAAGACACTTTTCAACATTTAATATCTTAAAATGTATTTTATTTTAAGACGCAATTTTAATTGGGATGAAATATATAAGTATGTTCTTTTACTTCACGTGCTTAAAAAATTGCAGTGTGCACAATTAGCATTTTCAGGGAGTTCCAAACAGTCAGACATTTGACGAGCAGAAAATCGGCATAACAGATTACGCGCAGGATTACAAAACAAATTTTGCAAATAGAATGCAAATTTTGGAGCCTAATTATACTCCAGATTGAAATAATTATTCTGAACCTAAATAAATTTGCATTTAAAGCATTTGTTTATTTTTAGTACAAATTAGAATTTCAACTGTATAATAATCAAAAAAAAAAATTTTTGGAACAATAAAAAGGAAATTTTAGGTACAGATTATACAGACTAACAGGAAATATATGCTCTCGAAATATATGCAAAAATAATTCAGACATGTTTCAGATATCGTGCGCGTTATGCCCAAAAACGTCATTTGGAGAAAAATGACTTCAAAGTTTTGGAAACGTTGTTTCAGCTATTGAGCGGTTATAATTTAAAATCACAACTTATGTTCTAATGGGAATCTTACGGAAACAGTTATATCAAAATGTTCAGAAAAGATAGGCGTTTAACATCTAAATAAATTAAAATTTCGAAACATTTAAAGCTTTAAGACTTCTGAGACCCCTTAAGGAAGTTAAAAATAAACTACTAATATATAAATTCTTTTAGTTTTAAATTTTTTTATTGAAATTTGTCCGTTTAGAAAGTTATGAATTCAGAAAGTAATGATATAGTCTTTATAATGATACTTATATAAAAATGGGGAAATAAACTGTTCATTTCAAGAAATCTTGATAGTTTTTTTTTTCTTGGATGATAAACGTTTTTTTTTTGCATCAATGTTACACAATTGTGTTAGGGTTCTCAGAATTGCAGGTGTAGCCTCTTGCTGATGAATGTATTTAACAATTTTTTTTTCAATCAAGCATTCAAAATGCCTCATTTTCTTCAGATGGTCGTAGTTTTGATCATCATTATTGTCTTGTTCGCTGTTTTCAACTTTGTCTGGTATCATGTCATACACAAGTTTTTCCTGTTCATCTGCGCTCATCCAATCAGCAATATAATATTCACTAAAAGTTTCAGAGACAGGAAGTCATTGTGTTATGCTAACCCAACATCCGTCATCGCCAGTTCCATTTTCATCATTTGAGTGCTCTGGTTCCACCATCTACCGCCACGATTTCTGTAGAGCGGTTGGATTACCTCCTTCTAATGCTTCGGTAATCCAATACGCGACATCCTTTAGTGTAATATGTTTCAGGCATTCTAAAACTCCCTGTTCTTCAAGTTCATTCATCAGCTTTTCCATGAGTTTATTTCTGTATTTTTTTTCACGTTCTCAAGAACACCTTAATATAGTGTAAGAATAGTGATGTCATATTTATATAAACAAATATGCTTTAGTCTAACATTTCATTATAATATTACTGAAGTTTAAAACCCTAAATCTAGTATTAATAAACAGCCATTATCAATGAAAAGCTAAGTGAAGATGAAAGAGAAATTGCAAAAAAATTCTGATTGGTTTTTTGGTCGCATGGAAAAAAAACCCCATACATATATTTTGTTTCGGTAACATGATTATAGGGGGAACTCCGCTAAGCTGGTGCCGGGTAATTGGGACTCTACTGTATATCTGTCTATCTATCTCTATCTATCTCTTTCTATATACATATAAGGTGACCATAATTAAACTGACAGTACTGAATGTGTTCTTTTGCTTCTAATTCTGAGAATGGAGACGCATTTTGTAAGTCGGTCAAACAAGATGTTGGACGAAGGATTCAGCAAAAAATATAGTTAAAAAAACAACAGTTAGGGGGATATGTGGCGCTGTCTAATACGAAAAGAGATTTTAAAAATACAGAATAAACACTGAAATAATATTGCATCTTATTTAGGACGTTCAATTCAGTTTTAACGTGGCTGACGTTTTTGTGCACCGCATATTGCTTTTTTGTGCTCGGCATTCACAACAAAGAAAACAGTATGTCTAAATGTGAAATCAGGAACCAAAAAGGTTATAATTGTTTATCAAAATCGAAAATGTGCGAAAAATACTTTACAACCGTTTACATTTGGAAAGTAAATAATATTACTTAAATTTTATTTCCGAAATATATTGTATTTTTCATGATACTCTATTGGCATTTTTATTCCAGCATAAACTGGCATATCTAGCCTATTACTAAATTATGAAAATATATATATATTATTAACTTTTGTACAGTTAATTTTTTTTTGTTCAAATGCTTATATCAAATCATTTTTTAAATGTATTCGTTTTTTTAAATGAAGTATAACTTTTTTGTGCACTTAGTGAACTTTTCTTTAAGGGATAATTACTTGGTTGAAAACTGCATGCTGTAAATAAAAAAATGCAGAATATTTTTTAATTCCTATATTTTCATGAACATGTATGTTATTTGAACCCAAATGCATAAAAATGTTGTACAAAGAGTATGTTAAATTTGCAGTATATTTCGGGCAATTTATGTTACACGAGTGATAGCAAGTGTTTTGTTTTTTGTTCGATTTATTCTTAACTTCATTATTCTTGCGACGAAATCTTCTCGGAAAAATATTATAACAAATATGTGTTTCGTTTCCCCGAAATTCAAGAACAATTCTTCAAGAATTTCTCTAGATATCTTAAAAAGAGTATAGCGTAACTAAATGCACCGATAACGTATTAGGATGAGTCTAGATTGCCTTCTGCACTTATTTTCCTGTAACTGTGCAGTTTCATGGCGTTTAAAACGTCACACTGAGTAGATCCTTTTTCACGGTGTTTGGTACAAAAACGGCCGGCGCTCCCATCGTTCCATATCAATTGCCGTATAAAGATGATCCACTCCGTGTGTCGTTTAAACGCCATTAACTGGCCTGCCTTGTATATCGTTGCTCGCGGGTGATCTAACAAGGGGACCACTTTTGGTGTTGCTCGCTCCTAGCATCGAGACCTGGTGCGTTTTGTAGCCCTATACATAAAAGTTAGAGAACCGATAAAATTTCTCTGTTAAAATCATATTTTATATACTTTTTTATACTTTTTATATTTTATTATTACATTTTTATTTATTTATTTCACGCCAAAAGTGAGTTAAGTCGCCAAGTAGGGCGCTACAATTTTTCCGACCGCTTTATCCAAAGAGTAAATATACAGTACATATTACTAGTATACAGATTGCGATTTATATATATATATATATATATATATATATATATAATTGATAGCATAAGAAACAAATATTAGGTTTTTATTTATTTTTCTATGCAGACGATAAATATATAAGTAATAAATATAATTCTATAAAAGCTTCAAGATCATTGAAAACTGTTTTTTAGTGAAATAGAAAATAAGCAAGCAATTTTCTTTTGAAATCGAATGGAATAAAGTTTCAAATGTTTAAAATGAAATGTTGCTGCATTAAATGGTCCTTTGGTAAAAGTAATCATAAAGTAAATTATTATTTTTACACAATTTAGAAAAATTACTGTGGCCAAATATATCGGATTTCAAGCCATTACAAATTGAGCTATGACATTTGGCTAGGGTTGCCGTTAGGCTCTACTTTTGAAAATAAACGTCAAATGTTTCCCCGCCAAAAATATGAATATAATGTTGCAATTTTTCAAAATCAAATTCGTGAGTTTTTGAAGGAATTTTCGAACTTTTTAAAATATTTTATACTTATTATTAACTATTTTTTATTTTTAAATGCTTTTCTTTAAAAAAAAAAAAAAAAAAAAAAAAAAAAAAAAAAAAAAAAAAAAAAAAATCCGATGTTAATAGTCCGATAAGTGGTCTCGAAAAGTGCATTTTCTGAAAGTTATGCTGCTGTATAATGAAGAAATATTATTTTAACAGAAACATTTTATCGATTCTCAAACTTCATAATATAGGGCTTTAATATGCACCAGGTCCCAATGCTAGGTGCAAGCAACACCAAAAGTGGTTCCCTTGTAAAGTATAAAAATGTAATATAATTCTGTCCACCGGCTTGTTTTGAAGTTTTAACAAGGTTTCGCAAAATTTTAAATACAATTAAAACGCATATATATTTAAAAATATGTAAAGCACGGATTAGAAACGTTTTATAAAAGTATTTATTTGTTTGTGGTGGTATTTTTTATACTATTAATAATAATAATAAAAAAAGATAATCCGAATTTATTTTACGACTGCAACAGGATATAAATGTTGTCTTTATTGATAGTTTTATAATTTAAGTTTTTAAAATCACTCAAATATCGTTAATATTTTAAGTGAATTTATGTGTAAAGAATTGATTTAAGTAAATTATTGAGAATATATTATCTTACAGCGAAAAACTATTTTAAGGAAAATGAATTTTTATCTAAAGTATCCTAACCACGAAATATTTAATTTTATTTACTTACCTTTCATTTTGAAAGAAGAAACAAACATCTGAAAGAGATTAATTGCTTTAGATAACTTTTGCATAAAATAAAAGTTATTGAATAGAAGTTCAAAATATCAATACACATTTTATTTTAAACAACAAAAAAAGACAACTTTTGCTGACACAAACAAAAGTAAAAAAAAAAAAATATTTAACAATATAATGCATTTTTCTATTCTCCAATAAATGAAGTGTTGCATTTTTTGTTAATGGGTCAGGTACATTTAAGATTGTCGAAAAATCTATTTTCTTTGTAATAGCTTATATTAAGTATTAAATCTTTAGGAATATTTTAAAAGAAGCCGTATGAAAATTTTCAATTTAAAATTGACGTTATGTCCAGAAAACATTTTGCTCTTTTAATATAATAAAACGAATAGTTTGATGTTTAAAGATAAGTTTCTCTTACTTTAAATTTTATTTTTAAAGCGAAATTCTCGCAATGATTTTTGTCACTACATGTATGACTATCTGGAAAATGGTTGGATAAAATCTCATTAAATTTTGACTGGAGGTATAAACCTTATAGTTGCACAGAACGACCTTCTATTATGAACTGAGCCAGCTGTAGTAAACATTCAAAAATTTATGACTATTTTTATGAAAATAACAGGAAACTAAAAAAAAAAAAACGTGTTTTTCTAAAATAAATATCTACATATTTTCTAACATTCACCCAAATACGAGGAAGAAAACATAGTACGTTCATTTTAGACCTAAACCGAAGAGATTAAAACAATTTCCAGTTTTCTCCTAATTAATTATGAGGTCATCCCTCTGATGATGGGTCTAATACTTTGAAGAAGAATTGTGACCTTAATATTCAACATAAGTATTGAGTGTAGGTACTCATTTTACTCAGAATTTTAATCTCTACAACATCTGTACTGACAATGTTTTTGACAGAGTTAGCTGTTTTGATATATTGTTATGGTATGCAAAAAAACGTGTTTTTTTACTATAATTCTATACATATTTCCTAACGCTCACCTAGTACGAGGAAGAAAACATAGCATATTCATTCTAGACCTAAACAAAAGGGATTAAAACAATTTCCAGCTTTCCCTTAATTAGTTCTGAATTCGGCCTTTTTTTGCTACATAAGGTGAGTTCAGTTATTAAAAGACCATTAAATTTAAAATTAGTATTTTAATATTCTATAGATTCATAAAAAAAGTTTTTATGCATTTAGAATACTTTTCAATCATAAACTATTAGCATATATTTCCTTTAATGTGCATTTAAAATGTAATATCCAAAAGTTAATCAGAATTTGAATTTTTGAAAAATTATTTTAGGGTCACTTTTTGATGTAATTAACCAGCTTCAAAGGTAGCTGCCCCCTCACGGATTCGTTTTTCGCAGCATAAAAAATACGTAGAAGTTACGAAAGAAAACACAAATTTAATTTATTTTGCTGTTAATCTCAGTGAATGAAAAAAGAAACAATAACACACCACGCAAGAGCCGGACCATAATGGGTTATTTAACCCTTTATCTATTGACGGTACTTATAAGTATCATTAAAATAACTTGTTAATTATATATTATGTTTAATATAAGTTAATTATAATAAGTTAATTATATATCATATTTAATATTATATTATTGATATTTAATAAATGAGCATTATAAAAGGAAACCTGGAACTCTTCACAGAATATCGCGACTAGTATTGCCAGGTCCAGTGTCACAAAATCAGTTCAGGGAGGCAAAAAAAAAAAAAAAAGGGGGGGGGGTACAACGGCTTCTAAATCGGTACATAAAAATACGGAAAACCCTATGAAAACAGAACCTGTCTACGACGGAATCCTGACTAAGACTTAAAAACTTCACTGTCCCTACCGTGGGATTGCCATGCAATCTGCTAAGACAAAAACCATTTTTAAAATTGATATTTTTCCTTCCCTAGCGATTCCGTCATCGCAAGTTTTATTATGCTAAATAGACACAACAGACCTATACAATAAAACCTCTGAAAGCGGAATCGTTATGAGCAAAATTACAATTTAGGAATTACGTCCAATTATAGTTTCGTCTAATTAAAATTCCAGTTTATCAGCTATAATTGTATATTGTTCTGATCATAAGTCCAATCAATTTTTCATTTTTAAAACACAATTCCGTTATTAACAGGTTTCGCTTACACACAGTTTACTGTACAACGTACAGTATATCCCGTAAAAAAATAATCTTTAGTAACCAAAAAATTACTTTTAAATAGGTTTCAGTCTGGGCAGTTAGATTTGTAAGGCATTCTTTTAGAATGGTAAAGTATAAAACATCTCCGTTATAGAGAGATTCTGTCTTCAGAGCTTTTACTGTGTTAAGTTCCTCTCGAATCAGTTTAATGAACAGTATGGTTCTTAGAGAAATTTTAAATAAATTAATGCATTATGAAAAATCCGAACTTTTGTTGTCCCGTACAGTGGTTACGTGGGACAGGTATTGGAGCTCCTAGAAATCTGGACCGCTTAAATCGTCACACCTGGCAACAATAATAGCGACTAACTTTTGAAAGATACAACAACTTTCTATTTGTCATTTAATGAACTTTATTGTTTATTGCGCAATGCACGCAGATGCTCAATTTACTTCTGTAGAGCGCAATATAAGATTACTGAAATATAAATGACCCTTAGTCATATAAGTAAAAGAGACGAACGTTAAGCTCAAAGCCGCTGCGGTTTTTCCGATAACATCAGATGAAATTGCGCTTAATTTTGAATCAAAATAGATATTCGTTTGAATAAAGATCTTTAAGTGGATATTGGGGGAATGGAAAGTAATTAATAAATATTAATAACTAATAGTGGACTAAGCATAGCAAATTACGTGCATAAAGTTAATGTAATAGATGCATTAAAATTATCTATATATATTAATACCTATATACAAAACCAAATAGTAAATAAGTACTGAAATCTCAATATATGATCCTTGTCGAAATAAAGATGTCTGTTATAGTTCTCATTTGCTAAATTACAGTTCGAATCGGAGGTATTCCATTCTAGAAAAATGTACGTAATTCAAGTCTGAAAAGTAACAAAACCAGAGTAACACATTTCATATTGTTCAGAAGAGGCTATGTCTAAAAAACGAAGAACTAAATTTGACCAATCGTGTTTGTATTTCATGAAGGCTGCTTGCAGGTTTCACCCATACTAAGTCAACAACAAGAAGATTGATAAAGATGAAGTGTTGAAAGATATTTCATGAATTAATCATCCGCTAAAAGCACTTGAATGCAAGATATATACAAGACTGTATACAAGAAATTCATAAAGAAATGTTCTGTTCATGATTCAATGAAATTATAAAATCTAGAAACAATGTCACAATTATGTTTAGAACTATTACCAAAAGTAATGCAAGGACTTTGGATGTTACCTTCTTCTGTATGCAGTGAAAGAGTAGTGCATTTTACATTGGGAAACGTACTCACAAAACAAAGCAGAATTTTAAAGAAATTTCAAATACTCAAACATCATCATTTTGATTTTAAGAACTGTAATGTATTTATTACTGCGATAATAAAAATAGAAATATCTATTACAAGAAAATCCATTTTGTAATATTTGTAAGCTTGATTTTAATCATAATAAAAAAATAAACTTTCTGAAATGTTTTTTTTTTCAGTTCATGTTTTTAAAGTTAGCTTTCTTGTAGCCAGCATATTCTATGGTTAATTATGATAAATCGCTATAAATTCTGAAAATATTGCGGAATAATTTGTAGGTCTATATTCAAGTATTTCGACATCATGCCTTTGCCTATATCTGACGATTTTGAAAATAATTTCAGGAAAGCAGAATTTAAGAAAAATGTGGATTTGATAATTAGATTTCTGATAATTTCATAATTCTGTTATTACCACGAAATGCCTAGAAATATTCCTGAATTTTACAATCCAAGAACATTTCTGGTAAATATTAAGAAACTGGTTAAAATAAATGAAATAATTCATATTTTATCTTGTTTTCTATCCCCACAACGCTGACGATGACAAATATGTAAATCGAGCTTCTCAGAACCTCCTGAAAATTAAAAAAAAAATTCCTTCTATCTTTTTGTGCAAATGCTTGCTACTTGTTTACCAGAGCGTTACACTACTTTCTTATAATGTGTATGCCATTAAATAAAGAATTCATGCGATTTTTATATTTATCTCATGTATTTTATGACATGTATGTAAATAAAGAATATTTTAATAACTTATTGAATTTGCAAATTCATTTTTTCTTAACAATGAGATTAAGAAAATAATCAACTATAATGACTATGATAAGAAATGTTCCTCAACACTACCCATATTGTCGTGACGAAAGCTCAAAAAGCAAAAAGAGCCATATTTAAAATTGTAGCGATTCAAACAATTATGAAGTGTAAGGAAATGTCATCTCTTGAATGAAATGCCTAGCAATAACACATTAGCTGTATAAGGCAGCACAAAAAATTTATGAATACGAGAATTCTGAATCCCCTAGGCATCTTAACTGAAGGCAAATAATATCTCCTTTTGATCTCCATACCAAATTAATTTACCTTTCAATATCATATTATTCGTAGTTGAATGGATTATCCCTGCAACATTGGTATAATCGTATTAACATAATTAATTTTATTTAAACAGTCTTTATTAACTAATAATAGCGTTGGTATAATAGTAGAAGAGCTGTTGAACATTTTTGAGTAGGTATTTGAGGCACCCTGAAAATTTGTGCAACACTTCTTTTGTAATGCCTGAATACAAAATCGAATGTCTGGCTGAAGGATCGTGGCCCAAAAACTGTGCCAGACACGTATCAAGTGCCTAGCTTACCGCATCTATTAGAACAAAAAGCTCTCTGTTTACCCTGCGATATCGTGGCAGACGATTTGGGGCTGGTGTTAGTTTATTTGCTTTTATATAAACAGATATGGAACTTATATGTGCAATCATTTTATGAGACTGTCTGTATTTAAATTTTTGTATTTCAAGAATTTTCCAATGTATTTTACCTTTTCTTTTTATCAATTTTAATCTCCCCCCCCCCTCTCTTTTTCTAAGTAAAGATTGTTGCACACATAATAAATACAAAATATCTTCCTAAAAAATAAAAAGATATAAATAAATATTGAGGATAAAAAAAATTTCTTTGTCAATCGTCATTCTTTTCATGTTAATTTCCTGTAGAATAAAACATTTCGTAAAATAACTTTTTTTTAGAGTCATATCTCTAAAACACAAATTTGAAATACGAATAATAAATTATATCATGGGTTTTGCATAAATTTTGTATATATATATTTTTTTTATTCGGAAAATGCTAATTTTATTTTAAAACTCTGAAAGAAGTAGAATTAAAAAAAAAAAAAAACATAGTTACTTAAAATAGGTACACTAACAGGAAAAAAATATGACTTGAATGCAAATTATAAAGCAAGAAATGTATGTATGACTAAACTCTGAAGACTCTTTCTACGTGCTCATTAAAAGCTGCAGACTTAACTATAATAGAATTTTTTTAGTTTGGAGCCACAAAAGTGTTTCGGATACCAGTGGACGTTAAAAATAAATTAAAAATTTTCCTTCCTGCAAACTAAATGTGTAAAGTGTATATATTTAATATTCCTAATTCTAAATATGTTATCCAAATTGCTCCAGCACGTACCATTTTTCCGAGAAACACTTTTATAATAATAAGAATAAGAGAAGGATTATTATATTAAATTGCAATACTAGATAAAATTGAAATCAGGAAAAAAGTATACTTTCACAGTCTTAGATATCAAATTGATAAAATATAGCATGGAAATCTAGTTTGTTGATACTTGTACCGTGTATTTTCCTTTATATGCCCCCCACCACCACCACCATCTTTTCGCGTCTGAATTTACTACTTGCTACCCACTAATATATTTTCATTCCTTATGCCGCTGTAACTCGGGCCTTTTTAAAACATTTCTCTTCATTTTCAAAGATTTTTGAAGTTCATATTTTTCTCACACTGTGACTTACAATATGGAGGGATTTTATTTGTGAGTGTGACGAGACCTACGTTACATGCAGTGACGTAACAATTCTTTTTTATTGCCAGAAAAATAAAATTTTACAGTAACAACATGTTTTGAAGATTTTTGTAATTTTTTAAAGTTTTCTAAGAAGTTCACATCTCATTCACAATGTGACATCACTGAGTGGTGGCATTTCGGTCACAGATGTGACGTGACCACAGTGACTCACAGTGACGTCACAACGACGTCACTGTGACCATGCATGCTACGCGTATTTTCCTGTTTCCCTATTGGCTAATGAACTCCCCAGTTGAATCCTCTTCTCCTCTATATAACTGAGCAATTTTCCGTGATTCTTTGTACTGTTCTTTGTACGCTAAAGTCTACCGAAACTAGTTTGCTCAAAGTTTGTATATTCTGGTGTATTTACACGACTGTCAAGAAAGGTTATATGTTTCACACGTATCTCGGTATGTGGATTTCTTTATACCCTCGAAACACCCCAATGGTTGGATGGATTTTAATGAATGAGTTCTCTATCGATTCGTCTTAATCGCCGATAATTGTAAGCGAGGTTTTGTTTTTATAAATTCAAAATGACGGCCGTCATATAGGAAAATGGCGGTAGAGGCGATTTGTTTACGCACCCTATTGAGTGGCATATCATTGGGTAGGTCTTTCAAAATGAAGACGATGTGTCATTGACTATATTACAGTGAGAAGCTCCGTTTAAATGTTACACAACCTGGAAGTTGTATAGGTAGGATTGCTAGCTTTACTGCAACGCTAACCATCATAGACATCTATAGACCTCATCAAAACAGTGTTTATAGATAGTATCTAACCATTAAACACAACTTAAAGGTCATCAATACAAGTAAATTAAAAAATAGATAAGTAATATAAAAAATAGTTTAGCATTGATGAGAAATAAGTAATTATTTCGGTTTTCACGCAGTCGTGTTTTTTTATTTTTTTAAATTTTTATCGTTGCTTTTAAATTTATATCAGATTTATTTATAACAGATGTTACGTTTTCCATCCGATCTAGAAAAATATTATTGAATAAACCCTGAATCGGAGCTTAATCGTGAATGAAAACTTTTGATATAGTGACGGAATTCTTACCTTGAATGACAATTTTATGTTTATAGACGGTGGACATGAATGAGTCTATAATCTTTTAACTTCAAAAACAACAATTAATAACTGCTTTTTATGACATGTCTATGGTATACCATTCCTTATAACTTCTGAAACTTCGTTTATTAAAATCATAACATATTTGTTAACAGCTTCAAACAGCAAGTTCAATGGATATATGCAACATAGAATAGTTATGAAATATTTTGTGATGATGCTTTGATAATTTATGTCATTCGTTCATAGTGTTAATAATCATTCATAATGTTATAATCACCTAAAAAAAGTTCAACGGAGGATTCTACAAAGATCTTCAAAAATTCAACGTTTACAACTTTAAAAATATGTTATGAAAATGCATTACTATTAATAGTAATTATGTAATATTCTGAGAAACACATCTCCACGTGTTTCGCTTTTGCCGGAATAAATGTGTTTTGTATTGTCACATTGTAAATTATCCTAAAAAATTGTTATTTTTTATTTTTAGGGTTCCGTAATTAAAAAGTAAAAACGGAACCAATATAAGATGACTCTTGTGCTTGTCTGTCACATGCATTTAAATCGTAAACTATGGTACGTGGAAAGTTCAAATTGGGGAAGTAGTAAAGACTATTGACCCACATATTTACAGATTATTAAACATTGACAAATATATTTAGGAAAAATGTAGAGGGCTAATTAAGTTACCCGAAAAAAAATCTTTTCTTTGTATATCATGTGGGCTATCGTGTGAAATCTTTCGTAATGATGAACAGAAAAATACATTTCTTTTAATATTAGGTACTATATTTTCAGAGATACTGTCGAAAATGTAGAGCAAAAATATGTCCGCCCTCCCCCTCTTTTATTATCGAATCTAGCAAAACTAAAATTATGAAAAAAGTAGAGGTTGCAGGCCTGAATTTAAGCCTTGAAAGATAACTATAGCGATTATCCTAAGTCTCATAGTTTTTGAGAAAAGTGCATTTTCCCGTTACACACAAATTTCGATTTGCTGACATTCAGCAAAGGTATTGAGGAGCGCTGGGGGTACCTATCGTAGTAGAAGTGTAAAATCATTGTTGATAATTATTTTTGATAATAATTGTCCGTAATTAGCCGATATATTAACCCTTAAAGACACAGACTATTTGGACATACAAGATGACAGGAGTGGCAAACCACCGGCTTTTAAATCATAGATAACAAATTTTAATGATGTATTTATGTAATGCAGTGCTCAGTAGCAGCATAAAAGAAATAAATGTCAAATTGTTAAAAACATAGTAATTTAATTAGAATTAATCACATAAATAGTATGGGATTCGCGACTAGTTTGCATTGAGTGGACATCTCAACACGCCTCTCGTGTCTTTAAAAGTTAATTAAAATACTAGAAAAACGCGGCACGGACCAAGGCGGAGTTGAAACTTTGTGACCACCTTTCGAAGCACTCTCAGCACAATGTCAAGTTCAAAATTTGAACAAGGGTTTTTTTTTTTTATCTTTACTATAAAAACAAGAGATTATTACTATGCTGAATTTACTTTTATGAAATGCCAAAGGAAGTTTAAATATGCACTACTTTTATTGTCAGTACCGGATTAATTTCATCGTGAAAAGATTTGGATAAGATTAAAAAAAAAGAGTTATACAAAATAGCAATATTTGATATTATTTAGGCTTCATATCGCTTTGAACTTTTATGGTATACCCATTCATAATTTTCTATAGTATATACAGGGTTATTATAATTAAAGTTCGCCTAGTCAGAAGGCTCTAGAGCCGGTTCTATGGTTCCAAATGAAACAAAACTTCACTAGAACGTAGTTGAAGAGATGCGTTCTGCTAAATTCGAAAAAAAAATTACATTTTCCGACAGTAGGTGGCGTTGCGCCAATATTTAAGGCGATGTTTTCAGATATATTATATCAATTTCAGTCAGTCCAGGCGAAGCACAAAATCTTAAAAGTTTCAACAAACTTCGAGGAACTGCGGATTGTTATAAATAATGTTCACCTAATCAGACAGTTCTAGAGCCTGACCTCTGACTCCAAACAATACAGAAAAATGAATATAATTCCATGTGATGTAATCTGCATCAACAAAAATAAAACATGTCGCTCGGCAACGAAGAAATAACGAAGAATAACATTACGCATGCTCAATGAATCCTCCGCCATTTTCAATAACTCATTCCATTCTCATAATTGTGCTTTCTACACCATTGCGTAAACAGTCCTGTTGATTGAGCGAATATGGAGTCTAATACTGTCTTTCAGATCAGAGATCGTCTGACATCTGTCTTATACAGAATCTTATAAAAATCCCCACAACTAAAAATGGCATGCTGTTAAATCAGGCGATCGTGGTGGCCAGACTGTTTGAAAATAACGACTTAGATGTGGTCTTCTGTAAAATGGCTTGTTAAGAAACTCCGAACTGCTCTAAGAATTTGCGGTGGTGCACCGTCTTGCATAAACACGATATTTTGAAGGCAGCCTCGCTGTTGCAGCTCGGGAATTAGAAAATTTGACAAAATATTGAGATACCTTCTTCCATTACGGAACATGTAATGGGTCCTGTGGATGTTAGTCCTAAAAAAATATGGCACTATCATAAACGTAGCTGTGAAACCGCACCACACCGTCACTTTATCTGCATACAATGGAACTTCTTGGACAACATTAGGATTCTCTTTCCCCCAAATTCGACAGTTGTATGTGTTGACTTGTCCGTTTAAATAAAAATGCGCTTCATCAGTCCATAGAATATTCCAGTGTCAAGAATTGTCCTCATTCATTCGTGCAAGAAACAGTAGTGAAAATGATAGCCGACTTTCGGTATCACCCTGTATTAGTTGTTGCACCCTCTGAATCTTGTATGGATAGTGGCGCAAAATTTGATGATCACTTTTCTCACAGTGGAAATCGGCATATCGACTTCATTCGCAATAGCTGGCACACTTGCATTATCATATGATGACTGGCTCGTTAAATCCACGGCAGCAGTAGCAATATCTTCAATGCTAGAAATGTCTACCTTTTTTTGTCCTCTGCCAGGAATAATGTCGAGTTTTCCTGTTTCCTCGAACTTTTTAATCATTTTGTGAACCCCACAATCCGACATTGGTCCAAGTCTAACATATTTTAGTTTCTGGAATTCTCGAAGAGCTGCAGCTGCATTGCTGTTATTTTGATAAAATAATTTTACAAGAAGTGCCTTTTCTTTCAAAGTTACCATTCTCGACAAAGCGTAGATTCAAATGCTTTTCAGAAACAATCAACTGTTCTTGTGTCAACGAAATCACAGACACACTTTATCAGCAAGTTTTAAATCGTCAGGTGGTTAGAAGGGTATTTCACGTTTTTGAATTTGCGACATTACATTGACGTTGTTCGTCGAAAATTTGAATATCATGTGATCTTTTTCAAGCGTTAGGTGAAATTTTGTGATTTTGTGTGTTTCATATGGATTGACCGAAATTGATATAACGAATTTCAAAAAGTTTACTTTTACCAACTGTGAAATAAAATTTCCTTTTTTTTTTTTTTTTACAAAATAAAGGAATCTGCAAATATTGGCTTAAATATTGGCGCAGCGCCAACTATTGACAAAAATTTTAGCTATTTTTTTTTTTTTTAATTTTCGCAGAACGCATCTCTTCGACTACGTACTAGTGAAATTTTGTTTCATTTGGAGCCATAGAACCGGCTCTAGAGCCTCCTGAATAGGGGAACTTTATTTATAACAACGCTGTACATCTATACCCAACTCTAATTTGTACAGTTTTTTACAAAGTCTTATTATTCTTTTAACAGCGATTTTTTTTAATGAAACTGTTAAAAATCCATATATTTATATTACCGAACCCTTTGAGCGCGAACACTTTATCCGTCAAAAAGCGAGTACTTTGATACTCGCTCTTGATCGTTTATTTTTAAATAAGAAAACGCTAATAGCTGTAATGGTTATTCTTATTTGAGATTAATGTGCGATTTCTGTATTTTCTTTATCGTTCGTTCTGCCAGAAAAACAAAACTTTGAAGAATGATACTTTTGGGCTGTCTCAAACTGCAGACAAATGCAAGTAGAAATATGGATCAAAGTTTCCTGTTGCGCCCTTTAGTATGTTTCGTGCTTAAATCACGAAAACTTTCAATTGTATTTTTGGACGTGAAATGTTATTTTGTGCATTCTTATAGATTCACGTAGTACAGCTTCATATGGGTCAATATCTGAATATTAGACAATTTTCGTCCTTTGCCAATAACATTTCATTAATTATACTAAAACCAGAAACTGAAAAATGTAGTATATTGTAACGTTTGTTATAACAATTACCAATGGTAAATGCACATATACTGAAGTAAAAATAATTAATTTTAATCTTTATACAAACGAAATCAACATTTCAGTCCATGTTCCCAGGTACAATATATCCAGTAATAAATGTATGCTCTAAAATGTTCTATAAATATTATTAACTTTTGATATTATATATTTATATCTATATATAAACAGTGTGGGAATATGTAATTATCTTTTGTTTGTATAAATTGTATAGCAAAATATATTGTGGCAAATATATTTGTCCCTGAGGTTCACTGTCATCTCAGTCCTTCTAAACACACATTTTTGGTTAACAGATACTAGGTGGCGCTGGCAGAATTATTTCCATTGCAACAGCAACTAAAAGTTCAACTAGCCACCATGGATGAAGGTAAGTTGTTCTTCTCTTTGTTTCATATTTATAAATATTTAGTTTTTGTTCTGAATAGGGGAGGGTATTTTTTATATCATCATTCATGTCCCCATAGTTAACTTTTTATTTAAAAAAAAAGCTTATTGTAACTTTATTTCTGCAACATACAAATTCCATATGACATATTTAATAATTTACATGTGCGCAAAATGATTCAACAAAATGGTTGGATAGTTGTTAATACAAAAACATCACCTCAGTCCCAATTATTAGACTGATTGTGATGTTAACAGACACTTTCTTCCATAAAAGTTTATCTTACGTGTAAAATATACATCCTTGATCTCAAAACAGTACAGCATTTAAATGACAAAACATGTATCATAATATACAATTGTGTGTGGCAGTTGGTACGTTATTAAAAAAAAAACATTTTGCTTGCTCTTCCATTTTGGAAAACCACCAACATTTTTAGTCGCCATAGACTTCTTATTTTTTAAATATCGTATTACCATTTAAATTCCGTCATTGTCATTTTTTTACACCATATTCACAAACATGATTACATGTATGATTTAATTTCTAAGTTCCTTCTGACACATACACATGCTACTCAGATACTAAAATTTTATCCAAGCTACGTTTTTATTAACCTGTTTTACGTATGTTTATTTGTGTATGTTTGCTTTCGTTATGTATTACGTACGTTTATCAGTGAAAAGTTTGAGGTGAAATGAAAAAACAATTCCTAAATTTTGTAAAAAGAAAACATTTACCTTTTAAATTCTGCTTGAGGTAGATTTTGTTTACTTCAAAAGCTCTGCTCCTTTGTTTAAAAGGGTTCTATTCTGAGTTTCTGTTTATTTAGCTAATTAAAAGTTTTGGAGAATAAATTATTACCAGTTCAAGAGTATCACCGTGGGCTATTCTTACTCTTCAATACTTTTAATATACATCTCTTTTACTTTGTTCCTCGGCGTTTTAACAAATTGAGTTATTGTTAAAACAAGAGATCAAATGTATTTACTTTGAAACGAAATTTAAATTACATACATATTTTTATATAATTAACTTTTAAATCATAGTTTATTGTTTGCATAATTAAGTAATATTTACTTCCCAAATTTAATATAATATATTTATTTAAAAACGATTCACATACCAAAAAGTCAAGCCATATTTAAATACATTGAAAATCACTTATACAACAATAATACTTAAACATAAAAGATAAATTTAATTACTTTAAATTATTAAAATAATTTTAGAGATACAGGATATTTGAATGATTTTCGTCATTTGACAAGATAAAAATTACTTTTATTTTTTTTTCCTAAAGTTTACATTGTTGAATATCTGTTTCGTAAAAATATGGATAAACGTTTTTCTGGAAAAGACTTTTCCCAATATGAGGTTCCCTAGGAAAAGTATGAAATATTTCACATAAAATTTATTAGGTTATTTAATAGATTTTAATTAATTAGATTTTAATTACTAACATAAACCAAAAAAATAAGAAAACGAATAATAGATTAAAAGACATGTACTTGCTGATAATTATTCATAATGCCAACTATATCTTTTTCTTTAACTCTTGAGTGTATATTACTTTCCTTTTCAGTATTTCTGAAATGGTATTTAATTATAAATTTTATTCATAAAAGAAGTCGCAATTTCACATGTGAAACATCACTTAATAAATAAATTAAAGACAACATGTTTATTAATTGTATTGAATCACACCATATTTAAAGAACATGTCAGTTTCAAATAAATAGTTCATTATACATCAGGTACCTACAATTTGAACTACACTAAAGAAAGAAGAGCGTTACTTCCTACCTGTGCAAAGGGCCACATGCTGCACTCGGGTGCAGCTTATGTGGCTCCGCAAGCTCGCTACAAAATTGAAAAATAATTTAAATATCTACTTGTCTATACCGGGTGTCCCAAAAATGCTGATGGATTTTTAAATTCAATAGCTTGCAAACGGTGACAGATATTAAAAAAATCGTACAGTAGTATTATGCTAGATGTCAGGAGTTTTTATGCTGCGATTCTCAGTTTTAGTTCGATCGATACGCATCGATAGATGGCACTGCAAGCAATAGCAGCTAAATCCAGACTCGATTTTTCGGTTTCTATCTTCGAAAAAAGGACGTTAAAATCTATTGAATGGATCCGGAAGTATTAAAAATCGGGTCTAGATTGAGCACCCATTGCTCTCAGCGCCATCTATTGTTTGAAATTCGAACTAAAATCAAGAATCACTGTAACAAAAACTCCTCACATTATACATAACCCTCCTGCAAGAATTTTTTTAATATCTGTTATCGTTTGCAAGTTATTGAATTTTAAAATCCATCAGTCATTTTCGGCACACCCGGTAAGTGTTACAAAATGTGTTTTTTTTTTTAAACCGCGCGATTGTTTTGAAACGAACAAATATAAACATAAGACTTCGATAATCTTTTTTTTTCCGAAAACTCTGTTAGTATAACTAACTTCACCAATTAGTTAATACTAAATTGTTGTTAGTTAAATCACTCTGTGCACCTTAATTCATAGTGCATAAAACTTGTTCATTGTAATGTCCCGTACTCTTATGTATAAACTAGCTAATCCTCACCTCCCTTGAAGTCGGACAGACACGGAATAATAACCTTAGGTACTTGTTAGTTATCCCATCGGCCAGTTTCACCAAATTATATAAATCGCCAAACCACTCGGCAAATTGACATAATTTTTATTTTAAACTAGCTGTTACCCGTGACGTCGTTCAAGTAACATAAAAAGAAGAAGAAATGAATTAATTAAGCAAAGCATTTCCCCTTCCTATAATTAAAAACATATATAATAAACCAATTCTTTATCACATTTTACAGTAGACAATCTATTTATATATTACGCTATCGTACCTGGCATAGAAATCGCAGTTATTTGTTAATTGTTTAATAGCAACACCCAAATAAAACGCATCTCATTGGTTATTGAACGCATTTGTTATTGAACATTGGTTATTTATTGGTTATTATTGGTTATTTAATACATCCCCATACCTATAAGAGTGGTTACCATAGGGGGGGGGGGCACTGTTCTGTCGCCATGTTTGTCGCCAAAAGTGACGCCAACTTAGCGATATCTCTAATATTTCGCCGAATTCCCATAGACATCCAATATAAACCAATAGGTTTTACTTGCTTAGAGAAAATCAACAAATTGAGATATTTTAATGCAACAAAAACTAATATTATCTTAGGGGATTATATTAGTTATAGTTAACCCTCTTGCAGCCTAAGGCGAAATCAGAGCTGTCACTGGAGACTATTTTTATAGTTTCGCACCACTATTTTAAGAAAATCAATTTTGCAGTGTATTTTTCATGTAGATGTTGTTAATGTCTATATGGAATTTTTATACTTAAAAAGTGGTCCAAGTTGAATTAAAAAATAGTCGCCAGTGGAAAAATTGAATCCCCGAGGAAATCTCGGATTGCACAAATTTTGCTACTTTTACGTTTCCCGAGGAAATCTAGGGTTGCGCAGCGAGAAGGTTAGGGGAGTCCAAGTAAGTTATATTATGAATAAAAGTAACATTATAGAATGCTTAACATGCTTCCCCAAACATAAATTTTAAGGAAACCAAACTGGTCGCCAAGGTTGGCTAGTATAAGATATTTCTTCATTATAAGGTCATTGACATAACTCAGGTTTATACGCTAAACCAGGATATCTGTTTATATCATGAAGTAATAAGAAAATGGCACAGATGACATATACGCACCGGGGTACCCAATTGTCGCCAAAATAGCTTATTTTGCTTGACATGGTAACGCCGGCTATTGTTGTTTATTTATTAATCAATTGTTTATTTACTTGCGACCAGTGTCTTCTTTTAACCTATGTTGCGACAGTTCAGGTGATCCACATTCCCTCTTTGAAGCCAAATAAGCAGCCTTATAATGGTGATGCAGTTGGGACTTTTCAGCTGTATTAGCATCTCTAAGATTAGCCTGACGATCGGCTTGTTCATGTCTACGCAATTCTGCTTGAGAAAAAGTTTCATTAATTTTTGATATTTTCAATGCTCTTGCATTACGTAAATTTCTCGATAAATTTGATTTCGCTTTGATGACATTCCTCTCTTGAAATTTTTATAACATTTTAAATTCAGTTAGACATTGTATTAAAAGCTAAGGCATATTTATCTCAATCTATCATACTTCACAAAAAACTATTATCCAAAAAGGCTTAGATGCAGCATATTCCCGCGGCCGCCATCTTAGATTTTTTGAGATTTCTTGGCGAATTTTGTTGGCGATGTTTTACATTTTATTTTCGTTAAGTCTAACATGAGCATAAAACACTGCTTGGCGACATTTACTACTTGGCGGAAAAGGAGTGTTTACGCCAAGAAAAGATCCAAGATGGCAGCCGCTGGAATATATAACATCTGTTCCTAAAAAAGAACACTAAAAAGAGCTACTTTTTAAAATGTCAACAAATATTTTACCCTTTTAAAGCTAAAAGAAATGTAGAATTAAAATTCAGCTGTCACACTACGATTTACAAACGTTTATCCAATAAAAAAATTTATACTGAATGTTACTTTGATGACGCAATCATATTAAACATTTATGTTCTTTGAGCAAAAATGTAAATTTCTTTAAAAATAAAGTAACTGTCATTTAAATTTTCTGGAATGAACGCTTAAAAATCTACACTCACAAAAAATTGTTTTATTCAGGTAATCTAGTTAACTTTTTACTTTTAAGAATGAAAATACATTTCCTGCTAATCCTTACGTCATTTTCGACATTGATAATTGTACTGTGCATATTATTGACATTTGTTCTTCAAAAGTTTTTTTTTTATTTTTAAATTTTAAATTAAAAATTCCATCTTTATGTTAACCGCGCGCAGACGATAAACCGTAAGCATTCATAACAATTCTCTTTAAATAATAAGAATTAATACCATAACACAATCTCATTTTATTTCAACATCAAAGCATATCCGTTTTATTTTTCATATATGACGTCACATTTGCCTTCTTCCCGCACTTACTCAAAGTCCTTGCACCTTGTATTATTAAAAATACTTGAAAATTTCCGTTTTAATCTTTCAATTGGAAATTAAATTATTATTCTGGGTTTTTCTTTTTTGGCAACGAAAAAAGGAAGATGGTTAAATTTTATCAGAAAAATGTCAATTCATTGTGTATGAAAAATATTGAAATTTTGGATTAGTAAGCAAAATATTTGAATAAAATAAATTAAACATAGCCTATGTTCATTTCCGTGTTGTAATCCATCTATAACCAAAAGTGCAAAAGCATTAATTCATCCATTTAGACGCTGTCTTCATTCAAACATTCGGACACACATTGACATTTATAATATTATAAGGATAACGGAAGAACAAATAAATTAGTATAACATTAATAAAAATACTAATAATACGTCGAAATAAAAATCACTTGGTGACGTAAGCACGTGTAACTTGCTTAAAGTCAGGTGAATGTGACATTTACTATCAACCATTATTGGCATTTAATCTTACAATTTGTCGGCAGTAATTTTGTCGACGGTATAACTAACAAGTACCTAACCTTATTTATACCTAAAACAGTTGAACAATTTTATATTTTTAAACAAAGTTTTCCAAATGACCCTGTAGTTGAAGTCTCCCCCAAATATGTATGATTTCATGTTTTTAAACGACAATATATGCCAAAAGTTATGAGCCGTACTGGTTTTGGCAGCACAGATCGGGCTTAATATACAAGAACTGGTGTGTGCTGAGTTTATATTTTCAAACGAATTTCTTTCCATACGATCTTAGTGTTGCGGTCGCACTAGATTCGGCAGCGTTTATCTTGGAATAAAACGCGAAAAATCGTATGAAAAATTTAAATGAAATTCAAAAACGCATTGCAAAATACTAATAGTCTTTAGCTGAAAAGACGACAACATTTACTATATAGAACTGAATTATTAAAACTAGATTAAAGAATTATTCTACGAATATTAATTATATTTTCAAATGAAAACTTATCCACATGAACTAATTTGTTCTCGTTATAATGGAATGTAGATTGGATTTCTGACGTATTAGACTTTTAATTCTGACTAAAAGTTCGGGAAAAACTTAAATATTATAAAACGCACACCGCCCCCCCCCCACACACACACATTGATGTAAAAATATAATTCAAAATTTAGGAAATTCCTTTTAGCAATAACGATGCGAAACTGCAACAATGGTCAATAAAATTTTGGCGTCGCCGTCCTTAGTATCACCGTTCGGTGTGAATTCTATGAAACATTTATATTAATTGTTGTGTCGGGAGATAGCAGTAATAAAAAACCTGTTCTTTTAAATCCCGCTGCAGAAGTAACAGTGAATTTTGGGTTTGTTGCAGATATGTAACGAGATAATATAATTGGTTTAGATAATCACGGCAGACATTACTGACAATCGAATGTTGACATGAATGAATAACATACGGTGTTTATTTCTGATAGAAAGAGAAGACGGAGATTTAGGAAAGACGGTAACTTTTCCCCTGACATTAAAGAGTACTTATTCAAATTAAACCATTTATAGAGGAAGGGGTTCATGTATTTAGTACCGTTAGTCTGGGGAATAACGTTGAAATCATTAATGGCTAAACGATTGGAATAAATAATGTTTTTAAAAAAGTGAAGTAAACTACAGCAGTATATATTTTTAACTGTCACGATGTACAATAGGGTGGAAGGAAAAAGCTTGAAAAAGAAGTTTTTTCTAACTTATTAGCCTATTTGTGGAAAGGTTGCTGCTACCTATAACTGTAATCATCTGCATGAAATTTGATTTTTCTGTAAAGTAATCTTTCGCAGCCCATTTGGTACATAAATTTCAACAACATTTTAAAATTATGAATTTTTTACCAAAAAAAATATTTGTGTCCAATTTTTTAGCCTGTATGCGGTGAAGTTGCTTTTTATCACTATAACCATCTTTGCAAAAATTTGTCTTATCATAAAGTAATCTTTGGTTCTCTATTTGGCACAGAAATTCACATAAAACGAATTTTTCATGCAGCTTTTCCCTTTCTTTCTGTGTGAAAATAACGCAGAATACAACATGTGGAGGTGTTTGGACATCGAGTTCCTGCAACCACCCGCCCTTTATTTTTAAACATTTAGTTTAACTGCCTCATAGAGCTGATATTGACTTTTGGTTACAAATTTTGGTAATGATATTTTCGATCTTATAAATCCATCTCTTGCGCCGTGGCCATACATCAAGTTCATGTTTGTATAACTCAATTGATACAACTCTCTTCTGCTTGTGAAAGGTACTTAAACCTTAAAACATGTCCAAAACCATCGCCTTTTGTTCTTTATCAGAAGTAGATAGTGTAAGTTGTGGTTGAGTATGTGTAACTGATTGCATTGAATTATTGAAGTTGTCTTCTTTAAGAATTAAGTTTGGATACTCAAATTCTCGAACTTTTTTATCCATTTTTGTTATTTGTCTACATTTTAAAATTCTTCCAATTTCGTCGGAGAATGTTAACCCTCTATTATATTTTCAAGACATTGCGTTGTTCTTTCCCTTCTGGTTTTACTACGATTCAACTACTTTGAAGAATTTATTTGGTAATTATTATCATATCCTCTAAACGCCTCACGGCTGTTAACGCATATATCCGATCACTAAGCTGTAGGTTTCACTACAACAGAAACATTATTTAAATTAATATAATTCTACAGATAAAACCGAGTTTTGAAAAATTAATTTATGATTAATTCTCTCAATGCTTACATGCCTGTATGTAATAATAAAAATTATATCAGGTTGTTAAATATATATTTTTTAACATATTTAATAAATTACAGAGAATAGAAAATATTACAATTTTGCCCTTTTGCTCGGCTGTCAGGGGGATAATATTGCATGTATCCATTAAAACTGACCTACATAAGCGTGGAAGCGAGCCTAAAGGAAAAGAAAAAGCATTATCCTCTTTCCGTGCGATTTAAAGTCCAGCCTGCACCCTCGGAATTGCATGGAAACTCTCTCGGCATAACCTAACATCGGGTATTTTTTTATAAATAATATTTAAATCAAATATGATCCTATTAATTAGGTCAAACTTTTATTTTATACCAAAATTCTTCTGGTCATAAAGTGTTATAAGAATTGCTGCTGATCATCAGAAACATGTGTCGCATGCTTTTGCTAAATTTGGAAGCATAGTGCTCATTTGCGAAGTTAAAGGATAATCTAAACTTATAAATGTCTGTATCTTTCACATGCTTAATATTCAGTAGCTGGGGCATTCTCACAGTCTTTTGACTTCCATGTCCCTGAATAATAATTTTTTATATAATAATTTTTTTTCATATACTGAGGAACATCCCATTGCATGATTGCACAACAATATTAACGAGATAAGTTTTGGACGATGTTGGGAGTCCAAATACCAGGAAAACTCATCTACCGTCCCGTGTCCCTGATGCTGATTTTTAAGTTTGGAGCTGTCTGTATAAAATTGTTTCAATAAAATAATTCCATGTAATTTTTTTCCGAAACTGGAACTATATTTTTATATAAATATGTAGCTGAAAATTAACCTACACACATTTTTAGGGTTGTTATTATTTTTTTTAACTCTGTCCCTGGGTTTTAGATTCCTTACCATCCCCCTTCTAAAATTACACAGAAAATCATTTCAGATGCAGCCACAGAATTTTTTTCAAGTTTTTTCTTATGTAGAAGTATGCTAGAGAAATAATGACTAAAATTCTTTGGCAGGAAATTTACTGTAGAATTTAAATCAGCATTTAAATATCAATTTCAAGCATCGTGACTTTACTGGTAGTCTCACCGTCGTCCGCAAGGTTTATTCTTGCGCTTGTTTGATAAAGTGTATATTTAATTATACCAACAGATGTCGCTACATTGCAGATATATCAAAATGTTTGTACTAGAAATATAGAAGCTGTGAGAAAAAGACACGGCCCTTTAAATTTGTAGTTATTTTCTAAGCTGTGTGAAAAGGACATTTATAACGATTATCTCGTTATATATGTTTACATTCCATTCCCCCCCCCCCAGACAGTTTCAATTAAAATTCTGTTTAATGACTTATTTATTTTGTGCACTATAGTCAAACAGTGCAGCCCCTAAATTAAATTCAACATTTAAAAACTAAATCGATTGTATTAACAGCCCTTCACATTTAAATTAAATTATTCTAAGTACTCTTCTCTTTAATAAAATAAAATCAGTGAATCACTCTCCATTTTCACTTTCTGATTCTTTCACACATACGATTTAACCTTGTACAAAATTCGTTACGGCTGACTGTTAGTTTCAAAAGCATTTTAACTTCGGTCATTTCCTTATTTGGGCATGAATATAACTCATCATTTAAAATCACTTTACATGCAATCTATTTATTAGAATTATCTTCGCTTCACACCCTTTTGTTCAGATGTATGGAAATTCTGCATTTTTGTGGTAAAGCGGTTCATCTTTGATCTAACATCTGGTCTAGAAAAATACAGTCTCATGCTTTTTAGTCTAACAAATTCGGTCTGTTACTATGCCCTTTCCAGATAACACTTTTTATTTTTTACATTTAACCGCAGCTGTATCAATGTACAGATGAGTCTCCGTCTATCATGACTCAGGAATGTATGCAGCCCACAATCTGCCCCACCACTACACAATTAATATGGTAGAAGCCTACCGTACATTTTTGGCGAACATACCAGCCAATGTTTCTCTTAGCCCCTGTGCATGGCGCAAATATACTTTTAGATTGGCGATATTGTAGTCCGCTAAGCAAGAAAACTGTATATTGGAGATTCCTGCTTTCTCTCTAGCCTCGTGATGACGTCTTAAAAGAGGCTCCTTATGGCTTTCCCCCTGTACCTCTCCTTTCGACCTTCATCATAAAATAAAGGAAAAGTTCGTTCTACGAATTGGAGTTTTTTCTATAGGACCTGGTGTTTAATTCTCGCAATATTGTAAACGCGAAACGGCCATCTCTTTCACTAGCAAAAAAAAGTCTTCATATAAATTGGTCTCCGTGACCAGTTTTTTTTCTCCATTAAAAAAAAAATGTAAGGGAGAGGTACTTGCTTCCAATCCTTTTTTTCTGCATGGACTTCTTGCAGCGAAGGATTCCTCCCAGCTGTCGCACCGCTCTGTTGCAATGAGCTTCGAGGATCTCGCCCCCTCACCTATCCAAACAACGACGCGCTGATTTTCTTCGCTTGCCCGCTACGTGGATTTCATCATGGAGTGAACTTTTCGCCCCGGACGACTGCTCTTCACCGATGAAGTATTCGTGCCTGCCTGCTCGTCTGCTTTTCCCCTTTGCCACACCCTGGAGTTTTGGAATCAGCTGCACGCTTCCCGTCGCCTAAGAAATCTGCCTGCCTTACATCCTCCCGTGCCGAAGAAATCTGCCCGCGTGCAAACTTATCTCTCGGACCATGCCCCCGGCCCATCATCGCATCATACTTGTGAAAGTGTTGTGTTAAAGAAAGTTTTCGTGTTAAAGAGTCTACTAAAATTAGAAATCAACTGCAAATGTTTCCTTATAATAGCAATATTAGTGATGTCACAACTTCAACAAGTTCCGCGTTGAGAAACCTTTCGAGTCTGTGTGAAAAATGATACAAATTTTGTGTGAAGTCATCTGTTCAGTGAAACACTGATTTCAAAGCAAAAAAAAAAAAAAAAAAAAAAAAAAAACCCTGAAAATACATGTGTTCGTTGAAAAGAACGTCCGAGCGAGTCAGCGATTGAATCACGACTCTCGCTCTCATTTCTATTTACACAGCCAGCCTCCTCAATATTCTGAAAAGTGTCTTTGGTTAGCTTCTTCTTACCATACGACACCACTGTTTGTGAAAGAAATGCTTCAGAGTGTTTTTTTTTTTTTTCGTGATCAATCTTGATCAAAAAATCCACCCCAATTTGTCCTGCGAGCTGCTCAAGTGTGCTATGTGTGTTGTGCGTAAACTTATCTGATGCTACGGTCAAAATGTGCAAAATATTTAGGTTTGTGAAATGCTAGTGTGCGCGTTTGTTGAGTCATTCTAATCAAAGGAGTCAATCAAAAAATCATTCAAATGACTCCTGAAGTTGTGCTCCATAAATTCTCCGTTGTACACAAAGAAAAAAAAAAGGAAATCGTCGAGAGTCAGATATATATGCACTAATGAAAACAAAAGTTCTCAATTAAAAAAACATGAAAGTGCATTAGTAAAAAAAAAAAAAAAGTTTCAATAGTGCTAGATTTACTTAAAATGGCACATTTTTAGAGTACAAAAGCATATTTTCATTCCTCCCATTTATTGGCTTTCCTTTCGACTAATTTTCTTTTCAGTTAATTCTGGAAACGTTGTTTTAAAAATTTCAAAGTTGTTTCGTTCCATTTTTATGCTTTCTTACTCCATAAGTACTCACAAGTACTTCATAATTGATTTTATTAATATTATTGTGTTTTTGTACAGGATACGAAAACACAGTGATATTGCTATTTTTGATATTTTGTGTTGTCTATTATAATATTTATAAATATAATATAAGTAGTTTTTTCCCATTGCATTGAATGTTCCAATATCTTTAGTTATTATGATATACATTCACATTTGCTTAACTTTTAATGCATATTAACATATATTTTTTTTTCTCTCAAAAAGAGTTAACGAAGATTATATTTTGTCTCATATATTTTTTCTAGTCCGCCTTTCGGCTTGAAAATATTTTAATTTGAGAATTTTTTTTAATTTCTGTCCTTTTAGAGAAACAAGGACAGATAGCAAGTTTTTTTTTCTCTGTTAAAAAGGATAAAATAAGTTTTTTATTTCAGTTGCTTGCTCCTACCACTTTTATTTTGAAAGACTTACATGTTTCATTCATTTAAAAAAAATAAAAATAAAATAGGAGCTATTGCGAAATATTTTTCTGTTTCTCTTTCTTCTCCTTAAAATAAGCAACGGTATTATTTTTACTTTGAGAAACACAATTTTTGTCCCTGGATAATTTTTTTTCTCTATTCTTTTCTATAAAAGGTTTAAAAAACAGACCTTTTGTTTATATTTTAAGTTGTGTGTTATTTTTTAATGTGATTATTATACTATGTTATTTCATTATTTTATTTCATTACCATTTTTACTTTCTTCTATCTGCAATAGAAGAAAGTATTGTAATCGAAATTTTTTTCGACTTCCGGTTTTCGACGGATTTGCATGTTTTAGGGGTCAGAGATTCCAAAAAACATGTTTATAGAAAATGTCTGTCTGTCTGTGTGTCCGTCTGTCCGTCTGTCCGTCCCTCCGTCTGTCCGTCTGTCCGTCTGTCCGTCTGTCTGTCGCCATTGTACCATCAAAAAGTGTATGAAGTTATGTATAGAATTAAACTAAAATTTTATTATACGTTTTTGGCTGTGGCAAGCAGGTCCTCCCGGAATTTGGAAAAAATTCGCCGGTAGGGGCGCTGATATAACAATTTTTGTGCGATTTTGAATATTGTACCATCCAAAAGTGTATGGAGTTATGCATAGAATTGAACCAAATTTTTAGTTTAAGTTTATGGATATGACAAGCAGGTCCTCCCTAAATTTGGAAAAAATTCGCCGGTAGGGGGCGCTGTAAATGCGTTTTTTGTGCGATTTTGAATATTGTACCATCGAAAAGTGTATGAAGTTATGCATAGAATTGAACCAAATTTTTAGTTTAAGTTTTTGGCTATGGCAAGCAGGTCCTCCCTGAATTTGGAAAAAATTCGCCGGTAGGGGGTGCTGTAATAGCGATTTTTGTGCGATTTTGAATATTGTACCGTCCAAAAGTGTATGAAGTTATGCATAGAATTAAACCAAATTTTTATTTTAAGTTTTTGGATATGGCAAGCAGGTCCTCCATGAATTTTCAAAAAATTCGGCGTTAGGGGGCGCTGTAATAGCGATTTTTGTGCGATTTTGAATATTGCACCATCGAAAAGTGAAGTTATGCATAGAATTGAACCAAAAAAAGTTTTAAGTTCTTGGCTATGGCAAGGAGGTCCTCCCTTAATTTGTAAAAAAATCGCTCGTAGAGGGCGCTGTAATAGCGATTTTTGTACAATTATTGTGCCATTTTGAATATTGTACCGCCGAAAAGTGTATGAAGTTATGCATAGAATTGAACCAAATTTTATGTGTTTATTTTTGGTCATGTCACGAAGGTCCTCCCTGAATTTGGAAAAATTCTGCCGGAAGGGGGCACTATAATTGCGATGTCTGTACCATTTTCATTATTGTACCATCGAAAAGTGTATGAAGTTATCCATATAATTGAACCAAATTTTTTGTGCATGTTTCTGGCTATGGCAAACAAGTCCTCCCTGAACTTGAAAAAATTCCGAAAGAAGGGGGCGCTATAATTCCGATCTCTGTGCCATTTTCATTATTGTACCATCGAACAGAGTATAAAATTATGCATACAATTGAACCAAAATGTTTGTGCTTGTTTTTGGCTTTGGCCAACAGGTTCTCCTTGAATTTGGAAATATTGCGCGGTAAAGGGGCTCCGTGCTAGCGATTTTTGTATACTTTTCTTGATTTTTCGTAGTTCTATTGTGCATCGGCGGGAACTCGCTTCCTGCTATGCCGGCTATTCGCAAACAGCTGATAACGACAGAATAAGGAAAAATTAATAATTTTAACAAATATCATGATATAGATTAACTCGTTTTTAGTCCGTTTAATTGACTTGAGCAGAAATTTAAGATGAAAATCAAAGTTGGTATAGTATTGAACTAATAATATTGAAGTATTAACATGTGTAACTAGGTTTGAAATATTAAGATGTATAAGATAGAAGAAAGTTTTCTGATTGGCACATCCAACTAGTTATCTGTTATATGTGTGTTATATTTAGATATGTATGCAGAATTTCAGTAACAATTTTTGATTAGAGAATTTGTGTAGGTAAACCGTTGACCATGTCCGCTAAACAGGTTCAAATCAACATTAACCAATTTGATGGAGATCCGGATTTTCTTAAATTCTTTTTTAACCAAATTAGGTCGGTTGCTGAAATTAACAAATACAGCCCTAAGACTACCATTGCTGTACTTGTAGGGAAGTTAATTGGTCCCGCTCAAAAATTTTATGCTCAGAATCCGGAAATTCAAAAAATCAACGATCTAGATACGCTTGAAAAAGAATTTGCCGCATTTTTCTCACCTCCGAGCAAATGCGTGGCTGGCGTTGAACTTTCGAGCTTATATCTTCTGCCAGCGGAGTCAATTAAAAATTTAGCTCACCGATTAAACATGTTAGCCGCAACTGTCTATTCAGATATTAAAGACGAAAATGCCCGTAACACGATTAAACTTATGAAATTCATGGAGGCTGTGCCAGCTAACATACGAATAAAGTTACAAGAAGAAGGCGTCAATGAATATCGTGCTGCTGTTGAAAGAGCACAGACGTTGCACGAAATTCTGCATAACGAAAAGATTCTACATTCCTTACCCTCTGTCAGTAAATCTCAAAATAACATTGAAGAACAATTGAAAGAACTCTCGAAAAAAATTAATGCGTTAACACTCGCACCGCCTGGACCCAAAACTGAAACTAAAAAAAATGATATGCAAGGTAGCCCAAAGTACAACGCAAATGCGATGCGCTATAGGAAAAATTTCAAAACGCGAAATTTCCCAAAACGTTTTTCCCTCACAAATTTACACAAAGAAAAGTTGTGACTTGTCAACTCTGTTTCCGCAATGGCCACCAGGCCCATCAGTGTTTTAAATGAAAAAGAGTTAATACACAGAGAAGGGAAAATTTTAACAGACGCAACAATTACCAGGTTCAGGAAAACTAGAACCGAGACACAATTTTTATGCTGATGATTTTGTGTCTCAACCATGTGACTTAACATCAGCAACATTTCCTATTGACCCTACATTACCAAAGATCTCTAAAGAAAGGTTAGTCAATTCAACCGGGTCACAAACTTCACATCACATCAAAATCGCAAGAAATATCACAACTCAAACAGAAAATGAAGGCGATAAAATTGTTCACATCATTTGTAGTGTTAATACGCATTCTCCATCACTCCCTCTTGTAAAGGCCACTATTGCAAACCATAAAATCACCCTATTGGCTGACTCTGGAAGTAGCATTTCGTTACTTTCACAAAATTTATTTAATGAACTTAAACCTGTATTAAAATACAAGAGACTATCAACAGCCATAAATATTAAAACCGTCAATTCGGATGTTTCTTTTTCTTCATGTATTAGAGCATCCATTAAATTAGAAAAAAAATCGTTCTCGCACCACTTTTATATAGTGGATATTCCTGAATCCTCCAGTTTTGAAGGCATTCTTGGTTTTGATTTCATTAGTAAATTTAACATTATCATTGATACTTTCAATAAATGCATTCACTTTAACAACAACTTGACTATTCCACTAGAAACATCACACACTAAGTCAAAAGTCAGTGAAACTAATCAATGTAACACCTTATGTGATGTAGTGACAAATCAAAAAGTTTTCTTAACTCGTAAAATCATTCTAGAACCCCAAGAGCAAACATGGTGCTCAGTTTACACAAACAATAATATCAAACATGACATAAACTATCTATTTGAATATTTGGCAGATAAAAAAGAAGTAATAGGTCATGATGCCATTATTCAAATGGATAAGAAATCTAAACGCAAAAAGAAGCCTGTACAATTAAATCATTTCTTTTCTATTTCACTTAAAAATAATTCTGACACTACCATTCATCTCCCTAAACACACAAAAATTGGACATTTATCTGAAGTTGAGGAAATTCTTGAATACCCCTCTGATAATTTGGATAAGCATCATAACTCAGAACAACACTTCCTAAATTTTATCAAGGCATCTAATGAAACATTAAAAAAGAGGAAAGAGGATTTGTCAGCTATCGATTTCGATCTTACACATTTAAGTTCTAATGAAGCAAATACAATGACTAAATTATTACTTAATTATTACCCTGCCTTTTCAAAATCATTAAATACACTTGGACATACTGATAAGATTGTACCTGATTTGAAATTTATTAATGACTACCCTATAAAGACTCTTCCATCCCCCCTTCCTCAATCTTTGCAAAAAGGTACTTTAGAACAAATTAAAGATCTGCTTGATGCCAAAATTATTGAACGCCACTGTTCAGAATGGGCTTGCCCCATGCTCTTAGTCAAAAAGAAACCAGACGGAACTGGTAAACAAAAATTACGTGTCGCCTTAGATCTTCGAATGGTCAATACTGTAATTCAAGGATCATCTTACCCTCTTCCTAAAATTCAAACCATCATTTCAAATCTTTCTCAGTATCGATATTTTTCTTCTCTTGATTTTCATCAGGCATATCATGAAATTGATTTGCCAGAAAAATTCCAAAATCAGTTGACATTTACTACTATGTTTGGTTCTTTTAGATACAAGAGATTAGTGTTCGGATTAATAAACAGCGCTTCTATTTTCCAAGCTTTAATGGACTCTTTGCTTGATGAATTACAATTAGATGGTGTATATACATATCAGGATGATTTCATTGTAGGTGCAAACTCTTTTGATGAAATGTGTAATAAATTAAAAAAAATTCTCTCTATCCTAACCAAATATAACTTGACCCTGTCTCCTAGCAAGTGTACTTTTCATAAATCTAGTATTGACTATTTGGGATTTCATGTAGAAAATCAGTCTGTTTCCCCAATTCAGTCAAATATCATAAAAATAACATCTTTTCCCACACCTACAACTAAGCGTCAACTAAAAAGACTCATTGGTGTCATTACATTTTATAAGAGTCTAATTCCATCCTTTTCTGAGTTAGTACAACCACTGATAAACCTAACTACTCCAAAAGTTAAATTTAAATGGACAGTTAAACATCAAGAAATCATGGACACAATACAGAAAATTTTCTTTAATTCTCCCATGGTTAGATTACCTGATTGGAACAAGACATTTTATTTAAATACAGATGCGTCAAATGTTGCTATTTCTGGTGTTTTATTACAAGAGCATGATCAACAACTTTTACCAGTAGCATATTTTTCTAAATCTCTTAAGCCATCAGAAAAAAAATACCCTGCTCTTAAATTAGAACTCATGGCAATTTATAAATCTGTTACCGCTTTCAAATATTATTTATATAACAGGCAATTTGTAATTCTTTCTGACAGTAAACCCTTAGAAAAAATATAACAAGACTACTAATCCAGCTGATATTATCTCTCGTTGGCCCATGGAGCTTTCAGAGTACTCATACACTTTTAAACATATCCCTGGTAAGACAAATGTTCTTGCTGACTATTTATCTCGCTGTACTTTTGAAAACAATCAACAAACTCTGGATACTAACCCTGAACTTATCCATGACCCTCAACCATTACCTATTGTTGACTATGATACACCAGACAGTAATAATTCATGTTCAAGTGCCACTAAGAAATATGTAAACTATCTTGTATCTGATAAACAAACAAATCCAGATCCTTTATTGGAAATTTCAAATGAAACTTTCTGCACTGAACAAAAAAATGACACCACCTTGTCTACTGTTTACAAGGATATTCTAAAGAAAGGACCTTCTGAAAAATATCCTAATTACTTCATACACCCTGATTCGAAAGTTTTAATGTTAAAGAAAGAAAATAATCTTAATAACACTTTTTCATATCACATTGTTGTTCCTAACTCTCTTAAAAGCAAAGTTTTAACAATCTCTCATTTATCTCACTTTGGTTTTAATAAAACTTATGAGTTCCTATCATCAAGATATTTTTGGAAAGGCATGTATGTTGACACCCTAAACTTTGTAGCTTCATGTGTCAAATGTCTTCAGTGTAAACATCATCAAACCCCTCCTGCACCCTTACAAACCACCTACACGCCCAGATATCCTGGCCATACCATTAGTACAGATCTCGTTGGACCTTTTTCTAATGGTAAACATATTTTAACTATTACAGATCACTTTTCAAGACATGTTGAACTTTTTCCACTTAATGATACATCTGCAGCTAAAGTCGTTAAATGTTTATTCTCTTACATAACCACCTTTGGGAGACCTTCTGTTGTCTTATCAGACTTAGGACCCCAATATACATCTCAAATATACAACATTTTTAATGATACTCTAGGTATTAAGGTACTTCACAGCTCTGTTTCGAGGCCACAAAGCAATGCTCTTTCGGAGAGAATAAATAAATCTATCAAATACTCTGTTAATATACTTTTGCAAGAAGGTCACTCATTTGAAAATGCAATATTTATACACAAGTCGCTCTATAATGGTTCAAAACATTCAACTACTTTATTCACTCCTAACCTTCTCCACTTTGGACGTGAACTTTCATTAATTTTTGACACTTTTGATCAGCATTGCAATCAACCTTTTCTAGATAAACATACTGAAATACATAAACTACTTGAAGATTTACACAAAATATATAACAAGGCTTACAATAACATTAAAACAGCACAGGATAAAAGATATAAACATTACGGTCAGAAAGCTAAATTAAGAACCATTTGTCTCAAAGACATTGTGTACTTAAAATCTGTTGATAAATTCAAACCTAAATACACTGGACCATATATTGTAACTTTCAAACATTCACCTGTGTCATTCTCGATCAAGAGATTGTATGCTGCTGATAATACAGCATTTCGTGTACACATTGATAGGTTACTTCTTGCACCACCTCGATATGGACATTTATTCGATGCTACAAGTCACTTAAACAATCACAAATTCCCTAATGTTTATCAACCACATACATATAATTTAAGAAACAGAAAATAATATACTTTGGTTTACATTTCTTTTCTTATGACATGTATTGTGAAGCTAAGTGTACAACCAGAGGCCTAGGTTGTATGTATGTTGTTTACAACAGAACTTTGACAACATTATGGCTGGCACATGACTGTTTTCTTCGAAGATCTCTTGTGAACAATATTTTGAATCACTTTACACTCTTTTCATTTTACCGTATACTTTTACGTTATTTACATACACTGAACTATTATTTACAGTTTAACATCTATTTTACATTTCATTCTTTTACGATTACATTTCAGTTAAAAGTGATAACTAACACATTTAATAATTGCAGTTATTTAAAAAAAAAAATTTCACATGTAATTTGATAACATTTTCTTGGCAACCAGTTAGTTACCTTTTAAGTATATGACTTGTGCATTATTTAACCTGATTATGACTTTTTCATTTTTTTATGTCTCTCTTCACTCTAGGATTGTCTACCCCTTTTTGATTTGATATATATGTGACATATATCTATTTTTTTTTTTAATTCTCCCTTTCGAATGTTTTGTTCCCGTTCAAAATTATTGCCCTTAGGGTCCAAAACTTCATTGTGTTGAGAGACAACCCCTTGGAATTGGTGATCCAATTCACAAAAAATCAATTTTTGCTTGTAAACCGACGTGTGCTCCTTTAGAGGACCGCTAGTGTCTTTGGAGGAGCAGAGACTCATATAAGCGGGCGCTGTATGAGTCTCAAAACTCCCTCCTCATATAAGGCTGAAGCCCTAAGCCGACGCCATAATACTTGTGGTCTACACAAGGTACAGGGTGACACCTTTTTCATGGGCGTGCTTCAGGCACATGTTTTTTTTGTCATCCTATGCTGCATGCATGAACATTACATTTTTTTTAATCATGTCCAATTTCTCTTAAATCATATTACAATTGCTTAGTAGTTTACAATTACACATTTCATTTATTATTATTTACTCTTTACTTCTAGTGTTGCATTTGTGTTTATATATATTTTTTTATTGTTAGTACTTGTATTTTTCATAAAATGATCCTAGTCAGGATCAATATTTTGATGATGTGCAGCCAATGGTCTAGTTACATGCTGCTTAAATATTTGCTGTCAGAGTCGACTCAGTATTAAAAAAAATATACCATGGTATGCAATTTTGAAGAAAATTTTACTGAAGGTTGAGATCCATAAACTTAATTTAGAAAATATTAATTCATAAAATCTCTTAGGACTGTTGAACTATTGATGAAAGATATTTTTTTGTTTTCATGACAGCAACTTGTTTTTAAAAGAAACTTTTATGTTTTGAAAATATATTTATATGTGTAACTATTTTTCTTGCTGTTTTGCCCATGCACACGGGTCAACAAAAGTTTTTTTTGCGGTGTCCCAGGTGATATATATAACGATTATCTCGTTATATATGTTTACATTCCATCCCCCCCCCCCAGACAGTTTCAAATAAAATTCTGTTTAATGACTTATTTATTCTCGATTGTATTAACAGCCCTTCACATTTAAATTAAATTATTCTAAGTACTCATCTCTTTAATAAAATAAAATCAGTGAATCACTCTCCATTTTCACTTTCTGATTCTTTCACACATACGATTTAACCTTGTACAAAATTCGTTACGGCTGACTGTTAGTTTCAAAAGCATTTTAACTTCGATCATTTCCTTATTTGGGCATGAATATAACTCATCATTTAAAATCACTTTACATGCAATCTACTTATTAGAATTATCTTCGCTTCACACCCTTTTGTTCAGATGTATGGCAATTCTGCATTTTTGTGGTAAAGCGGTTCATCTTTGATCTAACATCTGGTCTAGAAAAATACAGTCTCAAGCTTTTTAACCTAACGAATTCGGTCTGTTACTATGCCCTTTCCAGATAACACTTTTTATTTTTTACATTTAACCGCAGCTGTATCAATGTACAGATGAGTCTCCGTCTATCATGACTCAGGAATGTATGCAGCCCACAATCTGCCCCACCCCTACACAATTAATATGGTAGAAGCCTACCGTACATTTTTGGCGAACATACCAGCCAATGTTTCTCTTAGCCCCTGTGCATGGCGCAAAAATACTTTTAGATTGGCGATATTGTAGTCCGCCAAGCAAGAAAACTGTATATTGGAGATTCTTGCTTTCTCTCTAGCCTCGTGATGACGTCTTAAAAGAGGCTCCTTATGGCTTTCCCCCTGTACCTCTCCCTTCGACCTTCATCATAAAATAAAGGAAAAGTTCGTTCTACGAATTGGAGTTTTTTTTATAGGACCTGGTGTTTAATTCTCGCAATATTGTAAACGCGAAACGGCCATCTCTTTCACTAGCAAAAAAAAGTCTTCATATAAATGTCTTTGGTTTTAGTTTTGGTTCGAAGTTCTACTTCGAGAATGTGCTGTTAATAAGTTTTAGTTTAGATTTTTATGTGTCTATTGTGCTTTGAGTTGTGTCCGGAATAGAGAGTTGTGAGATTATATGTAATAAACAGTGTTTAAACAAGAGAATGAGAAATTTAATCAGAGTAAGAGTGCATTTATTATAATTCCGGGCCAAAAGCGATTCATATTATGGTCCGTATTCATTGCTGGAGAAAAACCAGGAAGGTGATATAAATATTTACTGCGATCGTTAGTAAAAGTGATAAAGATCAACATGTCTTCGTTTAAGTGCGTAAACGGCTAAGTGTGATTCATAGCTGCGTGTTGTGAGCTAGTGTTTTCTTTATTCGCTCATGGATTAATTATTTAAAGAATCAAGAGGGGTAAGTGTATACCCATTTAATTTATATATTTTTTGTCAAAATGATTTTGAAAGAGTTGAAAGAGCTTAAAGCTAAAAAGAAAACAAATAAAACTAGTTTGACAAAACTAAAAGACAGATTGTCAGGTTCTGAACTAGAGCCAAGCGAACTACTTCTCATAAAGGAGAAACACAATAAGCTGGTTCTGACTTTTTCTGAATTATTTGACGCGATTTATAAAGCATGTAAAGAAGATGAAATTGATGGTTTTATCAAAGAAAACGAGGAAATAAATGAGTCATTAGAGAATTTAGAATTTGAGCTCAGCAAAAAGCTTTCAAAAACAAAATTTCAGAATGTTAATTTGGAAAATGCGTCAAAGGCTGAAAATAATATAAAATTGCCTAAGCTGACTCTTCCGATATTTACGGGAAATTTGCATGAGTGGCTTTCTTTTAAAGATATATTTAAAGCCACTGTACATGATAACTCAAATTTATCTGGGGCAATGAAATTGCAATATTTAAAATCTTCATTAAAGGGAGATGCTTTTAGAATCATTCAATCCATTTCAATTGTGGATGCTAATTATAAAGTTGCATGGTCGCTTTTAGAGGAACGGTATTCAAATTCGAGAGAACAGGTTTACGCACATTTAAAACGTTTTATAAATATTCCTGTTATTCAGAATGAGTCCCCAACAGCATTATTAAATTTAATAGATATTACAAATGAGTGCACTAGGTCATTAGAGATTTTAGAACAAAAAGTTGAGGGGTTTTCTACTGCCATGTTTGCTTACATTTTAGCTCAAAAATTAGATGCAAATACAAAAATGTGGTGGGAAAGACATCTTAAGTGGGATAATTTACCAAGTTTAACTCAGTTGCTAGAATTTTTGAGAGACCACGCGCGTACACTAAGTGCGTCCAAACAAGTAAATACAAAACAAAATTTTCAAAACGAAAGCCATACAAGGCATAGCTTTTCAAAGGTGACTTCCATGGTTACGGGGTTAAATGAGAAAAATATGCGCAAATGTGTTGTATGTAACCAGGAAAATCACAGTGTTTTTAAATGTCCAAAATTCCAAAAATTTAATGTACAGGACAGAGTAGATTTTGTTAAAAAACATAATTTGTGTTTCAATTGTCTTTCAGAATACCACTGCGTCAAAAAATGTAATTCGACATTTTCGTGTGCCAAGTGTCAGAAAAGGCACAATGTTCTTCTTTGTTTTGATAGGCGTGAGAGAAATTCCACTGCAATGTGAAACACAAAAAATTCTAGCGATAAAGAAGCGCCAAACTCACTGGCAGCGAATGAAGGTAGACAAACATTAAATGCTGACGCGATACCCTTTGAGATAAATAACCAAATTCAGAATTTCGCTGGTACTGCGAATGTGAGATCGAGTAATGTTAAAACAGTTCTTCTTTCCACTGCGGTTGTTTATATGAGAGATAAATTTGGAAATAAAATTCCGGTGAGTGCCTTATTGGACAATGGATCAATGAGCAATTTTTTAACTTTGCAGTTAATTGAAAGATTAGGAATTCGCAAAGAAAAAATAATGTTTCGGTATCGTGTTTAAGTGGATCCTCAGTGGCAGTAAAGAATAAAACAACAGCCTTGATCAGTAATAATTCGGGAGACTATAGTCGGGAGTTAGATTTTCTTATCATAGAAAAGATTTCGCAAATTATGACCTCAAAATATATCAATATTTCAGAGCTAGAAATTCCAGAGTCAATTATTCTGGCTGATCCTGAATTTAATAGACCAGGAAAATTTCATCTTTTGTTAGGAGCAGAAATATTTCTAGAACTGATAAAGGTGGGTCGTATGAATGTACCAAATTCTAAATTAATACTGCAAAATACGGTGTTTGGTTGCATAGTGAGTGGGAGTGTTTACGACTGTAGTGGTCAGGAGCAAGTACATTGTGGGTTAGTTAATGAAACAGATTTAAATTTCGAAATGAGAAAATTTTGGGAAATAGAACAAGTAGAGGATACCGCACCATTGAGAAATACCGAAGAAAAAGCATGCGACACCCACTTTATAAACACACATCAGAGAAACATATCAGGTAAATTCATAGTACAAATGCCCTTGAAAAAGGATCCTAGTTCATTGGGAGAATCAAAACAATTTGCGGAAAATAGATTAAACTCACTTTGGAATAGGCTAGTTAAAAATCCAAATCTCTTAGAGTTATATTGTGCATTGATGTCGGAGTATAGAGAATTAGGCCATATGGAGGAAATAGAGGAGCCAAATGAGTCGATACATGCAAATTACCTTCCTCACCATGGTGTCTATCGCCCAGATAAAAGTTCCACAAAACTAAGAGTCGTCTTCAATGGCTCACATGCAACTTCTTCCGGAGAATCCCTAAATTCTATACAATTGAATGGAGGTGTCATTCAAGATGACTTGTTCAGCATAATACTTAGATTTCGTACACATCGTTATGCCTTTACGGCAGATGTGAAAATGATGTATCGCATGATACTTATTGATAAGAGTCAACGTGATTTACAACGCATAGTTTGGAAAGATACTGTAAATGGTGAGGTGAAACATTACAGACTGTGTACTGTTACGTATGGAATGACTAGTGCCCCTTATTTAGCAATGCGATGTCTTAAACAGCTTGGTATAGACGGTGAATCCCAATTTCCGTATGCTTCAGCTGTGGTGCAGTCGGATTTCTACATGGATGACGTATTGACTGGTGCAGCTGATTTAGAATCGGCTAAGAGACTGCAAGCTGAACTTATTCAATTATTAAGTACTTGCGATATGAAGTTACACAAATGGTTCAGTAATCATCCAGAATTAATGGAGCCAGTGTGTAAATCCGAGAACTACACTTTTGAGAAAATGAGTGAAACTAAAGCCTTAGGACTTTGTTGGAAAGCCCATGACGATACGTTTACTTTTAGTGTATCGTTCAGTGATCAAACTAAGGTGACTAAGAGAAGCGTTCTGTCAAATATCGCTTCCATATTTGATCCCTTAGGATTGCTAGGTCCAGTGTTAACGAGAGCAAAGATGTTCTTGCAAAGACTGTGGCGACTAAACATTGATTGGGATGATACTCTACCTAAAGCCGAGCTTGATGACTGGTTGCAGTTCCGAGAATCGTTAACGGCCATCAACAACATAAGTGTTATTAGATATATTTTTACGAACGATCCAGTGCAATTTAAAATTTGTGGATTTGCAGATGCGTCTGAAAAAGCATACGGTGTAGTTTTGTATGTTGTTTCTTCAAATTCTTTAGGTGAACAAACTTCTCAGTTGCTCTGCAGTAAAGGTCGAGTTTCACCGATCAAAACAATTACCATCCCACGTTTAGAACTGTGTGCTGCAGTTTTATTAACAAAATTGATGGTAAAGGTTTCCAAAATCTTAAAAGTTCCGAAAGAAGCTATCTACTATTATTCAGATAGTACTATTGTGTTGTGCTGGCTTCGCAAACAACCATGTGATTTAAAAACTTTTGTGGCATCGCGCGTATCTTCAATTCAAAATCTTTCTGACATTAACCATTGTGGTCATGTGGCATCTGCTGACAATCCTGCTGATCTCGTGTCTCGAGGTGTGGATCCCGACAAACTTTTTCAGGAAAGCTTATGGTGGTATGGTCCCCATTTCCTAACCCAACGAACTGAGCATTCTTCAAATAGTTTTGAACTGGAGCAAAGTGATAAGGACTTATATTCGTGTGAACTCAAAAATACTGTTTCAGAAACTTCATTATTAACTACGGACTGTGCACCTTTTATTGACAATTTTCTGCAATTAAGTAATAATTATGCTAAACTAATTAGAAATCTTAGCTATGTTTTCAGGTTCATTCAGAATCTCAAGGAACCAAAGGCAAGGTGTTCAGGTAGGTTAACATCTGCTGACCTGAAGAGAGCTGAAGAATATATGGTAAGATCTGTGCAACAAAAAGAATTCAGTTCTGAATTCACATTGTTAACCAAGGATAAGGAATTACCAAAAAATAGTAGATTGATTTCTTTAAATACTTTCGTAGATAAAAATAATGTAATCAGAGTTGGAGGTCGCCTCCAAAATAGCATGTTAAGTTATGTTCAAAAACATCCAATTGTACTGCCCTCTAAACATAAACTTACAGAATTAATTATTGAAAGTTATCACAAAAAATATCTACATATAGGACCACAAAATTTACTTTATTGTGTTCGTAGAGAATTTTGGCCTCTAAACGGTAGAGCTATTTGCAGAAAAATTGTACATAACTGTGTTATATGCTTTAGGGCCAAACCTAAAATATCAGAACAAATTATGGACGAGATTCCTACGGAGAGATTGAATGTAGACTTTGTTTTTAATTGCACAGGAACTGACTTCTGTGGCCCATTTTTGATTAAATATAAAAGTCAACGTAAAGGTATTTTTCATATAGTTTATGTTTGTATTTTTATTTGTATGGTAACTAAGGCAGTACATCTAGAAATAGTTAGTGATTTAACATCGGAGGCCTTTATTGCCACGTTAAAGAGGTTTTTTGCCAGACGAGGCAAACCTCGAAAAATATTCAGTGATAACGCTGGCAATTTTGTAAAAACTAATTTAGAGCTTAAAAAGTTGCAAGATATGGTAAACAAACCAGACAACAAACTTGCTAATTACTTGTTGTCTGAAAATATTGCATGGGAATTTATTCCCCCTAGAGCTCCTAATTTTGGAGGTTTGTGGGAGTCAGGAGTCGAGTCCTTCAAGTATCACTTAAAACGTGTTGTGGGCAATTCTAAATTAACCTATGAAGAAATGTTAACTATAATTAACCAAATTGAAGGCATTTTGAATTCTCGCCCACTTACTCCCTTGAGTTCAGATATTGATGACTTGGAGGTCTTGACCCCTGGACACTTTCTTATTGGTTGCCCACTTGATGCCATTGCTGAATCTAATTTGAGTAATGTTGATAATAACAGATTAAATTTATGGCAGAAAACCACAAAAATGGTTCAGACCATCTGGAAAAAGTGGAAAAATAGTTATTTAAGTACATTACAGCAGAGAAATAAGTGGATGATAGCAAAAGACAACCTTAAAATTGGAGATATGGTTGTGATAAAGGAAGATGATCTTCCAGCTTGTAAATGGTTATTAGGAAAAATTGTAGAGGTATTTTGTGGCAATGACAATAAGGTAAGAGTCGTAAGTGTAAAAAAAACAAATGGAGTATTCAAAAGAGCAGTGTCAAAAATTGCCGTATTACCTCTGGAAAATTAATTCATTTTTTACTAAGAAATTGTGTATTATTGTAATATTGCTTTATTAATTGTTTTAGATATTTGTATAAATTTAAATTAACTGTGACTCATTTATGTTATTTGTAATTTCTATTCTTTGCAATGGTTGTAATTGTAGTGGTTTAGTTTGAAACCCCCCTCAGAGGTTTCAAGAGGGGCGGTATGTTTGATAAAGTGTATATTTAATTATACCAACATATGTCACTACATTGCAGATATATCAAAATGTTTGTACTAGAAATATATAAGCTGTGAGAAAAAGACACGGCCCTTTAAATTTGTAGTTATTTTCTAAGCTGTGTGAAAAGGACATTGTCTTTGGTTTTAGTTTTGGTTCGAAGTTCTACTTCGAGAATGTGCTGTTAATAAGTTTTAGTTTAGATTTTTATGTGTATTGTGCTTTGAGTTGTGTCCGGAATTGAGTGTGGTGAGATTGTATACAATAAACGGTATTTTTAAACAAGAGAATGAGAAATTTAATCAGAGTAAGATTGATTTTCTTATAATTCCGGGCCAAAAACGATTCAGCGCTTTCAAGGTAAAAAAAAAAAAGAAAAGAAATAATCCAATGTTAACAACTGTTTCTAAAAATCAATGAACATTGTGGCGATCACTTAGTCTGAACATGATTTTCCTAAAAATAGATGGTAATTTTCCTTACCGTTCCATCCTTAACGTCCCTTTTTTTACGATTTCGTGCCTTTTTTCCAATACCATCCCCTTTTTTTACCATTTCGTCCCTTTTTTTCAATACCATCCCTTTTTTTTACCTTACCGTCCCTTCTTTAACACCCCTTTAAGACAATGTTATGCAAAAATTCTGTATTAAATGTACGATATTGTTATTATTTCTTATTTTAATGCCCTGTGGGTACTATGCAAATTCATTATAAGTAAAAAGTTTGAAGAAAATAAAAAGTTATAGGGGTAAATCGGTAAGGAAAATTAAACTCGCAAGTTTAACTTAAACCTCAGTTAAATAAAAAAAAAAATTCGCGGCTGACCATTTTTTCTTTATTTTGATACATTAAGGTATTCGTCTATCAGATTAAAATGTTATTTTAGAAAGTTTAATTTCGCCAGATTTTTTCCCCAAAAGTCAAAAGATTGTGAGAATGCCCCAGCTTCATTTTCATCATACACACTTGAAGAATTCAAAATGCGCCACAAACCAGATGAAGAATGTCCATTAACTGTTTTTTATTCACTCTTTTGCAATTGGAAGTTTTGCCTTCTTCCTACTGCATTTTTTATTGCAAAGCATTTTTTACTGAATTTTTTCGCTTTAATCCTCCGACTGCGTAATTTGTTTTTTCAAAATCCTTTCTACCACTATGAAATGGACGAATATGTCCTCTATTATTACGTATTTCAAATCATGATGTATTTGAAATATGTAGCATATTTATCGTTTGAATTTTTACCGCTTGACTAGAGAATTTTAAAAACAAAATTTCTTAAAAATTGTATATTATTAAATTTTTTCTACAAATGTTTTACCAGTGGAAATCGCGGGATACGAAGTCAGAGGGCTTATGTCAAATTTTAGAATAGTCCTTTGAATAGCTAAAAAACGCTTTCCGCTACAGGCACTTTAATGTTAGAAGTACAAATGAAAAAGTTCTTACTTTTACATAATAATATATCGAATAGTTTTTTCTCCGCTAATTCTTTGAATGATATAACATTGTTCGAAAAATTTAGTTTACCTTGTTTCTTCAAAGGCCTTTTAACCCTTTATCTACTGCTGGTACTTATAAGTAACATTAAAATAATTTGTTATAAAATTCATTTAATACATCGATTAGTTGTAATACAGTTTACAATGAGTTATAATACATTATTTTGTTTTTTTCCAAAGCATTATTGATTACACAAAACAAAAATATTTTTAAAAGGATGATTTATTTTGCCTTCGCACCTTTTCAGCTTTCTTGGCATTCGGGAGGGGGGGATTTTTCAATTCACAAATAATTCTTTATTTTTATTGTAAGAACATTATGTTTGTAGAAAGTTCTAAGAAAAATATTTAAAATAAAAGATTTGGGGGGGGGGGTTATAAATATTGCACAAAATCCAAAAACAAATGCCCAAAATATTTCATTTTAATTAATCTTTCTAAATCCCTCAGACCTTCTAAAATTTAGTAAATTATTATGTAAATCTTCTAATGTAGTTTAAACAATTCACGAAAAATGCTTTCGAAGATAAAACTTTCATGAATTCGTCATTCAGTACATAAAGTGTACGATATTTAGTGTATAACGTGTACATAAAGTGTATAACGATATTTTTAATGCTCTTCTCTTATCTTACAAAGTATTTGTTGATCTGTTACAATAATAAAAGAACTTTATTTTCCATATGCGATTTAGATCTTTCATTAATGATGAACACAGATGAGCTATATCAGTCTTCTGGTTTAATATTCTCTTAAAGGTTTTTGTCGTATATATAAGTAACAACTTATGACGAAAGCATAGTTCGGTTGCAAATAATGTTTAAAAAAATTATGAGAGCCAAACAAAGGGTACAAGTCGTCTGATAGCGTCCGAGGCATTTCTTTACGCCCTACATAACAGCAGATAATGATGATAACTAGATTAAATGTACTTGACAAAAATGACATAAAATATATACACAAAAAATGTAATGCGAACTAAATGATTTACACACTAATAAGACAGACAACCAATCAACTCAAACAGACAGCATAGTGGTACTTGCACTAACAATGTTCAAAGCATCAGCCGGCATCCAAATGCTGTAAGACAGATAGGTCAATATAGGTGTATGGGCAAGTGCATGGCGAATTTCAAAGCGGAATTCCTCAATTCCCACTGTTATTAAGTGATTTAAATGTTAAACTTTTGATTTCTCTGACGGTTAAATTTCAACCAATCTTGGTTTCAAATCTGAGCTGTTATAAATAAAATATATATATATTATTTTTGTGAGAAATTAGGACAAATTGTTGAATTTTAAAGTTATTTGAGCAGCCAAAACTTTAAATTGATTTAACTCAGATTTTGAACTATAAATAGACATTTTAATATGAAACTTTTCTATATATAGGCTTGTTAAATTTCTGATTGTTAATAAAAATAACCCCTGTAACGGAAACGTGTAAAATGTCACAGGTATTTCAATATCGTGTAGAGAAATTGTTATAGGTGAGCAAACAAAAGTTGCCTTTGCTAAGGTGCGAATTTCTTAAGTGTATAATACCGACAGAAATACCAAGGAGAATTAACTTTTAAGTAAAGTCTTTTTGCAAAACTTTATAAAATACCTTACAGGCAGTTTAAAATATGGCAGCATCTCAAATATTGATGTTGAGATTTTCACAAAAGAATTTCAAAACACGAATCAGTTGGTCTTTATCTCTAAAGTCAAATTGCCCCGATATTACACAGTTATTATAGTCTTAAACTAGATAGTGACCGTCAAGATTTGACGGTAAATAACTTGAATGTTACATTAGAAAAATCATTGAATATTTAATTAGTTGCTTTCAAATTAATTATTGTATGACGAATTACGTGACGAATATCTAATTGCATAAGTGATTGCTATTTCTTTAAGGCGATAGATGGTGCTGTCACTCTAACCTGTTTAATGAAGTGAAAGAATTATAATTTTATAATTTGCAACCAATTATGCTTGCTTTTTATCAGAAATGTACCTAAAAATACCGGGTAGAAATTTTATTTTTACTTACTACTATATATTATTATTTATTTTTTTTAACTACATGGCCATTAAAAACTACCATGAATTTTATTTTTATCTGTCTCATTCTCTAGAATTCGAATTTGCAGCTTGATGCAGCTAAAGATTTATACCATATATTTTTTATTACTTATATTTATTTTACGTTTTTATACATATTTATAAATATTAAACCTAGATATCAAGTTAATTTCTTTTATAGCCTCTCTTATATGAATATTTTTCTTTTTTTCCGTTTTATGTTTTATGCAAATGACTGACAAACTTTTATTTCTGACACACACACATACATAGTCTTGATAATGGTCAGAAAATATAACAAAAATTGTAGATCTGCTCTGTTTATATATTTGATAATTACAAGAAAAATATTTTAGTTTAAATGTATTAAATATAAAATCATTATTTTTTCAAAATATTATTGAGTGTTAAATTTTATTTAATTATAAAGCATTCAACTAATAATTATAATACATTAAAAATCATCTTACTTCTCTCTCTAAAAAACATGTCATTATTGAAATGAATTATAGACAAAAATACTACACATTTTTGCCAGGCTTAGCCTCGAACCTGCGTCCTCTACAAAATTCCAGAGCTTTATACTGCTGCTTCAGCCCGCTACACCAGCAGGAACTCATCTTCTTTCTCTAAATTAAAGATGTTCAAAAAACAGTTGACGCATACGCAATTGTCTCGGATTTGAGTTCTGATCTTATAGAAATAGTTTTGAGTTTTAATATTTATTATACCTTATTTTTTCAAAGAAGCAGCTACAACTTAACATGGTAGTTTTCCCATCTTCGTGTGTAATTATCGGCAATTCATAAGACGGATCGCAGCCGTAACTTTTAGCCTCAAATCACTGTGTTTATCTTCTGTGTGTAATACAACCAAAACAATATGACACCCCCGAAATAAACCGTATCCAGCTCTTAATACCGACACACTATATTTTTGAATTGTAAATCATGCTGAAAGAGCCAAATAATATTAACTTTGCGAAAAAAAAAGAAAAGCTTGTTTACAGTAAGATCGAGTAGCAGACGAACTTGAAACAACTTCTACATTTGATATAATGGTTCAAATGAGCGATAATCTTTGCGCATGTGTAGTGCGCCACTCCAAAGACAGATTTGTACTTATATACTGCGCACGTGCCACTGTAGAATTTTAATTAAAATTGCGGTTAATTAAGAAAATATTTGAACAAACGAAAGTACGATAACAAATCTGTAGATAAATATATTTCATTTAAAAAAAAAAAAAAAGATTGATGTAATTTGATGCAATAGTTTCTTCTCAGAGACTGTCGAAAGAAAACGCTCAGCGTTTTTGATGTGCAGATGTGTTGAAGCTAAGACCTGACACAAACAAAAACATTACTGAAGACAGTTAAAAGTGAAATTGGTTAAGTACAAAAGTTAGTACAATCCTGTAGATTAATTTGAATTTTAAAAATATATAAAATAACATTTCTTTCTATGGTTTAAGAAAGTAGAAACAATTTCTAATAACGTTGGCGAGGTACGTTATTACAATAACAAAATCAATAGGTAAATATCACGTAGCAGAGTTAGTAATATTACCAGATTTACATGGATTTATGCTCTTTTGAATTGCTAAATTAATTTTTTCAACGGAAAACTCTTAACACTGAAATCTAAATATAAACTGAAAAAATATTGAGAATATAATCAGGATAATTAGGAAAATAACTACTAGTGGCTATCTTTGTTTTAACATTTTAAAATGCCATATAATATGGAAAACATAAAACATTTTTTGTACTCTATTTAAAAAAAAATAAATAAATAACAAGAGTAAAACGAGTTCGAAACTATTCGAGAGTTTTCATAACAATAAATATATGCGTCTATATCAATAACTTTATTGTACTATTAGCATATAACATTTTTTAACTCAAATATTTAAACTCTAAGATAAATACTTCTGGAAATTAACAAAACGTTCAACACATTTTTCATAATTCGATAACAGTAGGGAAATTTTGTAGATTAGATTTATATGAATTTTAATATGCAAATAACATTATGTAGCATTTTAAATTAGATACTCATAAAATTTCCCCTTAATAACGTACACATTTTTAAATGAAATAAATATTCTAATCATATTTTGCTTTAGAAAATACAAATTTGAAAAATAGGTTCCATTTAAAATTCAGAAATTTATAAAAAAATGCATTATGTTCCCCTATTATTAGACTTATTAATATTTTATGAAATATAATAGAATTTGTAATTCTATGCAAAAAAAGAAAATGAAAAAAATTACAACTTTAAGGAAAATATAAAACAGTAAATGGTGTAATAAATATATGCCGTTTTTGTGCGCATTTCGATAAACATATTTATGAATAAATAAATATTTTTCGACTATACTTTCCACTATTCAGAGCTATGTTAAAAAAAGAAGAATCCTCGATTTGAATTACATTTACATATTATGAAACAAAAATTTAATTTAGATGTTTCGCTATTTAAAAGTCTTTCTTCAATTTCAAAGCTTACTTTTTGAGAAAAAGTAACATAAAGTAGATTGTATTTATTAAAGTTTTTTGAAAGGAGATAAATAATGTAAAATAAATTAAATAATTAAATTGAGTTTTGAAAATTGCTTACAATTATACTATTTGTCTGAAATAAATAAATAAAAATTATTCATTAAATAAAGTATCTTTTCAATAAATAGAAATTATGTATAAAATAACCTTCTGAAATTTATTTCATTGTTCCCGCCTAAGACATTAGCACAGCAATAAATGTTATTAAATGGACATATGTTAACTAAAGTAAAAATGCTGTTCACCAAACTAAAAAGTATTTGTTCTACGTAGTAGAAAATAGTTTAAATGATAAAGTTAATATTTTAAAAACAAACTTTTCAGCTTAAAAAAAAAAAAAAACAGTTTTTAAGGTTAGCTAAATCTATCTTAGTGAGATTCTCTGTCAACAGCTATGACCATAGACACACAAACAATATTCACAAAGTTCATTCAATTATGAATAAAATGGAAAAGTACTGTAAGGAACAAATAACTTTGTTACAAAGGCTCTCTAGTGGTTTGAAGGTGAACATGGTGTATGACATAACACTAATATAGAGGCACTCTAATTGTCTGCGGTGCATTTTTAATTAGGAGCTCACTGTTCCGCGAGTTAGAGGTAACCGTATGCAAATTTATTTGCTCGTCTGCCAGAGTATAAATAGGGGAGCAAAAATATGTTAAGGTAGTACCTGGTTAGTGAGTGCAGTTAGACGTTGGAGAGAGTGTGAGCTGGCGTAAGCAGTTTTGGTGTGGAGAAACGGCCTGTATGGCTGGAGCTTAGCCTGGGAACAAGAACAGATTTAGAATGAGATGAAATCAAGACGTGGATTTGAAATGAACCCCGCCGTCGCAGCTTAAGCACGCTCCGGAGAAATGGAGTTACGTGAGTTAACCTTTTACTTTATATTTAATTAAGATTTTTTTATTGCTATCACGGAATGAGGGCCAAATTTATGAGATCTTTTCTGCCAACCCCTTGCCCGCTGTTGAATAAAAGATCTATATTTAAAGCCTATACGACTGCTCATGAACTGCCACCACTATAATTACGCCACAAATTGCGCCCAACTCGGTTTTGAACCCCGACAACGAATATTTTATGCTAACGGCACAACCCGTAAGGCATAGTGACGTCACGGCGACGTCGTTGTGAAGTCACACTGTGATTTTCTGACCGTCGATGTGACGTCATAGTGACTAGAATGCGAGGTTGTTATGGCCGTTTTAGAGGTCGTTTGTGACGTCACATTGTGACCCCTCTGTGAAGTCACGGTGTGACAAATTTGTGAAAAGTGTGTCATTTGTGACTATTTTGGCATTAACTTTGTGACGAACCTGTGACGAAAACGACAATGCTTTGAAGTCACACTGTGACCAATTTGTGAAATATGTTTCATTTGTGACGAACTTGTCATAAACACTGTGATATCAAATGAAAATCAAATTTCAAATGAATTGCTTAAAAGACGCAAATAGTGAAAAAGATTCCATGCTGGGACTCGAACCAGGGCCATCAGTACAGCGCACTGACATTCTACCGATTAAATCACATGGAACGATACCCAGGCTGGAGAATTTCTCACTATTAGATGTTGGCAAGGCTACAAACGCAGCACAAGATGGAATATTTATCGTGAGCCACCAACATGATGCAAACACGAAACTTAATTAAATCCAGCATCGATTGAAATTATATTAATACTTAGAAATTTTTCCAGAGAGAATCATTCGCCTTGCATACAATATTTCAAATGAAAATCAAATTTCAAATTAATTGCTTAAAAGGCAATTTTAATTTGAAATGTTGTATGCAAGGCGAATGTTTCTCCCTGGAAAAATTTCCAATTATTAATATAGTTTCAATCGATGCTGGATTTAATTAAGTTTCGTGTTTACACCATGTCGGTGGCTCACGATAAATATTCCATCTTGTGCTGCGTTTGTAGCCTTGCCAACATGTAATAGTGAGAAATTTTACAGGCTGGGCGTCGTTCCATGTGGTTTAGTCGGTAGAATGTCAGTGTGCTATACTGATGGCCCGGGTTCGAGTCCCGGCATGGAATCTTTTTCACTATGTTGTCCTTTGCGCCTTTTAAGCAATTAATTTGATATTTGATTTTCATTTTAAATATTGTATATAAGGCGAATGATTCTCTCTGGAAAAATTTCTAAGTATTAATACAGCGATGAATTTTAAAATAAACTTTTGCTGTAAATATAAAATCTTATCTTTTCACCGTACTTTTTAGCAAAATATCGCTATTTTGGAGTCCTATTCTTCTAAAACATTTAAAATTATTCCACTTAAAAAACAATGCTTATCAACTGACATATTTTTTTTATTAAGTTCTATGCTTGATATTGAGTTCAAGCTTGATATTTAGAATGTGTAAGTTTTTTAATTTGTTGTGATTTGTCATTGCTTTATTAAATATGAACATGGAGACTAACGGATATTAATACAACTATTATTTATAGAGCGGCATGATAAGCGATATTTATTTAAATTTTTTATTCCCGTGTATATTGTATTTTGTGAATATGAGCTAAATAGATTTCGCATGTTTTATAGGAAAAGACTGATCTGGGAAATAGAAAAAAAACGAGTAAGAAATATCATGCGTTAAGCATAGATTATAAAATACTTTCCAACACTTTCTGAATGCTTTAACAAAACAACGTAATTTAGGGAAATGACGTAAATAAGATAACTAAGTAAACATTTTAGAAAACGCATAAAACATTTGAAAAACTGATTTCAGCAGTTACCGTCCATAGCCAAATATGTTTTCCAATTATTTTGAAAAGCCCTGTATTTGATCTGTAGGTTGATACACTGAAAAAAAAAATGAAGTACTCAAAAATGAGTAAACCGACGTACTCATATCGAATTGAATATTTTGGGATCAAAAATGAACCTATGTTTTCTCTATTTTGAAACAACACATGCTATCAAACCCAAACAAATGTTTTGTACCCTGTAATGGTTCATTTCATTTATAGCGGCATAAATGATGTTTATTAATGTAAATATTAAATTATGCACAGCATTTTAAAAATAATTTAAAAGTGCTTGGACATAATGCTCTTGTCATAAAAATATTCGATTTGAGTATCTTATTAAGAATTTTGCTATTTTTCTTAATAAATAATCAATTAAACATTTCTTGCTAAGAACTTTGAACGGGAAATAAATGTCAGTACATTTTTACTTTAAAATTTAGTTTTTTTTTTGTTTTTTTGTTTTTTTTTGGGGGGGGGCGGTACATAACGATTCATATTTGATCACAGCCATGGAATAAAAAATGAGTACATGTGTTTCTCAACTTTGAGTACATTTGGATCGGAGCTGTTTTGAGTATGTGACGCATTTAAAATTGAGTACTTTTTACTCAATTTCGAGTACCCATTTTTTTAAGTGTATATATACTATATAATGGGAAAATTTAGTTTAGCAAGAAAAAGCCTAACAGGTTGAAATTCTTTTTCAGCAATTTATACTAATGTATGGAAACATACTTGAATACTTTTGTACAACCCTGTAGATTACCTAGAATCTTTATTACACGCCACTATTTAGTTAAAATTTAATTCAAACTAAGACACTCTTAAAACTGCTGAAATCACATTTCCAGAAATTACAATATATAGACGGCCATGTATCCAATTCTTTACGTGAACCTGTATATCATTTTATCTATATTCTACAAACATTTCTTGGTAAATTAAATGCAGTTCTGCGAAAAAAACATAATTCATTTAAAAATCACCTTTACGCAATTTGCGCCCATACCCAGTAATCCTTACGAATACTTTTGTGTAGCCTTGTATAGGAATTATAGCATTTATATACACCATATACTATGCATAAATATAGTTGCCGAAACGTCAGTGAAGGCTTACTGTGGAGACACGAAATGTTTTGGTTTCCGTTTGTCTGTCTGTCTGTCTGTCTGTCCGTCTGTTCCGCGATAACTGCCGTAAAAAGCATCCGATTAGCTTAAAATTAAGTATGCGTGTTGGTAAAATCCCCGGATTCAGCTGTATAGTTTTTGGTTAAATTTGGTTCATGCGTTCGGAATATATAGAACATTTTATTTTGCGACTTAATGCTTTCCTATAGCAATTCAGACGATTTTTCCATTTTTATTTGTTGAAAGGAAATGGCTCATATGATTGAAGGATTTAAATAGTAAATTATGGATGATGTAATTTCTAATTAGAACCATACATTATTCATATTAGTTTGAAATTTTGTGCATACATTTGTCAGAGTTTTTAAATTCGGTGTTTAACTTATGGAGGTATTTTATATATGTGTTCCAATAATATATCTTTTTATAAATTTACTTTTTTTCAAAGCACATATTTCATTGTTTTATTTTCTTTTAACTGTTGCCTAGCGACGGAACTACACCTAAAAATATCGTAAATGTGAAAGTATTTGTAATTGTTTGAAGTCAATCAAAGTCAAAAGGGACGAATTAATGCCTTTGTGACTTTACATATAGATGAAATTTACCCCAGAAATAAAGAAAGACTATGTTCTGCTTATTTTGTTCAAATATTTTTTCTTTTAAATTAAGAAGTTCATCATTTTCATAAGGAATAAATTGACATTTTGCTATAAATTTAACAATCTTTTTTTTTTTTTTTTTTTTTTTTTTTTTTACCGTTGCCAAGAAAATCCTATCCCAGAATAATAATTTATCCTAAACAGTTAATTTTGATTTGAAAGATTTTCATGTGCAAGAGGAAAATGAAATAAAAAATAGACATGAATACGTCTTCATATTGGAAATAAAACTAAAATACGAAAAGAAGGTGAATTTGATCTCATATATCAAAACTAAAACTAATATGCTTTGAGGTTGAAATAAAAAGGGCTTGTGTTATGATATTAATTCTTATTATTAAAAGAAATGTTACTAATATCTCATGGTTTATTGTCTGCATACAGCTAACAGAAATGTTAATTTTTAATCGAAAATTTCAATGAGAAAAAAAAAAAAAAAACTTTTGAAAATCAAATATATAGTAAATGTCAAAATTTTACACGGCAAAATTATCGCTGTCGAAAATGACGTCATTGTATTGGGAAATAAATATTCTCATTCTTAAAAACCAAGCATTAACTAGATTACCTAAAAAAATATTTTATGACGAGTGTTACTTCTTAATGCCGTCTCATTTCAGAAAATATGAATGAAAATTATTTTATTTTTAAAAGGAAATTATATTTTCATTCATAAAACCTGAACTTTTAATATAATTGCGTCAATGTGAATCATTTTCTGTCCACCAGTATTGAAAATTAAGGCTCGGAAGTATAAAAAGAAATTTAAGATTTGCGATAACCATTAGTGCAATAAATAAAAAGTTACATATGTAAATTAATGAAACCACGGGGAGTTCAGGAGGCGGAGCCCCCCCCCCCCCCTGAAGAAATCTGTTTTATTATTTAGAAAAATATCAGAATTAGTAGCTAATGAAAATTATTTCAAAATATCCTTCCATAACAACGTTTTTAATTTAATGCTTCTAATGTCTGAAAACTTCGTATTTTTTATTCTTATAAATAATTACATAATTTGAAAACTTTAAATTGCGGTTTGCATGAAATTGAATATTACCAAAGTGTGTCTAAAAACAGTGACTTGCAGAGCTGACGTTGAGGCTCCTGATCTGCAGATTTACTAGTGAATCATAAAAGCGCATATCATAATTGCCGAAACGTCAGTGAAGGCTTACTGTGGAGACACGAAAAGTTTTGGTTTCCGTTTGTCTGTCTGTCTGAAAGTCTGTCTGTCTGTCCGTCTGTTCCGCGATAACTGCCGTAAAAAGCATCCGATTAGCTTAAAATTAAGTATGCATGTTGGTAAAATCCCCGGATTTAGCTGTATAGTTTTTGGTTAAATTTGGTTCATGCGTTCGGAATATATAGAACATTTTATTTTGCGACGTAATGCTTTCCTATAGCAATTCAGACGATTTTTCCATTTTTATTTGTTGAAAGGAAATGGCTCATATGATTGAAGGATTTAAATAGTAAATTATGGATGATGTAATTTCTAATTAGAACCATACATTATTCATATTAGTTTGAAATCTTGTGTATACATTTGTCAGAGTTTTTAAATTCGGTGTTTAACTTATGGAGGTATTTTATATATATATGTTCCAATAATATATCTTTTTATAAATTTACTTTTTTTCAAAGCACATATTTCATTGTTTTATTTTCTTTTAACTGTTGCCTAGCGACGGAACTACACCTAAAAATATCGTAAATGTGAAAGTATTTGTAATTGTTTGAAGTCAATCAAAGTCAAAAGGGACGAATTAATGCCTTTGTGACTTTACATATAGATGAAATTTACCCCAGAAATAAAGAAAGACTATGTTCTGCTTACTTTGTTCAAATATTTTTTCTTTTAAATTAAGAAGTTCATTATTTTCATAAGGAATAAATTGACATTTTGCTATAAATTTAACAATCATTTTTTTTTTTTTTTTTTTTTTTTTTTTTTTTTTACCGTTGCCAAGAAAATCCTATCCCAGAATAATAATTTATCCTAAACAGTTAATTTTGATTTGAAAGATTTTCATGTGCAAGAGGAAAATGAAATAAAAAATAGACATGAATACGTCTTTATATTGGAAATAAAACTAAAATACGAAAAGAAGGTGAATTTGATCTCATATATCAAAAATAAAACTAATATGCTTTGAGGTTGAAATAAAAAGGGCTTGTGTTATGATATTAATTCTTATTATTAAAAGAAATGTTACTAATATCTCATGGTTTATCGTCTGCACACAGCTAACAGAAATGTTAATTTTTAATCGAAAATTCCAATGAGAAAAAAAAAAAACTTTTGAAAATCAAATATATAGTAAATGTCAAAATTTTACACCGCAAAATTATCGCTGTCGAAAATGACGTCATTGTATTGGGAAATAAATATTCTCATTCTTAAAAACCAAGCATTAACTAAATTACCTAAAAAAATATTTTATGACGAGTGTTACTTCTTAATGCCGTCTCATTTCAGAAAATATGAATGAAAATTATTTTATTTTTAAAAGGAAATTATATTTTCATTCATAAAACCTAAACTTTTAATATAATTGCGTCAATGTGAATCATTTTCTGTCCACCAGTATTGAAAATTAAGGCTCGGAAGTATAAAAAGAAATTTAAGATTTGCGATAACCATTAGCGCAATAAATAAAAAGTTACATATGTAAATTAATGAAACCACGGGGAGTTCAGGAGGCGGACCCCCCCCCCCTGAAGAAATCTGTTTTATTATTTAAAAAAATATCAGAATTAGTAGCTCATGAAAATTATTTCAAAATATCCTTCCATAACAACGTTTTTAATTTAATGCTTCTAATGTCTGAAAACTTCGTATTTTTTATTCTTATAAATAATTACATAATTTGAAAACTTTAAATTGCGGTTTGCATGAAATTGAATATTACCAAAGTGTGTCTAAAAACAGTGACTTGCATAGCTGACGTTGAGGCTCTTGATCTGCAGATTTACTAGTTAAAAATACATTTCGAGCAATCATCGCTAATGAACAGTACTTCGGATACAATATAGTATCTGAAATATTTTGTGTGTCCCTATAAATGCTATATACGTATTATTCGTATTATACATGAAATAATTGTCTGAGCGAAGCGAAGGCTAATACTCAGCGAAATATTACTGTCCGGACACATTACTACTAAGATGGATATTAACGCCATGTCCTACTAAAAAAAAAGCCTAATAAAAACCTTTCGTCAAGCATAACTCAAAAAATATTTGTCGGATTTCGTTTCTGATTACACCAGAAGGTGCCTATGGGGGTCGCCTAGTGAATGCACCTACTATGAAAAATAAGTTCCAAACCGTTTAAAAATTATATAGAAAAAACTGATAAAAAAGCACAATTTATCTGCATTTACTTATTTACTTCAAAGTATGAAAATAGGGTCACGCGCTAAGGAATTTATTGATGGTTACCCGATTACTTCCTATAATTATAAAAATGCAGTTATGGCGCTGACAGAACGTTTTGGGAAGCATGATTTATTGATCGAAGTATATGCTAGGGAGTTGATTAAATTAATTATTTCGAATGTAAAGGCTGACAATCGAAATAAATTACCCCTTGATAAGCTTTGCGATAAAATTGAAGCCCAGTTGGGGGCTCTAAATTTGTTAGGTTTAAAATCGATTGAAAACACATCATGGTTATATCCGATGGTTGAGACGAGCCTAACCGAGGATGTCCTGAAAGGGTGACAAAAAAGTGCATTTTTCAATTAACCCGCCGGAAAAGATCTCTCTTGCCTCAATAATTTAATGAAATTCTTAAAAGCTGAAGTTGAGGGTGAAGAGAGATTAAAACTAGGACGCAGCGGTTTTGAAAAAAACAATCGTAGAGAAGTATATCATGATAAAGTAAGAGGTGAGGTAAAGGATAAATCCAAAAAACATAATATTCCTACTGCATCAAATTTCCTAACAATTAAAGTGCGTTCGTGCATTTTTTGTGATAAAAATCATGATTGCAAAAATTGTTACGAAACCCGTTTATTAACTTTAGAGGAAAAAATCGCTAAACATAAAGAGAAGAGGTATTGTCTAAAGTTTTTAGAGCCTAATCATGTCGCTAAATTTTGTGAGCAATTTGTACGTTGCTATTCGTGTGGCAGACCTCATTTGATTTGACTTTCCCCAGAAATGCATAAAAAGGGGGAACCACCGAAGGAAAAGGCGGTAACAGAACGTGTGCAAATGACTGCTGCCAGGCAAACTTGCACCGCGGAAGTAGCATTAATGACTTTGCAGGTAAAAGTTGTGGGTACAAATAAAGGGAAAGAAAATCAGAGTACTTCTAGATTGAGGTTCGCAAAAGTCATATATTTTAGAGTCTTTGACAGTCGAGTTGGGTTTACCAATTATTTCTAAAGAAAGCATAGCTCATACTTTATTCGGGGGTACTAGAACTGCTCCCAAATTGTATAACAAATATCGGATAAAATTATGTTCACTAAATCAAAAGAAATATCCAGATTTAGAGTTTGATTTTTTGGACCAAGACGTAATCTACGGTGACATTCCGTGTTTACCTAGAAGACCAATTTTTAGGGAATTGAAACGTAATAAAATTTGTTTATCTGATATGGGTGCAGATCATTCTCAAATTGAGGTGCTTATAGGTAGTGATATATATGGGAAAATTCTCACGGGTCTAGTTAAGCAATTAAAAGGAGGGTTGACCACAGCTTGTACAAAGTTGGGTTGGGCCGTTTGTGGTCCATTGGATGATTTTTCTCCTCCTAAAGAGCGAGGGGCTACAACTTTGTGTACGAATTTGGCTATCAGAATTTCATAATTTCCGATCTTTGGCATTTAGAAACAATCGGAATATTAGATGTGCCACAAAATTTGACTAACGCTGTGGAAGAAGAAATGGCCCGGGAACAATTCTAAGATTCTCTTACTCGAAACGAAGAGGGTCGTTACTGTGTATGATTACCATGGTTGGGAACCAATATAGAGTTACCATAAAATCGTCATGTGGTCTTAAAGAGGCTTTTCAGTGTTTCCCGAAAACTTAAATCTTTGAATAAATTTGAGGAATATAATAGAGTTTTTGACGAATGGATGGAAAAGGGTGTAATTGAGGTAGTACCGGATGCAGAACTAGAGAGAAAAAAGCATTATCTTCCCCACCACCCAGTGTTTAAACCAGATAGTGCCATAACTAAGATAAGATCTGTTTTCCATGGTTCGTGCAAAGTAGGTAGAGCTCCCTCTCTCAATGACTGTTTATTTAAAGGACCAAATTTAATTGAAGAATTTCCTTCGATTTTGTTGCGATTTAGGGAAAAAGGCATTGGGGTAACTTCCGATGTTAGACGAGCATTTTTTCAAATGGAATTAGGAAAAGAAGATAGGGATTTTTTGAGATGTTTGTCGTGGGAGAGAGTGAATGTTATAAAAGTATTCCGCCATACTAGGGTTGTCTTTGGTGTTACCTCCAGCCCATTTTTATTAGGAGCGGTTATAAGATACCATTTATCACAGGTGCCACCCGAAAAGAGGTTTTTGGCTCAGAAAATAGATAAATCTTTATACATAGCTAATTGCGTAACATCCTTTGATAATCGGCACGAACTTGAAGAGTTTATAAAATATTCTACTGGGGTTCTCGCCGAAGCGAAGATGGAGCTACGCATGTGGACCTGTAATTCAGTAGGGGCATATATCGGTGCAGTGTCACATGTTTTGGATACAGAATCCATGTTAGAGGATCCGGTATCAGTTTTAGGAATTAAGTGGGACAGGAAAGAAAATAACCTGCATATTAATATTAGGAGTTCACCGATTTTAGAGAATTTGTCAAAAAGAGAGATTTGTCCCTAACACAGACTATTTTTGGACCCATTAGGTTTCCTAACACCTGTTTTATTGACTGCAAATTTATTGCTTGAGGAAATTTGGACTATAAAAGTAGATTGGGATACCCCTTTACCTGAAGAAATTAAAGTTAATTTCTTAAAGTGGTGTAACAATTTGGAAATATTCACGGATTTGAAAGTGCTGCGGTGCATAAGTTTTGGAGATACGGTTTGAAGTTCCTGGTCACGTCTTTCTAAATAAGTTACAGAAGCTCTTTCGCTAAAGGAATGACCAAAATATTTTTGGACCAATTACACCACCGCGTTATCCTGGATTATAAGAAACGATAGTTGGGGGACTTTCGTGGGCAATCGGGTGAAGGAAATTTGCGCTGTCACAGAAGTAAATCAGTGGTCTTACGTTCCGAGCCAATTTAATCCGGCAGATTTGTCTTCTCGTGGCTTGTCCCCTCTTTGGTTTATGGAACATAAATGGGGGTATGATCCCAACTGGCTAAAAGAGCATAGAGACAACTTGCCAAAGCTAGGAATAGAGCCAGATGAGTCTTTAGTTTTTATTGAACGCAAGAAAGGAGTAAACGTAAATTTAAATTTAAATATGATAAAGGATCCAAAAGAAATTAAATGGTATGAGAGATTCTCTAAATTTTAAAGAATATAAAGGTTTTAAGTTGGGTAAAAAGTTTATCAGTAATTGTTTAATATGTAACATTAATAAAGAGCCCTTTCTCTCTGCTTATGAAATTCAGGAATCTAAGGACACACTTCTTTCACTTGTTCAGACGGAGAGTTTCTCAGAGACTGGAGACTGAGTTCATGGTCTCCTGGCCTACTTAGAGTAAAGACTAAAATTATAGAACGTGATGATCATTACGCTTTTAGATATACTGTTTTGCTACCTTCAAACATTATATTATTCACTGTCTAATAAGAGATTATCACTTGAAAAATTCTCATGCCGGTATTCAGACTCTTATGGTCATATTACGTAAAGAGTTTTGGATCATAGCTGCTAGACGCACTATTAGATCAGTAATAAAGAAATGCATACCATGTCAGAGATTTACAGTAAAGCCTCCAACTACTACACCCATCCAATTGCCATTGGACAGAGTTCGTTATTCCTTTAGTTTTGAAATAACAGGAATCGATTTATGTGGCCCTCTGATTCTCAAAAATAAAGTAAAAGCGTGGGTAGTTCTTTTTACGTGTGCTGTGTACCGATGTGTGCATTTAGAACTTGTCACTTCTATAAGCACTGAGTACTTCATACAAGCTCTTCGCCGATTCATTGCCCGGAGAGGCCGTCCTTCTATAGTGTACACGGACAACGGAACCAGTTTTGTAGGAACGTCCTCAAAACTGAAGAAAATTGATTGGGAAAGGTAGTCTCTCATAAAACATTAAATCCCATACAATGGAAATTTATTCCGCCTACTGCTGCATGGTGGGACGGATGGTGGGAGCGACTGGTCCACACCACCAAAAAATCTCCTTGTCAGAGTGCTAGAGCAAGCATCAGTAAATTATGAGGAACTGATCACAATTATTTGTGACGCCGAAGACGTTATTAACTGTAGACCACTCGATGTCAAGAACTTTCGCGAACAATTTCGAATGAGGTTTCGCCAAGAGTATCTTAGCCAATTGGCACAAAAACATGGTCAAAAGGACTGTGATATCAAGGAAGGTGACATTGTGCTTATCGGTTCAGAGAACACGAAACGCATCAATTGTCAATCGCTCGAGTACAGGAACTGTGTACGGGTCGAGACGGTCGTGTAAGTGTAGTTAAAGTTAAGACAAAAAATGACACATTCATGCGGCCTGTGCGCAAGCTTTATCCTCTAGAAGTGTGCTCCTGTACCAAAGATTAGTTTTTGATTTGACTCTCACCAAATCAAAAGGTGGGAGTGTTGTGAAATGACTGTGTTTTCTTTCTAATTTTAAATATTGCCTGAAGATGTCAGCACCAAAACTGAGCAAAACTGTCCTTGCAGTTCTTTCAATTTTATTTATATTTCTTATTTCTTATATATTTCTTATATCTTTTTTATATATGTTTTGAATATTTGTGTAACTTGTATTATTAAGGTTTCCTTTGTTTATTTACAGTGTAGATTTAATAAGGATTAATGTTCTGCTAGTTTATTTCTTTATATGCGATAATTATGTATTATTTGATATATTATTTTTATTCCGCCGATAGATGGCATGACAACCCCAGGAATCATGTTTTATGAATGTACCGGAATATTGCCGCCTCGCGGTTTTTTGTAGTCTGTTTGTTGTTCGGAAAATTTGTTAAGAATGTAAACAGAAAATAAAAATTATGGTTTGGGGTGAGGTTTTGTGTAAGACCCATTTGTAGTGTAAACTAACTGGTATTTAATACATATAGTTCGAGTGTGTGATCGTTTGGGATAGTTTATTTGTGACTGTTCGTGTTCATTATTTTTTATTGAAGAACGATGCCGGCTACCCACGTGAGTTCATTTTCATTGTCTCTGATTAATTTTCTTTATGGGCAGGTGGAAGAAGTGTCGGTTAATTAGTATAAGTGAAATTAACAGTATTAAAATAGAGAGTTGTCCCATTTTTCCTTAAAACTGGTTGTTTTATTTAGTTTAATGCAAATTTTTAAAGAAGACAGCATTAGTATATTTTTAGTTTCGTGTTTTTTTTTCTGTTGTTGTTCAAACAGTTCCTGTCCTCATAACTTCTGTGCTAAAAGCGCTATAAGTATTACATGACTAACGTATTCCTTACCTGCCATGGAGTGTGACAATGCGTCATTGATTCATTTTTATGACCCTTAAATATTATGGTCTGTCTGGAGTACCTGAGAGTTATTTTATACTGTTCACACATATCTAATAATTATAAATTCTCACTTAGTCATCTAATCACAAAATAATTTTCATATTTTAAATCCTTATAGGTTCACTAATACAATGATATCTCACAACATATATACATATTTTTACACACAATATAACATTTGTTAATTAATTTAATTACTTGATTATTTAGAATTAATGAGCAAGCTTTGTCGTATAAATTTAATCACTACAGTAATATAGTCAGAATACAGTTTATTTACAGTTACTGAATTGTTTTTTTATAAAAAAAAAAGGTAGAATGACAAGATCTCTTGCTTCAAATATTTGACAGTGCAATAACTATGAACACACGAACATGTAAACTAGAAACATCCCAGAAATCTAAATGAGTGCCCATGAACTCCCAGATGTCACACAAATCACTATCATCACACAAATTATTTTAAGCAATCAAAATTAAATTAAAAAAATCTAACAAAACTGTTTTTATCGATCTCTTTATTTTAACAAAATAAACAAAATGGATAATGAATGGTGTAAAAGCGAATAAATTCTTATCTTATTCAGTATAGAAAATAATGCATTTTTAAAAAATATATATTTTCTTACTATAAAATGTAAACCGGAATAATAATAAAAATATAGGTTATTTAATGTTTTTATACTCTCTGTCGTATAAAAACAAACGTTTTATTACGAAATGCACCTCACTAAAAATACGCAACTGTAAAATTATGGTTTATGAATTTAAAATATTTGTTTCTTGCATCTATCACTTTTTTGTAAATACTTTTTTATACATATTTTTTAAAGTATAAATTTTTAAATCTATCAAGCCACTATAGGTTTTAAAAAGACAAATAATCTTTCGCTTGAAGACATATTCCTATGTTGATTGTCATTTTAGATCATGTTCTTCATAACCTAAAGTCAAACAAATGTAATTCACAACATACGACTATCCATATTGTCTAAAAATATTTCGAAATATTTTAAAATAATCTATATCGAATACAATGTACTTTAGAACAAGTAATATTGAGAAGAAAAGTCCTAACGGAAGAACATTATTTCCACAGCAAATTTTATAATACAAAATAACTTAAAATAATTCTGAACTGTGGACAACTTTTGATATTTATTTTGAAAACACATAAAACGAAATATAAAAGATAAAGTGATGTCGTTTGCTTAAGTGCAATAAATGTTGTTGAATAAAAGTTTAAATAAATGAGATTTCAAAGAAAAGCTATGTTTTCTTATGTAAGTCAACAAAAAAGATTAAAGTAAGAGTATATATTTTTTAAACACAGTTATGTAAAAAAGCGTAAAAATTGAGCATCATATTATTGTAAAAAATATCCAAATATTTATGTAATGATTTATATTAAAGTGTAAAATAAGACAATATTTGGAAAATTTTATAAATTGACATGAATTCCGATGATTTCCTGTTAGGTATTATAAGGTTAAATTTACCAAACAGACTAATAGGATGTCAAAATTAGCTATTCATGTGGAAAATTTTCGAGTTTGATACATTTATCCTATGAAAGCAGAACCCTTAATTTAATTTCATAACACACAATTAAAAAATACATTTTTTTTCTATTCGAATGGATATTTATGTATTTCTGGAGATATGTATGAGGTGTTTTCTTTTTCTTTAATGATGTTCATTGAGATATATATCTAAATGTGGAGTTTCAAGATCAGTCAAGGACGTATTTCAGCATGTGTAAGATTTGCAACTGCATATGGGCGCCACATGGCAAATTATTACTAATATAAAATGTTCAAAATATTTTTTCGCTTTTCCTTGTGAAATTCGCCTTAGAAAAGCGATCTCATTTTGAGATTGTATGTTAGTATTAGCGTACTTTTTTCTTAAAGATGGCTTTCCGCGGACCTAAAAGCAAAGAATTATAAAATTTCGGAACGATGAGCGTCGAAAATTCTCAATGGCTTTGAAATAGGGCTACGTTACATTAGACTACGTTACTTACGCTATCCCTATTAAAAGAGTTTAAATGAATCTATAAATGATCTCAGATCTGTGGATATACCAAAATTCATGTACCGGGACATGAAACACAATACGACTAAACAGTTTTGGGAAACAAGGTACATATCGTCACGATTTCAAAATTCTCTCGTAATTTGTTTTTAACTGAGAATCAGCCATTTTTATATATTTACCAAGTTGCAGCTGAAGAAAAAAACATTCAGTAAATAGGAATCACGAATCTGTTCTATCTAAAAACAATAATATATCGTGGCAGAATTGCAAAATTAAATATAAGAGACATATTGAATCATCCAAGTTAAATACGGAATGACAAAAAGAAACGGAATCGGATTACTTTAAAAATGACGGCGAGTTCTGGAGAAGAATGGAAATATTATATTGTTACATAGTGCAACATCTTTGGAGTGGATTCTAATAAAAGAAGTTTAAAGAATATAATTTAAGATTTTTCGCTTCTTTCAAATATCTCCGAACTAGAAACTATTTATTTGCTTAGTTAACCTTCAAGACCTTTAGGATTCTGACATAAAACGGACCTTTACTGAAGCTTGCACCCATTTTAAAAGCTATTTTCTTATCTATGCAGAAGGAATGAGGTGAAAAAATATTCTGTCTTCCATTTTACTTTAGGATGTTGGCTCAGAAATAAAATAGTATGTTTATCCAACAATGTATACTGGGGGGCACCGCTAAAATCCACTTCTTTAGAGTAGGTGCTTTCCGCCATTGTTCACGTACACTGCACTCAAGATTTAAGGGGACGAGGGACCTTAAAAAACCTTAAAAATCAATTCTTTATTTTTTGAAATTTTGACTTTAAATATTATTCAGGGGTACATTATATGCATTATGACAAGCATTTATCAAAAAAAAAAATTTTTTTAATTATTTTTGAGAAGAAAATGGAGTTTTACAAATCTTTACTGTCTTAGAAATCTTCGAAATGCCCCATGCGCATTCCAAATCAATGAAAACTCCCAATATTTTTTATAAAAGTTTGGTTTATATATATAAATAAAACTGTGCATCGAATTTTATATATCTGAATATAAAGGTAAAAAAAAAAAAATTAAAATTTCAAAATTTTTTCGAAAAAATTTAAAAAATTTAAAAAATTTTAATTTTTTTTTTTTTTTTTTTTTTTACACTTTCATATTCAAATATATAAAATCCGATGCACAGAATTATTTATATATATAATCCAAACTTTTATAAAAAATATTGGGGATTTTCATTGATATGGAATGCGCAGGGGGCATTTCGAAGATTTCTACGACGACGCGTAAAATGCCATTTTTTTCTCAATTTTTTTTTTTTTTTTTGTGATAAATACATGCCACAATGCATATAATGTACCCTTGAGTAATATTTAAATTAAAATTTACAAAAAAAAGAAAAAAATTAAAAAAAAATTAAAATTTTGAAATTTTTTCGAAATTTTTCAATTTTTTTTTTTTTTTTACCTTTATATTCAAATATATAAAATTCGATGCACAGTTTTAATTATATATATAAACCAAACGTTTATAAAAAATATTGGTGATTTTTATTGATACGGAATGCGCAGGGGGCATTTCGAAGATTTCTACGACGACACGTCAAATGCAATTTTTTTCTCAAAAATAAATTTTTTTTTCATTTTTTTGTGATAAATGCATGCCGTAATGCATATAATGTACCCTTTAGTAATATTTAAAGTTAAATTTGCAAAAAAAAATAAAAAAAATGAAAAATTCTGAAATTTTGAAATTTTTTCGAAAAATTTCAAAATTTTTCAAAAAAAATTTTTTTTTAACCTTCTTATTCAAATATATAAAATTCGATGCACAGATTTTTTTATATATATAAACCAAACTTTTATAAAAAATATTGGGGATTTTCATTGATATGGAACGCGCATGGGGCATTTCGGAGATTTCTAAAACAACGCATAAAATTCCACTTTTTTCTCAAAAATGACTTAATTTTTTTTTTGTAATAAATGCATTCCATAATGCATATAATGTACCTTTGAGTAATATTTAAGGTGAAATTTACAAAAAATAAAAAAATTATTTTTAAGGTCCCTCGTCCCCTTAAAACTTTATTAAAAAAGCAAACAGTTTCGCTGAAAGATTATTGTTTGTTTTGAGCCAGATTAAAAATTATTTATGGACGGCACAGGAAAAAGAACGACTATTTAATCTTGAAATGGTGGTTATAGAATCAAACATCATATACACACTCAATTCCGAGTAAGTAATAAATGCACCCGCAAAATTCAAATGGGAGACGAAAGTCGTTTTTTATACTCCTCAATGACAACAAAATTGTTTCCAAATCACAAATTACTATTTGCTTGTAAATCATATTCTTAACGTACTAAATTATACGTTTCTGGGATATATAATTTTTAATACGGTCTATTTAGCTGTGATGAATTTTTTTCTGCGTCTTTTTAATTTACAGTTTGTGTGATTAAATTGGAGATATGTGCGGAATTTGTTTACAAAATTATAATTGTAGAAGCATTTTTTCTGTGACTTCTAATATTTCTTGTTTGTCAAGTATCCTCCAAAGTTTTGAAACATGCTGAATAACTATATTGACTATTCTCTGTGCATTTGTCACTTATAGTTTTCATCAGAATAATTGGTATAACTTTAACTCGTATATTTGTTTTATGCTTTATGTGTTTTGCTAAGTTTAGATATTTTATAGAGAATAATATTAAAGAAAATAATTGCACAAACTATTGGAGTGAAAATGTGGTAAAAGAGAAGAAAGTGCGTAAAATAAATGACTACAAAGAGGATTCACACATCCAAATACGCGACATAGCTCGGAGTCATATTCTCTTCGAATGGTACGTATCCACTTTCACCACCACGTGTGATATAATTATACTGGACTTAAAACAAGTTAGTTTTGTTTAATCTTTATTACAATAGCTTCACGATTGAAAATTTATTACCAGAAGTTTAGATGGCAGTAAGAATTATTGGATATAAAATAACGGAATGATGTATTATGTCCTGTTCTATTAATGCAATCACATTATATACGCACAAAATTCAGTTTGCTGTTGCATTGGTTTGCTGTTGTTGCAGTTTAAAATTTGTTACAACATTTATACGGTGTACATAACTGAAGAAGATAACTTTAAATCTTTTGAATCGCTTCTCCAAGAAGAGTAAAATTATTCGGTATATTGGAGAAATGATGAACGTTGGATTGATTGATTTTGACGGCATACAATTTGAGGCTTTTTAACAGCTATACTATTAAAACAGTGGAAAGATTCGATGCAGTATACCATTTACTAATAAGATAAGCTCTTTAGAAGAAGGATTGTTTTAATGTATATAAATTCCACATTCCACATACATGGTTTAATTGAGTCTCTTTCGTAGTCACGTATTTCCAAAACACAATATTTCTTAACAATTCATTTAATCATTGACGGCATTAAAACCTTGATAAAGTTTCCTATAAAAATTCTTGCTATCAGAAACTAGTCTCAAACGCATACCTCCATCATATTTTAATTAAAATGATGTAATTAAATTTAATCAGAATAATTTGTTCACATCTATCTCAATATGCATACAAAATATGGCTTGATGTTCCCTGATTCATATGAAACTGATATTGCTTAAAAATAAAGTTACACATTAGATTCCACCATTGTCAATGTTGTTTAATCTGCACTATCTGCATTATCCTAATATGCTTTAAGAATTATTTGAGTTTATAAGAGTTTTAATATTCAGTAAGAACGCTGTAAGGCAATCGGCAAGAAAATCTATTCTTTGCAATATTTGCTGCCGAATAGCGTGCATGTAAAATGGATTAAGTTCATTTTCATAGATCTAAGGAAGAAACTATAGAAAAGAAAAATACTGAAAAAAGTGCTTTCAAGAATTTCCTTTGGCTAAATTTTGTTTATTTTGGGAACTCATTGGTCGTTTCTTCAAAAGAGTTTCATTGTGAGGTTCTGTTTATTTTGCTAATTAAAAGATTAAAGGGTGTAGTATTCCCAGTTCAAAAGCATCACTGCAGGCTGTTCTTTATCCACATAATTTTTATGTACGCATTTTGCTTTTCGCTATAAAACGTCTCCCTATGATTTAAATATTAACAAAATTGAATTATTCTTAAAACCGGAATTCTTGACATGTTTATTGAAAATCTAAACTTAATTAAATTAAAATAAATTTTAAATTACAATTGATTATTTAGAAAATTGATTCAGATGACACTCATACAGATGATATTGCAACAATAATACATTTGTACTTAACAATTTTTATGTATGCAATTTTGTTTTTCGCTATAAAATATCTCTCTGTGATTTAGGTTTTAACAAAACTGAATTATTCCTAAAACCAGAATTCATGACATGTTTATTGAAAATCTAAACTTAATTAAATTATAAATAAATTTTATGTTACAACTGATTATTTAGAAAATTCATTCAGATGACACTAATACAGATAATAATTCAACAATGTATAATATATTTGTACTTAACTTTTATGTAATGTATTCCTAAAAAAAAAATAAGGCAATCCGCACGAAAATCTATCCTTTGCAATATTTCCTGCCGAATAGAGTGCATGTAAAATGGATTAAGTTCATTTTCATAGATCTAAGAAAGAAGCTATCAAAAAGAAAAATACTGGAAAAAGTGCTTTCAAGAATTTCCTTTGGCTAAATTTTGTTTATTTTGGAAACTCATTGTTCGTTTCTTCAAAAGAGTTTCATTGTGAGGTTCTGTTTACATTTGAACTTAAAAATTTTTATGTATGCATTTTGTTATTCGCTATAAAATATCTGTCTGTGATTTAAGTTTTAACAAAACTGAATTATTCCTAAAACCGGAATTATTGAAAATCTAAATTTAATTAAATTATAAATACATTTTAAGTCACAACTGATTATTTAGAAAATTGATTCAGATGACACTAATACAGATAATATATCAACAATATATAACATATTTGAACTTAACTTTTATTTAATGTATTCCTAAAAAAAATTAAAGTACTGAAAATCTGTGCAACATTTGAAGTATTTTTAAATTGTCATTTGAAGAAATCATTACTTTTTGTGTTATTTTGTAAATCAGCTCTCATGACAGAATATCAAATGCAATGAAACTCTGTGGATAAAACTGTTTTGAAAATAATTTTCCCCATTTAACTTTACATATGAAAACTGAAATAAATCATTACGACCTTAGCAAGTGTATTCATTATAAAATTAACAATTTTTTAATTTATGAAAAATTACCAGGACTATTTCAAAAAGTTATAAAGATAAAACAATATATTTCAAAAACCACTATAATCTAGTTAAATTATTATTTGCATATATATATAGTATATGTATGTCTTAACATCGAGGAATTTTATTAATATCAATTTGTATGGATATATATATATTTTCATTTCGCCCATCAGTTTATTTTATGAGAGCTTTTTATTTCCTTCGTCAGATTTATCAGTGAAGAAGTTTATATTTATAAAGTAAATACATGAAACCTAGGTATAGGAAGAAATGAGATAGAACTAAATCTAAATAATAACATAAAAATAGAAAGCTGTAATAGAGTGGGCGGCGGTGACACAAATGACTAGGTCATTGAGTTACGGGATGAAATCATGATGCAAGACAAGATTTTTAGGAGTAGATTAAGGAATGACTGGTCTGCCTGGACATTTCTTGGTACGATAGGCGCTACAGCGGGCGCACACTCGTCATTTTGGGGTCACTATCACGTCATCGAGTTACGGGATGAACAGGTGCCAAATTAAAGGTTAAAAAAAAAGTCTTTTAACAATATTTGGGTCTGCCTGCGCATATCCTGGTAGAAATCACCGGCAGAATAAAATCTATAACAACAACAACAAAAACAAATACGTCATAATGTACAATTAAAACCCTATAAACATAATATTTTACATTACATTGCCATATATAATACTTCGAAATGACTTTCAAGATGAATTAAAGGTTTAGGAAAAGTTTATTAACAGTATGGAATAAAATGACTGATTCGGCATAACTTGGTACAAAGCGAGAAGAACGGGCCGCCAATTCCCTATTTTGACAGTGCTGTAACGTCATCGAGTTACGGCTTGAAATTTTTGCACATTAAACATGCCGATTAGTACAATACGAATATTTATGTTTGCCTCGCCATATCTTGGTACGAGATGAGCACAGCGGGGCGCCAATTCTTAATTTTGGCAGTATAATCACGTCATCGAGTTACGGCTAGAAAATTTGGCGCATTAAAGTTAAATATAAGTACAATACGAATATTTCAGTCTGCCTCATCATATCTCGGTAGGAGATGAGCAGAGCGGGGAGCCAATTCTTAATTTGGTGGTGTAATTACATCATCGAGTTACGGTTTGAAAATTCGAGACATTAAAGACACATATAAGTACAATAAGAATATTTCAGTCTGCCTCGTCATATCTTGGTACGAGACGAGCAGAGCGGGCGCCAATTCTTAATTTTGGCGGTTTTAACACGTCACCGATTTACAACATGCAATCTTCACGAAGTACAAGATTATTAAACGTAGATTAGGGAATTACTGGTCTACCTCGACATTTCTTGGCACGATATGAGGAGCAGCTTGCGCCAAGTCGTCATTTTGGCGTCACTATCACGTCATCGAGTTACGGGGTAAAACCGGTGCCAAATTAAAGGTAAAATTAAGTCTTTTAAGAATATTTTGGTCTGCCTGCGCATATCATGGTAGGAACTCCCGGCAGACTAAAATATATAATAAAAAAATGCGTCATAATGTACAATTCAAACCCTATAAGCATAATATTTAACATAACATTGTCAAATATATTACTTCGAATCGACATTCAACATGAATTAAGGGTTTAGGAAAAGTTTATCAATAGTACGTGAGAAAATGACTGATTCGGCATAACTTGGTACATAGCGAGAAGAAAGGGGCGCCTTGCAGGAGGAGCAGCTTTGAGGAGCAGCTTGCGCCAAGTCGTCATTTTGGCGTCACTATCACGTCATCGAGTTACGGGATAAAACCGGTGCCAAATTAAAGGTAAAATAAAGTCTTTTCCGAATATTTTGGTCTGCTTGTGCATATCCTGGTAGAAAACACTGGCAGACTAAAATCTATAACAAAAAACAAAGTTATGCCAAATCAGTCATTTTCTCACGTACAGTTAATAAGCTTTTACATAACCATTAATTCATCTTGAAAGTCGAATCTAAGTAATATATATGGCAATGTAATGCAAAATATTATATCTATAGGGTTCAATACTGCATTATGACTTATTTTTTTGTTATAGATTTTAGTCTGCCTGGGGTTTCTATCAGAATATGCGGAGACAGACCATAATATTCTTAAAAGACTTTATTTTAACTTTAATTTGGCGCCGGTTTTATTCCATAACTCGATGATGTGATATTGACGCCAAAATGACGACTTGGAGCCCGCTGCTGCCCATATCGTACCATGAAATGTCGAAGCAGACCAGTCATTCCATAATCTACTCCTAATAATCTTGTCCTACATGGAGATTTCATGTCGTAACTCGATGACGTGTTAAAGCCTCCAAAATTAAGAATTGGCGCCCCGCTCTGCTCGTCTCGTACCAAGATATGACAAGGCAGACTGAAATATTCTTATCGTACTGATATGTTCCTTTCATGTGCCAAATTTTTAAGCCGTAACTCGATGGCGTGATTATACCACCAAAATTAAGAATTGGCGCCCGGCTCTGCTCATCTCCTACCAAGATATGACAAGCAGACTAAAATTTTCGTATTGTACTAATCGGTATGTTTAATGTGCAAAAATATCAAGCCGTAACTCGATGATGTAATAGTACTGTCAAAATAGGGAATTGGCGCCCCGTTCTTCTCGAATTGTACCAAGCTATTCCGAATCAGATATTTTATCACACACTGTTAATAAGATTTTCCTAAATCATTAATTCATCTTGAAAGTCGATTCGAAATAATATATATGGCAATGTAATGTAAAACATTATGTTTATGGGGTTTTAATTTTACATTATAACGTATTTTTTTGTTATAGATTTTAGTCTACCGGGGTTTCTACCAGGATATGCGCAGGTAGACCAAAATATTCTTTAAAAACTTTATTTTACCTTTAATTTGCACCGATTTTATCCCGTAACTCGATGACGTGATAGTGACGCCAAAATGACGACTTGGCGCAGCTGCTGCTCATATCGTACCACGAAATGTCAAGGCAGACCATTCATTCCTTTATCTACTCTTAATAATCTTATCCTACATAACGATTTCATGTCGTAACTCGATGATGTGTTAAAACCGCCAAAATTTAGAATAGGCACCCCGATCTGCTCGTTTCGTACCAAGATATGAGGAGGCAGACTGAAATATTCTTATTGTAGTTAAATGTGTCTTTAATGTGCTGTATTTTGAAGTCGAAACTTGATGACGAGATTACACCGCCTAAATTAAGAATTGGCGCCCAGTTCTGCTCATCTCCTACCGAGATATGAAGAGGCAGATTGAAATATTCGTATTGTAATAATCGGTATGTTTAATGTGCAAAAATATCAAGCCGTAACTCGATGATGTAATAGTACTGTCAAAATAGGGAATTGGCGCCCCGTTCTTCTCGAATTTTACCAAGCTATTCCGAATCAGATATTTTCTCACACACTATTAATAAGATTTTTCTAAATCATTAATTCATATTGAAAGTCGATTCGAAATAATATATATGGCAATGTAATGTAAAACATTATGTTTATGGGGTTTTAATTGTACATTATAACGTATTTTTTTGTTATAGATTTTAGTCTACCGGGGTTTCTACCAGGATATGCGCAGGTAGACCAAAATATTCTTTAAAAACTTTATTTTACCTTTAATTTGCACCGATTTTATCCCGTAACTCGATAACGTGATAGTGACGCCAAAATGACGACTTGGCGCAGCTGCTGCTTATATCGTACCACGAAATGTCAAGGCAGACCATTCATTCCTTTATCTACTCTTAATAATCTTATCCTACATAACGATTCCATGTCGTAACTCGATGATGTGTTAAAACCGCCAAAATTTAGAATAGTCAACCCGCTCTGCCCGTTTCGTACCAAGATATGAGGAGACAGACTGAAATATTCTTATTGTAGTTATATGTGTCTTTAATGTGCTGTATTTTGAAGTCGAAACTTGATGACGAGATTACACCGCCTAAATTAAGAATTGGCGCCCAGTTCTGCTCATCCCCTACCGAGATATGAAGAGGCAGATTGAAATATCCGTATTGCAATAATCGGTATGTTTAATGCGCAAAAATTTCAAGCCGTAACTCGATGATGTAATAATATTGTCAAAATAGGGAATTGGCGCCCAGTTCTTCTCGCTTCGTACTAAGTTATGCCTAATCAGTCATTTTCTCACGTACTGTTAATAAACTTTTCCTAAACCTTTAATTCATCTTGAAAGTCGATTCGAAGTAATATATATGGCAATGTAATGTAAAATATTTTGTTTTAATTGTACATTAATCTAATTTTAATTGTACATTATGACGTAATTTTTTGTTATAGATTTTTGTCTGCTGGGGGTTTCTTCGAGGATATGCGCAGCAGACCAAAATGTCCTTAAAAGACATTTTTTTACCTTTAATTTGGCACCGGTTTCATCCTGTAACTCGATGACGTGATAAAGACGCAAAAATGACGAGTTGGAAATGACGAGCATGAAATGTCGAGGCAGACCAGTCATTCCTTAATCTACTCTCTAAATTCTTGTCCTGGATCATGATTTCATCCCGTAACTCGATGACATAGTCATTCGTGTCGCCGCCGCCTGGTCTATAAGCATTTTATAGATAATTAGGTGTAGACATTAATAGAGAAGGAAGAGACTCACAGGAAATTAAATACAGAATTTGTCAGGAGAGAATGGCTGTAAAACTATTAAATTCTATTTGATGGAGTAAGGAGATCACTAGGAAAAGAAAGTATAATATCTACAACTCTAATGTAAAGAGCATATTGTTATATGAAGCAGAAGGACGGAGAATTATGGAGACAGAAAGAAAAAAAAATTAGCGGCAGTAGAAATGAACGCCCTAAGAAGATCCTGCAGGATATCCAGAATAGCGAAAATATGAAATGACAGAATCAAGGAAATGATGAAAATAATGGGAACCATATTAGATAATATTAAAAAAAAAGCAATTAATCTGGTATAGTTTGTCAAAAGAATGAATGATGAAAGACTACCCAAAATCACATTCAATTATGAAACAAACAAAAAAAAAGGAAACGGGTAAGATCACGAAAGAACTGGATGGATGATATTTCAAAGTCAATCAGGGATAGAGGTCTGGAAGAGGAATGGACCCTTGGCAGGAAAAATGGAAAAATACTCTTGTAGATTCTTCGGATGGCGGCATCTGACGCCATAAACCGAGTTTTTTATATGGGGCATTCTGACATTTTTTTTTTTTTTACTTTTGGGAAAAGAAATCTGACAAAATTAAACTTGCTAAAATAAAATTTTAATCGGATAGACAAATGACTTAATGATTCAAAATAAATAAAAAATGGTCAGCAGCAAAAAAAATTTTATTTACTGAGGTTTAAGTTAAACTTGCAGTTTAATTTTCCTTACCATTTTACCCCTATAACTTTTTATTTTCTTCTAAATTTTTACTTATAATCAATTTGCATAGTACCCACAGGACATTCAAATAAGAAATAATAACAATGTAGTATTTTTAATACAGAAATTTTGTATAACATTGTCTTAAAGGGGTGTTAAAGAAGGGACGGTAACGTAAATAAAAGGAATGGTATTGGAAAAAAGGGACGAAATGGTAAAAAAATGACGGTAAGTATGGAACGGTAAGGAAAATTACCACCTATTTTTAGGAAAATCATGCTAAGACTAAGTGATAGCTACAATGTTCATGGATTTTTAGAAACAGTTGTTAACATTGGATTAAATATTATTTTTTTTAATTTACCTCGAATAGTGCAGGAATAAACCTTGGGGACGGTTAGACTACCAATAAAGCCACGATGCTTGAAATTTATATTTAAATGCTGATATAAATTCTACAGTAAATTTCTTGCCAAAGAATTTTAGACATTGTTTCTCTAGCATACTTCTGCATGAGAAAAAACTTGAAAAAAAATCTGTGGCTGCAGCTGAAATGATTTTCTGTATAATTTTACCAAAGGGATGGTAAGGAATCTAAAACCGAGGGGCAGAGTTTAAAAATAATAACAACTCTAAAAATGTGTGCAGGTTAATTTTTAGCTACATATTTATATAAAACAATAATTCCAGTTTCAGAGAAAAGTTACATCGAATTATTTTTATTGAAACAATTTTATCCAGACAGCTCGAAACTTAAAAATCAGCATCAGGGACACGGGACTGTATAGGAGTTTTCCAGGTGTTTGGACCCCCAACATCGTCCAAAACTTATTTATATCGTTAATATTGTTGTGCAATCATGCAATGGGATGTTCCGCAGTATATGAAATAAAAAAAAAAAAACACAAAATGTGTATTAAAATAAAAATTATTATACATGGACATGAAAGTCAAAAGATTGTGAGAATTCCCCTTATATATATATAAAATATCACGTAAATAATATGTGATCAGAAAGTGGTTGCATTACAACATTATCAATACATGGCAAACTTTTAGTGGAACTCGAATACTAATAAAATTAACATTTGAGTCTAGTAGAATTTGGACTACGAGGAGGCTCGGCCCTCTGCGGTCTAAGCACACCTAACCCCGTCCAGACTTCGGAGCCTCTAAAAACATCATAATGCATCCTGCTTTTTATAGATTACCCGATTACGGATAATTGAATAAATTTATCACGAAAGGCGGCTATCTTCTGAAATCAGGTTGTCATACTTTTCCGTTCGAATTGGTCATTTTTCGGTTGCCATACCCTTCTCCACCGCTGTCGCGACAGCTTACGCCTTTTTTTAGGATAGATAAGTAAGATAAATTTTACTTTGTATATCAGCTTGTATAAAATGGTTAGTTCAAAAATGTCGGCTGCCTCTCGGCTTTTCAAACGACACTATGGAGTGCGTCCTTCCTTTGGGCTCCAGGTTAAAGATCCTTGTCTGCCTGGGGATAACATTCAGAACCACGGTATTGAAAGCACTGTGTTTTGAAATTTTACTCTCATATCTATGTTTTGATCAAGTTTTTGATATTTTCAGCAACATATATACTATATAGTTTATGCATGAATTCTTTTCTATATTTTAATGCATCATTATGCACATTTTTATGTTATTTTTTATAATTTAATTATTTAAAAATTAAAATAATAAAAAAAAATTATAAATCACCATTAAAAAGAAAGTCACGGAATGCGTTTCGAGCGGAAAAATATATCAGCCTGGCATCAGCAACTGTAAACACGTTTCGATAAGGCCGAACCCCCAATCGTTTCACGGACCTTCGTTTAAAATCGGGCTAGATTTTTGGAAAGGTTTAATTTTCTTTTAAAGTGTAAATCGCCTTACAGACTCGAGTTTACAGTAGCTGATGACGAGGTGTTATATTTTAGAAATCGAAACGCGTCCTGTGATTTGCTTCTTTTTATGGTGATTTATATAATGTATTATTATTTTAATTGTTGTTTATTGGCAGCTGTTGCTGCTATTTCAACTTTAAATTATTTATTTTAATTTATAATTTTATACAAAATTTCTAATATTATATTTTGAATAGTAAGTAATTCGTATCGATTGTATTTTGCGCATGCATTTATTTGCATTTATGCTGCATGAAGTGATGAAATATATAAACAAATTTACTAGCTGCGTTATTTCTGCTCCGTGATTCCCAATGTGACGTCACATTAATATTGTGCATATGAAAATATTTTTAAAGATATTGGTTCAATATATATTGTAATTTTCACCATAAATGCGTTTCGCGTAAATAATTTAGTTATTATAAAGTATGTTTTACTCTTTTTATATTCAGGTGTATATATATTATTCATTTTAAAAGAGTTTGGTAAAATAATTATTTGATCTTTTTAAATATGAATTCATTTTTAGCATTAAAAGTTTTTCACACGTAATATTTTAATTATTTTAGACTTTTTACATATTACGATATTTAATTTTTGGATATTTTACATATGATGTCACTTTCACCATAAAATGTGTTTCGCGAGTAATAATTTATTTAATTTATGCTTTTCTTACTTTTTAATAATCACGTGTAAATACAGATTTTATGACAAAATTTTCCCTATGTCCTGCTTTTAACAAGTAATCATATAATTATTATTTTAAACGTCCATTTATCTATTAATAATCACGTGTAAATACTTTTTTTTTTGAGAAGAAAGATAATTATTTGGGCTGTTTTACAAATTGGCATGAGTACAAAGAATGACTTTTTGTAAACACGAAAACACTATCTCTTGAAATGCTGAAAATTTAAATACAAAAATTAAAAAAAAAAAAAAAAAAAAAAAAAAAAAAAAAAAACTAAAAAAATTGTCAAATTAAAAAAATAACCACAATCTGCACACCACATGTTTATGAAGTATATCCCTTGAAAAATCAATTAAATTCCTATGTATAGTTTTTGTTCCTATTAAACTTTAATGGAAGTATTTTGACCAACTTTAACAATTAATACGTCTTAAAATAATTCTTGGATTTAAAAAAAGGTCTGCTTCAGCGTGTTTATTAAACATTTCTCTATGACATCACCAATTTTCATATTTTTGTATGGAGTAGTTTTTACAATATTAGCGAAGAAAGATCTCCGGTCACAAAAAAGCCAATCACGGTTGCGGTGTAAACATTAGTTACTGTTTTTCAGAACACAGAGATTCTGGACGGTACATATGAGAATTACAGTAGAAAAAAAAATAATTAAAACATCCGTAATATAGTCATTTGGTAAATTCAATTTTATGCCGTGCATGATATGAAGTTCACCCGCTTGTACTTTAAAAAATATAATATCACTTAGTTTTACAAATATACATATATTATAATGGATTTTCCTAAAATATGCAAATCCAAAATTACAGTTCATTCTGACAAATAGTATTTGAATTAAGATTTAAAACTACTCGCACTGAAATCTGTTTCGGAATGGTTAAAGGTGAACTTAACGTAAGTAATTCCAAACTTTAAACTTCCATAAAATTCCTAAACGACTTGAACTATGCACTTCCCGCCTGATATCCTTTAATCACAATGATCTCACAATTATGTATTTGTATTGAAAATGTATGAGTTTAGTACTATTTGTGTATAGAGATTTTCCTAAGCTTTTTTATTTAGCATTAAAAAATGGAAAGGTTCTTTTTGTTGCCGATAATTAATTGGACCACTGGTGAAACTGGATGTTACGATGTCAATTGGCGAAGCTGAGGAACATTTCTATCACTGATGATCGCATCTCTAAGATGATCATATTCCTCTACTCAAATTTGTTTCTGGTTAAGTCCAATGTATTTCAGTCTTTCGTATTGGAATTTGAGGTACATTAAATTAACCACATATTGGCGAAAGTGCTCTTTTACAGCGTCGTATAATATTAAAATCTGGATCTCGAAACGTCAATTTGTATTCGTGAAATTCCGAGGTAAGTAATATTCCTACGCGTTGTTGTTGAATTATGCTATATTTTTTGCCTAGTTTAAAGAGGTATAAATATCACTTTTAGCAAAACATTATCGGATATTGAAAATTTTGTGGATATCGGAATTTTCTAGGTACAGCTATACCTTGTTTCTAATATAATATCTCTTTGACCATGATGCTCTCCCGCCCTGATGTTTCCTACTTCGATATTATAGAAGCATTGAAATGATTTTTAGGCGCCCCACATAGAGTTTAATAAGCATGAATAGTCACTCGGTACCCACGTGTCAAATTTTTAATTGCGAATGTTAAACTTTGATTTTAAACTCTATTGCCATGTAGTATTTTTTGCTAATTTAAAACTAATATATTTTTAACATTAGGACTATTTGACGTCGTTAATTAGCGCCCTTTATGTCATGTCGTATAAATTTTTTTTCAAAAAATTAAAATTTTCAATTGGTAAAGGAAACAGACTGACAATTGTTTGATAAACTAGTCCTTGGACCTTAAAGTTTGCATGAAAGCTGTTTCGAAGATATTTTTCTTGTACCAAAAATGCATTATGTTTGTATGCAAACACTGTGATTCAGCGGATTTAGAGGACATCATTGTGTATAATGGTTCTTGGGGATCCTTTAATGAAGTTAAATGTACATTTAATATTTTACAGCACGTACCTTTGGCTTCTCCTATATATTTCTTAGCACCACAAAATTGGCAAGTAAGTCACAGTGAAAATATCAAACATCTTGCATGACCAGCTAAATCCATAAACTGGTTATATGAACAAGCAATATTTTACTTTTTCTCCGAATAAGTTGACGTGATTCGTGTCCAAATATTCTTTGACCCTCGAGACTAAATCTTTACATTCATATGTTTTTGAAACTTTTGCCTTATTTTGTCTACTTTTCTTTTACCCTTTTGCTCTTTCAGTTGTTGAATTTTATCTTCTACTTTATTAACACTGTCGCGTCGGTTCAATCTTCGACGAATGTAGGAATATGTTCTATCGGAGTAGTTATTGAAACTTAGTTGTTTTCTTCTGGCATCTTCTTCTAAAGGAATTTCGAAAAATCGTGTTCTAGATCCAATTGTTCTGTAAGTTCTAGTTCTTCGAGTAATTTTACACCTTTTTGAGCATTCTGATCATACAGATTTTTTTCTTTGGAAGTTTTTGCATAGGGAAATCATAATTAGCTTGAAAGTATTTCTATATGACCTAACTAAAGTGCTATTTTACGGCAACAAGCATATATTCTCTTCAAAAAATTACAGACCGCTAGCAAATAAATATTTAAATCGATGTTCTATCAAATTGTTACTCCATTTTGAAGAGCGAAATTAAGAAGCATATAATGTTTAGTTTCAAACAAAAATTTTCTTAATATTTTTTTTAATAAAAGCAACTCACATGTTTTTAAAAATTAATCTTACGACGACTGCAGAAAGAAGAAAAGTTTATTATTATATTATTATTAAATACTATTATTATTACCGTATATACTCGTGTATAAGTCGATGAATTTTAGACAAAATTTGGAAGTTGAAAATAGGAGGTCGACTTATACACGAGGTAGTAAAAAAAAATATATCGCATGTAGTAATCGGCGATTGGTCATGTCATTGAAGTAGCTTGAATGTATTACTATATGACCAATCTAAAATACCCTGTTACGGCAACAAGAGTATATTCCTAGGCGGCAGAGATTTTTTTTAAACCAAGGAGTTTTTTTCTATTTTTAAGTTATATGGAATTAGTAAGTTTCGTTTAATTATGAAAATGATTTTTTAAAATTTTTAAATTGTGTTAGGTTTATGAATTTATGCGGCGATATTAAGAATTATTATCAGTCATGGGCCATAATATAGTTTAAAAGTTTTGTATACGAACCATTTCTAATTTTCCTTAAGTTTTTACTTTTATGTTTTCATTTAATCATATAAATTGTTGTCTTTCTTAAATTCTATTTTATAGACTATAAAAATTAATTTGTCATATAAAAAACAATATAAAAAAAAAAGAAAATTGAATTTTTAACTCTTACAGAAGTGCAAATTAATTTCCTCTTTTAAATTCCTTTAAATTTTGCCTTAGCGGAAAAATATAAAATGCAATAAGAAAAAACATTTTTAATTTTCCATTATGATTAAAATTCTGTTATTCTAAGCTTTTACAAAATTGCCAGCAAGATTGTCATCATTATCATAACACTTAACAAAATGTAACGAAAGTTAAAAAGGTTTTAATTATTTCTCTATCTGGGGTATTTTAAAATAATATCATAATAGTTTTTATTAGAAAGGCTTCATATGTAGAGTTGTTATACGCTTAAAACATGTAAAAAAATTTTTTTCGAAGAGTTTGTTATTTTTGTCCTCGATGAAAAATAATTCTAAGAGTTTCTTGAATAAATATTTTATCTACATTTTCTTTGCATATTTTTGTTTATGCCTTTTTCTGAATAATACTAGTTCACGTTTTTATGAGTTTTTATGAGTATTTGAAACCATTGTAAATATGAATAACTTAACAATGTATCTCACATACTTTACAGTCAATTTTACTTCGAATGATATCACAATATTTAACTAGTTTATAAAAAATTAGAATCTGTATGATGTTTTGGTGAGTTTACTTCCAGTTCCAAATTAAAGGTAGGTTGGACGATTACGAGATATGTTACCAGAATGATGCCAAATCTTAAATTGCGAACAGAACATACCGATATCCACGGACTGTTGTTGGGTGAACTTAACTTTTAAAAAATAAACAACTGTTATTTAATAAATACTATTGATAAAGACTTTAAGGGGTATTATTGTGTGAATTTAACTTAGGTCAAATAAACTGTTACATATTGTATTTAATTGATTAATGAGTTTACCGGATTATTATTGTGTGAACATAAATTACATCAAACGAACAACTGTGGCTTAATAAATACAATTAATTAATACTTACAGGATTATGGGAATTTAACTTAGAGGAAATAAAAAATTGTTACTTGACAAATAAAAAATTGTATTATGTATAAATTGTTTAATGACAACAGAAATAAATATAATTTACACTGTAATCTTAATGGCCTAGTTAGTGGTTATTTTGATTTTCTATCACAAATATCGCTATGTTAGCATATGTGCCAAAATAAACTGGATTTTGAAACCACACTCTGTTGCTAGTCATCACCTGCGTATCTGTGAGAATCTATATTTAAAATTTGGCAACTTAGGAAAACGTCATCAGTATGTAATTAAAACATCAGTTTGCAATTCAGATAACGCATCATTACATCAGATAGTTCCGCTTTCTTTAAATATGTTTTATTATCTATACTCCTATTATAAAGAGGAAAAAATTGTTTATTTGTAGGAGGTAAGCTCTGGAACTACCGAACCGATTCCAAAAGTAATGGTATCAAAATGATGGTGTTAGTCCAACTTAGAACATAGGCTATATCTTATGTCGGTGCCACTACCCCAAAGGGGGTGCAGGAGCAAAAAACGTTCTAAAAATGCGATTTTAACGTTACTGAAGGGCCTAGAAATATGAAATTTTGAATATTAGTTACTTATAAGACATAAATGATGTCTAAGAACAGTTCTTAAACAATTCGAAATTTAAAAGGGGTGAAAATGCACAAAAAGCCTACTAAAAAACGTTCTAAATGGTAGTTTCTACACAATCTCAGAAAATATCAAACCGATTTAAAAAATATTGGTGTCATAATGATGGTGACAACGCTTGCTCGAAGATAGGCTATGTTTAATGTCGGTGTCACTACCCCAAATGGGGTGCAGGAGCAAAAAACGTTCTAAAAATGCGATTTTAGCGTTACTGAAGGGTCTAGAAATATGAAATTTTGAATTTTAGTTACTTATAAATGATGTCTAAGAACAGTTCTTAAACAATTCGAAATTTGAAAGGGGTGAAAATGCGCGAAAATCGTTCTAAAAAACGTTCTAAAGGTGGTTTCTACACAATCTCAAGAAATACCAAACCGATCTAAAAAATAATGGCGTCAGAATGATGGAGATAACCCTTGCTCCAACATAGGCGATGTTTTATGTCGGTGCCACTACCCGAAAGGAGGTGCAGGAGCAAAAAACGTTCTAAAAATGCGATTTTTGCGTTACCGAAGGGCCTAGAAATATGAAATTTGAAATATTAGCTACTTATTAGATATAAAGGATTTCTAAGAACAGTTCTTAAACAATTCGAAATTTAAAAGGGGTGAAAATGCGCGAAAAGCGTTCTAAAGAACGTTCTAAAGGTGGTTTCTACAGAATCTCAGGAAATACCAAACCGATCTAAAAAATAATGGCGTCAAAATGATGGAGACAACCCTTGCTCCAACATAGGCGATGTTTTATGTCGGTGCCACTAACCCAAAGGGGGTGCAGGAGAAAAACGTTCTAAATTGCGGCTTTTGCGTTACGGAAGGGCCTAGAATCGTGAAATTTGGAATGGTAGTTAGTTATAAGATATGAATGTCTAAGGACATTTCCTAAAAAAATCGAAATTTAAAAGGGGGTCAAAATGCGCAAAAAGCGTTGTAAAAAACTTTCTAAATTGCGATTTCTATGCAATCTCAGGAAGTACTGAACCGATTTCAAATATAATGGTGTAAAAATGATGGTGACAGATCTTGCTCCAAGATAGGCTATATTTTATATATGTTTGCACTACCCCAGAGGAGATGCAGGAGCAAAATGCGCGAAAAGCGTTCTAAAAACGTTCTAAATGCCAATTTGTCGGCAATATCTCAAGAAGAATAATCTGATTTCAAACGTAATGGTAGGAAATTGATGCTGACAGCCACTGCTCTAACAGAGACGCTATTTTATGTCGGTATCACTATCACCAAGACGTTGCAGGAGCAAAAAAGCGTTCTAAATTTCGATTTTGTGATCGGTAGGGGCTAGCAACTTAAAATTAGGCAAGGTACATATTTATTAGATATAAATGATCTTTAAGAACAGTTTCGAAAAAATTGGAATTTTAAAAAGGGGTGAAAATGCGCGAAAAGCGTCCTAAAAACGTTCTAAATTGCGATTTCTACTCAATCTAAGGAAATACCAAAGCTATTTCAAAAGTAATGGTTGCAAATCAATGGTGACAGTCCCTGCTATAACATAGGTTATATTTTATGTTGCTGTCACTACCATCTGAGGGTTGCAAAAGTAAAACATGTTCTAATTTGCGTTTTTTGCACAACTGAGGGGTCTAACACTTTGAAGTATGGCATGGTATTTACTTACAAGATGCAACTGCTTTCTAAGAACAGTCGAAAGAACATTCCAAATTTAAAAAAAATGAAGTGAGTGAAAAGCGTTATAAATTACAATTTTTAAACAAACTTATAAATTACCAAACCGATTAAAAAAATAATGATGACAAATTTTGGTGATAGAGCCTGCTCAAACCTTTAAGCTATATTTTATGTCTGTTCCACTACCACTAGAGGGTTGCAGGAGCTAAAAACTTTCTAAATTGCGATTTCTGTGATACTGAAAAGGCTAGAAACTTTAAATATGACATGGTAGTTACTTATAAAATATAAATGCCCTCGAAGGAACGTCGAAAATTAATTCGAATTAAAAAGGGGTGAAGCGAAGGGGAGGTGCGAAAAGCATTCTAAAAAAGTTCTAAATTACGATTCTATGCAATTTCAGGGAATATAAGCCGATTATAAAAGTAATAGTTGCGAATCAATGGTAACAGTCTCTGATTCTACACAGACTATATTTTATGCCGGTGATTCTACCACCTGGGGTTCACAGGAACAACAAAAGTTGTAAAAAGGGCTTTAAAAGCTTTTTAAATTACGTTTCTGTGGAATATTAGGAAATGACAAACCGATTCCAAAATTAATGTTGGCAGATTAATGGTGACAGTTCCTGTTTCAACATAGCCCTTTATGTTGAGAGCGGTGGTAGGACTTGGAATTTGACATGATGGTTAATTTCACGATGTAAGAAGATGGTTTCTAAAAAAATCAAAACTTCAAATGAATACTGAAATGAGCTTATTAATTGAGCATAAAAGTTTCAAAATATTTTCTAAATTATCATTTATTTAGTTTTATTTCGTTTTATTAATTTAAGTCTCATTTCTGCCTAATGCAGTGTAACAATGATGTTTAGTCAAACTGTGTTTTAAATAGTAATTTTTGAATTATTCCTAAAAGTAATAAGTACCTTTTAATAAAATAAAATATTACCTTTTAATAAAATAAAAATTTAGTTAGTACATTTTAATAAAAATTAAGACATATAAATATCACTTGGCATATTTCAAATATTACGCGAGCAAAGCCGCGGGGTTTGCTAGTTACTTATAATGGAAAATTCTTGTTTCAAAACTTAATTGACTGGAGTAATTTTTCAGTAAAATTCTTATCAATTTAATAAATAAAAGAATAAAAATGACATTGCTAGAAAAACAACATGACAGATTTGTTGGGTATAGTTTAGTAACATAAAATAAAATTTGTAATTACCCGACTGCCAAGAAGGGTTATGTGTTTCACGCGTATCTGGGTATGTGGATTTCTTTATACTCTCGAAACATCCCAACGGCTAGATGGATTTTAATGAATGAGGTCTCTATCAATTCGTCTTAACTCTCCGAAGGTTATAGGCTAGGATTTGTAGTTTTAAATTCAAAATGGCGGCCGTAAAATACTAAATGACGGTAGAGACGATTTTTTTACGCACCATATCGAGTGGCATATCATTCGATAGGTCTTTCAAAATGAAGACGATGTTTCATTGACTGTTTTACAGTTAGAAACTCCGTTTAAATATTACGCAACGTGGAAGTTGTGTAGGTAGGATCTGTAGCTTTAAGGTAACTCTAACCTTCATAGACATCTATACTATAGGCCTCATCAAAACAGTGTTTATAGATAGAAACTAACAATTAAACACAACTTAAAAGTGATCAGTACAAGTAAATAATAAAAAACGGCAAGTAATATAAAAGATATTTTCACATTGATGAGAAATAATTAATTAGTTTGCTTTTTACGCAGTCGGGATTTTTGATTTTTTAATTTAATTTTTTTAATTTTATTTATGTTTTATATTTATACAAATGCATTTATCAAGAGTTTTAATTGAAAAATAAATATACGAATAAACAGCAAGCAAAACAATCTTCATGGTGTCCGCTACAATTACGCATTTTGGAGGGCAATTCTTACTATTATTTTTATTTGCTTCGTCTTAAAAAATTAAAATAAATAAAAAAATCAAGAAATAATGAATTAAAAATGAAAATATTTTAACTTGATGTATAAAATTTAAAAATACAATTAATCAGGCATACAAGTTAAAATTACATAAATATACAATTAAAAATTCAAAAGTTTCGTGCTCAGTTTTAGCCCCTCATGAGTGCAATAACATGCAGATTACCATACTACTGCATATCATGTTTACAGTCAATAATTACTAGCAGTTAAAATCAAAGAAACTATAAAATACCGATATGAAAGCCAGACTTGTCTTATACATGACTTTCTTATGCATGAATTAAATTTAAATGTATGATTTTTTTGTTATAAAATATATTTAAAATTGATTATAAAAAAAAAGATAATATACGTGTGATTTTTTAAATATATTACACGTGTAACAAAAAAAAAAAAAAAAAAAAAAAAAAACATAATATGTTTCAAAACTGTAAATAAATATATATATTTAGATAGGTGGATATATAGATATATAGATTTAATAATGATTTTTAATATTGCATTTACAGAAAAAACCTGTAATAAATAAATAAAAAAAAATATTTTAAACACATTGTATTCTATTATCTTCTACCAATTTTAATTAATGTCGCACAATATTTACAAAGTAATGTTTTATGGTTCCGCTTAGTTAAACGCAAAATGGTACTCTAAAACTGTTATACAGTGTGTCCACTCTCAACGATGTTCAATTGCTAATTTCTAAACCGTTAGTCATAGATATATGCTTCCAATTACAATTTTTTTTATAAGTTTAAATATTAATCTATTTAAATATTAATTTAAAAATAATCTGTTTAAATATTAATAGTGATTTTGGCCAATAAAAACATTTCTTAAAAATTTAAAAAAATTATATATTTATACGGTCCCCCGGTCATATAAATCATATTTAGAAAAATTTTCCTGCTGCACTGAGTAGTAAGATCAAAAAAAGGTAATTTTATTCTACGATTAAAATTGACCCAGTAATACCTGTTTAAAGTTGAAACATATTTTTTGCTGGAAATTAGGGATCATTCACAAAATTTGTAGAAAATATAATTTCGTCAGATGTAATAAAAAATGATTGAGAGTAAAATAAAAATTGAAATATATATTTGAAATCTTTAATCATTCTGACATATTAATGCAAAGTATACAATTTGTAATAAATATATAAAAAAAGAAAACAGAATTTTTGTTAAATAAAATAATGAAAATACACAGCCTCAATTCATTATAAAGCGATATACGGTGGCTTTCGAAAGTTTCCGGCCAGTTAGGTTCTTTGATTTGTTTGCCAGAACGTTTCAGGGAAGAAAAAGCACAGTTGGTCCAAAAGTTAGGGATAAGCAAATGACCTCTGACCACGTGATCATTTGGATTGGATACTGAAGATACTTGATGCAAAGGGGGGGGGGGGGTGGATTCAAAATCCGTGTGTGCAAAAGTTTCCGGCCATTCGTCATTCGTCAGTTTTTGCTATCGGTAAAGTGCTTTTTTGACCATGTTTGTTTATTAGTCAACGTGAATAACGTATTTGATATTCAAAAATGCAAAGTTCAACAATTATTGTTCGTAAACGGGTGATTTGTTTGTCACTAAAGGGCCAATCCTCTCGTAAGATTGCGGCAAAGTTAACGATCCGAAAATTTACTGTGAACAACATATTTTTTAAATATAAAAAAGGCCATGGCCTTAAGGACTTGCCACGGTCCGGTAGATTCCAGAAACCGACTATTTTTGTGGACAGATTCATCAGGAGAAAAGCAGTTTATGACCCGCATAAAAATGCAGCTGTAATTTCCCTCCCTTTTCGGTGCTAAAATATTGTTGAAATAAATCGGTCTACCCTGTCAAGACGCTTACGTGACGTAGGATTTTATGGTAGAGTTGGTGTTAAAATATCTTTCATAAGTAAAAAAATCAGAGGGCCCGACTGGCGTTTGCCAAGGAATACAAAGACTGGTCAAACGTAAACTGGAAAGAAGTACTATTTTGCGATGAATCGTAGTTCAACCTTTTGGGGAATGATCACGGACACTAAGTCCGACGACCTAAAAACAAAAGATAAGATTTGGGATACGTTATTCGTACATTGAAGCACGGAGGAGGACACGTTATGCTGTGGGGAGCATTTTCTGGAAAATGTGTCGGTCCATTAGTTGAAATTCGCTGCAAGATGAATGAAACAATTTATAAAGATATCTTGCAAGATCATTTTCTACCTTATTGGAGGAAAAAATATGGTCGCAACTACTTGTTTCAGCATGATAACTACCCAAATCACACATGGAAGCTCGTCAAGAAGTGGCTTTAGCATGAAAAAATTCCGCTTTTGAAATGGACAGCCCAATAACCCTATCAGAAAAAATAGACAATCTTTGGAACGAACTTGAAAACGTCTGCGGAATTATAAATATTCTAATTTAACAGGATTTTCCTAAAAATTGCAAGAACCGTGGGAAAAACTTACCATAGACCATTTTCAACCGTTCTTTGAATCGAAGCCACCTCGCTGCGCCGCAGTACTTATTCTCAAATGTACGAAGACAAAATACTGATTGTAAATGTTGTTGATCACTATCATTTTCTATTATAACACTAATTTTTCCCAAACTTCCCACTGTGGCCGGAAACTTTTGAGAACATGCGTTTTTTTTTTTTTTTTTTTTTTTTTCAATTAAATTTATTGATATTTATTTTTTATTTCATAAATATGTATCTAACTATTATGTCAATAAAGTGCATAAGTATCACTTTGATATTCCTCTTCATATGGGTATACTTACAAATTAACCAAAAATTTTATGCTGGCCGGAAACTTTTGACCGCCACTGTATATTTTAAAATATTATTAGATTGCACTAGCCGGCAAAAGTTGTGATAAGTCATGTTTTTCAGATTTTAATAATTGATTCTTATGTATATGGTACCGCTGAATCAGAAATTGAATCAGAAATTGACATTCCTTTTTTTACCATTACGTATAAAAGTTTTTGCAAATAGTAAATTTAGGTTAAAAAAAGAAAAAAATAGCGAAAATTTGATCTTGTAAAATAGATGTGATTGTTGTGTTTTTAACTTTTGTTAATTGATTTTTATGTTTTTTTTTTGTTGTTGTTGTTTGTTTGTTTGTTTTTCTCTCTGAATCTGAAAATTACCTTCATTTTTAACCATCACGTCACGATTTTTCGCATATTGAAAATTTCAAAGTTAAAATTGAACCTCCTCGCCCACCTCATCGGACCCCTCAGCAGTTTACCTGTAAGAATCCCGGTATAGGCCAAAGAATTGAATAAATTATTCAATTAAAGGAAAAAAAAAGACGTTGTAGTTCTGTTTTATAGTATCAGATTTTTGCTATCTTGACCAATACGATTTGAAAAAAAATTCTAACATGATAGTTAAAAATGAAGTTCATTTTCATATTCAGTACTAAAACTTACATAAAAGTCAATTATCAAAAGTTAAAAAACACTGCCATCTCCTCTAGTTTATAGTATCCAATTTTTGTTATTTTTTAACTTTGATAATTTCTGATTTGTGAAAAATCCCGTCATGATGATTAAAAATTAAAGTAATTTTTGGATTCAGTAGTAAAAAATGCATAAAGTTTAAAAACACAACCATCATAGACTTGTGTTATCTAATCTAAAACTTATGCTTAAACTTCTTGGTTGTAAACATCTGAAGTTATTTGTGTTATCTTGTAAAATAAGTATAAATGGTAACCACCGAAAATAATTATAATATTAGATTGTCATGTGATTTAGTTCAGTATGTAAAATTTTATCTAGATAGGATATTTGAAAGTGAGATAAAGTTAGAGTCTAAATTTTGAACTGGAAAAACATATATACGATCATTGAAGTTAAATAAAAACTTTTAAAAATAACAATTTTTTTAAAATAAATAATAAAACATATTTTAAAATACAATTACTTTGGCCAATCAGAAAATTAGTAAAAGTTAATTCAAATGTAATACTTGTACGATTTTTTTCAAAGCGCAGATACACATAAAATATGTTCTTCGAAACGTTAAGCACTTGGTATATGACCCCTCAAAGCATGACCGAACTCATTTGTGTTTAGATGCAGAAAATGGTATTGATCATACATTTTTAAAGTTTCATAATTCGATCAATTTTAGGGTAATATGAAGGGTACTTTTTTGCCTTACTAATACACATAAAATAATTAGTCTAAACCTTTAAACACTTGATATATGACCTCCCAAAGTATGGCCGAACTTATTTGTGTTTACAAGCCGAAAAATGGTATTATAGGTCATGCATTTTTAAAGTTTCATAATTCGATCAATTTCAGTGTAATATGAACGGTACTTTTTTATCTTACTTGTTAGTGTAATAGGAAAATTTTACTAAATATAACTTATAGTACCGGGGGGGGGGGCGTATAAAAATTTAATTTTCGTAATTTTTTAAGAATTTTTTTTAATTCATTCAAATCGCTTTGAAAATAATTCTTTACCTCATTTAAAACATTTTTGTAATTGGAACTATATGTCTATCACTAGCAGTTTAGGAATTAGCAATTGGACACCTTTGAGAGTGGACACACATTATATAACACAAGACAAAGATGCAGTAACCGAATGGAAATCTACTCAGATATAGTCGAGGTTCAATATTAAAAATTGACTCTAAAATAACCAGAAATGTGATTATAATACTTTTATACGTAAATAATATTAGTAACATCTAATATTGTTATTATGAGTAGTATTGCTAATATAATTATTATTAGTAATACTATTAGTGTTGGGAGACAACGATATGTTTTTATTAATTTATTATTATGCACTATACTTGTAAATTATAGCACTAGAATTCAGCGATATCACTTATAACTAAACTACATTTTACTCAACTACATTTTTCATGATAATTTCGGGATTGAAAAGTTGCCGCATAATTGAAAAAAATATGCGTATATTTTAATGTATCACTGTATAATTTGCATCCTTTATATTATATAGTTTTCACTTGAAGTAACTATTTGAATTTCGATATTTAGTATTTTTACCTTGCACAAATCAAAATCATATATTATAATATGAGCAAAATATACGTAATTTACTAAGTGTGTGTGTATGCAAATTTTATACGAAAAACAGTTCTACCGATTTTGATTAAAATTGAATTACTACCACTTTGGGATACTGCAAGACATTTTGGCTAGGGCACATGTTCTTGAAAATTTCAATAGTGGGTCATTTTAGGACCAAAGCGTTTGAATAGGGATGAAAAAGTTGTTAAGTTGTTCAACAGTTAGTAGTAAACAAAGTGGCAAAGGTGGCAATATTTCTTTAAATTTGGTGATATTGGCGAGATTTGGCGGGGAAATTGACTTTCATGGTTACTAATTGCAAAACACATGTTTGGAGCTAATTTACTGTTGTCGACAAACGTCAAGATATTTCGAGATATTTTGCGAAAGAATTAGCTTTCAGAGTCTGAAGGGATTTTCTAGAAATTCTCGTTGGATCCGAGATACATGATTCAAACAAACAGAACAGAAAGAAAGTTCTCGAAAAAACAGGGTACATGAATTTTCTCAACACATGTTTTGAGCCTAATGAAATAATGGCGTCCAATTTGGTAAAATTTTGGTGACATTTGGCGAAAACATTGGCAAGCACTTTTCGGAATCTCAAAAAATTTTCTAGAAATTCCCAATAGAAACCGATAGGCATGATTCAACTAATTAGAATACATAGAATGTTCTCTAAAGCAGATGTTAACCAATCAGGGTATATAGAAATTTCTAAACACAAGCTTAGCACCAAATGAAAGAATGCTGCCAAATTTGATGAAATTTTATCAAGTTTAGGTGAAAATTTAGCTTTTAGAATACCACGGAGCCACCATTCTTGCTCTATGCAGGGCCATTAATTCCCCGTCCGGCAGACGTTCGCCATTACATTACACAAGGCTCAGTGGCAAACACTGGGCTTCATATGCTTGGATTTAAGGGTATTTATGCCCAGAATGATGCATGTTGCTTTCTCAAGTGTAAAAAGGAGTTCAGGACTAAACTTCCTGCGACCAAAATAAAGTGTGCAACGAACTAAAAATGTAGTTTTGTTGTCATTTTGTTGTAAATATGTAAGTAATGTAAAATTTTGAAACATGTAATAGATTTAATATTGATCGTTTCCTTAAATAAAACTGTTATGAAATAAAATGCTTTATAGCAATAATACAGGGAAATTTATTGTTAAATGGGGTAAACATAAAGCTAATTTTAACCGTGCGTAACTCTCTCTTCTTAGCTGGTACATCTCATAAAAGTAACATAATGCATGTCTGTTTAATCTGCCCTTTATTGGTTTTATTAAACATATAGACAAAGAAACCACATGTTTTCTAAGCTATTAAACCTAAGTAAAGTTCCCTTTTAAGTCTCAGAAATACTGCGAAACTATCACTATTCTGCCTTTTTTTGTTGCCACAATCAATGACAAAATTTGATTGATGAAATTCTTTTCATTCGTACTTGATTAATTGCATGTTAAAAATAATATGGATTTCTCACAGAATGTCTATATCATTTCATATGACTGCTTGGAAGAAAGATGGGGGAATAATCTCCAGCGTAAAATATTAACCTATTTTATGAAATGCAATCGTTATTTTTGAGTTATTGATTACGGAGAAAATGAATGAGGAAAAATAATTTACATTTAATTGAAATAATTATGAATTTAGTGATTTTACGATCTATGAATAATGTGACGGTAATTATTTTTTAAACTATTCGCTACAATTGTAACTTTATAACATCCAACATACATATTGTGAAAATATTTTTGCTACAACACTCCTCAAAAATGTGAATTTTAATTTTCCAATATATTGTATGTAAATATTTAAAAGTATTCAAAAGACGCAGTACATTAAAAACAGAGACTGAAATGGCTGCGATTCAATATAATTTCGTTTACGATATTGTAATAATTGCAAATACGTAATAATGAAGAGAAGGGATGCTTTATTTCAACTGGAAAAAATATCTTCAATGTTGAGGTAACCACCAACTGTGCTACTCCAACCTTGAAAATAAAGTAAGTACGTAACTTTACATGAGTGCATTAATAAAAAAATGAAAATTTAAAGTTGCTGATTTTTTTTTTTTTAATTAGCTTTATGAAACAGGGAATTTTTATGATGATTGATCGATTGATGCATGATACAAACTGTATCGATATCAGATTTTACAGATTATTTAATCTCCTCATATAAAACATAATTAAATATATATTATAATTCTAATTTCTGAGTCACCCTTTATTTATGAATTGATTCGGTTATTTTAAATGTCGACTAATTTTCAATCTTAATTTAACGTAACCATCCCTTTTAACACTTAACTGGAAACGGGAAAATCCTTGCACAAACAGAAACTTGCAGTCTGTGAGACTGCTAAATTTTAAAAACTAATATACAATTTAAAAAAAGAAATAACTCTTTATTGTTTACCAAAATAGTTAACTTGAGAATTTAATCTTTATGAGTAATGCATTAACATAGGCAATTTTTTAATATAACAGCATAAAAATAAGTTTTGAATGTCATAGACAGAAAATATTTTTAAATTACACATTATTGTTCAAAATATTACATTTTTAACATGATAATTAAATAAATGCAAATATTTTTATGCATTTCGATACAATATGAATTAGAAAAAAAATATTAAGCAGTAAATTTAACAAACATTTAATAGTAAGTATTGCAGCATCATCTAAACATTTTTTTATGCATTTTCTGACAATGTTGAGTGACTTTCGTGTTCAGAAAAATAATATATATATGTAAATATGTATGTATCATCTGAAATACTTTCAACATCGCTTATGTTACTTCCTACTTCATCAAACCATTGTAAAATAGTTTCTTCGAAGTTTTTATTACCATAGCGTACCCGCTTTGACGGCCCCGCCATTTCAATATCCCACACCAAAAAAATTACATAAACGGAAACAAGCCGTCTAACAGGCTGCATTGCAAATTTTTTTTTTCAATAGCTAAAAATGTGCAGGTGCTGCAAATGATTGGGGGAGTCAGAGGACCAATAGCGTAAGTAATAGATTACTAGATAAGATTGAGGACGTGTTCATTTTTTTTTCTGTAAAAGCTTCCGGTTAAAGGGGTTGGTCACCCAGCTTCGGAATTCTCCTCCGTAATGTTAAGTCTATGGACTTTTGATGCATTCATATATTTAAAATATCTTCTCGGGAAATTCGTACTTTTAACAATTTTTTTCTGAGTACTCTTTTTAAGAGGTTTCTTTTTTTCTTTCTTTTCAAAATGTTTCTAAAATCTATGCTAAATTTAATACTTTATGTGTTAAAAGTGAGCAAATACTTTATGTGTTAAAATGTGTGTACACAAATAATAAAAAAAATATGAATTTGCAAAAGTGATATTTGAAATATATGAATGCATCAAATGCCCATAGATTTTACATTTGTGAGGGGACATCGGAAGCTGAGTGACCAGCCCCCTTAAGTGTTAACACGTTCCAACATAGCTCAAACGTTTTTATGACTACGTTTTGAGTGTCTGCCATCAGTCGTCTACCTGTCCGCGCTGTCACTCGCGTAAATATACTAGATTGACATTCAAATAATATACGTTATTGAGATTTGTCATGGCATGTTTGGAACTGAAAATGAATGACAGTTCATGTTCTAGGGCACTCAAAATTATTCCATAACATTATGGTCTATGTGGGAAAATCCTTTGAGGGAGTTTTAACATTATTACACATTTTTAAACATAGTGAAATATATATATATACATTATTCAGGCGCACGAGAAAATGATTAACATAGAATATGTTACGAGTAGAACTTATAGTAGACGTACAGGGGAACACAAACCTATTTGTTATATTACTGTCTATGCAGAAAAATCGTTTTCAGCATATTTTAACCCTTTCACTCCTAGTGAATCCAAATGGAATAATGACATTCCTTTTTTTATTTCTATGTATCCGGATTCTCCTATGTTATTTCAGTAAAATACCCAATAGATAAATATTTTTTTCTCTTCAATAGATGACAGCACTATGCAGAGAAATGATTTTAATATTTCTGATATGAGATTTAGTTCACTTCGCAAAAAGAGACATGAATAATATTCTTTTATATAGACTTTATAATTAACAAATGTTTTTATTTATTTTTTTTTTTTTGACATTGTAATAAAATTTGCTTCAATAATTTATTTTGTATAGTTTATATAAATATTTTATTAAATTTTATTTATTATTTAATTTATAATTTATTATCTTTATTATTATTTAAATTTTAATTAAAAAATGAAAAAAAAAATCTTTTATCATTTCTTATATGGAGCATAAAATCAACCTATTTTGAGAATATCAGAATTTTAGCGTAAACGCGTAATGTATGGGACTGAAAGGATTAATACTATTATATTATTTTATATTATTTAGACTGTTTGAAACGTAATGAAATTGAAATGAATTTCTGAGTTGCACTAAAACCTGCTTTCTGTAGAAAAGGGGTTGCAAAGCATTTATCATTCATTTAAAGGGACAGACGAAAGAGCTCGATTGTATAGTGTTCTTTGAGGAAAACACTTTTGCAGAGTATTTTAATTATGTTGCACATTTTCAAACATGATAAAATTACACTACTGAGGTTTACTATAAGATGTTTTCAGTGGAATTTAGTGTGCATAGCCTTTATCATTCATTTACAGTAACAGATAAACGATTTCTGATACAGTACTGTATCTGAAGAATTGTATATTAGGAATGATTGCTGAAATTGTAGCATACAAATAAAATCATATACAGGGCTGTTAAAAAAACTGGATATATGCCCATGCCCACCAATGAATAGAATTCCTGTAAGTGGGATTTGAGTAGATTTAACAGTGTTTTTGCCTGAATTTAAAATCAGCTTAACATGTGGAATATATAAAAATCGGCAAGTAGTGTGCATGTTTGTACAAAATAATTCAAGTACATTTCCATCTATTGGTAAAAAATACAAAATGTGAATTTTCAGTTGTGTTATGCGTTTTCTGACTAAAATAAATACCCAATATAATACCAGTTGGAAATTTACATCTAATATGATTTGTTTACCAATTAGAATAATTGTGTTAAATTTAATCTAGTGCAATTTCGTATCCAGCTATTTCTGGAGTTCCATTACCTGTGATTTATTCTGTTGAGCTGAACCAGGTTTCAGACCAGTTGCTATAATCATTAAGGTTAGCTGGGTGAGAAAGTTCCATCAGATTCGTCCGAGATATTTCAGATAGTAGAGCACTGTTGGCTTCAGCCAGGAGATCCCTGGTTCGAATCCTGGTCCGGACATGTTTCGCCCATTTGCAAATTTACATCCAATATTACCAAAATCTTTTTAGGAATGAGGTTTCTTTATTTATTTTTTAATCCATTAAAAATACACAAGTTTTAAAATACGTAAACGGTGATAATAGTAGCTGCTTAAATATATAAATATGCAAATAATTTTTTAAATATCAATTTTTTATTTATTTTCGCAGGAAGTAAATTGACTTATGAGGAAATACAGCTTTTACTGTTAAAAATGATCTAGGTGAAAATGATGACTCAGATGAGGAATTTCAATTGTCATTGACTGAAGATAGTGATAGTGATGACGAAATACTTCCAACTCTAGATATAGATAGTGAAAAAAATCCATCTTCGCAATAGGCAAAAGAACAAAGAAAAATATGGCAAAGAAAATGTTTCTCTAGACTAGAATGTGAGACAGAAGATCTAGTAGGTCTTTCACATTTATAGCTATAACCTCCGTTTTCATACTTTTCACATTATTTCACAAAGGATTTCCGGAAATTGTCATCTAAACAAACTAACTTTTACTCTGTACAGAAAAAAAGAAGATCGACAAAAACAAATGAGAAGGAGATTAAAAGTTTTGTTGGCATACATTTCGTGATGAGAGTGTTTAGTATTCCACAAGCCCGAATGTGTTGGTCAAGAAAGTCTTCACTCATACCAATAGTGACAAATGCAATGAAAGAGATAGATTCTTCCTTTTGCGATCAAATTTACACTTAGCCGATTCTGTAATACATTCTTCTGATATTGAAGATCCTTTGTGAGTATGTCCTTTACTAAATGCAGTCAGAAATATCTATTTTAAAATTCCTTGCGAAAATTTTGCTCAATTGATAAGCAAATGATACCGTTTGTTGAGATGTCTCAAGTGATGAGTTAGTATTTGATTTTCTCTTGTACGCAGGGGAAAAAAATACTGTTCCTGTTCAAGATATGAAAGACTTAGGGCTGGGTGGAGCAATTGTCAAAACATTAACTGAGAGTATTCACATGAATGAAAGTAGAGTTATATTCACCGACAGATATTTCACTGGAGAGAAAACAGTTGAATATCTTCTTTCGAAATGAATTCTGTGTACTGGGGCTCATAGAATAGGTGATGTTGCGAACAAAAAGAATGCTATGAAATACAGTGCATTGAAACTTGTTGACTGGATTGAATTTACCAGATCAGATGATAAAATTGTGATGTTGAAATGAAAGGACAAGAAATGTGTACATATTATGTCCACCGCCTGTGGAAGTGAGGCCAGGAGTACGTGTGAGCACTGGTGTCAAGATAAAAAGGCCCAAAGTTCCTGTATCCAGACCAGCTATAATAAGAATGTATAGTGCGCATATGTGTGGAATCGATCTAAACGATAGGTTATAGGCTTGTTATTGTGCTACCATGCGAACACGTAAATGGCAAGTTCGGGTCTTGTTCTCGACATGGTTACAGTAAATAGTTGCTAAATGAGAGATTGTAGATCATCTAACATTCCGAAAAGATATAAAATGAGTTTGCTAGAATTTTGCCTTTACATTGCTGAAGTCCTTATAAAATGTGAAAATGAAAAGCCTACTTTTGGCAGACCACGAAAATCACAGCAATCATCCAATGAAACTACAGCTAAAAAAGAAGAAGAATCATTTCTATTCCAAACAATGACGTTCGCTATGACGTGGTTGAATATTGGCCACAAGATGTTACGCAGTAAATGAATCTAAATGTCGTATGGGAAGGTTGCAAAGAAAAATCGAAATTAAAATGCGTCAAATGTAATGTATTTCTTTGTCTCCAGAATAAAGACTGTTTCATAAAGGTCCATACTCAATGATATTTATTGGCAAGTTATGTATGGTATTTTTATACAATACGTAACTTTATATAACAAATCATGTATGTTGTTTAAATTGATATAATTATTAAAAATAAATAGGCCATTAAAAAAAAGTGGTATTATTTAGTTAAAGAATGATGTTTTTATTCAATGATGACCTGCTGGTCCCTCTATCCATATGGAGATATAAATTTTAACTATTTAAAAAATAAAAAAAAGAAAAAGAACTTTGTTTTCTCTTTTCATAACCTAAAAGTTCGATTAATTTCTAATAAAATAATTTTCCTATGAAGCAGATTTTTCTCGGGACTGAAGAGGTTAAAAAAGCAAACATAATGTTTGAAAGCAACCTTCCCATGGGTTTAATGTAAGCTCACTAGTGTATTTACCTGACGCGAAGGGAGTCTTGACACAGGCAGACAAACACATAAACTCTTTGTTTTACTAATAGATATAATTTTTCTTACCTAAGTAAGAAAATACATAGGAACTTCTTATATATTTCTTGATCATTTGACTCAGTAAATAATATAAAAAAATCACACGTTTCTTTGATTTTTAACACATATAAATCTTCATTAGTCTCATTAGTAGAAAGAAACTCTTTCTATTCTCTTTCCTTTCGCTGCCACAAGAAATGACAAAAAATGATTGATGAAATCCTTTTCACTCCTACCTGATTAATTGGATGTTAACAGTAATGTGGATTTCTCCCTGTGTGTCAATATCAACTCGTATGACTGGTCACAAGAAAAATGAGAAAATTGTCCAGCTTGAAATATTGATGCTAGAATAAAGATACATTGATTCTATCACATGAAAGGCAATCATTATTATTGAATTATTGACCTCTGTGAATATATATCAAGAAAAAAAGAAGTGATGATTTAATTGATTGGATTAATTATATCTATTAATAATCTGATTCAAACAACAATTATTTAAAAAATAAAGTGAAAATGTTTAATTATAAATAACTGTTAATCCTTTTTCTTAAAAACTACATTCTCATATAAAAATTAAATTATACGTGCCTTTTGTATTATATATTCGGAATGCATTAATTTTAAACTGCTGCACACCATTAAAAATGCATAATGGCCGTGAATGAAAGTGCCATTCGGCTGCGCAACATATAGATTTTTCAAATTTAGAAAACTTTATATTTTGTGAAACTCCATAAAAATGAAATATATCTTTTATACTTTTATAAAACTTTAACATAATTTTTCTTTTTTTAAAGTCCGCTACATTCTTATTTGTAGATAAACTTAACAACATTAATTTACGATAAAATGTATTATACGTTAAGTAATTATATGCATACGGAAGTAAACAAAGATTTTATTTGTAGTTTGTTTGGTGTTTAGAAATATAGAGTGTTTATTTAGAGGTGTGGTTTTGAAATTGGCAACACTGTTTCTAGTTACAGTCAGTTTGACAACTGGTACATAACACTGGGGAGCACACATTTTGTTGACTTAGATCTGACACTTCTTTTTGGCTAATTATTGGCATTTAAATCCAAAAATCACCAGTTTTTCCCTATCACGTCAACTTTTTAAGCTACAAGATACCCCCAAAATCATACTTAATGCAGATACAAAGGAAAATAAAGAAAAAAAAAATACCAAATATATTATTCATATAACGGCTGTATATACTTACCATAGACTACATTGTGCTGATACAAGTAATAAAATCCTTTTACAAAACGAAAAAAAGTTCATATTAAGATAAAATTTTTGCTAATAGCTTTTCCTGGAGTGTTCAATTTGTGGCCAATCTCGCTTGATGCTCCAACAGTGGTCAGCCATCATATGTGCATCCTATCTACCTTTATACCGTTCTTAAATGAGCCTCAAATCTTGGTAGAATCGCTCACACTTTTCATCAGTGACTGCACCAAAATTTTCCGCGAAGTCATCAAATTGACTATGCAGAAAATGAAGTCTGATGCTCATGTTGCAACCAAGCCTTTTGAAGCTCTCTAAAAGTTGCTGGACAATTTCTGTGTAATTTTCCACTCGCGTATTTCCAAGAAAGTCTTTGACAAGGTTTTTGAATGCCAACTAAGCATCCTTTTGGAGTTTTGTCATCGCTCCGATGAAATTTTCATCTCTAATGAGCCGACGAATCTGTGGACCGTCAAATAATTATCCACTCGTGAATGTGATAGTGCTATAAATCAATGTCTCTGTTTATGTCCTCATATTCTTCATGCAAATAAACTGAATGGCTTATTGGGACTGCTCCAAATAAATTTCCGTTGTGAAGGAGTACGCATTTCAAGCTCCTCTTTGAGCTATCGATGAACAGTCGCCATTCAGTTGCGGTATCGGATGAAATTCCCAACTCCTCCATTAAACCGCGTATGCTATGGCAAAAAAACAAATCCACCGTTATTTCGAAAGTATTGAAGAAATTCACTTTCTCTTGATCGAAAGTAGGATACATTAGCTCCCTTTTCAAGCAAAAATTTCTTGTGCAGTCTTGATGCTAAGAGTTCTGAAGTTTTTTTTCTTCCTATGACTCACGTCAAATTCAGCGTAGAGTGGTCACATTAATGTATGCTGCAGGAAAAAAACTTGACGTGATAGAAGAAAACTAATTACAGTTTTGAAATCAGCACACTTTTTTTACTTAAAAACAGCTGAAAAATCGAAGTCAACAGAAATTGAGTTAAAAATTGTTCCCCAGTGTAATTTGCACTCAGTACGGTTTCCCATTTCACCATGCATATACAAGGTCTCCATAATTAAACTGACACTATTCGGAGTGTTCTGTAGCGCGATCTAATTGAGAGAATGACGCCAAATTTTGTAAGAAAATTAAACAAAACGGGGGCGAAGGATTCCGCGAAAAAAGATTAGTTCCAAAAGTCACCGCTACAGCCTCTATAATATGTGCTACAGCGCTAAATTATGTGTCGCTGTGTAACAGAAAAGAGAGATTTGAGAAAAGCATAATCAATACTAAAATCGTTAAATGTTCTAAATAAAAGGTAATTTTATTTCAGTATTGATTCTGCATTTTTAAAACTCTCTTTTCTGTTACACAGCGCCACATTTCCCCTAGCGGTGACTTATAGAACTAATGTTTTTCACGCAAATCCTTCGTCCCCATTTTTGTTAAATCTTCTTCAAAAATTTGACGTCATTCTCTCAATTAGATCGCGCTACAGAACATTCTGAGTACTCTCAGTTTAATTATGGCCACCTTGTACTTACGCCAGAACAACAGTTGTAAATTGGGCAAAACACCATCATTTTATTGCGGGAGACATTCGTTGAATGCATTATTTCTCGCAATTCATCTGCGAAGCAGCATCCGTGGCCATGTGATCTGACACCAGTGGGTTATTTTCTGGGGGGATATGTGGATTTCTTGATATGCCGATGAACCACGAACTTGGGACAGATTGGAAATCAACATTCGTCGCGTTATTGTTGATATGCGGCCACAGATGCTCCATAAAGTGGCCGAAATTTTTCCTCCAAGATTGCGCTCGTTGGAGCTAGTCGTGGGGTCGATATGCACGAAATAAGTTTTAAACACTAATGGCATAAAATGATTTATTTAATAAATCCGATATAGTGACCATTAACATTATTTTTATGTGTTTTATATCGTTTTAAATTTGTATGCCTCTAAAAAAAAACACCCTTTACAAAATTTAAATTTAACAAAAACAAATGCTGAGTCTTAATTAAAGACAGAAATACTTAATTAACAGAATTAATGATACTGTTTAAATATTTTATATATAATATTTTATTTACCATTACAAAAATATAATTTTACATACGTATCTTTTTTATATAACTCTTTGAAATAATTTTTATAATCTCAATCATACTGAAATTAATAAAATAAATACATATTTCATCTCTAAGAATTTTAATTTTAATACCTTTTATAAGAAACTATTTTAAAAAATCTTTTAAAATAAAAGTCATTTCACAGAAACGGATACTGCATTCCTTCAACGCATTTTGCCCATCTAATTATCAACGTAACTATTCTTTAAATATAACTAATAATGAAAAAATTATTCTGAGATATCTAGTGTTATGCAATGATTTTAAACTATTCCGTTAGAATTTTCACAATAAAAATAAATTACAAATTTATGCGTATTGCGAATTACCAATGATGAATGTTTTAAAAATATTTGTATTAAATAATATAATTCATGAAGAATATCATAGTCAGTATATTATTTTCCCCACGGAAAGGGTCCCACGGAGGTCATAATTTATTTATTTACTTATGTAAAATTCATTATATATCATCATTTATTCATATGATTATACAATTTAATGAAATATTATTCATGTTATATCATCATTTATTTATATATATACATAATAATTATAAATATTAAAAGAAGAGAAAATAGCTGAAAGCAAAAGAGAGAGAAGATTTTTATTATTTAAAAATACATACATTTCTTGCACATTTTATTCGTTTGCAAAAATATATTTTTAAAAATAACGGATATAAAAAAGCATAATCCCATAGATATTTTGTTTCTTTCAAATAACTTAAACTATGTCGTTAAAAAATTCTAAATAGAAATAAATCATAAACTTGTTCTAACTCATTTAAAATTGTGAATTATGTTTCATTAATATCTGCATTAAATAATGCTATTACTAAAAAAATTAATTCATGACTTATTCATATAGCAACACATTTTTGTAGAAATTTTTATAGATGGAAAAAAAGTGTTCAGTGCTATTAGAGATAAAGAAAAAATAAAGATAACTGATCTATTTTTTTTTTTTATGTAGTTAATATATTGTTACACATTATTGTCTTACACTGCAGAGATAACATATTTCATGAAAAAATGCACCATAAAATTGCTCTAGGATTTTATATTTCAGAACTATGTTTTAGCAATATTTGAGCGATTTTAGAAAAATTAGAATAGATTAGGAATAGGAATAATTGGAATTAGGAATAAATTGTGCCTCATTACAAGTAGATATATTTTTTAACACATTTTATTGTCTGCAAAACTTTTCTTAAAAAGTTAACTGGTATTAAAAAATTTGACATCAGAATTTTTTTACGAACGATTATTTTTTAAACAAAGCGTTAAAAATATTCCACATATAAATACTTAAAAAACGTAATCTGGAACTCTGAAACTAACAGTCAAAAGATTTATTATTATCTGCATTAAATAATGCAAATCATAGTAAAACAGACTTTTTAGTTTTCCATGCATAAATAAATGTAATTTTTTTTTTTACCAATTGCTATTTATTGCAATTTTATTGACAAAAATATTTCTCTTGCTGTTGCCAGAATAAAAATATAATTGTAATAGAGAAAGCTAAATAAGAAGAATCTCACTACACTAAAAAAATATTTTTTCACTTATTTAATTTCTTATGAAATTTTTGTTTAAAGAATTGAGATATTTTTTGTTAACTGTAACATAAATATTAAAATACGTAGCTAAATTTTTGAGAATGTGCAATTCTGAGGAGGTATTTGTCAAGAAAATTTCAGCTTTTAGAAAATTTGAATTATAGCTGGAATCCCAAGAACCCTTGACAATACAATATTCATTGCGAAGGATATCCTTTTAGTCTCACTCCTGACTTTAAAGTGGGAGCATGTATTTTTGTTGTAATATGTTGTATTGCACTTCGGTAATATATATCAATTTCATTCTATTTGAATTAGTTTAACGTCATTAAAATACACTTCAAACGATTTTTTCCAATATATTTTAATGTAATGTAATTATTTTATTCGGCCCTGTAACAAACTATAATTACTACTTTCTCTATAATCTACGAAAAACAGTTTTCTTTTCACGTCAGTGAATACATATGAATTTCATATAGTTTCAAAAAGGGTAACATCATTAAAATGCACTAAAACCGATTATTCCCGATTGAGTATAATGTATCGAAATACTTTCGTGTGTCCCTGTAAACGAACTATAATGCATATTTATTCTTTACACTATCGGAAACATGTTGTCGTCTACCTAAATGGCGTATATCAATTTCACTATGTTTGACAGAGTCATCATTAAAATGCTATTAAAACGATTTTTCGCTATAGGCAAAAATGTTATTTGAGCGCCCCTGAAAACTGACCATAAATGCTACACACTTCATTTCCAATAGGGAACAGGCCACAGTAAACCTGAATAATATATCTATTACAAGGCAATCCAAGTATAAATCCTTGAGTTAGAGAACCAACAGACAGACGACCAGAAAAACAGTCAATCATGGTGGAAATGTTACACCTGGAGGCGCAGAACAGACAATCACCTCATCGAGTTCACGCCGAATTTCCAGAATTAGTTAAAAATCGATTCGCATATCAATTCGCAATCGGTCTGCCAAATCATATATTGGTAGAAAACACTTGAAATCCCGATTTTAGTGGTTGACTCGTATGTTTACCATTGTGTTTTCCTGCACCCAAAGGTATGAGCACATGGAGGAGTGGGTGTAGGAAAACACAATGGTAAACCTACAAGTTAATCTTTAAAATCGGGATTTCAGGTGTTTTCCACCAAGATATGACTTGGCAGACCGATTGCGATTTAATATACGAATCGGGTTTTAAGTAATTCTGGAATTTCAGCCACCTACTCGATGAGGTGATTGTCTGTTCTGTCGCCTTCCTGACTATGTTTCAAGTATGTTGGAAGTAGTTAAACATTGTCAAACATGACCAGGGGCGTGTTAGTGCATAGAAGCAATGCAAATTCCCGAGGCCTGCAAATCTACCATTCTGTTCTTATTACTTTTTTAAAAAATCAGACATGTCATTTAATGGATGACAATTTGAAATTACGACATAGAAACAAAGAAACAAAAAAGTTTCCATTGATTTTTTAAAATCAAATTATTTTATTGCGACACGTAAAAATAACCGAAGGGTGTCATGTATGATGAAACAATTTTTACATTTCATCTATGTAACGCTAGTATGTGACCATTAACTCACAAAATTAGCGTAAATTAAGCAGTTCATAGAGTACGGAGTTGAAATTTATAAAAGAAGAAATGCATTTTCCCCTTGCTAATAAAACATTGCAAAATTAAATTAATTAAAGTAAACCGGGTATTCATACCATGCTTATATCAGCATGTATATATAACAATGTTTGTGTTGTACTATCAGTTCTACCTGTCCCGTAACTGAACCTTTATGACCATTTAACTGAGATTGGACTTTTTTTTTTTTTTTTTTGTGATTTTTTAGGGAATATGGGACCTTCTAACTCACTTTTTATTTTTATTTTTAAATTGCACCTTAAATACTATCCAAGGACACTGTATATGAATAATGGCATATATTTATCACACAAGAAATTAAGAAAAAAATTCAGAGATAAATAAGGAATTTTCCTGAGTATTTTAAGCGTTATCAAGAATTTTCAAAATGTCCCAACCTCACTTCATTTGATTTAAAACCCCCATTTTTTTATGCCAGTTTGGTTTACATATACAAATAAAACTGTGCATATTTTTTAAACTAAATATAATTGTAAAAGTTAAAAGTTGTTAAGTGCAAAAATAGGATGTAAAAATGCTGAAATTTTCATAAAATTTAGAAAATATTTTTTTTTTCTTACCTTTATATTCAGATATATGTAATTCGATGCACAGTTTTATTTGTATATATAAATCAAACTGGCATAAAATATATTGGGGATTTTAATTGATATGGAATGCACATGGGGCATTATGAAAGTTCTTCACAACGCTTAAAATATTTAGGACAATTCTTATTTTTCTCCAGAATTTTTTTTTTAATTTTTTATGTCATAAATGTATTCCATAATTCATATAAAGTGCTCTTGAATATTATTTAAAGTGTAATTTAAGAAAATAATAAACATGAGTTGGAAGGTATCTTGTCCCCTTAAAAGAATATATCTAAACTTTATTTGCACGATATGTGTTTGTTAATTTCATGTGGAAATTTTCAAAATATATCCCTCAAAGTAAAAATCACTCACTGTTTTTTTTTACTATTAAATTTATTTTACATTTCGTAAGTGATATTTTAAAAAAGCCTAAATGTTAATTAGCAAGAAATTTGTCGAGCACACAATAGTGTATACACAATAGTAGTTTTGAAATTGGGCAATTTGTTCATCAGTTAAAAAAGATTTTTTTTTTTTACAAACTTTTCTAAATATTTTTATCTATAAAAATAATATTTATTGAAAAAAACATTTTTAGAAAAATAAATTTAATCTGCCCATAAATAAAGAAAATTAAATTTTGACTCCGGGTTGCCCAAAGTATCTCATGCAAATATAAATTATAAACCCATTTTACCTTTCTGAAAATTAAGCTCCACTATTTCATGATTGTCAACGTTAAATAATGCGAATCGGAAGAAATATTGAATTTATCATTTATTCTTTTATTGCTAATCATGACTAATGAAAACTAATTAAAAACTGTATATGACAATATTTTTTTCACATTAATTTACGTATAACTTTTTTTTTTTTCGATAACTGGTACTAAATTTTATTCAAATATTTCTAATGTTAATACGATTGTCTGAAACTAAAACATAATATATTAAAATGAAATCATACCCTAACCCTATCTGTGTATTATAAGAATTATTGACAGATATTTCAAAGATATTAGCATTTAATAAAGCGATCCATCATAAATCAGACTCATTATTTAATCATAAAGTACCAAGAATATTTATATATTCACACTGAAGAGAAAAATTGTTCAGTGCTAATGCTAAAAGCGGAATAATAACTGTCTTATTACAACAAATTTTTTATCACATTAAATTACTTATAAACATTTTTATAAAGATAACTGGTACTAAAATTTAATTCAAATATTCTTAATGTTGCACACGATTGCTTTACACTGCATATTTGAAATAAAAAGAAGTCATACGTTAATATTAAGTATACTTCTGTAAAAGATTTTGGCAAATATGTCAACGATATATGCATTAAACTCTTAAAATGATAACCCATGATAAATTAGACTCATTATTTATTGATATAGCAACAGAAATATTTATAGATCTCAGCACAAGAGAAACATCTTGAATGCTGATACTGTAAACGGCATAAGAAATGCCTTATTACAATATATATATATATATATGTGTGTGTTCGTTAAATTACATATAATCATTTTTTAATGATAACGTGTATTCAAAAATTTATCCACATATTCATATTGCATATAAAATGTTCTAGAATAAAAAATCCCTGCCGGCTCGGGCCTACAGGCGGAGGTAGATTTCGAAGTTAAGTACTAAATTGACCAACAAAACTGAAATCAAGATTAGAGATAAACCCAGTTCTTTCACTAAGAATGAGCTCTAGGGAGCTAAATATTTTGTGAAAATTCTAATATACACGAATACACACAGCATGTATATGGAATAGGTTTAAAAAATAGCTAAAGCAAATTCAGAGAGCCTCAAAGTGTTAAAATAAGTTAATATTTACATAGTCGGGTTTTTATCACGTTTTAATACGTTTCTTCAAACTCACATGATGTTACATATTCACCTGCTGAAGTCCATTTTATTTCCAATATGACGCAATATTTTTGTTTTGTTTTGTTTTGAATTCGTCAAACTATTTATTTCACTTTGAGTTTTCATGCGGAAATCTTGCTCCAAAAAACTTATGACATAATATTCAATTTGTTTTCAATTCGTCAAACTGTTTATTTAATTTATTTTTACACGTAAAGATCTTGCAATAGAAAAGCAATTGTTGTGGTGAGAATTAATTTTATTGCTTTTTTTTTAATTGTTGGCAACTGCTATAACGAAAAATATTTATTTTTTTCCTGTCATTGTTGTGTAAGAGCTGGTTTTATCAGAATCATGTTAAGACGGTATTCAAAATTTTGAACCCTCCCCAGTTCCATTCCCTTGGGCCGATTTTGCCCATTTTCAATCCCCGCCGAGATATTAGTCATCTCAAAGTTGTTGGCGAGTTTGAAGACGATCCGAGCATAATTGCGACTTTTATCGTGCGGATAAAATTTAGTACATACATACATACATATATATATATATATATATATATATATATATATATATATATATATATATAAACTTTTTAGGTGGGGGTGGTTTTGGGTTACTGGGGTCCTATAATGAAAAGTTATGAAGGAATTTTTCAAAAGTCGCACCATGGTAACGACTGCAATAGGTAGTATTTCTTACGAAATCTACCTAAAAGAAACCGTACGCTAATTATATCTCTCTCAAAATTATTGACGAATACTCAATTATATCTGAAAAAAAAATTAATGCAATCCATAGTAAATTATGGTTATCATTTATTCATATCGCACCAAAAATATTTATAAATCCTCGTAGAAGAGAAAAACGATGAATGCTGATACTGAAATCGGAATAAGAAATGTCGTATTAAAATATTTATTTACTTTATTTTAATTTTTACATTGAATTACATTAAATTACATATATGCCATTTTTTCTTTTTTGATAGCTGTTAATAAAAATTTTATTCACTTATTTTATATTGTTTTAAACTATGCAGATGAAGTATTTTAAAATAAAAAGAAATCATACTTTAATGATACCCTCTAAAAATTATTGACGAATATTTCAATTATACCGCATGGAATAATGCAATCCGTGATAAATTAGACTCATCATTTATTCATATAGCACCAAAAATATTTATAAATCCTCGCAGAAGAGAAAAATGATGAATGCTAATACTGCAAGCGAAATAAGAACTGTCTTGTTACAAGAAATAAGATTTCTTGAGAGAACTAGCGGACTCCCAACGCCATCTAGTGGGTTGTGTCTAACGAGGTGACAAGGTGGGGAGATTCAGGGGGCTAGTTCTTCCCGCTGTCAGTGTACCGACGCCGGTTGCAGGCTCCGGCCATGGAACTTAACCAGATCATCCCATTTCTGCTCTCTGTTCTCTCTGTTGCATCTCCTAGACCGGATACCGTGCGAGTAGGTAAGTTTTTAAGTGCCAGATTTCGCTTCCTGAATGAGTTTACCTGTTGAACTTTCAAAACTTCTCTTTGACTAAGAGTAGGAAAAAAATGAAAAAAGTTTTGAAAGTTTTCACTTTAAAACTAGGTAATTTAAATATGTATTTTAATAGCTTAATTTTTTTAATATGATAAATATAGAGTGAAATATTTCTAATATACTTTTTTGAAAGAATGTTAGAAATAGTTACGTTTTTGTATTTGTTTTAACATTTTATGCTCTGATGATACTTTTAGGTATCATTAAAATATCAATTAAAAATTATATTAATAAATATAAGTCGGTATTTTAAAACCTTGATTATTTAAAATGATAATTATAGGATGAAATACAACTAATATGCTTTTTAAAAAAAATGAGTGATAGAACAATTTGCATTTTCGTCTTTCTTTTAACCCTTTATGTCCCGATACTAATTTTATGCACCATTAAAATATTAAATACAAATTCATTTAATCATTTTTGCTAACAAAAGTAGATTATATATATATATATACTCTTCATGCAAAATAGTTTGCTTGATTACATTTAAAAAGCACAGCGAAACAGTCAATGGTAAATATTTTTTTTTAACTGTAATTATCTCAACCATTTACATAGGTGTAACTGATCCACTTAACAAAAATGTTAAATGAAAAATTTTGAACTTCAGATAACTGTCTTATTTTATTTACATTGTTTTTACAAGAATTCTAATATTTACATAACAATAAACTGTGTTAATTAATCTAAATATTTGTGTAAATTATTCACAAAAGAGTTAAAACTACCATTTAATTAAATCATTTTTTTTTGTATAAAATATATATATATATATATATATATATATATATTATAATAATATTTTATAAGTTTTATAATCTATCCTCAGACATAAAAATATGTATGTAGAGCAATCTCTTTATTGAAAATTTGGGCATAAAAGGTTAAAGTACTGTTTTCATTTAAATAACATATGTTTTTAATATTTAAGTTTTAAAAAATAATAAAACAATATGAAACATCGCAAACTAATAGAAGATCAGTAAGTGATATCTTAGAAATGATTTGTATAAAAATTGAGCAATGTATCGTATTTGTATAAAATGTGAGCCTACTTTGAGCAAAACAATTTTCCATCCTTTTTTTTTTCTCATCTTTCCCCAACTGCACCCAATTGTATAAAATATGAAATAGAATGTAAATGTATCAATTGATAAAGGTGTCACATACAATCTTTTAATTTGAATAACATTTGAAATCAATTGTATAGGCGTTAATCGATCAGAATCACGACAAAATTTAATCATAAAAAAGTAGTCCAGCTCATAAAAATATATATTCAATACAATTTTGTTATATATTGCGATAAACGTTATACGATTTTCATATTTTTTCAAATTATAAAATGTAAATTTTACAAACTAACGAAAAAAAATGATGAAAATGGATGCAAATCAATGTTATTTACTCTGTTAATCTCTTTTTTTAATGTACTGAATTACTTCGTTTCTTTTCAGCACTGACATTTTTATGTCTTATTATAGCAATAATTTTAATTTAGGTCTATTTTATTTTTATTGCAAATATTGTTTATGTTTATTTAAATTTATTTAATTGTTTAGGTGGTAATATAAATGAATTCAGAAAATTGTATATATATATATAACCATTAATTAAACATAACCTACCACCATCAAATATTATGAATTAAAGCTGTAAGTATAAAAAAAAATAATAATAATTTATTATAAGAATTATTATGGAAGAAAAAAAATGCGGACACCGACAAAAAATGGAAAAGCTTATATATTGTATTACGTTGTCAAGGGCACAGAATTCAATGATATAAGCAAAATGGTTGTTTTCTGTGAGAAAAATAAGCTAAAGCTAAAAAGTATTTTCCCCTGTGCCCAATATATATAATTGAATACATTTTAATTGAATATAGAAATAAAGTATAAGTGGTAAATTCGTCTATTGGTGGAAACATTACTTCTAATATGTTATCTTCATTCTATTAATTTATTATATTTATTTTCAAGTATTTTACATTCTAAATAAATATTAATTAAAATATTTTTATTTATAAAATGTTATAAAATATATTCATATTTCTGGCGTTTGCTATTTTTTGTTTGTATCTTTCTTTCAAAAGAAAATGTTATGCAAATAAAAAAAATAGGCTTTTTTGGTATATAAACTTAAATTTAGAAATGGGTTTTTCATTAAATTTTTATAGCTCAGTTCAACAGATAATTCCTCCTTCGTCTAGTGTACCCTAAGCTCATAAAACAAGCATATTTTCGTAACTTTTGTTTTATTGGTATAAAATGGTGATTTGTTTTCTTAAATTTTTTAAAAGTACATTTTTATTTTTTCAAAATGTCCATATGTAGGCAATAATATGCCTGTAATATTTTTAATATTTTTTAACTCTCCTATGCAGCCATATATAATATATCTGCTGTAGTATGATTTATCATTTGGGATATATTTAATAACACAGGATTTATATGAAATTCCAGATATGTAAAAATTACTATCTGGAAATTGAGTCTAAAATTTAAAAAGATTGTCAAATATTAAAATATTTAATCTACATATTTTTTACCTTAAATTAATAAATAGATTTATTGATGATTTTACCATTTCTTTCATAATGTCTTGATACATGTTCATTTAAAACTGCAAATTATTTTCAGCCGTTTACATTTTGTAAAAGATGTATGAATAGAAATAAGCGTATTTAATTTCTTTAAAGGGATAATTCGATAAATAAAAAAAAAGCATGAACAAACATCTACATACGCTGTACTTTTTACAATAAACTTGATATAAAATAAAAATAAAATTCACAAAAAGTGTACAGTATGACGAGTATTGTAAAGCTTATATCATAATTTTTCTCTATTTTTAAACATATTTTAATTTTACATTTAGTGAAAGGGCGGGAAGTAACCACTTAATGAAACCGCGCAGTTGTATCAAAACTTCCAGATATGTGTTTCCATATGTTTCCGATTTAATAAATTTTAGATAAACATAATCATGTAAACGTAATTTTATTGTGATACTAAATTTTTTAAACTAAAATTTTCACTTACAGAAAAAGAGATGTATTGCAGTTTAGCTTATTAAAGCTCATATCCTATTTTTTTCTCTATTTTTAAACATATTTTAATTTTGCATTTAGTGAAAAGGCAGGAAGTATCCACTTAATGAAATCGCACAGTTGTATTAAAACTTTCAAATATGATTTTCAAATGCCTTCTTATTAATACATTAATAAATTTTAGATAACCATAATCATGTAAACGCAATTTTTTTGTTATACTGAATTTTTTAAAGTTAAATTTTCAGTTACAAATATAGAGGATGTATCGCCGTTTAGCTTATTAAACATTATATCATACTTTTTCTGTATTTTTACTTTCTTCTATCTTTACAAGAAGAAAGTATTGGATTCATGAAAATTTTCGAATTCCGGTTTTCGACGGATTTACACGTTTTAGGGGTCAGAGATTCCAAAAAACATGTTTTTACAAAATGTCTGTCTGTGACTCTGTGAGTCTGTCTGTCTGTCTGTGTGTATGTGACACAAATTTTGTGGGCGCTCTATCTCAAAAACTAATGCACGGAATTTAATAAAAATTGATATTCAGTTAGTGCCTAATAAAATTTGATGCTGATTAGTTTTTGGTGTAAATCGCTCAACAGGTGGCGCTGCAATGCTGCATTTTTCACGATTTTCGCAATAGCTCTATCTCAAGAACTAATGCACGGATTTTGATCAAACTTCAGATTTAGTTAGTCCTTGATATGAATTGATGATGATTACGTTTTGGTGTAAATCGCCCAACAGGTGGCGCTGTTATGATGAATTTTGCAGGATTTACACGATTTCCCCAATAGCTCTATCTTAAGAACTAACGCACGGATTTTCATCAAACTTCAGATTAAGTTAGTCCTTGATATAACTTGCTACTGATTAGGTGTTGGTGTAAATCGCCCAACAGGTGGCGCTTCTCTGCTGCCTTTTCCACGATTGCCTAAATAGCTCTGTCAATAGAACTAATGGACCAATTTTCATCTAACTTCAGATTTAGTTGTATGTTGACACAAGTTGTTGTTAATTAGGTTTTGGTGTTAATCACCCAATAGGTAGCGCTGCTATGCAGAAACTTTCACGATTTTCGCTATTGCTCTATCTCAAAAACTAATGTACGGATTTTCTCCAAACTTCAGATTCAGTCAGACGTTGACATAGCTTGTTGCTGATTAGGATTTGGTATAAATCACCCAATAGGTGGCGCTGCTAGGCAGCATTTTGCTGAATTTAGACGATTTCAGCGATAGTCATATCTCAAGAACTAATGCACGGAATTTCATATCGTTAGAATCCTCATGAGATGCATAGATTGCCATTTAATTTTGGCAGTGTGATAGTGAATTTTGAAGTATTAACATGTATGAGATAGAAGAAAGTTTTGGGATTGGTACATCCGACTAGTTTAAACATATTTTAATTTTACATTTAGTGAAAGGACAGGAAGTGTCCACTTAATGAAACCACACAGCTGTATTAAAACTTTCAAATACGGGTTACAATATGCTTTCTTATTAATAAATTTGAGGTAAACATAATCATGTAAACGTAATTTTATTGTGATATTAGATTTTTTAAACTTACATTTTTACTTGAAAAAATAGAAATAACAATAAAGGAACATGGGATTCAAGCTTAAACTACAAAAAGTGTTTTACATATGTTAATAAGAAGATGAAAAACAATGGATTTTTAAAATGTTTAAATGGATTAGGATTTTCAATTTATTGCAAGTTTGAGGTTTAGCATCTCAATTAGGTGGAGATTATTCAAAAAGAAGAAAACTTTAAAACTCAAAATAATAATAATGAAAAAAAAAATTCTACACGTAATATTCAAGTATCGGGATAGTTAAATCCGAAATAGAAAGTATAGTATCTGGCTATTATAAAGCAAAACTTATGAGGGCAATGCATTTTTTCGTGACATATTGCGGATGTATTGTTTAAATAGTTATTTTACATTTCGGGTGTGTATATTTGTAAAGTAATATTTTCTGCCCCCTTCGGAAAACAGGCAAAGTCAACAAAAGCTTATTAAACAAGGTTGTGTTTGAAGATTTGAAAATTTTACTTATTATTTTGTTTTAAAAGATATTCAATGACTGTGAAAAATGTGACAAAAATGCGTAAGTCTCTGTAGCATAATCATGTTTTGGAACAAATTTAACACTTATAAGCAAAAATTTACAAAAAAAAAAAAAAAAAAAAAAGGATTTTATCCTTACCAACACTATGTTACTCATAACAATAGTAGAATAATACATAGAAAACAAAATCAAATTTCATACTAAAACAGACTCTAGCCTTGTATACTAAGTAAAAGTTCAGAAAAGTTGTTTTACAAAGAAATAGTCGTGTTTATAGAAAACAAAAAGTTAGAAATTGCTTCAAAACGTGTCAAACGTGGCAAATGAGGTGCGTTCGTACTATAACTAGTGTTATAATATTTTTTTGCACCGCATAGTGTACTGAAGGTATATTTTAGTGCACTTCATAAGTGCATATCAATTTCATTCTGCTCGAAAGGCTGTAACATCATTAAAATACACTTGAAATATTAATGTAACGGAAGACTTTTAACAGTCCCTGTAATTAAACTACGCATCCGATTTTCACAAAATTTGAAATGAGTCGACGAAATTCTGCAGCAATTATATATTTAAAATTTTCGACCATTCAGAAGGTTGTATCATCATTAAAATGCACTTGCAATAATTTTATCCCATTGGCCGTAATGTGACTGAAAAATTTTGACTGTCCCTGTAATTAAACTATACATTCGATTTTCATGAAAATTTGAAATGACTCGACAAAATTTTGAAACAATTATGTATTTAAAATTTCAGACCACTCGGTTGGGTAGCTTTTTGCTCTGTTGCATGTGGACAGACAGACGGACGGACTGAACGACGACTATAGGTGCTACATATTTATATAATTACGAACGCACCTAAAAAGATAAAAGCTGTTAATATTTGCCTTGGGTAAATTTTAATATGTGTATATGAACGGTAACTTATAATTTTCAAAGAAAGTATTATATACTACTGTATATGAACACAGTATATGACGGGTGATTAGATATGAAGAAGATATTTGTAATATATTATTTTTGAAATAATATTTATTAAAAATATAGCGATTTTTTTCGTTAGCTTACTTTAACATTTACGCATGGGGTATTCTCACCATCTTTTGACTTTCGGGAAAAAAAATCTAATGGAACTTGCTCATTAAACTTGCTAAAATAACATTTTAATCTGATAGACAAATGCATTAATAATTCGAAATAAAGAAAAAAATGGTTAGCAGCGAAAATTTTTTTTATTTAACTGAGGTTTAAGTTAAACTTACGATTTTAATTTTCTTTGCAATTTTACATCTACAACTTTCTATTTTCTTCTAAATAACGATGTAGTATTTTTAGTACAAAATTTTGGTATAACGTTGTCTTAAAGGGGTATTAAAGAAGGGACGGAAGGAAAGAAAAGGGGATGATATAGGAAAAAAGGGACAGTAATGAAAGAAAAGGGATGGTAATGATGGGACAGTAGGGATAATTACCCCTATTTTTAGGCAAATCATGTTAAGACTAAGTGAAAGCCACTATGTTCATTGATTTTTAGAAACAGCTATTTACATTGGATTAAATAAAAAAAAAAAAACTAACTTACCTCGAAAAGTGCAGGAATAAGCCTCGGGATGGTAAGGGTACCAATAAAGCCACGATTCTTGAAATTGTTATTTAAATGCTGATTGAAATTCTGCAGTAAATTTTCTGTCAAAGGATTTTAGACATTCTTTCTCTAGCATGCTTCTATATGAGAAAAAAATTGAAAAAAATTCTATGACTACATTATAGCTATAACTTTATATAATATGCTATAATTTTAAAAGAGGGACGGTAAGGAATCTAAAATCCAAGGATACAGTTAAAAAATAATATCAACCGTAAAAATGTGAGCACTTTTAATTTTTTGCTACATATTTATGTAAAATAATTGTCTCAGTTTCGGAAAAAAATTACATCGAATTATCTTTATTGAAACAATTTTATACAGACAGCTCCAAACTTAAAAATCAGCATCAGGGAGACGAGACGGTACAGGAGTTTTCCTGGTATTTGGAACCCCAACATCGTCCAAATCTTATTTATATCGTTAATATTGTTATGCAATAATGTAATGGGATGTTTCCCAATATATGAAAAAAAGAATATGTACTAAAATAAAAATTATTATTCAGGGACATAAAAGTCAAAAGATTGTGAGAATGCCCCGCACACTCTTCAACATATTAAGATTTTCTTTTAAATTCTTAGATAATAAAACAAAATAGAACTTATGTGAATCATACTGCACACAAATTATTTACTTTCTTTATCTGACGAACATCTGGCTCTTCTTAACTCCTTTTTTGAGTGGATCTAAGTACATTTTGTGAGAGGTTGATAAGTTCAGATTATAAGGAAGGCGATCGCCTTAATTACAATGAAATTTTTGTATCACCATACCTTTTGCGCAAGGCCTTACATTTTCCCGGAGAAAATAAACAATCGGATAGCAATTTAATGTTTTAGGAACGGAACGAATTGCTAATTTAATCTTATCTAAAAATTACTTTATTTTACAATTTTATATGTAGGTAGTTCAAGGTAAATGTGATGTATAAAGTCTTCAGTAAATCGGAAAAAAAAAAAAAAATATTAGTAATAACTTTCTCAGTCGTTGCGCCAGTGGAGAAGTTTCACTTTTTGTGCGATATTCTATATTGAATCATGTTGTTTTAGGTGATCGACTAAATAACAAGGGATTTTTTGTTTCGTTTTAACTTTTGGGCAAGGCATTGTATTTTCCCTGAGAAAATGAACATATGGATCGCAATTTAACGTTTTAGGATCAAAGTGCACATTTAATCTTATCCAAAAATTTACTTTACTATACAACATTATATGTAGGTTGTTCAAGGAAAAATTTGACGTATAAAGTCTTCCGCAAATCTTTAAAAAAGTATTAGAGAGAACTTTTTCAGTCGTTGTGAAAATGGCCGACTAAATTACAATGACATTTTTGTTTCTTTATAACTTTTGCGTAAGGCACTGCATTTTCCCGGTGAAAAAGAACATACCTATCGTAATTTAACGTTTTACGAATGAACTACTGATTTAATCTTATACAAACATTTACTTTACTATACATCATTATATGGAAAAATGTGACGGACATTTTTCATTTTCTGTGTAATTGCAATTATCTATATATTAAAAATACAAGCTTGGTTTTCCGAAAAGTCATAAAAATGTATTTATAACGATTCATATTGTGTAGATAGTGTCAATGACTATCAGTTCAATAATCGTTCTTGGATTGTACACATCTTTAGAAACGATTACCTAAATTTGTATCTGCTGTAACTTGGATTTTTTTATTAATTCTCTCCTTAGTGCATTTAAATTTTCAAGGTACACTTTTTTACTTGTGCAATTAGATCTTCCGTAAATCTAACAAAATATTACAGAAACTTTCTCAGTCGCTAAGAAGATGACCGACTAAATTACAATGAAATTTTTGATTCGCTATAGCTTTGGCGCAAGGTATTGCATTTTCCCGCAGAATATGAACATTCGGAACGTATTTGAAGGTTTTAGGAATGAAGTGCTAATTTAATCTTATCCAAAAATTTACTTTACTATACAACAATATATGTAGTTAGTTTAATGAATCATTTGACGTATAATGTCTCCCCTAAACCTAAAAAATTACTATTCAGAACTTTCTCAGTCTTTGCGTCAGTGGAAAAGATTCACTTTTTGTGTGATATTCTGTAATTAATCGTGTTTTTAAATACGTGAGGCATACTTGTAATGTGTAATATTCTATTTGTACATACAATCTGTGTTACATTTCAATAAATTTCACATTTCTATTTGTTGAAAGTTTTTTATTTATATTCTGTGCAACCGCATTAGGTCTTTTGTATTTATTCATAATAAAAGTGACCAAATAAAACGTGTATGAATCATACTGCGCAGAAATTGTTTGACTTCTTTATCTAATGAACATGTTGTTCTTCTTAACGCTTTACTTAAGAGGTTCTTTTGCACTTTAGTTAGAACACATTTTACTCAGAAGATGATAAATTCAGACTATAAGAAAGATGATCGACTGCATTACAATAGAATTTTTGTTTACTTATACCTTTTGCGTAAGGTAATGCATTTTTCACCGGAAAATATGAATATTAGCATCGTAATTTCACGTTTCAGGACCGATCTGCAGATTTAATCTTCTCCAAAAATTTACATTACTACACAATATTACATGTAGGTCATTCAAGGAAACATTTGATGTATAAAGATGCCCGCAATTCTCTAAAAAGTGAGCACTTTGCCAATTTTTTCATCAAAGGAAACATTTTATTTTTTGTGTGGTATTTTATGATGAATGGTGTTCTTTTACCATTACCATGACATTTTTTATGCAAAACCTCTCATTTACATACTTGAAGCGTACTTGTAAGGTGTAGTTTTCTAATTATACATTTAATTTGTGTTTTCGTTTTGCAACAGCATTAGATCATCTGTATTTAATCATAATGCTAGTGACTAAATAAATAAATGCATAATACATTCGATGATGAAAAATAAATTTTAGACCATATATCAACCCACTATCATTGCCTAGATCACAAGTATAATTAAGTTCTATTAGTTTAAAAAAAAAGTCTATATTTTATCTCATGCACTCTCGTAATTCTTTGGGGATTTAAAATGTAGTAAGAAAATTGTAACTTTTCAAAATGTTATAATATATTTTAGAAACTTGTTTTAGAAACGTTTCCTTACTTATTTCTGTAGAATTCTGTGTAAAATAAAGTATTTTTAGACGTATTAAGAAGTTAGTGAAACTGGAAACAATGGAGAAAATTATCGGCATCGTAAGTCCTAAAATATATTGGTTAAGGTATCATAAATCAACGGCTATGTTTCTGATAAAGAAAACTAGACGCTACAAAAACAAATTACATGAATTTTGTTTTCAAATATTGGCTATTAGAACATATATCGCATACTCCTACTTTAAGAAACTTTTTAAATACAATTCTATGATGAAAAGTTTAAATTTATGATAAAATGAAAAAATATATAGATTTTAAATAAATTATTTTGAATTTATAAATGAATTACACTAAATGTAGTTTTCTAACTGTGTGAAAATTTTAAAATATTATTCTGAAATCCTGTCTTAACATTGTTATCTATGCTTTGAAAAGAAGTCTCAAACATATTTCCATATTTTATTAGTAATATAAAGAAAATTGTTTTTCTATTACAAAAATGTCTTTGTATTTTCTGTCAACATAAATGGATATATCTTAAAAGAAATTTCAAAAAACACTTATGATAGTTTCTTGAAAAAATGATTCAAATTGCATTTTTTCAAAATGTTAGCATGTGCTTTAGGAGCTTATTTTTTTAGAAACGCTTTACTCTTTCTTTCTGCAGAATTCTGTCAAAAATAAAGTATTTTTAGAAGTTTGAAGAAGTTAGTCAAACCTGACAACAGGAAAAGGAATATCGGCCTGACACCTCCAAACACGCCTCGATTAACGCATGAGAAATAAACACCATATTTTTGATAATAAAAACTAGACATTTTAAAATCAAATTATATTATGTTTCTTTATACATGGCTATTAGATCATATGTTGCATACTCCTACATTGAAATACTTTTTAAACGCAGCACTATGATGAAAATATTAAATTTATGATAAAAAGAAAGATTCTGTTAGTTAAAAAAATATTTTGAATTAGTTAATAGATCACACGAAATGTAGTTTTCCAAATGAGTGAATTTTTTTTAATATTTGCATGGAAACCTTTTCCAATATTGTTATCTATGTTTTGTAAGAATTGTCAAAAACATTTTGGTATTGCACTAATTATATTTATGAAAGTTTTTATTTATTGCAAATATTTCAAATGTATTTCCATTTATTTTGAAATAGTATAATTTAATTAAAAAATTTGTAATGTAAACCATTATTTAAAGAATCTCGCAAAATTGTAAAATTATTGGACCCCGATATAACCGAAATTGGTTTTCTACTAAAACTTTGTCATTATATTCTCTGTGAATGTAAATAAATGAATGCTTAAGATAATTACAAAAAAGTTTTATAATATTTTGAATATACAGCATTAAAATATCCGAATATATATTATTGTAATCCTGAAAAAGTCTAAACAAAAATAAGCATCAATTATAACATCCATGTAAAAACACACTTCGATTTATTTTTCAACTTTTTAATTTTCGTCGACTTTTTCAGCTTTAGGTTATTTGACAAGGACTTTAATTTTAAAAGCTTTAAAAAATGTGCATACTTATATTATGGACAAAATTTATAACAAAAATGTAGAGACGTCTAGTAGAAAATTAGGTTTCATTATATGCTTAAAGGTCTGTAGTTTATATGAGATCAAGTAATTCACTATATCCTTTATTGAAAGAAAAAATATGCCGCATTCATCTAGAACGAATAGGTAATCAATTTCTTAATCATTAAACTAGAAATATAGATTTCCGAGTTATGGGAAGTTAAGATAAACAAATAAACTGAATAGATGAAATAATGGAGAATTTCTAGTGTATAGTTTTTTTATGTGGTGAAACGATACATTATATTAACACATTGCTGACGGGCCAGTTTTATCAAATCTGAATTTAAAACAGTAGAAGCTCTACCTTGTTCGGAGAGTTTTTGGAAATTGGTGCTCTAGATATGTTTCTCAAGTTGCATCGGTATGCATCGGTAAATATCTTTCAATGTACGAATTTAATATAAAATTTCTTAAAATCTAATAAACTACGAACAACATTATTTAAATGCAAGTTTTTAAGGTAGAAGTCACGCCCTTAGTCAATGATGTTTTTTGAATGAAAACGAGAATTATCGTTTCGCGTCGTCAATATGTTAAGAATCGTTTGAATTGAGACAAATTATTACTTGATTTCTCGAATTAATTCATAAACTATAACCATTGCCACTGAAACTCACTTCTTGTGGTTGCGTTTATTTGCAGAGATTGTAAAATACGTTATACCAAGATAATATAGGAAAATGCCCTTCAATTTTTAGTAGGGATAACTAGAACTCTCAAGCAAGGGCACTAGCATTTATAAGGATGATATGGAGCTATTTTTTTCTTTTCTAGATGGCTGTGGCAGAATTTTTTTCATTGTTCAACATTTTTTAAGTTAACATAAAATAGTATGATAATATACCTAAATACAATGAAAAAAGTAGGTGTTAGGTAGGTATGGTAGGTAAGGTAGGTAAGGTTAGGTAGGTAACCAGAAATTTCGTGATGAAACTGATTAATGTATTTCAAATTATATATGAAAAAGAATAATTATCATTTAATCATTTTTTCTTTAATAATTTACATCATTTCACATCTCCTTAGAATCGCATGTTGAAAGAAAAGTTTCATCACACCACTTATATTTTAAGAAGCATTTTTAAAATTTAAATGAAATTTCTAGTAACTTGACAATGTTGTAATGCAATTAAAAACTTAAAATATTTTACAAATAATACTTTCTTTGAATCTAGAAAAACGAAAGATAAAAAGATTATTTTTTAAACATAAAAAGTACATTTAAAGAATTTTTTAATGACGCTTTTGCGCATTAGAAGAATTGTTATTAAACACTTTTTCGTTTGCATATTTTTTCTAGAACCTAAATTGTATTTTTTGTTCAATTGCATTTGGAATGTATTTTTTATATTGTGAAGGACATTTTTTTTCTTTGGAGATTTTAAGTTTTTTTTTCTGTTTAAAATTTATTTTTTAAAATGTCTTATTAATAAATATGTATAGCTTAAATAAATTAAGTATTAATTTTAAAATTAAGTTTCAAGTTAAGAGAAATGGTGTTTATATATTTTCCCTTTTTAACGCTTTCCAAGAAAGTTGAAAAGTGTTATTGACTTCGGTTTGTCTGGCCATCTCTACGTCTTTTCTTCTGTCCGCTCTCTAACTCTCGTAAATGTACTCAGATTGCCCAGAAATTTGTGGATGTTAATGACGTTTACCATAGCACGTTCCTGTATTTCAAGTGAAGTTTGTAGCACGTTTAGTTCATTTACAAGGGCAGTCAAACGTAATCCATTACATTACGGCCAATGGGAAAAATCGTTTCAAAGGATTTTTAATGATGTTTCACGCTTTTAAACATAATAAAATTGATATGCATTTATGAAGTACACTAAAATATGCATTCTGTAGAACATGCGTTGCAAAGAATAGTTATTATTCATTTACAGGAACATACAAATGAATTCCGTTACATAATGATATAGGGGTGGAGGGAATTGTTTGCGGCGTATTTTAATTATGTTAAACTATTTCATATAAAATGAAATTGTTATACGTCGCTGAGGTTTTCTATAACTTATTTCATGTGTAATATGAAGTGCGTAGCATTTACAGGGACACACAAAAGATTTCAGATACTATACTGTATCCGAAGTACGTACATTAGCGATGATTGCTGGAAATGCATTTTTAATTATGATATGCGCTTTTATGTTTCAATATATTTATTCATACTATATGGTGTGTATAAATGCTATAATTCATATGGAAGGCTACATAAAACAATTCGTAAGCGTTACTGCGTATCAGTGCAAATTGCTTAAAGGTGGTTTTAATTATTTTCACGCTGAAGTATATTTAGTTTACAAAGGAATGTTTGTAGAATAAAATGGTATACAGGGTGAAACAAAGATTTGGATACATGGCCGTCTATAAGCGATAATTTCTGGAAATGTGATTTAAGTAGATTTAAGTATGTTTTAATTTGAATTAAATTTTAGCTAAATAGTGGCGTGTAATAAAGGTTCTAGGTAAATTACAGGGTTGTACAAAAGGATTCAAGTATGTTTCCATCTATTAGTATAAATTGCTGAAAGAGAAATTAGAACCTGTTATGCGTTTTCTTGCTAAACTAATATTTCCCATTATATAGTATACATATCAACGTACAGATCAAATACAGGGCTGTACAAAATAATTGGAGTACATATTTGACTATGAACGGTAACTGCTGAAGTCAGTTTGTTAAACATTTTATGCATTTTCTAAAGTATTTATTTTGTTATCTTATTTACCATATTTCCCTAAATAACGATCTTTTAAAGCCTTCAGGAAGTGTTGGAACGTGTTTCATAATATATGCTTAGCGCATGAATTTTCTTTCTTGTTGAAAATAGAAATATTCGATGTAATGCTATTTTTAACTTTTTGACACACTTACTAAACATATGTTGTTTTATAAATGCCAGCTAATTATTGGAAGTTTAGAGTTTAATACAAGATGATGTCTGATAATTCAAATATAATTCTTGTTAAATTGTGTAATAAGGGGTTTTATATACTACGACATTACATATGTCGCGAAAAACAAATACATTTTAAATATTTTTATATATTTTAAATATTTTGTAAAAAATAGTATTTGGAATAATATGTAAAAATTTAGAAAAAAATATCGCATAGCATTATTTAAAAAAATATTTTTTAAATGGTATCAGTCTAATATATCATGTAAAGAAACTATTAAGATCAGTTTTAATACATAGTTTGAGATTGTTAAGAGATTGTTTCACAAATAAAACATGTTTCAATATTAAAATATATAAATGACAGAAAAAGTATGATAATAAAAATACAAAAAATAATGCATACAATTTTCATTAATTTTCTAATCCATATTTTAAACCCATAATATTTTTTTATGAATAAACTCAATGGAATTGAATGAATTTTGACAAAATGAACTCGTAAAAACTAAATGAAGAATTTAGATCAAAAGAATAATTTAAACGTTTGTTTGAGCATACAATACTTCAATTTCATTTACTGGCAACGAAATACTATAAACAAAACATTTCTTTTAAAGGAGGATTTTGAGAAATTTTTAATCAAATCCTTTTAGAATTCACTTATTAAACAGCTTCAAAATAAATAAAACCATTCTGCAGCATTCGTGAAGAATTTACATTCTATATTAAAGAGCAACAAAAGTATTTGATTTTTAAAAGTACAGTTTAGTTTTAAGTTACAATTAGACTTTTTATTTTGCCGTGTCTTTCTCGTTTGCTTTTAGTTTGTTCAAAATTATAAACTATGGGCTTTTGAGTAAATTTTATTTTGATTTTTGTATTTATGGAAACAAACATAAGGCTATGTTATTATAGTCAAATTTGAAACAAAGTATGCATTACATTTTTTCTTTTGTAATCTGAATGAGTGAAAATCAAAAAAACGTGATTTTTATTTTTCGTTCAAATATCAAAATAATTAAAACAGAAGTGTTGATTGTTCTTCTATTAAAATAAATATCCAAATTACTTTTCTTTGCTTTCAGGCATTCATTTTATTAAAAACAAAGATAATACAATCAAAGGTGTTTATATTTTAAAGGTTAGAATCGTTACTCTTTGTAAAACGAAATAGATATATCCTGCGTCTATTGGTGCTTTTTACTTTATGGAAGATAGTTATACAAAATTTTGATTACTTTTGCTTGAGCTATTTCCCACGGAATAAATAAAACAAATTTTTTCCAGTAAATATATATATATATATATATATATATACAACACTGGTGAGTCCTGCTTCAATAATGAAACCTATGATAATCATAAACGTTTTACTAAAACCGTGAATCATCTGATAATGTGTGTATTTTTTTAAATACTTTTTTGACTATACAAGAATAAAAACTCATTTAATTTTACTTCTTATTTTTATTAAATTTGCAATTTGAATATTGTCTGCGATGAAAATTGTTTTAAATACAGAATAATTATGTTTGTTAATCTTTCAAATAAATTCTCCATTTCAGGAGATATTTTGAAAGTTTCTAAATTAAAAAAAAATGGTAGAAAATAAACAGTACCGACATTTCGCTTTTCAACAAATAAGATGTTGCCGGAAATATTTATTCAAGCCACGGTTTCCACGAAAATACTAATACATATATAAATATATTTAGCCCCCGGCATGCTATCTCCCAGAAATTAAAGTGTCGTTTCCAAAAAATTAAAAAAATTGTATAAGCCAGATGTAAAACAAAGCCGATGTATCATTGTACGGAATCATCTCTACTGAAATTTTTAAACTTGTAAGCCTTGCCCAATTTTAATTTTTATACAGTCGTATAGGGTAAAAAAAAAAAGTAATTGTAAATGCAACTTGTATGAAAACCGCATCTCCATTTATTTTTCAGATTATTTTGTAGTGTTTAGCGCAATTTGTTTTATTTTGGCAACTCAAGTACTCTATTTATCTATAAAGTAAACGAAAAATAATTTGAAAATCGCAGTTATATCTTTTTGTTGCCATTTTCTCATAAAAGCTGAAAAAAAAATTAAAATACGTGCTAATTTGAAAAAATATAAATCAATGATTTCTTATAAAACATGGAGATATTATAAACAAAATTTCATTTTAAGTATATATATATTAATATTACAAACAAATGAAGGCATATGAATCATGAGATACTGAAATTTTTGTTGAGTTTCTTGAGTGACGATATCCCTTTTTTTTTTTTTTTTTTTGGGATTTGTGTATTATTCAGAGACGTTCTATGCAAACTTTACTGTGGCTGTTGTTTAATACTGGATCGCAAATGATGAATTCTTCAGAGCATGCGGATGACGTCAGTTATACTAATATTATAAAGAAGTAAAGTTTGTTTAATTGCTTGTTTATTTGTAGTAGGTAATCTCTGAAACTACAGAGTCGATTTCAAACATAATGGTATCAAAATGACATTGTTTGTACCTGTTCGAACATAGGGTATATCTTATGTCCATGCCACTACCCAAAAAGCGCGCAGGAGCAAAAAACATTCTAAAAATGCGATTTTTGTGTTCATGAAGGGCACAGAAACATGAAATTTGGAATGGTAGTTACTTATAAGATATAAATGATCGGCAAAAACATTTCTTAATAAATCGAAAAAAAAAAGGAGTGAAAATGCACAAAACGCGTTCTAAAAATCATTCTAAATACCGATTTCTACACTATCCCAGGAAGTACCGAACCGATTTAAAAATAATGGTGTGGAATCTATGGTGACAGCTCTCGCTCCAAAATAGGCTGCAATTTATATCGGTGCCACTACCCCAAAAATGGTGCAGAAGCAAAAAACATTCTAAATTGTCTTTTTATGATATTGAAGGGCTAGCAACTTGAAATTAGGCATGGTAGTTACTTATAAGATTTAAATTATCTCTAAGAACCTTTCCTCAAGAATTCGAAAATTAAAAAGGGTGAAAATCAGCGAAAAGCGTCCTAATTTTTTTTTCTAAATTGCTATTTCTACGCAGTCTCAGAAAGTACCCAACCTATTTCGAAAGTAATGGTTGGAAATTGATGGTGATAGGCCTTACTCTAATATAGGCTCTATTTTATGTCAGTGTCACTACGAGCTGGAGGTGGCAAAAACACAAAATGTTCTAGATTTCTGTATTGTTGAAGGGTCCAGCAACTTGAAATCAGGCATAGTAGTTACTTATAAGATTTAAATCGCTATAAACTTTTTCCAAAAATATTGAAATTTAAAATGGGTGGAAATGCACTAAAAGCGTTATAAAAAACGTTCTAAATTTCGATTTCTTCGCAACCCCAGAAAGTACCCAACATATTTCAAAAGTAATGGTTGGAAGTTGATGATGACAGCACTTGGTGTAACATAGGTTCCATTTCAGGTCGGTGTCACTACCACCTGGGAGTTGCAGGAGCAAAAAACGTTATATATTGCAATTTTTGTGTTAAAGAAGGGTCTAGAATCATGAAATTAGGCAGGACAGTTACTTATAAGATCTAAATGATCTCTAAGGACATTTCGTAAAAATTGAAATTTAAAAGGGGTGAAAATGAGTGAAAGGAGCTCTAAAAAACGTTCTAAATTGCAATTTCTGCGCAAACTATGAAAGTAAGAACCGTTATGAAAAATAACGGTTTGCAATTAATGATGACAACCCTTGCACAAACTTAGGCTCTATTTCATGTCGTTGCCACCACCATCTTGGAGTTGCATTTGCAAAAAACTTTCTAAATTTTGATTATTGTGATACTGCAGGAGCTAGCAAGTTGAAATTTAGCATGGTAATTACTTATAAGATGTTTATGTTCTTAAGGAACAGATTCTTAAAAATTCGAAATTTAAAAGGGGTAAAAACGTTATAAATTGCGATTTCTACGCAATCTCATGAAGAATAAACCGACTTAAAATTGATGGTGACAGTTCCCGCTGCAACATAGTCTATATTTTATGTTGTTGTCACTACCTTCTGGGGATTACAGGAGCACAAAATCTTCTAAATTGCATTTTTTGTGTTACTGATGGGTCTAACAATTTGAAATTTGGGATGATATTATTTCAAAGATGCAAATACTTTCTATGAACTGTCGAAATAAAATTCCTAATTTAAAAGAAAGAAGTGAGAGAGAAGCGTCCTATAAACATTCTAAATTACGATTTTTAAGCAATCTTATTAAATACAAAACCGATTTCAAACATATTGGATGCAAGTTGATGGTGATAGAACCTGCTCAAACATAAACTATATTTTATGTCGATGCCACTACAACCGAGGGGAGTGCAGAAGAAAAAAAGGTTTAAGGAGCAAATAACTTTTAAATTGCGATTTCTGTGATTCTGAAGAGGCTAGAAACTTGAAATATGGCATTGTAGTTACTTGTAAAATATAAATTCCCTCTAAGAACATTCAAAAATGAATTCGAAAGTTAAAAGGGGTGAATCGAAGGGAAAGAACGAAAATAGTTCTAAACCAGTCCTAAATTACGATTTCTGTGTAATCTCAGGAATCAATCTAATATTATTTAAACGTGATGTGGGCAAGAAGAATATCGCGTATGCAAAATTTTGCCTCCATTAATACATAAAAGCCGTTGGTCCGAGTGTGCAACTGTCATTCGCGATAGGAACGTATAGGAATATGTTGCACTTCACTAATGGGGTAAAAGCTGATGCGCATTTTTTCTACGGAATTGCAAATGAAAATGTCTCAGAGACTCAAAGATTGTACGAATTGCCGTTTCCCACACTGCTTTTGTCAATTAATCGTTCTTTGTGTGTTTTTGCATCATATAACAGCATCATCTTCATCGCCCTTTATCGCATTTGCGTTTTAATTATGTTGATGCATTCTTTGATGAAAGTTTCTTGTTTGGATCTGTACTATCGCCTCTTAAAGTTTTGTCCATCTTTTATGAAACACCCTACATTTTATATCCGTCATGTGATTGCACTTATCACTTATATTTATGGACATATTTAGAAGTAATTATGCAGGTGTGGAACCGATTACGTGGACTAACTTGATTGGCCATCTATCGCGACAACATGGAAATTTTAAATACAAAAAATATACAACGAAATTAGAAATCAAAAATTGTTTCTTTCTTAGGTATTAAATCATGATACAGGAATTCTGGAACGTATTTTGTTTTGTCTCTGTTTTATAAAAAATGGTATGGTAATGTAGCTTGACATTATAGGGTAGCTGACTTTTTCATTCAAGGCATAGAATTTAAAAAAATAGTTTGCTCTATAATAGGTTTTAATTTATGAGTATTAGAGGACGTGGTTTTTCGCAAATATTATTTCACTGTAATTATTTTTGCAATTCTCGGTCGTTTAAAACTACACCGATATATTATGAAATGACGTCATATTTAATATATGTACACACACACATATATATATACATTTGCTTTCGTAAAACATTCACAGAGATAGATACATGTGCCCAATCATGCATACGTAACGATGTCCACCAGCCTCCACTTCTCGCTAAGTTTTGGAATACTTCGCGAAAACATCATAAACTTTAGCGGCAACATAGGTCTCCGTTACAGGAGTCAATTTTCTGTCAACGTATGTGAAATTCAGATTGATATTCAGCATTCACGAAAACTGATAATCTTTAAAATTAAGTTATTTTACTCATTTTAGTTTTGAGTTTTTGAGCAAAAATAACTTGATTCTAGCCAGGAAATAAGGAAACTACCTTTTCCTCCCGTTGCAGTCTGGAAGGATATATTTTTTTTAGCTGAAGTTATACAGTTAGAACAAAAATTGACTAATTTTTCATTGGCAATAATAATCCACCTCGGAAGGACAATTTTCTATAAATATGACTGATTTCTAAACTGCAAACTGCTACTATTTATAACAGCATATTTTACATAGAGAAATCATTAATAAATCGCAGAAATTTTCTATTTAAGAAATCGAAAATTTCTTTTTTTTCTTAAATCGCCACAGTAAATCAAAGATATTCAAAATTTACATTTTTAAAAAATATTATCTAAATTTTATACAACGGTTTATTGTAACCTACAGAAAATAAAACATTAGATCAAGTTCTTTAAAGTTTCAACAAAAAAAAATAAAACAAAGGGACATCTTCTATTTTCCGAAGCAACTCACACATTTGCATTAAGAGTAATAACAGTTAATGGTTTATATCACAAATGAAAAGGCATTGCACCATCATAATTCCAAGTTTGTTAAATAATAATAATCATACGGACGTTTTTACTTTTTCTCTTTTTTTTTAATTGAAAGCTGGAGAGTTTTAGACGCATAAGACAGCAGTAATTTGATGACACATTTTCTTTCCAATTAAAGGTATATTGTCGCAGTATATTGTTCGCGATTTCTTAAAGTATGAGTACATATTTTATATAAATAACTACAGTAATTAAAATAGTATTTTATACAATGCTATTTCCAGAGATATATCTGGAAATATTGATTTTTTTTTTTTTTAATCACGAACAAACGAAGAATGTTTAACATGGAAATCTGTCCTTTATTTCAAAGATGATTGGATGCGCCTTTTTGAAAGGGGTTAAATAAGAAAAAAACAAAACAAAAAAGAACGACTTTTTTAAAAATACAGAACAATTTGTCGAATGTGTTTATTACTCTAGCAATTACATATATTCATTACTTTATTAAATTCATTCTAAAATCTTCTGCCACTCTCTGTAATTCATTGTGCAATTTTATTTTTAAAATTTTGTGTTCGTTATGATTGGTTTTTATCAGTGAGTGTTGATGATATTTAAAATGTTATTTAAATTGAATGACGTTCCAAAATCCAAGCTAACTTAAAATAATACGCGAAAGGAGAACAATTGCATTAGTGTTGAATTAAAACCAAATTTAAATTTTCACAAGTGCGTCTTGTGAAGATCTTAGTTTGCGAAATAAATGTTGTAAAGTGTTTATGTAATCTTTATGTCAACAAATGGAATTAAACTAAATTCTTGTACTATAACAATATTAAGATTAATCCAGTTTATCTCTTTATAGCTTGGTAAAATTTAGATGTACATAAAAGACTATATTAAAAAACAAAGTAACAAAAATGAAGTATATTACGAATAAAAATCAAAATGTTTAAATTAGAACACTGTCTTTTGAATGAAAGCGAAATTGCATCAAAATTTTGAAAGACGAAAAATATAAAAAATAACGAAAAAGCTAAGCAATACTGAATTTTATAATTTTAAATTATTCGCTGCTGTCGAATATATTTATTAAATATTATAACCATACCATACATTCAATCTTTTATTGAACTCTATCTAAAATTTGCCGACCGAAATTTTTACAATTTTAGGTCTACATATTTTATTAGATTAATTCATGTCTTAGTCTTTCTAATCAAAACTGAAATTAATAGATCTAAATGTGTAAATATATTTTATAAGCGTTCAATGTCCTTAAATTAATTAGGATGATTTAATAAATTTCGGGAAAAGTAACAGCGATAAAAGTTATCCTATTGAGACAACAATGCAAAATAAGAGCATTTTTCTGTTGTAGGTCAATTGCCTTGCAACTGGGTATATTAATATACGGCTATTTATAAAAGGAAAATTCTAAATAAAAAATAAGATATAATCAATTAAATGTCTCTTCTAGCTAAAAATATGCATTAGTAATACATTTTATTAAAAATTTTACTTTAATATTTCTACACTTTTTCATTAACAATCATAATCAATAAAAAAAAAAGAGTATTTTTCGACAAATTAGATATTTTCATATTTGCACCTGCTACAAATTTTGGCTGCAGCATTTTATAAAGAAAAATTACTTGCATAAACCATTTATTTAAAAAGTCGAATTTTTCTGCTGTTAAAAAATAGTTACAACAATTTCGTAGCATTTGGCAGCTATTTGTTTTTGAGGAAACTTTTATCAAAAATATCCAATTTTGCAAAAGCTTTTTTTTTAAAATATCTGAAATTTTTTTCAAAGTGTTATACTAACATGCAATAGGATAAAGATATATATATATATAATTTCAGACAAATTTTTCATAATTTTTTTTTACTATGTAGGTTTTTATAGGTTAAGAAATTTTACATTTAATTTCACATTTAAAACTTTCACAATTCAGTTTCATTTTTTTTTTTTAATGTAAATGCTTAAATGGCGTAGAACCACCAGCGTGAAAAATTGCCCAAGCCTAGATTCAAACCAGGGTGACTATACGCATCAAAATTTTGCCATTATGCTACCTGGACGATACCAAGCCTAGCACTTCTCACTCTTGCTTTCTTTCTAACAGATGATCAGGCCCCTACCTGCGGAGTTGCCCCATCATAATGGATTTTGTACATGGCATCCGGGCGGGTGAGCGCCTAATCGCCAATAAACCTGACATTTTTGCATCGATCGTCATCCTATCTCCAGTGCCTACTGTTCGTTTTGTGTATATTTTGTTTTGCCAGTTACTTACAGTTTGGCACCTGCATATTTCTACTCGAGTTGGTCTCGTAATTTAGAACCTTGATCACATGACGAGACCTTCACCTGTTAAGGGACCTCCAGAGATATAATTCACAGGTAACTTGGAGGACTTTGCCCTCAAGACGGGTTTTACATGCACTAGGCGCTATTAGCGTACAGGACGGAATTTTAACCGGAAGGTAGACTGGGTCCTGCGACCAGCGGCTACGAGTATAATGCTCTCCCAGCTGCCCGATCTAATTGGGAAAGCTTGGAATTTTTGAAGCCTAATTATTGATGCGTACTTGTCAAATGAAAATGATAATTTTTGGTATGGGGGGGAAGAGAAAAAAAAGAATGGAGCTTGGCAGATAGACAAGTTGCACCGTGTGCTAATTTTGAGCCGAATTGTTAAGCAAAATTAACGATGCAAGGGGGATGAGACTCCGCCTTTCTACCGTACCCCACTAGGTAAAAACTGTCTTCCTGGGCTCACTTCTCACTCTTATCTGTTGGCAAGGCTTCAACCACAGCACACGATGGAATAATGTCCGTGAGAATGTCCAGAAATTATATATATATATATATATAGATTTATTTACTTTCATCGATGCTGGATTTCCCTTTCTTTCATGTTCGCTTCAGGGTTGGTGGCTCACGGCCATTATTCCACAATATGCTGCGGCCGCAGCCTTGCCAACAGATGATAGTGAGAAGAGCTGGCTTGGCTTAGCTCAGCTAGTTTAGTGTCAAAGCATTGACGCGTATTGCCAGTGACCCAGGTTTGATTCCAGTCTTGAACACCTTTTCACTCTATTAGTTCTAATACTTTTAAGAAATTAAATAAAAAAAAAATGAATATGCAACAGCATTTTTTTTTTTAGCCAAAATTAAAACACATGGACAAGTTTGATTTTCAGAAACTGTCCGAAAATTAATTTTGAGGAAAATAGCACTTATACATTTTATTTCTAAAAAAGTCTACATTATACCACGAAATTTGAATTTTTGGGATCTTCAATAAATATGAAATAGACATATTTTGGCTTTAATTGAAAACTGATGAATTTTAGATGATTTTTTTTTTCAAAAAAAATATTTGAAGATTCTATTGTCCTCTAACTGAAATACCGTTATCACCATAATCCCTTTGTAGTTACTTAAAACTCGAGTAGGAAATTTATATAAATATTTGGTATAAATATATTTGGTATAAATATTTATATAAATATTTGGTATATTTATATAAATAAACGGTATTACACTCAAGTAATGTCATTTCTAGACAAACATGGAAACATTCATTTATTTTTAATAAAGTAACTCAAAATAATTACTTTACAAAGGGACGTAACAATGTTTAATTTGAAAAACTATCTGTTGATTCAAAGCTTGATTGTATGCGACATTTAGAAAGACCTTTAAATTAACAATAAGAAAGAAAATAAACAAAACCGACATTTCACATTTCAAATTGGAACGCTTATGCCGAAAGTATTTATTCCACAACATTTAAATTTATTCTATATTTTACAGATTCATTTTAAAATATGCTGACAATCCCAGACGTACTTTGTATAGTTTTATTTTGTTCATTTTTATGAGATTAGGATTAATTTTTGTCAGAAAGATTCAATAATATTTCTAATCAAATTTAAATTGAATGACGTTCCAAAATCCGAGCTTACTTACAATAATACACAAAAGAATGAAAATTCGCTTTCGTATTGAATCAAACAGAAATTTAATTTATCAAAACTGGCTTTTGTGAAGATCTCAATGTATGAGATAAATTTTGTAAAGCGAATAATTTCCCTATTTTACTAAGACTGATGAGTAACACAAGTATAAATAAGATTTATGGTATTAACATTCGTTCCTTAGAAAAAAAATTTATAGTTATTTTATGTAAATATTATAATTATGTTAGACTAGATTTAAGACATATATTTTTTTGATCAATGTCGTTTCTAGACAAACGTGAAATATTGAATTTTAAAAATAATACAATACTATATAAAATATTTTAAATTTAAATATCCACGGAAAACTTTGAAGAACAAAAATTTATCTAACGTACAAGTTTAAGTTACAATTGTATATATCGAGGGACGGTACATATTTAGTAGAATGATAAAGTTGTCCACCAAATAGATTAAAATAGATTAGATAGGCAGAAAGTCATGTATAAGAAAATCATTCTAATTGCATGTGAAATGTGCATATATATACAGTAAAACAATCATAATCAGTTAACCTTTTAACTGACATTTTTATTAAGCGTTGGTTCTTGGAAAATTTAAACTCACAATATACTATATATATTTTTATAGTCCTATGTCGGTTTATGTACAACGTTTGTAACTTCAAAAAAGATTCTATAAACATACCAGGAGAAGTTTTGGAAATATTTTAGATGGTTGTGCAGATGGGTATTCCTTTAATTTTACAACTACAACACAGAAATAAATCACTACAATAAAAAAATACAAAGTGAAATGTATTACCTTTTTTAAATAGTAATGTACTATTTAATAACTCCCCCTATTTTTGATTGAATGTAAAAAAAAAAGAACTTGGAAAACAAATTGCATTGTACAGTCGTGGGAAAAAAAGTAATCACCCCCTACTAACTCTGCAACTAAGTAAGTATAGTAGAAGAAAGTTTGCTGGTACCAATCGATTGGAAATAAAGTCTACTTTTATTTGATGTATATAAAATTTGCTTAGTGGGACATCTACAAATCAAAACCTGATCAAACTTTGTTTTTTTTTTGGTTTTTTCAATGGAAATACCTAATTTTGACAATACATTTTAAATCTTCGGTTCATACTATACCTAGATACGAAATGTCTAGTCATACGGATGTTAAGTTTATGAATTATAAACATTAAAACATTAGAGCTTCTAATATTAAATTACATTTTCATATTTTTTATTAATATCTACTGAAATTATAACCCTAATGCGATAATTTTGTGTGTGGTTATAATACTAAAAACCAAAACATAAATAAATTGAATTTGTAATTTTAAAAATTTTACAATATGAATTATGAATACTAAATAAAACAGGTGTTGCTATCTAACATACACTGTATTCACAAATTAGAACAGGTTGTAAAATAAACATATGATTAATAAACAATTAAATTTAAAAAATCAAAAAACCCGACTGCGTAAAAAGCGAACTAATTAATTATTTCTCATCTATGTGAAACTATTTTTTTTAATTCCTACTATTAGCTCACACTCTCACTATATATATCTTGTTCAAATTTTAAATCGTTAATAAAATACTTATTATTCATCCAATCAAGCTCAAATAATTTTTTTAAAACTTGTAGCGGATGACACTTGTTGTTAATCGAGATTTTTTCAAATATTAATTCATTAATTAAATTAAATTAATTAATTTTCAATAATCGAGAGAGCCCTCTTCTTGATCAAAGAAATTTAAGCGCCACTCAAATGGAAAGAAGAAAGGGAGAATTTTTTTTTTTCTCGTATTGACCTAAGTAGGAATTGACTTAAAAAAAATATATTTTTTTATATTACTTGCTTAAATTACTTACCTATTTTTTTAATTTAGTTGTATTGATGACTTTTAAGTTGTATTTAATTGTTAGTTCCTATCTATAAACACTGTTTTGATGAGGTCTATAGATGTCTATGATGGTTAGAGTTGCAGTAAAGCTAGACATCCTACCTACACAACATACAGGTTGTATAATATTTTATCGGAGCTTCTGACTGTAAAATAGTCAATGAAACATCGTCTTCATTTTGAAAGACCTATCTACTGATATGCCACTCAATAGGGTGCGTAAATTTTTTTTTCGTCTCAACCCCCATTTTGTATTTTACGGCCACCATTTTGAATTTATAAAAACAAAACCTAGCCTATAACCATCGGGCCGTTAAAACGAATTTATAGAGACCTCATTCATCAAAATCCATCCAGCCGTTGGGATCTTTCGAGGGTATAAAGAAATCCACATACACAGATACGCATGAAACACATAACCCTTCTTTTCAGTCGGTTAATAATATGAGAGTTATTTTATTCATATATTTATTTTACATCATCTTTTAATTTGTGAATAAAGTGTAAGTTGGCTAGCAAAACCTAGTTTATTTATTCAATATTACAACGTAAAGCCCTTAATTATTATGTATTATGAATTATGAATATAATATTCGATATTATTTCTTCCTTTATACGAATTCTCAATTTGAAATTTTTATTTCAAGTAGTTTTCGAATTACCATTAAAAAACGGCAAAATGACGGCTTAAGTCTGTGATGTCTGTGATGTGCAGAAAAGCATAATTTGAAAAAATAAAAATCCTCATTTTATTGAAATATTAGGGCTGGCAGTAGTTGAAATATATTAAGCGCTTGAAACGGTCATATTGGAAAGAAATAACACATTTATAGAAATGACATAGTCATTTTGTAGCATTTCAAAAATCAAGTACAATCGATTAGTTTTCGAGTATTACAGCACTCCAATTTGGATACAACAAATAGGCTCATTTTTAAATAATTAATTTCTCGGAAATTAATCGTACGAATTTCATGTAAATTTGGATTTGGGCTAATTGAAGGGTGTAGAATTTATTCATTGATGTCACACTTAGGTATTACTATTGAAAAAAAAAGTCTGTGTTTATTTTGATATGTAGATAATCTCCTAAGCAAAATTTACATACAATATTTAAAATTACACTTTATTTCCAATCATTCGGTACCTGTAACCTTCTTCTACAATAATTTATTGTAGAGTTAGTAGGGGGTGTTTACTTTTTTCCCTCGAATGCCTGCTTTTTTATATGTATTTTAAATAGATCTAAGGAGTTTTAATGAACTGATCATTTTACAAATCTATTTATGATTTGTATTCATGCGATACGGTGTTCTGAAATAAAATATAAAACTGACAGATGGTATCAGTTGTGTGCGAGGGCGAGTAGTTTGTAGTTCGTGTATTTTTTAATCGGTAACAAGTGGCGGTTCGAAACTGACGGATAATCGAAGTTTTAGTGTATATGTGTGTGCTTGGTTTTAGACTCATTTAGTAAGTTTAGTGTTAATTATTTTACCATTTAACTTAGAATTATCTGATTAAGCGAATATTATATTGCTCTTTATATCTATCTACATCAATAACTGATTAGTTTTCACTTTCATCTGTGTACCTTTACGTTCACTTTCGTGAAGTGTCACATCTGCAAAATTCTAGACAAAGATATTCTACTTCGGGTGTAAAATACGTCGAAGAGATAAATTCAATTTCGAATTGCAATTTTTAAATTTATGTTCTTAGAAATTTTTTATTTTGATCGTACAGATCTTTTAAGTTACAGAATCGAAAAAAAAGAATATCATTCAGAACCAGTAACATATTTAACTGATTTGTCGCACATATTTAAAAAAAAGAGATTTGTGTTAAACGTTTCATATTATTATCAAATCACAAACAAACTTCTTTCATTTTGGTTCTCTTCCATAAGTCTGATTCTTTTTAGTTTAGGCTCCAACGTTTCTAACTTGTATGCTTTTCTCCCTCTATTGTTTTCTTAACAGGCATTTTAATTACGAATTCTTTTATTAATTTTCTGACGTATTTAATCATCGAAAATACGATACATTTTCTTGTTCAACTCACATTGTTTCCAATAAATTATTATTTGCAATGAGCGCTGCAAACATCCGTATCCCTTTCAGACTTAGTCGTGAAAATCGTGAAGGCATTACTTATTTAATCCATCATTAAGTTTAAAATACTGTTGCACTCACAAGTAAAGTTTATGACGATAAATTCCAGTTTTACAGTTTATAAGTTTTCTGGCGGATAGTACCTCTGTATAAATTTCTAGAATCTGAAGGATTTGATCATTTTTACATGTTGGACGAGGGAAAATATCTTGGTCTTAAAGATATAAGAAATAATAAAATGATCTTTGTAAAATTCAAGTACAAAACGTATTGTTAAAAAAATGTTATATTTATGCTGAATTTAAAAGTTAGTTGACAGTGTGTGTTTACTCTGACCAGTGTATACTTTTCGTTTTTTTTTTTTTATTATTTACTTTGTTTTCCAAATATGCATCCATACAAAAAAAAAAAAAAAAAAAAAAAAAAAAAAAGAACAATAGTCTCTGCCTCACGTAAGCTTTTGAGAAACAATTTAAAGAAATGTCGCTACTTTTTTTTTATGCAACTGAGAATATCTAAAATTGTGCGGGGCTGAATATATCCTAAGATAAGCAGATTGTAATATCTTTTCTGCTTATTTTAAATTCAATCCAGTTGAAATGGTTTTTGAATTATTATTTTGCATGCATCTTTGAAACGGTCATTAGGCTTTTTGGAAAATAGAATTGCTTCACAGTTAAAAAAAATAAAAGTTAAAAACAAAAATAATATATAAAGATCTTTTCCATTTCATATTAACGTTTTTTTTTTCCTCACTTTATTCTATATAATAAGAAGAAATTATTGAGAAAGTGGAAATTTTCGCTTGCATTTGTGATGATTTTTCATGTTTTGGCATGTCCTGAATAAATTCTGTTTATTTTTGGAAAATATTTGTCTACTAGTTTATGCGTAACACAAATTTTCTGGTCAGTTTATCTCAAGAACTAATGCCTAGAAATTGCTTAAACTTCCTATTCAGTTGTATCGTGACATGGCCTGGCAATGATTAGACGTGGCTGCACATTTCTGAAGTAATGAGGCTGCTAAGCTGCAATTTTTTCAATATTCGTATGATAGCTATATTTTAAGAGCCAATGGCCGAAGTTGCATCAGACTTCTCATCCTATTAAATCTGAACATAAATAGATGCTTATTACGTTTGTGTTATATCAACCAGCAGGCGTCGCCTCTATGCAGCGATTTTCACTATTTAACAAATACCAATCAATAAATAAACTAGGAAATTTCATGAAACTGCATGTTCTCTTAGACCCTGACATAAATACATATTGACTCCATTTTGACTTTGTTCGTTGTACAGTGTTCACGACTATACTATAATTTTGGACATACTCCTAACCGGATCCACAATCAATAGATACAACTTAGAGTGGGTTTGCTCCGTTAATAACTCCATTCTTTAAAATCTTCTACACTTTTAACCACATTTTAGTCAAAATAGCTCGTTTATGAATCCGATCTCTGGCTTTGCTATGGTTTTCAAAATTATTATTCCTAACATATTTTAAGAGACACGTTATTGTTGTGTGTCATTTTATATTGCATAGAAATGTACCAAATTTTTTATTTCAATATACTGATTAAAAAACATATATATGCTGATCTAATTTTATACTTTAATACTCAGCAGCGAGCGCAGTTGTTCTGATCTTTTTACTATAACTCCGCGTAAAATTCGAAGAAATCCATTATGCTTTATATTCAAAATATTATAATAGAATTGTATACTTTTTCTGGTGGCCATACTACTTTTTATTGTGTTTAATATTTTTTAGAGCACAATGTATTTTTTAAATGAAATTCTTGATTAAAAAAAATAAATGTACTCAGAATATTTTCATAAGATTAATTATAAATTATTAATTGCCTCCAACATTTTGTTGAACCGTACGACTGTTAGTTAACTTCATAATGCAAAATTTAACTAATATTTTAAACACACTTCTAAGGTACAGCACGAAAGGTAAAGTATTTCATGAAGATAAAATAACGCATCGCTTACTATAAAATATTTATTACACGCATTATAACAGTAGACATATCGAGCAGAATAATTTGATATTTTTAGGGTTCCGTACTTAAAAAGTAAAAACGGAACGATTATTAGATCATTCCAGTGTCTGCCTGTCCGTCTGTCACAGCCATTTTACTTGTAAACTATGAAACATGCAAAATTCAAATTGGGGAAAATATTAAAGACTATTGACCGACATATTTACAGTTATTGAACATTCAAAAATATATTTAGGAAGAATGTAGAGGGACTAATTAAGTTACTTGGAAAAAAATATGTTTTCTTTGTATATCATGTGGGGTATCGTATAAAAGCTTTCTAAAGGCTGAACTCAAAAATACTTTTTCTTTAATTTTAGGTATTATATTTTCAGAGATATCGTCGAAAATGTAGTACAAAAATGAGTTCCCCCCTCCATCTATTTCCGAATCTGCTGAAACTAAAATTATGAAAAAATTAGAAGTTGTAGACATTTAGTTAAACCTTGCAGGACAATTATAGCGATTACCCTAGGTCACATAGTTTTTGAAAAATGCGCATTTTTCCTTTATACACAAATTTCGATTTGTGGGCGTTGAGAAAAGGAGTTGAGGAGCGCTGGTGTACTTATCGTCGCAGAAGTATAAAAGCATTTTTGATAGTGATTTTCGAAAATAATCGTCGGTAATTAGCCGAGGTATTAACCCTTAAAGACACGGGGTGTTTGGAGATACATAACGAAAGAGGCTGCGTACTCTATGTTCCATCAGCTTTTAGAGCCCAGATAACAACCTTTAATAATATATTTGTGTAATACAAGGCCCAGTAACAATCTGAAAGCAATAAACGTCATTGTTTTTAACAGACTAATTAAATTAGAATTAATCACGTAAATTCTCTGAGATTGGCGACTAGTTTGCCTTGAGTGATTCTCGCAAAACGCCTATCGTGGATTAAAATGTTAAGTAAAAACGTTCTGGAAAAACGCGTGCGGAGAAAGGCGACGTTGCAAAACTGCGAACTCCTTTCGAAGCGCGCTTAGCACAATGCCAAGTTTAAACCTTGAACCATGATTTTGTTTTATCTACACTGTAAAAAAAAAAAAAGATTATTACTACGCTGAATTTAGTTTTATGAAATGCCAAATGAACTTTAAATATGCACAATTTTTATTGTCATTACCTAATAAAGTTCATTATAAACATATTAGGATATGATTAAAAAAGAGTGATACATAATAGCAATATCTTTTACTATTTGGGCTTCATATATCTTTGAAATTTATGACATACCCATTCATACTTTTCTAGTATATACAGCTTCACCTAACCCTACGTTGTATAGTTTTTTACAAGGTCTTATCATTGTTTTAGCAACGTTTTTTTAATAATACGATTAATAATTCATATATTTATTGTACAGAACCCTCTGAGCGCGAGTAATTCTTGAACTTCACCGTTTATTTGCGATATAATTAAACTTCCTATTTATTTAAAATAATAAAAAAAACTATTTCATGTAATACAGAAAGCATTTATAAAGTTAAAGTTCACCTCTGCTACGGTACCATGGCGGTGTCGTTTGAAGGCTGTGTTCACTTGTAGTATAGGTAAAAATCCTCCAGGTCCATGTCGAGATTGTAGGGGTGCTTGAGACGTGTCGCGATGCCGTTCCGGGCCGCAAATTCACAATCACTCAACGCCCCAGCGCGCTTGACGCCAATCCCTGTAGCCAAACGCTTTGGCGAGAATTGAACTTCTACACGCATGCAAGTCTGAAGCTAATTTAGACTTTGGATATTTCGTCCATTTTATCGCGTATTTCTTGCTTACGAAATACTTGCAAGAATACGAATGCGAAATAATAAATGCATATTTCATCTTCTGAATAATTATATATGCATTATGAACAAGTGAAGTATTTAATCTTATAGATATATGATCTATAATAAGACTGACCTTTCGGCTCCGAAGCTAAAGTATTTATTTCTGGAATTTTAGACGTATCATGTGCTGCCATCTAGTGTCAGCACACAAAATACATTACAACAGTCGTCTTTTGAATAATGCACGAGCTGACTATATCCATGTATATATATTGTGAACAAGTGAAATATTCTATCTTATACACCCACTCTATAACTTTGACCTTTCTTTAAACGATCACGATAAATAAATGAGAATTCACCATAATTATCTGAGTTACTAGTTGAGAGTATGGTAAGATAAGTGGTTTGTTGCTGATAGATAACAGGTTAAAAATATACAATTATGTACATACACCCCCCCCCCCCTTCCTTAAAAATTTTGGTTCATAAAAAATGGGAAATAAAAATTTAGCCTTTATTAATTTGTTTTCATAACTTCTCCTTGTACGCTCTGATGATTTTATTATTTACAATCTTGATTAAACCAGTGAGGAAGCAGAAAATTCGCAATTTTTTCCATAGTAATAGAAAACTTTGAATTTTATATACTGCCATTTGCAAAATTGAGTTTAATTTAAAGATTTTAAGGCCAGTATCTATTAATGGGATGCTAAATTACTCTTCTTTTATGAACTACTATCAAATTTATTTTTAAAAATTAAATTATACTTAATTATGATGAATTTGAAAAAGTAAAAATCTAACCAGACTCATTATTGTACTATTTGTGGTATTCTTACAGCTCTGTATTATTCCTTTAGAATGTACTTCATAGTATCAGTGCTTAACAAACTGTATAAAAAGAAATCTACATTTTTTGGAAAATTAATTCAATGATTTTATTAAAGGTAATTTGGTTAAAAATGAACGAATAATTATGTGTCCAGCATAGACCATGTAACATAAACTGTAACAAAATTTCACAATATATTAAGCTGAAAGATAAGATCTAAAAAAACATTTCGAAAAAAGATAACGCATATAAAAACCCATTTTCAGCAATTACCATCAACCGTCTGAAAAATATCCGATTTTTTTAATGCAGCTCTGAATATGAGCCATAGATTTGTACGTATAATGCATAGAATGCTAAATTTGATTCAGTTAAACGTGTAACACAGTTGAAAAATCCCTTTTAAAGCGTTCCGTCAATAAACGAAAATGTACTTGAGATCCTTTGTTCAGCCCTGTATATAATCTATGGAATTTATATACACCAAGTAATATTCAATAAATAAATTAATTAATTAATTAAAATTAAAAATACATTTAAGAACGCGTATCATAATTGAAAACGTACTTACAGCAATTATTGTTTCATACTGATTGCATAGTAAACCACCAAAACTATATGACAAACTAAGATCGTAAACTCTTATTAAGTATTTTGATTAACTATGTCAACTATTGTTTCAAATATTATATTTTCATAAAGCTAGAAACATGCAGTTTAAATTTTCAGCGTCATCCTTACTTTGTAACGATAATCTTATTTTATTATAACAGCATCAATATTCGAGTTAAGTATAATCAATAATATAACTTGTGTAGAGTGAATTAAAGCAGAATATCTGCAAAAGGGAAAAAAACTTCTCTTTTAACTCTGTAAGCGTATCCAAAATATATTCATATAGAGCGGATATGAATATTCGCACATGCAAACTTCGAACTACAGTACTAGAAACAGAATTCTGCATTCATGTAAGCATCTCGAAGTTAATTTTCTCGCCAAACAGCTTGGCTACAGCGTTTGGCGTCAAACGCGCTGGGACGTTGTGTGTTTGTGAATTTGCTTCCAGGGCAGGTAGCGATTGACTACGAAGCAGGTGTGGTTTGGCACGTTATCAGGATGCAGCTTACTGTTAGCCTCAAAGGCTGGGTTGACTCGAGTGAATTTGACTGATGATCAAACATTGTCTGCGAACATTCGAAGGCTTAGCACCGGTGTGAGTTCACCACGTATCGCACATGTTGAAGTTGTCTTCGTTTTTTCTTTGTCAGCGCACGTCTTCCATAATCTCTCGACCGTATTTGTAGCACTTGTACCAAAATACAAGAGCAGCTTTTGATAGGCTTTCATTCTCGAAAACATTTTGGATCATAGCAAACGTCTCAATAGCCACTTTACCAAGTCCCACACATAATTTAATGGCGTACTGCTTCCCGATAGATCGTTGCATTTTTAACCTTTAACCGAGCCGATGAAGAGGGACTAAACCACAGCTAAGACCACCATACGACCCAAACGGCATCTCATAGGTGACTGACATTCCGCGAGGCCTTAAGCTGATTTCTGCCTCCATTTAAAACGCCTAGCGCCTGCGCTCTGTAACGCACAGTCGCGTCAGAGATCTCATCATTTTTATGCAACCCTGTATATCTAAACATAACGGGTTCTTCCTATGAAGTGTGCCGCGATTAGGATTCGATGATGTGACGGTGGCTCTGCATCGGGTCGAACCTGTTCCGACCCATCTTTAGAGTTTTATTGAGCCGGGTTTCTTCGTAGCGTTCGGAATTGGTAGTTTTCAGTTCGGGGGGCCGCCATTGACTCACGTGAGTGTGGGTCCGTGGTTCCCCGTATTGTGCAATGCCCCAGAGGAGACTAAAGCGGGACAATTCTGCTTGGGATGCCCTACTTAATGAGACTTATCGGTGCAGGTCAGAATGACTAGCCCGGTCTCGTAGGGACCCCCTTGCAATGGGTGCCGTGGTGGTCCTGTTGGGGGGCACCGTGTTGTGGTCAGTAGTGTCTGGTACACGTACATAGCACATAGCACATCTAAACATAAAGCATTACCCATTACTTTTAGCAAACCTAAACTTTTGAAATTACTGCATTATTTTCAAAATTTATTACCAAGTCTTAAAAAAAATCTGCTTAAGATATTTACGGAAACGTCTTTTTCGCTATCTTTCGAACCACGTTAAAAAACAAGCTGGGTCCTGATTAAATTACAGGTGGTTGCGCATAGAGCACGCAGAGGGCAGAAGCCCGATGCATTATCATAAAACTATAGCATAGTCACTAGCGAATCCTTATAGTACTACCGAGACATGCGCTTTTCCTCCAGTTTCTCCGTATTGTTTTCATCTCTATATTTAATCGCAAATACTACTCAGAAATCTTATAAAAAATTAATAGAAATTGATTATGGGAAAGTGTATACTCAGTTGTAATAGCAGGATTCTTCCCTACAACCATTTTAAGGTATATTGCAAATTATTTCTTTTAATGTTTCAGACAAATACTTTCCATAAATCATCGTAAATTCAGAAATTAAAATATATTTTCAGCCACAAAAAATCAGTTTTATCCTTCTATCATCCCTATTTTTTTTAATATAATAAAATGAAAATATATATACAATTTGTAATTTAAACGGTAAGTGCAAAAGTTTTACCCGTTTTTTAACGAAAACAAAATGGCGGAGAATACGAAAAGTTAAGCATCTATGAATTCACATAAGTACCATCGCTATGTATGATCTCTTGCCATGTGTTTCTATGGAAATTAAACCCACTTAGATAAAACTCCTTTGTTTTATAATCAAATAACAGTTGTAACGTCGTTTTTACAGCCTCCACATCATTAAAAGTTCGGTGAGTGAAAGCGTTTTAAAGCAATCGGAAAAGGTGTTAGTCAGAATGTGCAAGGTCGGGGCTATACGTTATTTGAGGTAAAACTTCCCAACCAAGGTCTAGTAATTTTTTCCGAGTCCATAAAGCAACGTGAAACCTGGCGTTACCGTGATGAAACTAGCGATTGAAGAGTGATGGCCACTTAGACGTGAGGTGTACTCACAGTCTGCCCTATTGTTTGCAGTCTGCATTCATCGTTTGCTTCGGTGCGAGAGCCTCCTAGTGGGTTATCCTCTTCGCATCCCACCATACACTGGGCAAATCCTTTTCAGGATGGATCCCTGTTGATGTCGATTATATACCCTCTGCAACTCGGCAGATGGTCCTTTGACGCTTCACATTACGGTATAGTACCACTTCTCATTACCCGTTACCATTAGATTCAAAAAGGATTTCTGACTGTTACGGGAAAGTAAAGAAACACTTGTTCCGAGCCCTTCTTCTCGTTGCCCCACTGTAATCTGGTTTGGTATCCACTGATTGAACTTGATGATGAAGCTAAGTGCATGCATCCGTCTTTCGATTGTTGTTCGGAGTACTGAGAACGTTTCCGCTACTTCTTAGACGGTTGGATGTGGCGCATTGTTAAAGTTGTGTCCATATCCTCGTCTGAAACCACTGATGGGTTTCAGAACAGGAGTTACAGATCTTTACAGCTCCTGTCTCCGTCCTAAACCAACAGAGACAGGTACTATCGAACACGATATCCTTGATAAATGCTACGCAAGCTGTGGCTGCTCTAAAGGGTTTATCATACTCGTACAGTAAACAATGTATAATGTGGTCTTCCTCTCTTGCCCTGTTGTTTCCCGTTCCACAAGAGTTCTTCAGACAAACGTTGTGCCTATATATACTGTACAGCTCCACGAGTTATTGAGTATTTTCCTGATCTTGAAACGTCAGCTGTCACTACTTACTCTACTTGACATTTGTATATGCTGAAAACGGTTAGATGTTATCAATGTTATGTAATTAATAATCAATATTTCGATCATTTTATTTATTTTAAAACACAGATGAACTTAATAAAAATGTATGTTTGAATCTGGCATTAATGTAATACCTTAATTGTATATCGAATTACATAATCTGGCTTTCAAATTAAATTGCTCACTAAGGAATAAATAAAAGAAAATCCGAAACATATATTATATTTGCCGAGATAAATGCAAGTGCATTCAGCAACCAGAAGAAAGGAATAAGCATACTTTCTTTTAAGAATAGTATGTTTTAAGGCAATGCATAAAAGTAGTTGAAATATCTATTTTAAGGATTAAAGGAAAATTTATAGCAAAAGTTTATCAGCAATTTATATGTCTGCGTTCTAAAAATATTTTATATTTGTGACTGTTGCTTTCGATTTGCTCCTAAAAGTCTATATTACTTTTATTTTATGTATTATGAATATCTATGGTGTAGGTTATATATATATATACATACGTAAAACTTTATTTATTAAAATCCTTTCATATCTTACCATAAACACTTCATTTCTTAGAAATATTTTCCTATTCAACGTTTAAAGAAAAATGTAAGCATTTTGTGTAAAATAATTCAAAATTTATTCAGTTGAAATTAGAATAAAGCTTTTTCATTGAAAATGAATCTATGCAACATTTATAATTATTTATATTTTACAATGATATGCGAATTCTACTGATGAAATTAGGATATCAGATAATCAGTTGAGATAAATTCAAAATTACACAATAGAAATTAGGTGTCAGCTTGTGTTTTTTTTTTCTGTAGTTAAAGACATACTTTATATTTTAATGAATTATCATGAAGTGGCAAACCCGAAAACAAAATGCAGACATTTTATCGTTTTCCTTTCTTGCCACATTAAAAACCTGGGTTTCTTAAATTTCAGGGGGCTGAGCTTGGAGGTCGCATATTGCAGAGACCTCACCAGTAATATCATAAAACTAAAGCATAGTCAGTTGAGAATCTTGGTACTACGGCCAAGGCAGTTTATTTCCCACCGGTTTCTTGATATAGTTTTCGTATGGATATTTAATCACAAAAACTAAACAAGAATCTTATTATAAAATTAGTATATACTGATTTTAGAAAAGTGCGTAGTCATTTGTAATGGCAGGATTCACCCCTACAGTTTTTTTTTTTTTTTAAGTTTATTGCATAACTTGTCATTTAACTTTTCTGACAAATTCTCCCCTACAAATCCTAATAAACATCAGAAAAAAAAATTGCCACAGAAAATCCGTTTTTTTTCTTCTATCATACCTATTTTTTGTAATGCATTAAAAATGCAAAACAAAATATACATATATATTCAAATTGGAAATTAAAAAGTTGTAATTTAAAAATATTATGAATGTTATGCAATAAATATTTATTATTAATATATATCATTTACATCAAAATACAGATAAACTTATTGAAACGGTATGTTCAAACCCGGCGTAATGTACTACTTTAATTGTACACCGAATTACATAATCTGACTCTTAAATTAAATTATTCACTAAAGAATAAATAAAAGAAAATTTGAAATATATAATATAGTTGTTGAGATAAATGCAAGTGCAGTCAGCATCCAGAAGAAAGGAATAAATATATTTTATTCCAACAATAGGACGTTTTAAGGCAACGCATAAACAGTAGTTAAAATATGTATTTTAAGGATTAAATGAAAATTTATAACAAAAGTTTATCAGCAATTTATATGTCTGCGTTCTAATAATATTTTGTATTTGTGACAATGTTACTTTAGTTTTCCGCCTGAAAGATTATATTAGTGTAATTTTATGCATTATGTATATATGGGGGGAAGAATATATATAGAGAGAGATAGATAGATAGATAGATAAATAAGTAAAACTGTATTTATTAAAATCCTTTTATCACAAATACTTCATTTCTTTGAAGTATTTTTGTATTCAATATTTAAAGAAAAATGTAGGTCTTTTGTGTTAAAAGATTGAAAATTTATTTACTTGAAATTAGGAAAATATTTTACATTGAAAACGAATGCATGTAACATTTATAATTATTTATACTTTACAATGATGTTTAAATTTTAATTTGGGAATTAGGATCCCAGATAAAATTGCAAATTTAGACGACGGAAATTATGTTTCAGTTTGCTTTTATTCTGTAGCTAAAGACATAATTTGTATTATAAGGAATTATCATGATGTTACAAATACCAAAACAAAATATAAAAAATTGATGTGTTTTCGAAAGTATTTTTTTAAAGTGGGTAAATGTTTCGAAATCACTCACCATTTTAATATTTCGTTATAAGTTTATTTTTATAAATTAATAATTGTATCTTTCAATATTATAATTGTATATATAATAATTGTTATTGGTCAATCTATCCTTGAAGAAATTCCTTAATATATGAAATAGTTTCGATCGGAAAATCTATCATATAATTCAAATGAGAGTGATTGCAGCACTACCAATGAAAGAATTTAAAATATTATAGACTGGATGTCAAAATCAATGAGAGAAACTTAAAAAAAAATGAATTGTAAAAGTGTATAGAATCTTCCATTTATTACTAAATGAGGTATTGCATACAAAAGTAACTTTGTGACAAATTTTAAAAAGTTAATTTTTCTGCAACCATGCATCGCTAAAATACGTCTCTAATTGTTAGTAGTAATAAGGCAGTAAATAAGTAGTAAGGTAAGTAAGTAAGTAGTAATAAGTAGTAATTGTTAGTAGTAATATTAATAGTATAAGGCAAATACATACTTACTTAAAAAAATTATCCATAAAAAAAAATTAATTTAAATAGAAAAATCAAGTTAAGTATGCTCAAAGTTTTCAGCAGCAATGCACTACACTTGCTGCAAATAGTCAACACCTTAACATTTAAAGGACTGTGATTTGAATCGACACAACATAAATTTAATAAAAATTCACACCAAAATATTTATTTATTTATTTTTATAAATATTAAAAAAAAAAAAAAAAAAAAAGGTGAAAAAATATTTCCTCATTGCATTTGCATTTTTTTTCAAATAAAATTCATTCTGGTGAATTTTCAACTTTTCACTTTGGAAATACACTGCTCAAAACAATTAAAGGATATTGCAGTTTTAGGTGGATTTTGTATCTGGTAAACTGTTTAGCTGATTGATACATGGTCGACAGACATAGTAGGTTATATGAGAATAAATTACACATGTTTGGCAGAAAAAAATGCATTTTATTGCGCATTTGTGTACTAAAGGAAAAAAACACAATTTGTGCATATGAGAAAAAAGGAATAAGAAAAGGTGTTTTCTTCAAAGAAAATCATTTTCAGTAGGGGGTATGGTTTCCACGGGCGGCCAGCAACGTTGAACACCTTTGAGGCATGGACTCCATGAGGCTATTAATGACGAGTTTGGGTATTCTGCCCCACTCTTCCAGAAGAGCTCTTTCCAGTTCTTGGAGAGTTTGTGGGGGTTGTTGGCGGCCAGAAACTCGTCTTCCTAGAGCGTCCCAAACGTGCTCGATTGGATTCATGTCTGGAGAACACGCTGGCCATTCCATTCGAACGATTCCTTCCTCGAAAAGGAAATCCTCCACCAGGTTTGCACGATGTGGCCTGCAGTTATCGTCCATTAAAATGAAGTTATCTCCGATTGCTGCAGCGTAAGGGACTACAATAGGTCTGAGGATCTCATCCCTATATCGGCGACCAGTCAGAGCTCCATCTCGAATGAGGTAGAGGTCAGTGCGCCCGTCAATGGAGATGCCACCATACACCAACACTCCTCCACCGCCAAATCTGACACTTTCGTGCACGAACGCAGGATTATTCCTACTGCCACGGTCCCTCCAGATGAAAATACGCCTATTATCCGTATGCACAGAAAAACGGGACTCGTCAGAAAACAGAATATTGCTCCATTCATTTCTCCTCCAGTTCACATGCTCGGTTGCCCACTCCCTGCGGTCGCGACGATGCCTTGATGTTAATCTAACACATACCATCGGTCGGCGAGCATACAGACCTACATCATGGAGCCGGTTTCGCACAGTCTGAGTTGAAATCGTGGTGCCTGTAGCCGAGCGAAGGTGTTGGAGAAGAGTAGCGTTCATGGTTCGGTGTCTCCGAGCTGTTAACGCTAAATACCGATCTTAATTGGGCGTTGTTGCCCGTCTACGACCTTGCCCTGGTCTTCGGTCTGCACATCCAGTCTCCAAAAAACGGTTCCAGATCCTGGAAATGACACTTTGTGACACTCCAATGGCTTGCGCTACTTCGGCTTGAGTTTGGCCTCCTTCTAACCTACCAACAATTCTCAAAGCTTCTAAATCTGTCAAATGACTTCGCTGAGACATTGTACTCATCGAAACAAAGCAATCACTGAATGCCGATCATCCTTGTCTTCATTCTCTTTTATCCAGTTGAAAGTCAAGTTTCATTCGCTGCCGCTGAAGCGACGTTTTTGACGTCGAACTCAAAATTTGCATTCTCCACAGTTTGAAAACCAGAAAAATTTGCATTTGTGATTCTCTTCTTCGATTTTCGGCAAAAGAAAATTTCGTTTATATCTTTATTTTATATAAAACTTCAAATATCCTTTAATTGTTTTGAGCAGTGTATTTGTCGTACAAATTGATAAGGATTCATAAAATTATTTCCTTAATAAAAAAATTGTGCCTTACTTAAATGTATATCGGTCTCATATTTCCACACTTATACAAGCAATTAGGGGGGAGTTGTATTTTAAGCAGGTGATTGTTTGTCGAAATAATAACATTTCAGAGTTTAAATTAAAGTTATTTTTACAAACAAGGCGTCATTTTATCGTAGATCGAGTACGGACATGGAACTCATTTGCTGTTGTAAATGACTTCACGTTCACTTTTTATACCGGGTGAGCCAAAACTTCGTTACAACTTTAAAAATTCCTGAAGGCCCGGCCTACAGGCGGAAGTAGATTTTGAAATTAAGTATACTGATTTCACCAGCAAAAACTAAATCATGATTAGAGATAAATCCACTTTAACAATTTTATCTGGCCGCTTTTGACAAGTTTTTATTTCATTTGTATATAATAGCTGATTTTATTAGAATCATTTTAAGGCGGTATTAAAAAAATATTTTACCATGCTCAACAACACGAAATTTTCTGGCACATTTCCAGATTCATTTTTAATAGAAAAAATATGAAACTTGCTGACGTGATTTTTGAAGAGATTTATAAGCTACCTGTGTTTTTATTTTCCGTTCAATTATTTAAAACTTGATTTATAAATAATCATTTTCTCAGTAGGACAATATTTTTCGTTTCTAATGCAATCGCTTCGGGAAATTCTGTTCAAAATGCCCACTTTGACATTATTTTTTTAAAGATTTCTGTCTCTATCAAAAAATCGATCATTACTGTACATTATATAGTTTCTGAATAAGAGAAAATGCCAATTGGATGCGTTTGAGAGCAAAAATGAATTTAAAAATAAGTAAGAAAATAAGCAGTTTGGATTTGAATACACCCTCAATAAGATTATTTTTTTCTTCAACTGCTATTTATTTTGAATTTGTTTTTGCTGTAAGAATTGGTCCTATCAAAAACTTGTCTCTACAAATGTTGCAGACAATATTAAGAAGATATATAATAAATTCATGGGGATTTTATAACTTGTGAATTGACGGAGTTATGGATTTTTTTCTTCTTCAACCCCTACCCCCCCCCCCTTTTTGTTTTCGTTTTTAATTTTTTTGCGGTACGAATTGGTCCTATAAAAAACGTGTGAACATAAATTTTGTAGATAATTTTAAAGATATTTATAATAAAATTAATTGGATTTGATATCTTGAGAATTGACGCATTTATGAATTTTCTAACAAAACCCCTATCCTTTGCACCCCTTGAGCCTCTTTTTAATTTTATCAAAAATCTGTGATACACAAATTTTTGGCCTTATTTTTAGAAGTAATAAAAACTTTAAACTGATTTGATATGTACAAAAATTAAGAAGTGATGGGTTTTTCTTCGGTTTTCACAAAACCCTTCCGTATTTCCATCCCCTGGGTCCGATTTTGCCCCTTAACGAACTTGGCCGAGATTTTATACCCCTTGATTTTAGGTATCAGTTTGGAATAGATTTGTGCAGAATTGTGGAAGTTATCATGTCAGAAGAAAGTCACCACACACACACACACATATATATATATATAGAGAGAGAGAGAGAGATAAAGTTTTTTACTGAGGATGGTTTTGGGTTCTAGGGGTCATGATCGGTGTAGATCTGCAACATTTTTTCAGAAATTCCAACATAGGAGAGAATGTAATAGGTAATATTTTATACGAAATCTACCTAAAAACTCATAAAAAAGAAAAATATATATATGATAAAGGAGTTCGTTTTGGAAGAAAGTGCTCACAAGCTAGTCGGATTTCTTTTAGCAGCAAAAAGAAAAATAGTTAAAAAATCACATGTAGAGAACGCGGACGACCCGAAACACAATGAACTGGACAACAGTTGTGTAGTAAAATGTTCTGTAGGTCAAGTAGAACATTTGTTGTTGGAAGAACAAATAAATGGAGCGTATTGTTGTCCTGTTCATTGTGTTTCTGGCCATCAGCACCCTCTACATGTGCTTTTCACACGACTGCCAAGAAGGGTTATGTGTTTCATGCTTATCTAGGTATGTGGATTTCTTTATACCCTCTAAACATACCAACGACGGGATGGATTTTACTGGATGAAGTCTCTATCGATTCATCTTAACCATCCAATAGTTATATACTAGGTTTTACTTTTATAAATTTAAAATGGCGGCCGTAAAATACAAAATGGCAGTAGAGACGAAAGAAACTTTTTACGCATCCTATTGAGTAGCATATCATTGTGTAGGTCTTTCAAAATGAAGAGGATGTTTCATTGACTATTTTACAGTCAGAAGCTCCGTTTAAATATTACACAACCTGGAAGTTGTGTAGGTAGGATCTCTAGCTTTACTGCAACTCTAACCTTCATAGGTATCTATAGGCCTCATCAAAACAGTGTTCATAGATATGGACTAACAATTAAACACAACTTAAATGTCATCAATTCAAGTAAATAAAAAAATTCGGTTAAGTAAGATAAAAAGTAGGTTCACATTGATTAGAAATAATTAATTAGTTCGCTTTTTACGCAGTCGGGTTTTTCGATTTTTCATATTTAAATTTATACTTGTTTAACAATTTTTTTTCTGCTTAAAACATTCGACTATCTTGTGAGCCCTTTCTTGCAATTCGCACTACTTTATCATAATTTTATTAATTTTTAATGAGTTTTTAATGTTATAACGAACTTTTGGCTCACCCGGTAATTGACTTTATTTTTCTAGCTCTCTCTTTTTGAGATGGATCGAAAACATCTAAATTTCGTCTTTAGGTTCGATAATTAGATTCTCGTATAACAGCCAATACCTGTATAAGATTTAAGGTGAGGTTCTACTTGATTGTCCAGAATGTAGGTGATTATATGAATTTTTTCGGTTACAGATGAAAGGGATATCGCCTTCGGACGTGTCGTACTCGTATTATATTTATTGATATTTTAATCATATATTTAATATTTTGTGTAAAAAAATAATATTACGTCTTATGAGGCTGCATATCTGGACTTTCAACTGGAAGACCTATTTTTTCCGATCACAAGAATGTTAAAAACATTTGGGCAGCGTATTATGAAATGACATTAAATATTCTGTGGCTTCTATAAACATTCTTTTTAAAAAGTTCATTTATACGAAAGTGGCGGTTATTTGAACAAAAAAGTCTTGTTTTCGTCTTTTTGTTTACATTTTGCGATAACTAAAAAATATTTCTAATTGATATAGCTGAGATATTTTAATCTATAAAATATTTAACAAATGAAAATTATAATTTTTCGTTGTATAATCTGCATCAAAAACAATTAGATTTATTTTAAATAAAAAGAAAGGAAATCTGTCGAATAGTTCTCGAGGAAGAATTTCGCTCAGTTTGAAGAACAGGATTTAGAGCGAAAAAAATAATATATTCAGTAGGATTACGTTCAACGTCCTGGCGTTATATTTAATGAGCAAAAAATACAAATATCCACTTTAGGGCGAAAATCTACGCACTTAATAGGGCGGGTGGAGCCAGCACAGACAATCACCTCATCGAGTTCACAGCTGAAATTACAGAAGTAGTTCAAACTCGATTAGCATATTAAAACGCAATCGGTCTGCCAAATCATATCTTGGTGGAAAACACATGAAAGCCCGATTTTAGAAGTTGGCTTGTAGGTTTACTTTTCCGTCTTCATGCTCCCAGTTCTCCATGTTTTGACACCATTGGGCGCAGGAAAACACAATGGTAAACCTACGAGTCAACTGCTAAAATTCGTTTTCAAGTGTTTTCCAGCAACATATGGCTTGGCAGACCGATTGCGTTTTAAAATGCGAATCGAGCTTTAACAAATTAATGGAATTTTACGCGTGAACTCGATGACGTGACTGTCTGTGGTGCCACTTCCCAGTCTATAAGGGATCCAGAAAAAAAAAAATGTAAATTTTGTCGAAAATAATAAAAACTTCCCTTTTAGATTCACTAACAAAATTGGTAATTAATTGTGAGTGACAAGAAATAAAAGTTCTTTAAAACAGTTCAGGAGGAGTTTTTTCAATACATTATAATGAATGTCGCCACTGCATGCCAAATTGTTTATATGAGGTTTCTGCTATTCAGTTTTCATCTGATAGACAACGCCTGTGTATATTCAATCATTTAATTCTTTTAAATTTTATTCTGCTTTTATCCATTAGATGGCGTAACTGCATATTCTCTTTCTAACAATTGGGTGAAGCGATAATATATTGCAAACCTAACGAACTTTTTATATTCAAAACGGCTGAATTTTGTATTTTAAAAGCAATCAAACAGCTCTTTTCCCGAATATGGTCATAGATGATTAAGATTTTGTTATAATGTTTGTAAAGTTCTTGGCTTTATAACATTTTGTATGCACCATTTAGTAATTCTGTGATTTTTTCACGTTAACATCGATATAATGACTTTAGAAAAATGACAATTAAATTTGTTTTCCTTTTCCAATTACAATAAATGAACGAAGTTAATAAATTTACAAAATATTAATTGCAATACATTTATAAAATATTGCCGCAAGACTTATTCGTCTAGTATGTATATTTTTTGTATATTCCTTTGCAGTGGCGTAGCTACATATTCAGCGCCCTGGAGCAAGTAAAGTTTGTGCGCCCTCTTGTCTCTCAAAAAAGTTCTGCGCAATTATGTTTGGAAGTTACATATATACATATATATATGTGTATATATGTATGTAACTAGCTGACCCTCCCGGCGTTGCTCAGGCCCATTATAACAACGTAAACAAAACTCAAGTTTGTATGATTTTATATATTCATAAAGTAGTTCAAATGAACCTGGTTTTAGGGGTGGCCCACTGCCTTCGGCAGCGTCTAGTGTGCTCCCGACAATCCTCTTTCAGAACGAACCTGTGGCCTCGGTCACTGCTACCAAAGGCAGTGTATGCCAGGAGTTTTCCGCACACGCTGGAGACAATCAAAAACCAAGTTGAATGAGTATACCACGTAGTAATCGAGCCCATAGAACCCGAGATAAGAATACGAATCCTAGCAGTGGAACTATAATCTTTAAAACAATCGTAAGCTAAGTTGAATGGACCAATTTCCGTTGAAATAGAGCCCATAACAACCGAGAAAAGAATGCGCCGTTAATGTCCGAAAATGGTGGTAACAGAAGTCTAAGATAAACTTTCACAATGTAGAAAGTAGCTGAATAGTAAGCTAAGCTTAATTTTCCATTTACCGTTGAAATCGGACATATTGAAACAGAGAAAAGAATGTACCATTAATGTTTGAAAATGTTGGTAACTGAAGCCTAAGACAAACTTTCATAATACAAAAAGTAGCTGAATCGTAATCTAGGTTGAATTAACCAATTCTCGTTGAAATCGGCCCCCTAGAACCCGAGGAAAGAAGCACCCCGAAGCAGTGGAAGGTGCTTGTTTCCACTCCCCCTGTAAATTTAACGAATTACCTTTAGCATTAACGTGATATTTAATTTACGGATGAAATTCCATCCCCTCTAAAGCTAACCACTTACCTTTAACAGTGGCGTGAATATTAATTCACGACTGTAGTGAGTAAACGTAAGTTGATACCGTAAAAGAAGATTAATGTTCGAAAAAGGTGGTAGCTGGAGTAATAAAATTTTTCGTGGTTTCTAAAGTAGCCGGAGGACCTTAGAACTATGCTTAAGAAAATTGCAAGACTATCGGATAATTTTTAAAGAAACTGCACCAAGGACCCTAAGAAGGCGATTAATATCCAAAATTGGTGGTAGCTGAAGTGTGAGTAATTTTTTTTGTTTTTCATGTAGTAGCTGGAGGACCTAAGAAATAGTTAGGGAAAAAATCCTAGTGAATCGGACCATTTTTATAGGGGGACCAAAAGAAGCTTACTGATAATTGAGAACAAAGCTCAAGATGAAAACACGATAAAAGGTCCTAGTACTTAGCGCTTTAGATTTTCAATTAGTCGAAATTAAATATAGGGTATAAATATTAATCATTAGAAAAAATTTCAAAGAAATGCTTAAAAAAGAGCCCTTGAATCCCAATAGAAATATGAAGGTGTTGGCTCGGGGAGAGGAGACCAAGACTCAATTTTGATGTTATGCAATGAGATTGTGACACAATTAGTGGGTGAAAATGCACGGCGAACAAAAAGTTACCTTAGGGGGGTAGTGTCTGAACTGAAATGTAGCTGGGCAAGGGCCCCAAGAAGGGATTAATTTTCAAATCTGGTGGTAGCTGAAGTCTAAAACATTTTTATGTTGGTCGTGTAGTAGCTGGATTTCCTAAGATGTTGTTACAAAAAAAAAAAGTTAGTGAATCAGACCATTTTTAAGGGAGATATAAAAGGAGGTCCAAAAGGGGCCAACTGATAGTTGAGAGCAGGGCCCTAAGATGAAAACATGTTAAACGGTTATAGTATTTAGCGCTTTAGATCTCAATAAGTTTTGTTCTAGCGTATATACAAAACAGCTGACCGCCGTTCTGATTATCACATTTATAGACAATGTTGAAACAGTCCAGTTTTCATATTAAAATGTAATTTTTAGCAAAAAATAATGTTTGAATTACATTTTCTTGCCGAAAATATTCTTTATAAATACTTTTGCACATCAAGCGCAAAAATCAATATAATACACATATATATAGGGGAAATCACAATCACAGCATTGTACGAATACACGAAGCCTATACATTTCAAACAAATACTTGATAAATGATTTTACAAAAAAACTAAATAAAATAAAATACGTATATATATACACTGCTCAAAACAATTAAAGGATATTTGAAGTTTTATATAAAATAAAGATATAAACGAAATTTTTTTTGCCGAAAATAGAAGAAGAGAATCACAAATGCAAATTTTTCTGGTTTTCAAACTGTGGAGTATGCAAATTTTGAGTTCGACGTCAAAAACGTCGCTTCAGCGGCAGCGAATGAAATTTGACTTTCAACTGGATAAAAGAGAATGAAGACAAGGATGATCGGCATTCAGTGATTGCTTTGTTTCGATGAGTACGATGTCTCAGCGAAGTCATTTGACAGATTCAGAAGCTTTAAGAATTGTTGGTAGGTTAGAAGGGGGCCAAATTCAAGGCGAAGTAGCGCAAGCCATTGGAGTGTCACAAAGTGTCATTTCCAGGATCTGGAACCGTTTTTTGGAGAGTGGATGTGCAGGCCGAAGACCAGGGCAAGGTCGTAGATGGGCAACAACGCTCAATGAAGATCGGTATTTAGCGTTAACAGCTCGGAGACACCGGACCATGAACGCTACTCTTCTCCAACAACACCTTCGCTCGGCTACAGGCACCACGATTTCAACTCAGACTGTCCGAAACCGGCTCCATGCTATAGGACTGTATGCTCGCCGACCGATGGTATGTGTTAGATTAACATCAAGGCATCGTCGCGACCGCAGGGAGTGGGCAACCGAGCATGTCAACTGGAGGAGAAATGAATGGAGCAATATTCTGTTTTCTGACGAGTCCCGTTTTTCTGTGCATCCGGATAATAGGCGTATTTTCATCTGGAGGGACCGTGGCAGTAGGAATAATCCTGCGTTCGTGCACGAAAGTGTCAGATTTGGCGGTGGAGGAGTGTTGGTGTATGGTGGCATCTCCATTGACGGGCGCACTGACCTCTCAATCATTCGAGATGGAGCTCTGACTGGTCGCCGATATAGGGATGAGATCCTCAGACCTATTGTAGTCCCTTACGCTGCAGCAATCGGAGATAACTTCATTTTAATGGACGATAACTGCAGGCCACATCGTGCAAACCTGGTGGAGGATTTCCTTTTCGAGGAAGGAATCGTTCGAATGGAATGGCCAGCGTGTTCTCCAGACATGAATCCAATCGAGCACGTTTGGGACGCTCTAGGAAGACGTGTTTCTGGCTGCCAACAACCCCCACAAACTCTCCAAGAACTGGAAAGAGCTCTTCTGGAAGAGTGGGGCAGAATACCCCAACTCGTCATTAATAGCCTCATTGAGTAAATGCCTCAAAGGTGTTCAACGTTGCTGGCCGCCCGTGGAAACCATACCCCCTACTGAAAATGATTTTCTTTGAAGAAAACACCTTTTCTTATTCTTTTTTTTCTCATATGCACAAATTGTGTTTTTTTCCTTTAGTACACAAATGCGCAATAAAATGCATTTTTTTTTCTGCCAAACATGTGTAATTTATTCTCATATAACCTACTATGTCTGTCGACCATGTATCAATCAGCTAAACAGTTTACCAGATACAAAATCTACCTAAAACTGCAATATCCTTTAATTGTTTTGAGCAGTGTATTTAAAGAGAGGCCGCGCTCTTTGGTACCAGATAGGCGGAAAATTCTTGGGGCAGACCATGTCGCTATTGGTCACAGAGAAAATTACAGAATATATACGTTAGGTTTTAAAAGATTTAAATGAGTCTCAGAAGCAAAGAAACTTTCAAGAAAAAAAAATCAATTCTTCTACCTTGCAAAGAGAAATAAAAATCATTAATAAAAAATGCTTCAAAAAAGTGATTTAAAAAAATTATTAAATGATTTAAGACGTTTCATATCTAATGCTTATAGCAAATTTTAAAACTATATTAGCTTCACCTGAGGGAGGGAGCAGCTTTACCTGGTTTAGGGCTCACAGACCTGCAGGTCGGTTGCCCGGCGGGCCAATCTGCCTTATTTAATCCTAAAATTCTGCGATTAAATAAGGTTTAATGCGGAAAAGTGCTGTTACAAAAAAGTGGTGTAATTTTGCATAGGCTATAATCAGGCCCTAAGGAACACTGAATTTGGTACTTAATTTTTTCTCTCTTTTTGAAGCTTATCGATTCTGCATTTGACATTTGCAATATTTTCAAAATCTCAAAAACAATACTCACAAAATTTAAGTTGATGCTTCCCCTTACCCCCCTCCCATCTAAATTTTGTCGCCGTGAGCTGATGTGGAATATGTTTAAATCCAGCTCTTATTATTGTTTTGTAATCTGTATCGATGCATGTTTAGTTTCTACAAAACAAACAAAAAACCCTTCAAAATTTTCGTTTTCTTCTATTTCGTCTGTAAAATGGTCAATAATTTTCTACAATTTTATTTCCTATTTTCCTATGGGCTATTTTTTTTTCCAAATCTTAAAATAATTATCGTAAATTACTACTGTTACATCGTACATATAGGTTTCTCAGCGGTGAATTCTTTGGCTACCGTTATTTCCGCACAGTAATCATCATGATAAATTTCTAAAACATTTCTAATAGAAATGTACCAGAAAGATTATTTTTTGGAAATAGTGGTAGCCAGTAAATTGAACGATGAGAGCCTTATTAAATTAGTTTTGATTACTTTAAGATCTGAAAATGTTCAACGGTCGTCTCCAGAAATGTCACAGAAAATAATCAGGCATGCTGAAACGATGTTGGAGAAGTTACTTGATGCTTCAATATGGTATGAATTAAAATTAAAACTTCCTGAATAGAAGTCATTTCTTTCAACTGTGTATGAAAACATGTTTTAAATCGAAATGGTTGAGGTTAAACACAAGGTAAAATATCATAGGAATACGCTGATTGTAACAAGATTCATCTATAATGTCTGATTAATAATGAAAAAAATATGCAAATATTTTAAGAAATCTTTATTTTGCTTTTTCTAATTTTGCGCCCTTAGGATTCGTGCGCCTGGAGCAGTCTGCTCCAACTGCTCCACGGTAGCTACGCCCCTGTTCCTTTGTAATTTATATTTTTATAGTCTTTTCTTCTGTGTAAACATTTATATTATTTTAACATTTGAAATTATGTAATTTAATGAAATAATAACATTTTTAAATGTATTTTTAAAATGTAAGATTTTGTGATACATAAACATGCGATATGTATCTTTTATCACTTATTTATCTTACGGAAATTTTTAAATTGTAAAAAGGAAACAAGAGAAAAGTGCTTTTCATTAAGTTTTCATTTAATCTTGCTTTTTTTTCTTTTTTTTTTTTTTTAATGCAAAGTTTAAGACTTAACAGCTTATGAACAGCTTACGTCCTTAATCCTTAAATGTGATTCTATTGTCCCAAAAGCGGATAATATTTTCATGTTTTTTTTTATTGTTGTTGTTGTTGTTGTTGTTGTTTCTCGATATCCTCTAAAATACTCCATTGTATATTTTAGAAATGATTTAAGATTAATATTATTACAAGGTTAAAAATAAACTCTTATGGTTGTTTACGTAAGTATTCATGTTTATGTACTGAGGTTTTTTTTTTTTTTTTTTTCATGAATTTAATAGAAAATTGTAATTACTGTAGAAAGCAATATTTTCTTCTGAAAACTCCAATTGTATTGATAGCAAGTAAACATGAAAATAGCTTTAAAATATAAACTGTTGTTGGATTCACTTTTTTTTTCATTAAAAAAGAAAATGAATCGTAAAACAGAGAGAAGAAAAAGCTGTTTTAAGAATCAGTAACATAAACCAAAGAGTTAACAAGCGAACACTGATCCACTTTTATGCTGTGAGAAGATTTTTTTTATCTGAATTCTTATTTACCACTTTGTATTTAGAATCTGACACCAGGCTCGGACTGGCCTGCCGGCCCATCGGCCCGAGGGCCGGTGCGCCCTAGTACAGGGAAAACTTCGCACCCCTAAGTGCCTAAGCCGCTCCAATACTTTTTCTCCGGTTATGCACATACATTTTGACCAGTATACTAAATTTTGAGGATTCGTTTAGGTATAATCATCCATTAAGAGGCTACTTCAGTCAAACGAAAAGACGCCTTCGCTAATGTTAATCTCATGGAAGAAATTTATAAAGATATCTCGGTCGCATTTCAATATTTTTAAATGATTTTTTTTTCATTGTATAACTGAGATCGATCTGTATGCAGGCCGTTTTTTACTTTGTCGATCTTAATTGTAGATTTTTTTTTATGAGGATGCTATTACTTTCGAAACCGGTTCCGAAAATGAACGTGTCCTCATTAAAAATACCTCTAAACAAAATCGAAAAAGTAAACAACGGCCTTTGTACAGATAGATCTCAACTGTTCAATGTAAAAAAAATCATTTAAAAATATTTAAATTCAAACGAGATATCTTTATAAATGTCTTCCATAGGATTAGCATTAGCGAACGGGTCTTTTCGTTTGATTGAAGTAGCCTCTTAAGAGACAGAAAGCACAAGAGAGTTATTTGCTATCTCAAAGAAATTTCAGGATCGGAAATCCAAAGTGGGCATCTTTGCATGCGATTGAGAAAACATTTACCGGGGGACAGTTTTAGTAGTTCCGGTGCCCTAGGCAAATTTTTTTTCATCGCTTATTTGAATGATATCTTTTAGATTTTTCCCAAATATTTTGTATATTTTCAGTCTTTTCGCTTTTAATACCTTGCCCATCCCTCACCCTTTAAAGTCGGCCCTGAATGCACCTATAATTGAAACCGTGCTTTTTGAAAACAACTCGAGAAAAGAAAAGGGAGGATCGAGACAGATCGGAAAAGGCATTGTCCTACATTATCTTAAAACTTGTTAGAAGAGTTTAAATTTGAGGATGCTAAAGTTAAACTTATTTCAGAAACATTAATTTACATCTTCATAAAAGTCATCTGATTGATTTTTTATTAATTTATCAAATAAATACGCTATATAGAACCAAACATGGTACAGACCTTTTTTCTCTACTCAATGTTTTTTTAAATTATGAAAGCTATTAATAAATTCATATTAAAAAGTTATTAACCTACATAAATTTTTGCATACGACAAACCTCAATCGTTAAAAATATTGATGTGTAAGTTTACAGGCTATTTGAATAATTAGTTTTCGAGGTACAGAGAAATTTTGCCTTTCCATAATTTAAGGGGACCGCTATCTTTTATCGAAAAAACCACAGAACACAAAATCGTAGAAAGTTACCAAAAACACTTTATAGGATTTTCTATAATGTAAAGTAAACTTAATATTTAAAATTCTTGCATAATTTTACTGGTGACTAACTGAGTGTTTTCGGAACTTTTTCTTGTACGATCTTCGTTTTATTTTCCGAAATTTATAAACACCTAACACTTTCTGTTATAACTGTGTTAAGATTTAAGAAAATTATATAAACTATATCTCTTTCCTGGCAGGTAAGGAATTCAAATAGTGTGTCAAAAGTGGATGTTAAATTTTGAACAATTAACGTTCCTATGTAGACAATCCCCAAAGCAAAATTTATGAATAGCATTGAATAGTAGATATTATTCCCGATCATTTGGTAGTTGTATTTTTTATACGGTCGTTTGCAGGAGAATTTGTAGGGGTGATCAATTTTTTTTTGTAAGACCATAAAATTTAGAAATGCATGCAGAAATGTGTTTAAATGAATGAAAGTGTAGAAATGCAAAATTTAGAAATGTGTTTCTCCTGCTTTCAAAGTAGAAGGACATATCTTTTGCGCCTGATGAAAGAATACAAAGTTCTTTTGTAAGGCCTTGTGCGTTTCTATATTTTATGGTGTTTGAAGAAGTTATTTTTGATCTTATCGTATCACAACACCTTTCTTTATCATTAATTGTGATTTCTTTTCCATGACACTATCTATTGATAAAAGAATAAAATTAGAAAGATCAGCCTTAATATCAGTCATCTACTACAAGGTAATCGATGTTCAACTTGCTGGAACTTTTAGATATTACATTATTCGTTTTAGAAAATTACGTAGCATTATGAAGATTTCATGGAACTTTAAACATGCACGGGGAATATAGCAAAGCCTTTTATCTAGACTAAGTGATCTAATATTAAGCTATTTTCATACTTGGTGCTGTGCGATGCGAATGTGTTAAACCTTGTTAAGCCAGATATAACACAAGCAAAGTTAGTTGAAACTTTTGCGACCTCTGAAAACCCAAGGTCTGCGCCCTTTTCCCTAGCCCAGTCCGACCCTGTCTGACACTGCTCCAGCATACTGGCTAGACAAAATTCTACCCGATTTTCTTCATGTAATAGAAGAATATTAATCATTTTGCTCATTCTCAAATCTTCAAGAATCCTATTTAAAATGTCTGGACAAAGACATTTATGATATCCTTGCTGGAAAAGAAGAATGCGATTCGTTTTTCTCATTACGAAGACTTACAGTATCATATTAAAAGTCACTAGATAATGTTCTTTGTAATTTCATTTTCTAGAAAATAAGAATGGAATTCATTATGCCCATTACAGAAACCAAAGAAACCTATTAACAACCCATAAACGTGTTTTCCACATACATGATTACTTAAGCATTACACATAATGATGAAAACAAAAATGTGATGCATTTTGCTCACTATAGAAACTTACAGAATCATATTAAGAGTCTCTGGATGTTTTTTTTATTATTATTATTACAGTCAAACCTAGTTATCCCGACACTCTAATGACCAGAAAGAAGTGTCTTCATAAGCGGACTGTCGCGATAACCGGAGTTGGAGAAAAATATGTCTACAAAAAGCAGTATTTTTAATTAATCTAAAATAATTTTAAATTCATAACTGTTCTTGCAGTTTTAAGCAATAAAGCATTATTATTAAACAAAATAAGCACAAAAACAAATTTGAAAAGAATAAAAATCAGATGTATGAAGGCTTGTTTTTTTTTATTGTTACATCAAATATTGATGAATTAAGGTTTGCTTATACCTAGATGTGCTTCCTATAATTTCTTTTTCAATATTATACAATGAGTTGTAATCAATATTCATTGTTTCAAAAGTGGATGTTAGTTAATTTCTGATCATTTCCATAGAATGCAATGCTTCGGCTTTAGTCGGATGAAAAACGCCATATAACTACAAGAAAGCGCCACCTGACCAGAATAAAAAGACCGTGAGTAGACTGATACCTCTATCTGGAGCTTAAGTGGGTCATTCATAGTGTGTGCGTTTATTTATTCAGATAAAGGATTGAAGTAAAATTTCTTATTTATCTGAATGTGTATTTTAGACACTTTTGTGAAAAGTTTGGCTAAGACATTTCTTACCGCTTAATTTCCGTGCTTATAAGATAGATTATGAAAACTGGACAATTTTTCTAAACCGTCGGGATATCCGGGTTTGAAAATTATTCAACGACGTAAAATCCGGAGTTTATTTACATTCAAATCATATACAGAAATTCGGGACTTTGAAAAACTGACGCGATAAGCAGAGTGAAGTGAAAACCGGGTGTCGGGAAAACGAGGTCCGACTGTATTTCCTTTCTGAAAAATAAGAATGGGATTCATTTTGCTCATTATAGAAACTGAAATAATTTCATTAACAACACATAAACATATTTTACACATGCATGATTACTTAAGTATTAAACATAACGATGCAAACAAAAATACGACTCATTTTGCCCAATATAGAAACTTGCAGAATCATATTAAATATGCCTGCATAAAATCCGTTATGACTTCCTTGCTAGGAAATAAGAATGAGATTCGGATTACATAAGCATAACGCATAACTATAAAAACAAAAGTTTGATTCATTTTACTCACTATGGAAACTTACAGAATCATATTAAGAATCGCTGGATAATGTTTTTTGTAATTCCCTTACCGGAAAATAAGAATGGGATTCATTTATATCATTGCAGAAACTCTAATAATCATATGGAGGAATTTATAGTAAAACTTAGTGAAATTTGGCCCGAAACGCAAAACACTCTAAAGGAAGTTCTACTGTATGTATCTTAATTTCCTTTTTACACTTCAAATTTATGACATTGGTGAAGGCAATGAACTAAAATCTAAGAGATTCTTTAAGTATTTCAAAACTTATAGCATATTGCACCTGTTTGCATGTTAATTTTCATAAAATTCATCGATGTCATTCCACAAAAACATCCATAAAACCAAAAATATTTATTCTAAATTTAAATCTTTAGTTCATTGTCTTCACAATAGTGTAAATAACATATATTTTAAATTTCATAGTGATATTCCAATAACTTTTTGAGAAATCATGTTTTGCGTATGGAATTTTCACCGAAAATTACATTTTCCAAAAAATGCATTTAAAGTTTAGATTTATGTTTTACTACAAGAATTTGCAGTAATATACATCTAAATTTCATGGAGCATATTATTTACATTTCTTATTATTAAACAAATGCATCCGAAATCGCGAAATTTCTCCAAACATACGACCCTTTAAAAGCAATTTAAAAATTTGAAAATTTTTGATTATAAAGGCCTTTAAACAGCACCTTGTTTTTGAGTGACAGCTGTTGAGTAGTTTTAAAGCCGCTATAACTCCGGATCTATTTCATGTACAATAAAAACAAATACAGTTTTGGAAAGGTAAAGAATTGGTCTTTAATAAAATAAAATAAAATATATTTGACAATTTTGGTCGAAAATTGCATTTTCAACGTAGTCAGATACCTTAACAACACATAAAAGTGTTTTACACAAGCAAGATTACTTAAGCATTACACATAACGATTAAAACAGAAATGTGCTTCATTTTGCTCACTATAGAAACTTACAGAATCATATTAAATGTGACTGGATAAAATCCGTTGTAATTTCCTTTCTAGAAAATAAGAATGGGATACATTATTCTCATTGCAGAAACTTACATAATCCTATTAACAACTGATAAAGCTGTTTTCCATATGCATGATTATTTAAGCATTATACACGAAAAGATTAAAATTAATAGATTAATACACTTTAGATGGTTAGTTTAAAAACAGACAGAGTGCTTAAATTATCGCAATTGATTTATAAAAAATATATATATTTAATATATTAATGCATAAAAGAGAATATATATATTTTATAACCTACCCGAAGCATCTTTTGGTGCGTTCATAATTCTATAAATACGTAGCACCTATATTAATCCTCTAATCTGTCCGTCTGTCCGCATATAACAGAGCAAAAACACTTAAAAGAATGGTTTGAAAACGAGTATATATAATCGTTTCAGCATTTCGTAGAGTCATTTCAAATTTTATAAAAATCGAATAAAAACTTAAAGATAAATTAATAAAAATTATCTTCATTATATTAAATCCTATCATATGTAATTTATCCAATGATACCCCGTGATAGGTATTGATTCTAAGTTACCATGGGGATTACGTCATATTTAATATTGAGTCATATTTTTTTTCTGTAATACTGAATTTATTGCATATAAAATAAAATATAATAAAATATATAATAATAAAATATATAATAAAATATATAATAAAATTTTTATTCATGCATTTTTGCATAACAGTGCAGCAGTTATTGCACCAAGATCTGATTATTTATAAAACTAGTTATAGTACGAACGCACCTCATTTGCAACTTTGACGTACAATTTCTGACTTATTCATTCTTATACACATAATATATTTCCTGTATACATTTATTTTAATTTTTGTGTACGCAGAAGAGTATTTTTATTTTATTATAATTATTATTATTATTTTTTGAATAAACTTGCAACGCGGGATCTGGAAGCCTATGCCAATTGTGGGTTATCCCGCGTTGTAGAAAATGTAAATGTGCGTTTTTACGCACAGATTTTCATAATTGTTTTATCAAGAAGAACTGAACATACACTTCTAAACGGATATATGTCATTCAGATATACATTTTGGGAATCTTTTTTCGTAATCGGAAACAAATACAAATAAAAATGTGCAAAAACGTTTACTATCTGCCTGAATATTATATAATTCATCACATTATTCATGTAGATTACTTGTTTATTAAGTAAGTTTATTTTATTATTTTGTAATTTCATTAAAAACATTTCACAGTTACAAATATTCCATCTTAATTTAAATAACTATTCTTCCTAAGTAACTGATCATAAAATAATCATCAGAAGGAATTTTTTATAAGATTTTCTTTTCGTATCTAATTTTAGTTACTAGCAAACACCATGCTTTGTTATGATTCGCGAAGCATTATTTAATAAGATAAATATTTGAAAGTAACAATATGTTATATATATATATATATATATATTTTTATCTTTATCAAGCAAAAACGTTATTTTAGTTTTTAGCGCATTTTTATTTTATAAATGTAAATTCAGCCAAATAACTAAGAATTTCCTCGGTATTTTTCATTTATGATATAACGAATTTAACAATTAATTATATTTGTTTGCAATTCTTTCGTTGCTACTTTACAAAAAGAAAATCATAATACAATTCTTAAAATGCATAAGTATCGTCTGCGTAAATGATTTCACATAATAAGAATAAATTGTGTATTGGAATGCTTAGCACTGAAAAATATTTTTATAATTGAATGTAAATAATTGAATTTTCACAAATTTTAATTTATTAAAAATAGGCTATAATTTTCATAAAAAAGGTTATTTAAAAAAATTCTTAGAAGAAATCGTGAAACAATTAATTAATCATGATTCTATCTATAATGACCAACTCCAAGATTTATCTTTTCTTCTGAAAATATGCGTGTTTCATTTTTTTATTTGCAAAAATGCGTCTGTAATAGAAGAACATGTAAAATAATTTAATAGAAAAAAATAAGGTTATTCTGTAAAAAAAAACATAATATTGTCAAATCTACCGATCATAATTTATTTTTATGTTTAATTTCAAGCCAAAATACTGAATAGTTTTATTGTAAAGTGTACAACAAAATGTAATTTGTGTAGCCTAGTGGAGGATTCGCTTCACTCATCCTAATAATGAGGTCTAACAATGGATAAAATTAAAATATAATATATCTATAAATATATTCTTCTTATAAATTTAAAACGAAATAAAAACTGTAATTAGCATTATATATACATTCCAACATTATACATTAAAAGAAAAAGTTGTAGAAATTTCTTCAAAATATGTAACAAGAAATTATTTTTTCATCTTAAAAAAGTGGAATATTTTTATTTTAATTGACATTTACAATTTGGAATATCGTATAACGAAACTTTAATCATGTTGCTTGATTTCAGAAAATTTAAACAAATGTAAACTTTCCAATCAATTATCTTATTTATTCCGTTGCATTTTTATGAATAATTAATCTTTGCGTTTCATAAGCAACCAGCTGAATATCATATATTACTGCGTGACATTTTGTCTGCCATGACATATTGTATCCACTAAGTTATACATCAACTTAATTTATAGAGGTACATGATAAAATAGAATCAGAAAATCTGTTTGTGTGAAAGGGAAATGATGCTTTGAAATATGATATGGTATACATAAATTTCTAAATAACCTCAGATAGATATTATCTACGAAATTTGAATTAATTATACAAAGTGTTCCACAAAAATTTGGGACATTTAAAAGTAATAAATATAAGTATACCACATAAGAACTGAAAATTAACAAATTGCTTGTTAATATATTGACTGAATTTAGATAAATTCATTAATTGAAGTTCTTTACTTTAGAAAATTTAAACAAATGTAAATATTTCAACCAATTACCTTATTTATTTCGTTGCATTTTTATGAATAATTTATCTTTGTATTTGATATGCAACCTGCTGAATATCGTATATTACTGAGTGACATTTTGTTGGATCGTAATATATTGTATCCGCCAAGTTGTGCATCAGTATAATTTATAGATGTGCATGATAAAATAGAAACAGAATTTCTGTTTCTATGAAAGGGAAATGATGCTTTGAAATGTGATACGGTATACAGAATTTTCGAAAGAACCCCGAATGTATTTTATCTTAAAAATTTTAGTTAATTATTCACTATGTTTCGAAAAAAGCTGGCACATTTCAAAGTTATGAATATAAGTACACTGTCCTCCAAAATTTAAGGTACAGGGGCTGGGTGCCTTCGATTGCACACGTTTTGTCGAATATCTACAAAAATTATTGGCGAATTGTTCTTGTACTTCTGGAACGTAAGGAACATGTTTGATTTCATATTTCTTGGTGAAGATTTAGTCGGAAGGACAATTAGTGGGATAATAATAAATTTAATAATAAAATAATATTTGCGATCAGCTATGTAACAGAAAATGCTGGAAATGGTTTGTCACTGTGTTAAATGACTATTTGGGTCCTTTTCAACGTTTGTGTGCATTTGTGTAAGCATAGCACTCATATTCGTGAATATGTTATTGTGTCTGTGAAAAATTCAAAAGTTTTTTGCTTATAGCATACAGACTTTTCAACCAAATTTAACACAACTTTCCGAAAACTTTCCAAAGAAGAGTAGCAACAATATACTGCAATTAAAACATGAATATGTTGAATATTTGACAAGATATAGGCTTTTTTATGAGATATTTTTTAACTACGCATGCGCGGAAGATTTCAATTTTTTTTTTTTCATAATTTGGTAGTCAGTATTTTGAGGCAGCGTCTATAAAAAGTCCAGTCAAATGTTGTGAAAACTTAGAAAGGTATAGTGAGCTGATTGAAAAGTTGTGAAAAATCTTTTATAATAAAGCTATTTTTAGGAAGCAACTCACTATATTGACCCTATATTTGTGAATTTTCGCGATATTTGACTGGACTTTTTATATAAGTTGCCCTAAATAGCTGACTACCAAATTATATAATAAAAATTTTAGGATCTTCATCGCATACGCAGTTAAAAATTATTAGTTCAATTACCTTATTTATTTCGTTGCAATTTTATGAATAATTGATCTTTGTATTTGATATGCAACTTGCTGACCAACATATATTACTGAGTGATATTTTGTTGAATCGTAATAAATTATATACACCAAGTTATACATCAGTAAAATTTATAGAGAGATACGTGATAAAATGGAAGAAAGATTTATGTTTCTGTGAAATGTAACTGGTGCTTTGAAATATGGCATGGCGTACAGAAATTTCTAAATAACTGCAGATATATTATACTGTCAAAATTTGAGTTAATTATACAAAGTGTTCCAAAAAAAACTTGGCACGATTTAAAAGTAATAAATATTTGTACATCACATAAGAACTAGAAATTAACATATTTTTGTTTTTATATACTAGATTTCGTTTTCATAATGTAAATATTCCCCTTTTAAAATTTATGCGTACACCATTCGTTTCACGAAGATAAACTAGCTGATATCTCATTTCATTCAATGTAGGCTACAATATGGCTTCCGTAACATATGAAATTACCTGAGTTCTGTATGTTTCTGATTATAAAACATTTTAAACTTTTAATTGTTAAACTTTTATTTGAACGAGTTATAGACGAAAAAGATCATAAGGTGTAATATCCAGAAATTTTCGAAGCTATATGATTGGACCATTCTGTCCGTTACATACGGTACCTATATAAATACTGGAATTTTATTTTGAATGGCGCTATTTTCCCATAGTATTACTTACTTAACTTAATAGAAAAGTCTCAGTAACTAAATTCGGCTACGATTTTTCTACTAATATATAATAATGGTATTAAGAATAAAATATTTGTATTTTTTGGCAACCTTGAATACACTTGTTTAAAAATTCTGAAGTTTGATATTTGGATTTTGAATATTTTAGGCAGTAGCATTCTAATTTCGTTGTGAGCAGTCGTGTTACAACATAATTTCCGAGTATAGGAGAAGATTCGGTAGACATAAAAAACCAATAACTATTACTCATTATTTATTTTTGTGGGGAAACAAGCTCAAGTGTTCGAATTATAAAACCACAGTATATCACCTAAGTCTATTAGTTTGAATTTTACATCTACCCTATATATATAAAATCCTAATGAAACGACTGAATTGAAACGAATTTATGTAACGCTTCTATGAAACGACTGATTAAACAACTGATTATGTTTCACGGCGATTTCTCCTGAAATATTGAATACTTTGCGATGAACTTAACACCAAAAATCTGTATTTATCCAGAGATCTCAAAACTGGTATTAGAATGTTTAAATTCGAATTAGTTTTCGAAATATTAATTTTTTTCTAATTTTAAATACTTTTTTTTAATGATGGCAACTCAAATTTCAATCATAACAGATATTTTTTTTCTTCAAATTTCAGAAAATGTTATAATTTTAAATTAATTTGGCGAACAGTTTAGCCTCCCTTAAATCTCCTTAGAAAAATGTTTTTTTCTTTTTTTAGTTTCGTTATCATTTTATTTAATACAAAATATTCCTTTAAAACTAAAACATTTAAAATTAATGGCTTTCACTTCTTTCTTTTTTTTTGAGCGAAACGAAAAGAAAACTATTAGGCTCAGATGTCATATACGCACCAGGGTACCTAATTGACCCCAAATTAGCGTTATTTTGCCTGACATGGTAACCCGGCTATTGTTGCTTATTCATTAATAAATGTTTATTTACATTTATTTTCTTTTTATTTTAAAAAAAATTACAAATTGCTTTGTTCTATAGTTATTAATTTTTTTTTCATTTACTGTTATTTTATTTTAAAAATAATAGAAAATAATTTAAAACAATAGAAAATAATTTAAAATAAATAATGTAACTGGTATTCGAAAACGATGTTTTCGCCAAATTGTCGTAAAAAATATCACGCCAAACCCGGTGCTTATATGACATCGGTGTTAAATATTATGTAATGCAAGAAATCATGACATTTAATTTCAAATTCATAGCAAATGACCACTATCGCCAAATTATATAAATCGCCAAATTATACAAGTTGACATAATTTTTATTTTAAATAACGAAAGAACAAATAAATTTGTATAAAAATACAAATACGAATCTTATACGAATCTTATAGTTTAGCGATAGATTTTTGGTCGACGGGATAACTAAGTAGTACCAAAAATCCTTTTCACGATCCGGGTTGAAATAATTGGTGCATTAGCATACATTTTGGCATGGTGTCCGTATAACGGAAAAGTACCAAAAAAAGCTATTGGCGAGATTTGAACAAGGCTAACATAAAAGTACCAAGAATTCTTTGCGATCATGGCAACTTTTATGCAGATTTATTCGAAAAAATAACTTTGATTCTTTAATCAAAATGCAAACATTCTTTATGAAAAGCGAAGGAACTGTTGATGATAGCCACATGACTTAAGCTATTATTATAGAGATTGTTTTCAATTCTAAAAACAGCGCAAAGAATAATGTTCCCTAACGATTACAAATTTATTTACACATGGCTATTAAAAACAGAAAAAAAAACTTTAAAATTACTATTAAATGAGTACGTGTTAAAAGCAGGAAAATATCCAAAATTATGTCTTGAAAATTGTATTTACACGTAAATATTAAAAGAGAAAGGATACTTTAAAATAATAAATACATTAATATGCGTTTAACACTTTCAAGGGCAAGGCACGTCTATTCATAAAATGTTGAAATCAGTGAATGGCACCGGAATTTACAAATTTCGAAATACGAAAATGCTTTTGTTCATTTACTTGGTCACCTGGACAGGACGCCAACCGTGAGGTTTATGGACAGAATGTCCTGGCAGGAAAAATAGTACAAATCAAAAGTACAAAAGTACAAAAGCAAAAATTACAAATTATGCAAGTTTATAGGATACTTGCAACAAAACTAAATTAAACAACGAATATAGGTTTATAGGTTACCTACAACTAACATAAAATACCAAAATAAGGACAATTTACATAGTTTGAGGGTTTGAGGTAACCCACAACTGAAAAGTAAAGTTCATAAAGTTTATTAAGAATCAATAGCCAAACTTCCTCAACAGCTAGCATGTCAGAAAGTCCCAAGTAAACTGCAGCTTCTTAGTAGGAGAACATTTCTGTAGAAGATGTCCAGTAAGAAGCAAACTGAATTTGTTCACTAACTTAAGGTGCCTGCCTACGTACGGAGCAATTTTTTCCAAAAAAGTTATTTAATTATTTTTTAAACTTATTTTTACTAAGATTAGGACTAGAAAATGTGAAAAAAAGTAAAAAATATTTCATTCATTGATAAAATTTTGTTAAATGGATGAATTTATAGTAAAATTTAGAAAATTTGGCCCGAAACGCAAAATGCTCTAAAGGAAATTCTACTGTATGCATCTGAATTTCCTTTTTACACTTCCTATTTATGACATTGGTGTAGGCAATGAACTAAAATCTAAGAGATTCTTTAAGTATTTCAAAACTTATAGCATATCGCACCTGTTTACATCTTAATTTTCATAAAATTCATCGATGTCATTCCACAAAAACATCCTTAAAACAAAAAATATTTATTCTAAATTTAAATCTTTAGTTCATTACCTTCATAATAGTGTAAATAACATATATTTTAAATTACATAGTGATATTCTAATAACTTTTTGAGAAAACATGTTTTGCGTATGGAATTTTTACCGAAAATTACATTTTCCAAAAAATGCATTTAAAGTTTAGATTTATGTTTTACTACAAGAATTTACAGTAATATACATCTAAATTTCATGGAGCATAATATTTACATTTCTTATTATTAACAAATGCATCCAAAATCGCGAAATTTCTCCAAACATACGACCCTTTAAAAGCAATTTTAAAATTTAAAAATTTTAAATTTTAAAGCCCTTTAAACAACACTCCCGGTTTGAGTGACAGCTGTTGAGTAGTTTTAAAACCGCTATAACTCCGGATCTATTTATTGTACAATAAAAAAAAATACAGTTTTGGAAAGGTAAAAAGTTGGTCTTTAATAAAAAAAATAAAATAAGTTTGACAATTTTGTTCGAATATTGCATTTTCAACGTAGTCAGATACCTTAATAAAAGAAAAATTTTCATTCTAATATTCTGGTGCCAATGCGGCATTTAAGAATTAAAATTGAGCGGTCCAAAAATGAAAAATCGCCCTTGAAGGGGTTAAAGCATTAAATTGCAGTAATTGTAGTAAATTGTATTATATCAAACGTTTTATAACGCTGTTAAAAAAAAACCGGTCGGCAAAGACTCTGTTTACTTAATTCATTTTATTTTAGCTTCTTTTCAAATGTTTAACTGATCTTCTTTAATCAAACACGAAAACAACAATTGGATGTCTTAACAGCAACTGATACGGCCTTAAATTTTTGCAACCAAAGGGAATTGAATGGAAACCCTTTTACAGGGAAATCGCTATAGGTTTTTTCATTATAATTCAATCTTTTCTAATCTTTTAAAAACCAATCAAATTAGCGTGATTTCAGATTCTTCGGTGTGTGAACGGGGGTTGGCGAGCGTAGCTTGCAGGGGGCAAAGCCCCGTAGTCTATCTATACTAATATTATAAAGAGGTAAAAATTGTTTATTTGTAGGAGGTAAGCTCTGGAACTACCGAACCGATTCGAAAAGTAATGATATCAAAATGATGGTTTTAGTCCAACTTAGAACATAGGCTATATCTTATGTCCGTGCCACTGGCCAAAAGGGGGTGCGGGAGATAAAAACGTTCTAAAATGCGGTTCTTGTGTTACTGAAGGGCCTATAAACATGAAATTTGGAATGTTGGTTACTTATAAGATACTAATGATCTCTAAGGACATTTCTTAAAAAAATCAAAATTAAAAAGGGGTGAAAATGCGCGAAAAGCGTTCTAAAAAATGTTCTAAATGGCGATTTTTACGCAATTTCGGGAAGTACCAAACCGATTTCAAAATAATGGTGTGAAAATTATGGTGATAACCCTTGGTCCAATATAGGCTACATTTTATGTCGGTGCCACTACCCCTAAAGTGGGTGCAGGAACAAGAAAAAAACGTTCGAAATTGCGATTTTTGTGTTACTGAAGGGCCCAGATACATGTAATTTGGAATGATAGTTACTTATAAGATATAAATGATCTCTAAGAGCCTTTCTTAAAAAAATCGAAATTTAAAAACGGTGTAAATGAGCGAAAAGTGTTCTAAAAAACGTTCTAAATGGCAATTTCTACGCAATCTCAGAAAGTACACAACCAATTTCAAAACTAATGGTTGGAAATTGATGATGACAGCCCTTCCTCCAACATAGGCTCTATTTCATGTCTGTGTCACTACCACCTAGGGGTTGCAGAAGCAAAAAAACGTTCTGAATTGCGATTTTTGTATTACTGGGGGGTCCTAGAATCCTGAAATTAGGCAGGACAGTTACTTATAAGATACAAATGATCTCTAAGAACATTTTCTAAAAAAATAGAAATTTAAAAGGGGTGAAAATGAACGAAAAGCGTTCTAAACAACTTTTTAAATTGCGATTTCTACGCAATCTCAAGAAGTGCCGAGCCGATTAAAACAAATAACAGTATGAAGACGATAGTGACAGCTCTCGCTCCAACATAGGCTGTATTTCATATCGGTGCCACTACAAAAAAGGGTGTGAAGGGGCAAAAAACGATCTAAATTTTATTTTTTGTACTACTGCAGAGGCTAGCAACTTGAAACTAGGCATGGTAGTTTAGTTACTTATAAGATATAAATGATCTCTAAGAACATCTCCTAAATAATTCGAAATTTAAAAAGGGGGCAAAATGGACGAAAAACGTTCTAAAAATTGCTCTAAATGTCGATTTCTACGCAATCTCAAAAAGTATCCAACCGATTTCAAAAGTAATGGTTGGAAATTGATGATGACAGCCCTTGCTCCGTTATAGTATCTATTTCATGTCGTCATGTCGGCGTCACTACCACCTTGCAGTTGCATTTCAAAAAACGCTCTGAATTGTGATTTTTGTGATACTGAAGGAGCGGGCAACTTGAAATTGGTAATTACTTATCAGATGTAAATACTCTCTGATTAGAGTTCCTTAAAAATTTGAAATTTAAAAGGGATGAAAAATGAAAGAAAAGCGTTCTAAAAACGTTCTAAATAGCGATTTATACGCAATCTCAGGAAATATAAACCTATTTCAGAAGTAATGGTTTCAAATTGATGGTGAGAGTCCCCGCGCCAACATAGCCTATATTTTACATTGTTTTCACTAGCACCTGGGGGTTACAGGAGCAAAAAATGTTCTAAATTGCGTTTTTGTGTTTTATAACATTTTAAATTTGGAATGGAAATTACTTCAAAGATGCAAAAGCTTTTTAAGAATTGTCGAAAGAAAATTCCAAATTTAAAAGGATGAAGGGAGTGAAAAGCGTTCTGTAAGCGTTCTAAATTATGATTTTTATGCAATCGTATGAAATACGAAACCGATTTAAAACGTAATGGTTGCAAATTGATGGTGATAGAACCTGCTCAAATAAGAGCTACATTTTAGGTCGAGGGTTGCAGGAGAAAAAAAATTTCTAAATTGCGAATTCTGCAGTACTGAAGAAGCTAGAAACTTTATACATAGCACGGTAGTTACTTATAAAATATAAATGTCCTCTAAGAACTGTAGAAAATAAACTTGAAATTAAAAGCGAAGTGAAAAAGCAATAAGCATTCTAAAAGAGTCCTAAATTACGATTTCTATGGAATCTCAGGAAATAATAAACCGATTACAGAAGTTACTGGTTCCGAATCAAGAGTGATAGTCCCTGATCCTATACGGGCTATATTTTATGCAGGTGCCACTACCACCTGGTTGACAGGAACAACAAGAAAGCCTTTAAAAACATCTAAATTCCTTTTCTATAGAATATTAGGAAATACCAACCGATTTCAAGGTTAATGTTGGCAAATTAATGGTAACAGTCTCTGTTTCAACATTTTTCGAGACATTCTATTTCAACTCTGTTTCGGCATTTTATGTTGGTGCCACTACCACCAGAGAGGTGGTTGACTGTTAGACAATAAGCTTGGAATTTGACATGATAGTTAATTTTAAGATGTAAATGTGTCAAGATGGTTTCAAAAAATTCAAAACTTCAAATAAATACTGAAATGAGCATATGAAATGAGCATAAAAGTCTCAAAATACTTTTTAATCATCATTTAATTGGAATTAGTTTTAGTTATTCTTATTAATTCAAATCTCATTTCTGTCTATTGTACTTTTATAATGAAGTTTATTCAAACTGTGGTTTAATTTGTAATTTTTGAATTATTTCAAAAAATGATCTTCTAATCTATACTCCTATTATAAAGAGGTAAAAATTGTTTATTTGCAGGAGGTAAGCTCTGGAACTACTGAACCGATTCCAAAAGTAATGGTATCAAAATGATGGTGTTAGTTCAACTTAGAACATAGGCTATATATTATGTCCGTGACACTGGCCAAAAGGGGGTGCAGGAGCAAAAAACGTTCTAAAAATGCAATTTTTGCGTTATTGGATGGCCTAGAAACATGAAATTTGGAATATTAGTTACTTATATAATATAAATTATATCTAAGAACAGTTCTTAAACAATTCGAAATTAAAAAAAGGTGAAAAGGCACAAAAAGCGTTCTAAAAAACGTTCAAAATGGTAGTTTCTACATAATCTAAGGAAATACCAAACCGATATAAAAAATATTTGTGTCAAAATGATGCTGACGATGCTTGTTCCATGATAGACTATATTTCATGTCGGTGCCACTAACCCAAAGGGGGTGCAGGAGCAAAAAAACGTTCTAAAAATGCAATTTGTGTGTTACTGGAGGGCCTAGAAATATGAAATTTGAAATATTAGCTACTTATTAGATATAAAGGATTTCTAAGAACAGTTCTTAAACAATGCGAAATTTAAAAGGGGTGAAAATGCACAAAATGCGTTCTAAAAAACGTTCTAAATGGTAGTTTCTACATAATCTCAGGAAATACCAAACCGATTTAAAAAATATTGGTGTCAAAATTATGATGAGAACGCTTGCTCCAAGATAGGCTATATTTTAGGTCGGTGCCACTACCCCAAAGGGTGTGCAGGAGCAAAAAACTTTCTAAAAATGCTAAAAGTGGGATTTATGTGTTACTGAAGGACCTAGAAATATGAAATTTGAAATATTAGCTACTTATTAGATATAAAGGATTTCTAAGAACAGTTCTTAAACAATTCGAAATTTAAAAGGGGTGACAATGCGCGAAAAGCGTTCTAAGAAACATTCTACATGATGGTTTCCACACAATCTCAGGAAATACCAAACCGATATAAAAAATAAAGACGTTAAAATCATGGTGACAAACCTTGCTCCAACATAGGCTATGTTTTATGTCGGTGCCACTACCCCAAAGGGGGTGCTGGAGAAAAACAACAAAAGGGGTCTCTAAGGACATTTCCTAAAAAAAATCGAAATTTAAAAGGGGGTCAAAATGCGCAAAAAGCGTTGTAAAAAACGTTCTAAATTGCGATTTCTATGGAATCTTGGGAAGCACTGAACCGATTTCAAATATAATGGTGTAAAAATGATAGTGACAGATCTTCCTCCAAGATAGGCTATATTTATATCTCTTTCCACTTCCCCAGAGGAGATGCAGGAGCAAAATGCGCGAAAAGCGTTCTAAAAACGTTCTAAATGCCGATTTGTCAGCAATATCTCAGGAAGAATCAAACTGATTTCAAAAGTAATGGTAGGAAATTGATGCTGACAGCCTCTTCTCTAACATAGACGCTAGTTTATGTCATATCACTATCACCTAGACGTTGCAGGAGCAAAAAAGCGTTCTAAATTTCGATTTTTGTGATCGGTAGGGGCTAGAAACTTAAAATTAGGCAAGGTACATATTTATTAGATATAAATGATCTTTAAGAACAGTTTCGAAAAAATTAGAAATTTGAAAAGGGGAGAAAATTCGCGAAAAATGTTCTAAACTGCGATTTCCACTCAATTTCAGAAATACCAAAGCTGTTTCAAAAGTAATGGTTGCAAATCAATGGTGACAGTCCCTGCTATAACATAGGTTATATTTTATGTTGTTGTCACAACCATCTGAGGGTTGCATGAGCAAAACATGTTCTAATTTCCGTTTTTTTCACAACTGAGGGGTCTAACACTTTGAAGTATGGCATGGTATTTACTTACAAGATGCAACTGCTTTCTAAGAGCAGCCGAAAGAAAATTCTAAATTTAAAAAGATGAAGTGAGCGAAAAGCGTTATAAATTACACTTTTTATGCAATCTTATCAGATACCAGACCAATTAAAAAAATAATGATGACAAATTGTTGCTGATAGAACCTGCTCAAACATAAGTTTGTGCCAGTACCACCAGAGGGTTACAGGAGCTAAAAACTTCCTAAATTGCGATTTCTGTGATACTGAAGAGGCTAGAAACTTTAAATATGGCATGGTAGTTACTTATAAAATATAAATGCCCTCGAAGTACTGATGAAAATAAATTTGAATTAAAAAGGGGTGAAGCGAGGGGAGGTGCGAAAAGCATTCTAAAAAGTCCTAAATTACGATTTCTATGCAATTTCAGGGAATATAAACCGATTATAAAAGTAATAGTTGCGAATCAATGGTAAAAGTCTCTGATCCGACACAGGCTATATTTTATGCCGATGATTCTACCACCTGGGGTTCACAGGGAAAACAAACGTTCTAAAAAAGGCCTTTAAAAGCTTTCTAAATTACGTTTCTGTGGAATATTAGGGAAAAAATCGATTTTAAAATTAATGTTGGCAAATCAATGGTGACAGTTCCTATTTCAACATTTCCCTTTATGTTGAGAGAGGTGGTAGGACTTGGAATTTGACATGATAGTTACTTTTAAGATTTAAGAAGATGGTTTCTAAAAAATACAAAACTTCAAATGAATACTGAAATGGGCGTATTAATTGAACATAAATGTTTCAAAATATTTTCTAAATTATCATTTATTTAGTTATATTTCGTTTATTAATTTAAGTCTCATTTATGCCTAATGCAGTGTAATAATGATGTTTAATCAAACTGTGTTTTAAATAGTAATTTTTGAATTATTCCTAAAAGTAATAAGTACCTTTTAATTAAAAAAAACTTTTAATAAAATAAAATATTACCTTTTAATAAAAAGAAAAATTAGTTAGTACCTTTTAAAAAATTAGACATATAAGTATCATTTGGCATACTTCAAATATTACGCGAGCAAAGCCGCGGGGTTTGCTAGTATTTATATATTATTCGGTTCATAAATGTGATGATCATTCTTTCCATTCTCCAACATAGCCTATACTTTACGTTGTTGTCACTGCCATCTGGGGGTTACAAAAGCAAAAAATGTTCTAAATTGCGGTTTTTGTGTTACTGAGGGGGTCTAACATTTTAAATTTGGAATGGTAATTACTTCAACTATGCAAATGCTTTCTGAGAATTGTCGAAAGAAAATTCCAAATTTAAAAGGATGAAGTGAGCGAGAAGCGTTCTATAACCGTTCTAAATTACGATATTTTTATGCAATCGTATGAAATACGAAACCGATTTCAAACATAATGGTTAGAAATTGATGGTGATAGAAACTGCTCAAACATGAGCTATATTTTATGTCAGTGCCACAACCCCTAGAGGGCTGCAGGAGAAAAAAATCTTTCTAAATTGCGATTTCTGCGGTAGTAAAGAGGCTAGAAACTTTAAATATAGCACGGTAGTTACTTATAAAATACAAATGTTCGCTAAGAACAGTCGAAAATAAATTCGAAACACAAAAGAGGTGAAGCGAAAGGAAAGAACGAAAAGCATTCTAAAACAGCCTTAATTATGATTTCTATGGAATTTCAGGGAAATAATAAACCGATTACAGAAGTTATTGGTTGCGAATCACGAGTGATAGTTCCTGATTCTATACGGGCTATATTTTATGCCAGTGTCACTACCACCTGGTTGGCAGGAACAACAAGAAAGTCTTTAAAAATATCTAAATTCCGTTTTCTATAAACCATAAGGAAATACCAACAAATTTCAAGGTTAATGTTGGCAAATTAATGGCGACAGTCTGTGTTTCAACATTTGTCGAGACATTCTATTTCAACTCTGTTTCGGCATTTTATGTTGGTGCCACTAACACCACACAGGTGATAGACTGTTAGAGAAGAAGCTTGAAATTTGACATAATGGTTAATTTTAATATGTAAATGTGTTAAGATGGTTTCTAAAAAATTCAAAACTTCAAATGAATACTGAAATGAGCATAAAAGTCTCAAAATACTTTCTAAAGTATCATTTATTTGTAATTGGTTTTAGTTCTTCTTATTAATTAAAATCTCATTTCTATTGCTCTTTTATAAAGAAGTTTAGTTAAACTGTGGATTAATTTGTAATTTTTGAATAATCCAAAAAGTGTTCTTCTAATAAAAAATAGTCATGCAAATATCACTTGGCATATTTCAACTATTACGGGAGCAAAGCCGCGGGGTTTGCTAGTATTATATAAATGTCTAGGTTCTCCTTACACCAAACGTTATCATCAAATAAATAAAGATAAATAAAAGAAAAGCAAAGTGCTACAGCCGCAGCAGATTTTCCGAATTTTTTTGGAATTTCTGCGGCTTGATAGATTAATTTCATGTAATTATTAGTTTGGATTCGACTATTCCCCCTGATTAAAAAAAAAACAAAACTAAACAAGAAGAATTTTTTTTCACTAGGCATAAATTATGAAGTCCAACACATTCAGAATAACGCAACAAAACTTTACATTTTAATAAAAATTTGCAAATGAAATATGATGCCTAGGTAAATAATATGAAAATCACGTGCAACATTTGAAAACCCAAGTTCAGCAATTACCATCTAAAGTTTGAATAAATATAATTTAATTATTTGTGAGCTCTGTATATGATCTAGAGATTTGTATGTATAACACATAAAATTTAGCTTAAATAGGAAACGCAGTTGAAAACCCTTTTTCAGCAATTTCAGTTTGTAAGCAGAATTCTACTCGAACTCTTTTGTGCAGCCTTCTATATTATCTATAGAGCTTAGACACAAGTATTATGCAATTTTTTTAAAATTTTAAACACAATTGAAAAATCTATTACAGGAAATATTGTTCAGAGACTATACTGTAATAGAGTTGTTTTGTTTGTATCTCCAAATGCACGTAATGTGACATTCGCACACTATTCTACAGTAAGAATCTTGTTGTGTACCTCACTGATGTATATTAGTTTCAATATGTTCTACAGCCGTAATATGGTTAAAATACACTACAAACGATTTTTACCTACACATCATAAAATAACTGCATTTTTTGAGTGCCTGATACGAACTGTAAGTACTATACACTTCATCTTCGATTCAAATTGTTCATGGTAAGCACCAATAATATCCGACGATGTTTTCGCGATATAGAACTCAGAGAGACAGACGCCCAGACAAACCGAATGCCTATAATATTTCAACAATGTTGAAAAGTATTAAAAAACACAAACATCCCTCTTAAGAAAGGGAACATTCCTTGAAGGACGAATGTGAGAACTGCCACTTAATTTGACAGAAATGTAGTATAGATTTCAGAATTATATTATATCAAATGTTAAATATATATATATATTTCATATCAAATGGATTGTACTTTACATTTAATGTTGATTCGGAGTGTGGCAAAACAATTTTATGTAGGTTGGTAAATTATAAATTGTAACTATAGGATATATAAGTAAGGAATGTTAAGGAAATTTCATTTATTTGTATATAATTAATAATATCATAATTACATGTAATTAAGATCTTTTTAAATACATGCTTTCGTATTTGTGTACTACATTGTGGCAATACTGTTCTAAGACGTTTCGTATATTTTTAAGAGGCTTGAATCTCATACATTGCATAAGTTCTCAAACGACTGCGGAAATCCATACTCGATCCGAAATAAATGCATATCCAATAGCATCCAATGTCACCTCGAATTGATAAGATAGTAAAAAGGGTGTGTTTGGAAATTTTAGAAATTCATTCAAATTTTAGAAAATGTATACAAGAATGTATCAACGAATAAGAAAGGGGGAATTAGTCTAAACACATTTTCTTTACATTTATATAAAAAAAAAATTAGGATATATGTATATATAGATTGTTTTGCTCATCATAATAAATACATTTACCGAATAGCATCAATTTGAATAATCGTTATTATTTTTTAAAAGTTTGTTATGTATTCGCATATTATTGTGTCAAGCTGAATTCCTTCTTTTGCATTCCAGTGTGTGAAAGAAATTATGAGCAACTCAACTTTTAACATTAATAATATTATAATTATACTTACTGAAATACAATTATACACATTTTACAGAAAGTGCTTTAATAAAACACCAGTAAACGTTTACAGATACTTTAGTGAAATATTTCTACAGACTGTTATAATACAATCTACTCACTCATTATTGCTTATATAAAATAGGAATGATAAAACAATGGTTCACATTTCATCCGGAAAAGATTTAATGTTTTATCTTTTAACACTATATTCTTTCTCAACTATCTTAAAATCAGGTTGAGATAAAAAATAAAAACCTTAAAGTTGTTTTTATGCACTCAAGTAATGTTATCTTATTCTTGCTGAAGATTGCATCTACAGAAAAGAACGCTTTATAGTAACTTTTCGTTTCTAGATTAGGAGAGTATAAAGCAGTAAACAGTAACTTCAGCTAGTTTAATGATTATTGGTCTAGGAAAATGAAATTTTACCCTTGAGATACACCTTGTGGTAGCGAATGACATTACTGAAACAAAATACTTTAAATGGTGAGTTACACATTTATTGTCGAATATGTTTTTTTTTCTATTTTTAAAAGATTTTAACAGAAAATAAAAGACGCAATAGTTATTTTTAAAAATGTACAATCATGAAATTTTTTCCTAAGCAGCTAAATATATCATATTTCTTATACAGTCATAAATCACATAAAATTATTTATTAGATGGTCTTGGATTTATGCGTAGATGAGAGGAATAATCTCCAGAATAACTTCACACAATATATATTAAAATATGTACAAGTTTAGCATATTATCTTTCATAGAAACAATGCGGTTCCGATTAGAATAAACTATAATAACAGGGGTTAACTACTAATGTGGTTTAGTTTGATTTAATGTACAAAAGCAGCAAGTGAGCATTAATGGGTCTTTGCTTCATGAGGTACACTGAGTGTCTGACGCAATTGCTCTTGAAGTGAAAGTTGGAGTAAAGGCGGAAGTGGAAGTTGATTTCCTTAATAGTAGAAGTGATTTCTGAAGTAGAAATTCGAGTATTTATTGGACGAAACAGTTATAAAATGTGATAAGATTAATTGTACATACAGCATTTTTTGAAATAATTATAAAGCGATTGCTTATGTAACTGGTTTCTCTGTATCAAGTGTTAGGGGATAGAATATTTCTCCGAAACAAACAAATTTCACTTTCGGAGTATTAGGAGTATATTTCTACAAAATTGATTATTTTTCAGAAATCAATATATGAAAACATGTTCTCGTTACGCTTGTTTCCAAAGAACAATCGATTCCACCAAAAAAGGCTTTTCACATTTATCTAAACACACACCAAAATATGTAGGCTAGAAAGAAAAATTTAGATTATTTTGAGTGATATATCTCATTTTTATAAATACCTTTAATAAATTAATATTATCGATATTTGATTGGCTATTTTTCCAGCACTTTTCACTATAATATGCAGTATTCAATTAATTGGTAAAACCAATATAGTGAAATATTTTTAAGCATCTACAAATCATTTGGTTTCATATGCACGCCAATATATTATCATAGCTGTCAACTGCTACGACGTTTGAAAAAAGTAAACTTTTCCGTTTTTAATCGTATAAATCTGGGATTAAACACGGAGAAGAAGTAGTGGTTTGAAAAATCGAAGCTATTTCCGTTATGGGAATAAAAAGCGATGACTCTCTAGTAACTCTGCTACAAATTATCGTATAAAATATGACCGGTGTTATGCATTATTAGGGAAGAAGTCTACTAAATAATGTTATATACAGTACTTTCACTAAAGTCCCTTGCCATCCTCTTAATTTCGGAACTGCTGCTGCTATATTCCTAAAAGTAGTTCCTAGGTATAGTAAAGTAGCCATGCGCTATTGATTGCACCGCCTACGGCGCCACCTGGTGGAAAACTACGGAGTTAGCATTCCTATTTCGAAAACGGAAAGAGATAGAAAAGAAAGTAATTTACAAAGTTGTAGAGCATTATCGATTTAGTAGGAAAAAACACCTTGTGGACAGTAATGCAATGAATAGAACGGTTAAAAGGACCATTTGTTTTTTCGTGATTTCCTACACTGTGACGTCACGAAACTTGAACGAAAGGAGAAATGATTATCTTTCGGGCAAAACATGACACTGCTATGATGTACATTGGTATCGCCTTGTGATTCCCAATCAAAAGGACTGCCGTTCAAATCCTGAAGGTTGCATCCTTGTACTGATTGTCTAAATAAGTAGAGCAGGCATTATGCGAGTCCTATCAACTCAACGCAACTTGCGCTTGGCGTTCGAAATTTTCACTGTAGTCATAGAGCGATTTTTCAAAGCTGAATATAGTGAGATGGATTTATTTTACGGTGAATGTAAACGCATGACACGATCAGCAGCAAGGTTGTGCCGGCAACGTTTTCCTACAGGCCCGCATCCTTCTCATCAAACCATCCTAACTCTTGTAAATTGTTTAAGGGATAGAGACTGCGGTATTAGTCGAGCTCGATGTGACAGACCTGCTAAGGTAGTACGGAAAGTTCAACCGAATGAGGTATTAGCATACGCCCCGCATATGCAAATTGCAGCAGAAGAAAGACTAGTGAACACTGTGTCCTCTCAAAAATTCAGGTTTAGAAAATCCTAAGCAAATTAATCACTCATCCATACTGACAAAACACTTCAAAAGGTGTTTTGGATGGAGATGTTGAGCAACGCTATACATGGTGTAACTTCGCCATCAGCCTGATACAGGTCCTTTCAACATTCTTGGCAGGTATAGTGTGTACAGATGAGGCATGCTTTTCCAATAATGGCATGTACAATAGGCAGGCCATCCATTAATGAGCACTGGAAAATCCTAGATGTTTACCGAAGTTCCACACCAAATGCTGATTCGTATTAATGTTTTCAGTGCAATTTACAATACCAAGCTAAGCGGTCAAGTATTTCCCGGAGGAACGTTAACGCGCGCACAATATTTACAACTGCTACAGAATGTAATACTCGATTTTGGGGAGATCCAGTCGTGTAAAATTCGGAATCTATAGTTTCAATATGAAGGTGCGCCTACACACAAGACATTTCCAGTGAAGCAATATCTCCTCAAGGAATTCGGGAAACGAATAATTGGTTATGACGGTTTCGAAAATTGGCCTCCACGTTTGCCTGATCTGACTCCACTGTATATTTTCCTGTGGAGATACCTCAAACAGCAATTATATGTGACCCTTTCGCATACACTGCAGACATTAAACGACGTATTACGAATGCCTGTGCCACCCTGTCACCCTCTATGATCTAACGATCGTGCAACGAGAATTCAACCAAGGATCCACATGTGCATTGTAGCTGACGGTTAGAAGTTTGAACATCTGAAAAATATATATATTGTTATAACTAGATGTCTTTTTCTTTCTAACACCATTTTGTCACGTCGCAGTGTAGGAAATCACGAAAAAACTAATGCGCGTTTTAACCGCTCTATTCTTTCCATTAATATCCACAAAGTGTATTTTCGTACTAAATCGATGATGATCTACAACTGTGTAAATCACTTTTTCCCTATCTTTTTCAGTTTTCCAGACAGGAATAACTTTGCTGTTTCCCAACAGTTTGTAGTAGGCGGTTTCATTCAGTAGTGCATGGCTACTTTACTATACTTAGACAACGCTTTTATGAATATAGCAATAGCAGTTCCGTAGTTGAGAGGGGGGGGGGAGGGGGGCAAGGGTCTTCAGTTAGCATACTGTATAAATGTTGCTTAGCTGATAGTATACATATAGGTATTACGCCAAACTTTAAGGATTTTAAACTAGTATCTGAATTTTAAATTATATTTAGATTTCTCGGTAAATTGTACATTAGAATAAGGAAAGGTAAGTCATACGGTAAAGTAGTCGAAAAATTATGCTAAAGCAAATCGTGGAATTCCCTATTTTAAATTATTTTATAATTGTTATAAAACATATTGCAACATATGTAATGTTTAAACAAAAATTAAAAACTACTTGTCGGAATGAGATGCAATTTTGAATTACCTTGAAGCTTCCAGCCTTTTTAATGATCGAAGTCAATGATTTCCATTTTTTCGAAAAATTCATTTGAAAGTTTACATACTATTTTCAAATTATTTAAAAATATATATATATTTAACGCAGAGGTATCATTATGTCTGCCTTCAGAGGCATTCATTTTTTAACCCTTTCACTTCCATCGACGCGCTGGCGCGTTCGACCAGCATCTGGTGGTATGCCGACGACGCTCTGGAGCGTTGATCGACTATGATAAGTTATATGCTCTGTTTTTAGTATGGCTTTGGAAGTTGAACGGATAGGTTGTTTAGGAATGCTAGCGAAGCATCAACCGCACTAAATATGAGAATATTATGTTTTTTCGTTTTTCTGGTTTTACTAGTACATTTCAACCATTAAAACACTGTTTTGTAATCCGGCTACTGAGGAAGGAAATATAATTTTTAGTGGCAACGGATGTCTTAAAATGTACATTTTGAATAACATCCGATTTATGCTTTGAGTTAAAGATATTTAATAATAATTTATAATTGTATTTTCATGTCAAATTATTAATTAAATTGAAATAAATATTATTTTATGTTGCGTTTTTTTCAAGGCACACTTAATGCGGTCTATGTTATGTGGCTTACTCTATATCGTCATAGTTTTTTTGTTTTTGTTTGCATCAGGTTTAGCAGAATGAGTTGTTTACTTTAATATTTATAAGCCATAGTAATACTTTTTCATTTTTGGCAGCCATCATATTGTTTAGTGACAATATTTGACTTTCATTAACATGCCAGATTTAGGTCCGAATTTGGAAAAATCGAGAAAAAACAAGTTATTTGTAAACAAAAAATAAAATCGACTTCAAGATATTGTTTTTTACCTTCGCATTTTCTGGGAATACTGTATTGTTAGGCACATTGGAGTTTTACACGGATCGCATTAAACCGTCTCGAGCGGAAAATTCTATATGAAGTGAAGGCGAACCTACGCTCTTAAACACTTATAAATATGGCTTATATATATGGTGCACTTAAACGCCATATTTAAATGCATGAATCCATGTCTAATTATCAAAAATATTCTGTAATCATTTTTGTAATGCAAATATAATATTGCGTATACATATTTATATTCAAATATACGGTTAACATACCAGTAGTCGATACTTTAATTACTATATCATGCTCTGATGACCATATTTACGTAAATTTACAGGGTCCTATTTGCTTCCCTTATTTCAACCAGAATATTCTTAAAAAGGAAGTTTTAGAATATTTCTGAAATATTGATTATGTGCTGAAAAAATATAGATTTTTCTAAAATCTGTTTTTATATCAGTTGTTGACGCTGCCAAAATGCGAAAAAATCAGTTGAAGGCAGTTTTAAAGCTGGTCGTAAATAATTAATGAGCATGTTAACATAGCAAATACAATTTCCTTACAAGTAGACAATTTTTTCTAATTTAGTTCTTAAACATTCATTCTAATTGGTAAATAAATAATATAATAAACCATGTAATAAGATGTTCAGTATTTCAACCAGTGAATTTTAGATTAAGCTATAAATGATCTGCGAACTGAACTATCCTGGACAAATATGGCGGGCACAATTCACTCATCAACATTTTTCACATGGGCGTCTGATCAGAATAGATCGTAGTTAATTAAGCTCAAGAAAACGCTGGATACGTTACAATTAAATCATAAAACACAATTTTTGTAATTGTTAAATAAAATCATATGAAATGTAATCGTCCAAGTGACTGCGAATATTGAGCTATCCTGGAAAAATCTGGTGGGCAAAATTCAATCTGTCAAATATATTAAACAATTCAATTCGTTTAGGAAAAAAATATCAAACATGCATTTTTTACAAATTTTTACTTTTTATTATGACAAAATTCAATTAAAGAATTTGCTGCTGCCAGTTTAATGATGCATTAGTCAAATTATTCAAATTATCATGAAATTAGATGCACTTCGTCCATCATAGTTTTCATATTCATATATCCTATGTAGGAGTAATGTTATGAGCAATATATAATCCAATCCACTTTATGTTTCAAAATCTGTGACTTGTGGAGCTAAGTCACCATGCTCAATACTGAAACACATCACGAGAAGTGTGTTTTTGTAGTCAACATGTTTTGTATACTCAAACATTATATATATATATATATATAAAGTTATATTCAAAAGGTTAAAGAAACAGCCCTTTATGTCCAAATATAATTTATTTTATGTTTATAGTTATTTTTTCTACTCAAAAATCCTATATAAATCTCAGTTTTTTAAAGTTCAATACCTTGCAGTAAATGCTTTTATTTGACTAAGAGAATTACTGACTTTATTCGTAATTCTTAATTTTCGTGAAAGCAATCTAAAAAAAAACATTCAATTTATACAGAATGAGAAAAAAATCGTCTGAACTTGAAAATACTTAAGATAATATCTGCTTCGAATTATAAAACATTCGACCATTAGCACGTTTAAACCTCAGTTTCTTTTCAATTTAAACAATATTGCTGACATTCTTTTGAAAAAGAGAAAATCATAACAAACCCGACTCGCCAGTGTTAAAACCTAACACTAAACAAATAACGCCAGACAGAACCCAAATAAAATTAATTCTGTACCTGAGAACCAAGCTATCATAAGTCCAAAAATATATTATGTTAGCTTTTTATACTAAAGAAATTCTTCGGTTTCGAGCCAAATTATCGCTATACTTGTATTATAAGATAAATATGATATAAATTTTTGAAAATAGCTTTGTATTGCAAGGTATTGCTTCTTTGACTTCTCCTGAAAAACAAGTAATAAAAAAAAAGTCAATTCCTACTTAGGTCATCGAAGAAAAAACTTAATATAATCTCTTAAACTAATATTAGTTTGTTGCATTAAAATATCTCAAATTGTTTATTTTCTATAAGCAAATAAATCCCACTGGTTTACAATGGAAGTCTATGGGAATTTTGCGAAATATTAGAGATATCGCCAAGTTGGTGTCTCTTTTGGCGACTTATTTTGATGCGAAATTTGGCACTATATCGTCAAGTTGGCGATAAACTTGTTGGTATTTGGCGACAGCACAGGGTCCTCCCTATGGCAACCTTCCTTATAGATATGAAGATGCATTAAATGCTGCTAAATAGCCAGTGACCGACATTTTGTCTCCCACATAAAAGAAATTTAATTAATTAAAATTTAATTAAAGAATTTATATTTGAAAAAACTGTATTAGCATCAAGTGTCATCCACTACAAGTTAAAAAATATTTGAACTTAATAGAATGAATAATAAGTATTTTATTAACGATTGAAAATTTGAAAAGATATATATAGGGATAGTGTGAACTAATAGTATGAATTTAATAAGTGAAGTGCTAATAAATATATATACAAAGGTTGGAAACTGCGTTTATGCGCATGTCCGAATGATTCACTGGAATAGTAAAAGTATTCATTCTACACTTCCATAATTGGAAAAATAATATATATATATTTTTCCAAATATTCATCAGAATGTTTTCGAAATAACCGAGAATTTCTAGACTAAAAACTTATATTAAGTGGATTTTAAAATAAATAAGAAGTGATAGTTATTTTTTTAGAATGAAATTTGAACCACGTACAATAATATAAATATACACTTCAATTTTTTCACAAACAATACTTGATTATCGAAAAATAGCATCTCAAACTCATGCTGGAATTTCTTCGCCAAATAAGTCACTTCTATCTGCTCTTACCGCTTTCAGTAGAGTAAGTAATTCAGTCATGAGCAAATATGTATTGGCTTAGAGATGGCCATAATGACCTATAAAAAATATAGTTCAATTCATCGGAAGAAAAAATATGTGAGTTATCAATCATCGAAAGAACTTTTCGAAAAAGCCATAGAAACACACTGAGAAATATTAAGTGGACTTAGTACCATTAAATATCCCAGATAAAAAATATATTTCTTCTGCAAAGGGTTGTAAATTTATATGACACAGAACCTATTTATCACGAAATTTGAAGTAAACAATCCTTTTGAGAAACTTATTTTGTGTATTTAGTAAAAATATTTCAGTTACATGTTGATAAAGATACATAGTTATACATTATATTAAATGTTGAAGTACATATAGAGTGTTGTGAAGCTGTAGTATTCAAACACCCTGATATTTCAATATTTCGGATAATTCGATGTACAATGTTATTTCCGTTCTTATCAATATATTTATATCATGAAATTAGCCTCGACAACTTGACAGGGCATCTGAGATATCATTTTAGTTCTCACACTTTTTTATTTTTTATATATTTAATTAGCATTTTCGGAAGTTTGTAAAATAATAATTTTTCAGCTTATTTTTATGGTAAATATTTAATAATTTTTTAACATTCGGATCTGTCGTAGGCAATCAAATCTTAGGGAGAAAAATGTACTTGTATGTGAAGGTTCAAGGTATGACAATGGTATATAGGAGGGTGCATCATATATTCCAGCACCTACATGATGACCTATCAGCACTTAAAACAGTACACCGATCTTTTTGTTGTCAAGACGATGTGAAAAATTCAATATGTAGATAAAAATAAAGAGTAGGATGATACAAATATTGTACGATTTTGTAATAAGGAAAGTCTAAAGTTAATTTAAATAAAAAAAAATTAACTTAATTTTCTTTATTAACTATCGACAGTCCATCGAATACACCAGAATACATACATTATTGCCGTCGGTGTATATATGAGATCGAAAGCAACGAATGAGACAACCTGCCAACCTACTGCGATCTGCCGACATGTGTCTCTTTTCTTTCAGATTGCCTTAGTCAAGTGATGCTAGAATCCACGAAAGCTTGTTCACGAAAAGCGCATCACTTAAATTTAACGATCTCTCAGAAAAGATAGTGTGGTACCCTGTATTTTTAGATATCATTTTCATAGATTACATGACGTAATGTACATATTTTTTTTTACAATTTATACAGTTATATATAGGGTAAAGTGGAAATAAAATATAAATGTATGCTATTTTAATTTGAATCTCAAAAATCGGAAAACGCATAACCCTTTAAAGACGCTTTTACAACTAGATAAAAAGTCACAGAAACAAAGAAAGTAACCGAGTAGTGAATGATTAGAAAATGTCCAGTCTATATAACGTATTTTATTTTATGAAGTCTTTTTGTGTCAATTTTATACATAAATCATTCGCCATTCAGCCTATTTTCGATGTATCTGTTATTTCAGTATTCAGTAATATTCAGTATTCAACACTGTATAATCGTTCAAGTTATCGAGAATTAACAGTACGTTAACAGGCGATCTATTGTTTTTAAATTTTGAAGTTGCTATTGTTAGCGACTGATTTCCTTTGTTACTTCTATTACTGAAAAATAGACTGTCACGAAAATTTGCTGGATTTTCGGATGATGGATGAATCTTTATTTAAATGCATATTTATCAAACGTTATTTTACTATGGATACATTATTTCGTTTTGGATCATTTCTGGAGGCTTGAGACGCGTATGAAAATATATAAATTTACATGACCTGAATGTAAATGTTCATATATTTGGATGTAGACAGATTGCTGTTTTAATGTACAATTATGTTTATGTTATTGTGTATGATGTTTTATTATAGCGTAAGATATATTGATAGATATGTTTGAATGTATTACCCTCATTTTTTGCGTAAATAAAAAAATTAGAAAAATGTAATTATCTTTATTATATCCATAGCGATAATCCGTTTTTAATTTGTAAGAAATATATATTATGAGCGCTCAAGATTTCTCATTTTGATTAGAACATAGATAAAAAAGATTTAAGAAAAACTCTATCACAATATAATATTTAAGTTATAATAATCATACATAAGAGAAGGAAATTTCACAAATTAACAGCATGTGGTATAAGCCCTGAAATACTGGAATCTATAATTAATTTTTATTATTCTATCAATTGTATGTTGACCTAAAATTTAAAATAGTACCATAATTTGTATAAGAGATAGTGATGTCATGAGAAAGAGACAAAAATAAACCAATAGGAGAAAATGTAGCTTAGTGAAATATAAAAGAAGACACAGAAAATAAACAAATAATCCACAGCCTGGAAATATCACAATTTATTTATTATATCCACTTTTCGTCAAAAAGATTGATTACCACAATCTGCCCGTTGGAACCAGGTTTCACACTTTTCCAACGCTAGAATGCATTCTCTGATGCTAAATAAACATGCCAAAAGATGTGTTCATCCGTATCGATAACACATGGTGTTTATAATAGGCCTGTCACATTTTGTTTTGAATGATTCATAAAATAATTATAGATAGATTTAAACCAATAAAATTAATTGTTAAACTAATAAAATTAATTGTTGTTCAAGAAAGCTAGATGGCACTTGTCACTGAATTTCCACATGTACACCCTTCGTCGCTCTGATAATATTCAAACTGTAGTCGATTTCACGCCAGGTACGGGCAAGCATTTCGACATCGAACGGCTAATGCAGTAGTAATCCGGTCTTTAGGTCATAAATGTTCGACACTTTCCTCATGTAAACGGTGTCATTTACAAATCTCCAAAGGAAAAGAGTTCAAATATATTGTATAAGGTGATCTGGGTGGCAAAGGAATTGGGCAATCTCGCGCAATTCACTATATGAAATGGTCATTCGATGAAATACGACCGAGGTACCCCAATGAGGTGGTGCACCATCTTGCAACAAAAAGATATGAGGCTGAAGATTTCGAGTTGCAGAAATAAGAAATTTTACAACATGTAAACTAAGTAATTGACAAATATGAGTGTATTTTCATTGAAAAAAGGGACCAATGACGTGATCGTACATAATCCCACACCATACATTAACCTGTAGAGAGCTATAAAAGAAACTACTAAAAAGAAAAAATTATGAGTTATTATATGCATAAATGACATTGGTGTATTTATTGGTGTTCATTATTTTATGAATTTTTAATCATTTAAACGTGTTAGAACTTTTATAGACACACTTTATTTCCTTTCTATGAATTCTCAAGTCTTAAATTGACCTTATTCCATAGATCTCTAAAGATAAACTGTAACTCAATAACATCTACTGTAAAGAATCACATGAATTTAGATCCCAGGAAAACAGTAACATCGGAAGAAAAAAAAAAAAAAGAAAAACCTTAAGCAGCTACATTATTGCTTGAGCGTCAGCACTTGCGACGTTTATAGTTGTCTATTCTAATTTCCCTCCTCTACCAGTACGAATAACTCATGAGGCTAGTTTCTTGAAATTATGAATCGTGTTTTTAATTCTGTAATTGAGAGCCTTACATATTTTGCGACAATTCATAATCGTAGGAATAGCAGCCGTTGCGTTAATCTCATGGGGACAAAAATCCTTCACAAATAATGTACATTGTAGTAACGTAAGTACAGCTATGTGGATTCCCGAAATGTCGGTGGGAGATTTTTTTTTTTTTTTTTTTACTGTCACTGTTATCGACGGAGTAATTGTGAATGAAAAATTTTAAATCTTACATGATCTTTAGTAAGAATCTCATGTACGTAGACTAAAACAACTATGTATATTTCCCGCTTAGCAATTTTTAGAACTGATGTCTCTTTAAGAGGAATAATTTTTCTTATGTCCTTATCAACTATCTTTAATTTATGGCAATATCCTGTTTATGAATATTAAAGTAATTTCTACAAAACTAACAGTGGAAGAATTCTTTTTAATAAGTGTTTTTTACGGTGACATTAAATCCCTTGCCAACAGGTCAATGATAAATATGACTGAAAAATTAGATTCGCATTACAGTTGTGTAACCTACAGGCACTGATGTACACATTGAGTTGCCTAATCCCTTCGCTATGATCAAGTACGGTTAATCTTTAAAATGTCTCTAGAATATTTTGGTTTTCTGCTTATTCTTGTTCAAAAAGGCAAATTTGCCATCGGGAGACGATAATTTCCACCACTTTTTGGGAACTACCGAAATAACTTCCATTGAAAAGTCAAGAATTGCCATAACTTTCTTTTAGAAATACTAGCCCATATTTTTGTTCATAGTATATCGAAAACAAAACGGGAAACCAAATCAATATAACACAGGTTTTCGAAAATTATAATATATAGATTTTTTTAATGTTAATATATGCATTTATAAAACTATTCTGAAACTATTATGCATTTTTATTATTTTTTTTTATATATTATACATTATATAATATATTTTGAAGATAATGTGTAAAGTTGTCCTTTATAAATATTTATAACTAATTTATTTATGCTTTGGTTATAAAACTTAAAGTTTAAAATGCGTGTATCTGTGTCTAGATATTGAAACTATTCCCCTAACCTTTTAAAAAATTTCAAATTACAGTGGATTATTATAAAGGCAATTTCGAATGACTGCCAGTACTCTCTTGAGAGCATCTTTAATATTAGTTATACAAGAAAGAAATACTGATAAATAATGTCACACATTAAAATGTTAAGTATTATTATAACACAACTTAAAGGATTTTTTTAAGCTTTTTAAACCTTGCTTTAATAACACCGTCTTCAATTACAAAAGAACTTAAACACTGCTTTCTATAGTGCTGAAGACGGACTCTAAATAACGCCTTCATTTCATTTTAATTAGTTCTTCGGTGATAAAAGCGCTTCTGAAATTTTAATTAGCTTCTTATCGCGAATGGTTGAATTACTTTTATTTAAACATTAATGAAAAGCTTCGGTATCTAAATTCTTCGATTCAGTGTTATGCAAATTTTATCACTACCTGAAACATTTAAAGGTTCAGTAATAGTGTCATTAAAAAAAAAGTAGTATCACACAGAAAATCCTAACAACGATAAAGGATAAAATTAGTTTATTGTACTCTTGAATTTATGAGTAATAAACGGAAACCTTTTTTTGTAACACAATATTTTGGAAATAATTTGTATTAAATTAAATAAAAAAAGACTTTTAATATACATTTACAAAGAATTCGAAATTAAAATGAAATCTATGTTCTATTATATTTATCGCTCACAATACTGTTATCCAGGTTTATTAATATCTATTTAAAACCCTGCTAAAATACAAATAAATTTATTTTTTTCTTCAGTTCTACAAGTATTTTTAACTTTAACCTAAGATACTAATAGTAAAATATTATTTGAAAAATTTCAGAAAATATTTTATATATTAAGTGATTAAAATTTTTGATGTTAAAAAGAATTCCCTTTTATGAACTGCCAAAGATTTTTTTTTATGGCTGTCTGAATTATTTAGTGTTCCAATAAGATTTTAATTAATAAAGCACTTGCACACAGAATATTTTAATTACAGCAGTAAATAAAAATTTTCTATTGTGCACTTAATTTTATAGGTAATAAATGGAAATATCTCTAGTACTTAAAGTTGTTTTTTTTTATTTCAAATTCGAGTGATTTTATTAGTTTTCTTATTTAATGATAAAATGATAATAAAACTAATTCCTTTATCAATATTTTAATTATAATTTTTCAATAGGCGATTCCTATTTTTAATTCGCTTATTATTTTAAATAATCATTATTAACGATTTTCTGATGCATTTAAACATTACAAATACGGATAAAAGTAAATATGCTAAGTTTTATTGTTTTTCACGATCGTCTATCTAGAAGCAAATATATTCAATTGACATATGCCATAAACGCTTTCCAATACTATTATATTTGACAATCTGCTGATAGACATCTGTCACAGATTACCCTGTGTATAATTTGGCTGACAATTATTCCATGATATAAAAGATAAATATATAACATTATTTTAATCGTAGTATAATAGAATGCATAAAAGGATGTGCATTTCTACATATTGCATACTAATTCCTGTATTGTGTACACATGGATATTACGTATACAGTGTGTCCGCGTATAACCTGACCGACCTTTATTTTCGTAACTGTTGGTCCTAGATGCATACTTCCAGTTATAAAAATGGTCAAAATTAGGTGCAGGGTTAGGATAAAAAAAAGTTTGAAGCGAAAAAACAATTTAGGGAAGAATTACAGAATCTAAATTTTTATACGGCCTCCCGGTCCTATAAGTTATATTTAGTAAAATTTCCCTGTTACACCGGCAAGTAAGACAAAAAAAAAAGTCCCGTTATTCTACGATTAAAATTGACAGATTAATAGCTGTTTAAAGTTGGAGTATATATTTTGCTGCATATTAGGGGGTCATTCACAAATTTACTAGAAATATAATTCGTCAGATATATTAAAGAAATGGTTGAGAGTAAAATTAGCATTGCAATGTAAATTTGAAATATTTAATCATTCTGACATACATGTGTGTTCACAAAGTTTCAAGACTGGTCTGATAATTCAAAATTTATTAAACATTTTTGTACCGCGAACTAAAATTCTTCGAAATATGACCCTTGGGCATCAACACACCGCTGCCAGCGTTTTTGTTTTTCATTGTTCATAGGCCTCATAGAGGTCCTCGCACGAAAGACTGTTAGGGGACCTCGTCGAAGCTGCCAGAATCGCTGGAATTCTAACAAATCGCTTCCCTTTCGAGTCTTTTTTGATCCGAGGAAACAAACAAACAAACAAAAAAGTCCTGGGAGCTAAGTCGGGCCTGTAGGTGGTTTGCGGCAGTATTGTCACGTTAAAGATAGCCAAAACTTCGGCGGCGGCGAGCGACGTGTGAGAGGGTGCATTGTCGTGGGGAACAAGCCAATCGTTTCTGATTTCTGGACGGACGCGACGGGTCAGGTCAGTTTTCCTCTAGAGTGCTCCATCTGTTTTGACTATATTTAACGTGGCAATACTGCTGCAAGCCCCTTACAGCTCCGACCTTTTTCCCATCAACTTTTTTTGTTCCCCCGGGTCAAGAAAGACCTGAAAGGGAAGCGATTCAACATGATTCCAGCGACCCAGGCAGCTTCGACGAGGTCCCTTAACAGCCTTTCGGGCGAAGACTTCTATGGGGCCTAAGAACAATGGAAAAAAACGCTGGCAGTGGTGTGTTGATGCCCAAGATTCATATTTCGAAGAATTTTAGTTCGCGGTACAAAAATGTTTAATAAATTTTGAATTATGAGACTAGCCTTGAAACTTTGAGAACACACCATGTATTAATGCAAAATGTACAATCTGTACTGAGCATTATAAGAGGATAAAAATAACAGATTTTTTGTTAAATAAAAGGATGAAAAACAAGTCTCAATTCTTTACAAAATGATACATATTTTAAAATGCTGTTAGATTACACTGTCTTTAAAATTTTGGGTTTTGGCATGTTTTTTAGCTTTTGAAATTTTATTCTTATGTATTCTTTAGCACTGAATCCGAAAATGACCTTCATTTTAAACCACACGTGAGGAATTTTCTCATATCGCAAATTTCAAAGTTAAAAGCTATAAGTTAAAACTGATCCCCTCCCCTGTCAACCTCATTGGATCCCCGAGCTGTTTAGCAGTAAGAAGCCCAGTATAAGCCAAAAAATCTAATAAATTATTGAATTAAATAAAATTAAACTGAATAAAAAAGTCTTACATCTATTTTATAGCATCAGATTTTTCGATATTTTTTAACCTTGAAATTTACGATTTGCGAAAAATCTTGACATGATGGTTAAAAGTGAAGGTAATTTTTTGATTCAGCGTTAAAAAATACATAAAATGTAATTATAAAATTTAAAAAACACAACCATTGCAGGTTTATGTTATCTAATCTAAAACTCTTTCTTAAACTTCTTGACAGTAATCTATCCGAAATTTTTGTGTTATCCTCTAATATAAGTATGTACAAGATGGTAATAGCCGAAAATCATAATAGTATTTCATTGACATCGGATTTAAGTCAGTATGTAAAATTTAATTTTGATCGAGCATTTGAAAGCAAGTTAAAGTGGAGGACAAATTTTAAGCTGGAAAGACGATCATTGCAAGTTAAATAAAAACTTATGAAAATAACACAATTTTAGTTAAAAGAAATCATAGCCTCAAAACCTTACAAAATAAAAAAAGTATTAAAATACAATTATTTTAACTAATCTGAAACTTAACTAATAAAAGTTAATCGTAATATTTGCACGATTTCATTCAAAGCGCAGATAAATTGAATTAAGTTTAAGTAATTTATACACGACCCCTGAAAGCATGCTCGAAATCATCTGTTTTGATATGCAAAAAAGCGGTATAAGTCATGCATTTCAAAGTTTCATAACTCGGTCAATTTTAACGTTAGATGAATGGCGATGACACCTAAAATATACCGTCCGTTACTTTATTCAAGTCCAAACCGTCAGAGATTTTAATTGTTAATATCTCTGTTAATTATCGACATTTTTTTCTTCAAAAATCATTAACAAAATTTTTTTATACTTCCGAGACGAGAAGTTCTTGGAGCGCACCTCATCTCATATGCTGATCGCCGACAAAGTGAATTTTGTGTGTAATGGAATAATGCGATTATCTCAAAACTATTTGACCTAAGGTAATAGCTATAGTTTTCCTTGAAGATTTAAATAAACTTCTACCATCTCTAACTTTTTCATATTTTTAGTTTCAATTTAATAGCCCTACCCCCCCCCCCTACATTTTCTCTAAATATATTTGTGAATGGTTAATAATCGATAAATATGTGGGACAACAGCCTTTATTAGATCTGAAAATTTCAACTTTCGGCGTTCCAAAGTTTACGATAAAAACGTCTGTAACAGACAGACAGACACACAACTGATCTTAAAATGGTTCCGATATTGTTTTTTATGTACGGAACCTTAAAAAATGTTTATTTCATTTCTTTTAAAACTTTTACTGCTTAAGATTTTAATAGTGCAATTGTTCAAATTTGACCAAAAAGTAACGTACAACTCAAATTAGCAGACTCAAACATATATATTGAGGAGGATTTAATATAACAAAGTCTAACAACAGAAAGTCTTGAACCCGCATTTAATTACACATTTTTAAGAACAAAGCTATGCAACATCGCCCAAATGGACTATGTTTTTTTTTTTATCAATCACTGGTAATTCTTCTTTGACGATAAAGGTCTTTACAGTAAAAATACAAAATGTACATAATCTTAATCTAAAAGATAAAGAAACGTAACTAAATTAAAATATAGCTAATTTTAAAAGTATGTTAAAAGAAAAACTCTTTAAACTCACCTTAACAAAATATATTTTTACTATCGCCATTGCCGTCACATAAAGGCATGGAGTACAGAAGCACTGTCTTCTGAATTATTAGCCTTCGCGCTAAATGAAAGAAAAAATGCCAGCAGCCTCGGAATAATTTTCTCAGCGTTCGAAAAGTCATTTTAATTTATGCACCGCTATTTCCAAATGGTAATCACTACCTTAATTTTTAGATTATATATGATACAAACTACTATTCGAAAATGGTGGTACACAAATATAGTGATCGAACAAACCATGCCAAATTTTCGCATTCGAAAGTTGCCGTTTTTTTAGGCGTAGTATTCAGGTGAGTCTGATTTGAGTCATAATGACGTTGATTTGTCTTATTTTGAGGGAAAGTCGCAAATGGCTAACAAATGCAGCTTCACAGTCAAGACACGAAGTCAGGAACAAACGGTTCGTAATGTTGCAAATTAGGGAAGTCATCGTTTGCTCAACATTTTGAATTTGATTAATAGAGACTATAATGTTATAATTGTAACATCACATGGACTGCCTGTTCATTAAATATAAATTTAATGTAAGACAACTGTTCATGAATAAATCACTGGCAAATATGTGGCAAAAAATGTTTACTTTAATTTTTTCTACTGGTGTAAAGACTTTGCGCGCTGCCTTTGTTTCGACTAAAATAGTATTATTTTTTTATATATTTTTTAATTATACGGAAATCATGTTTTACACTTTTTTAACAACATATGTATTTAATCTACGACAGTGAATCAAATATATACCGGAATTTTTGTTTTTTTAATTAATTGGTACAAGATACAGAAAGTTACATATTATTTTTCTATATAATCTCCTGATTTGAAAACACATTTTCCTCAACGGGTTGATTTTTTTATTTTTTATGCCGTCATCATAGAAAGAAGAGGCGTGTGTCTCCAGCAAATTCCGCAAAAAGGATTCAACAGCAGTGTCATCGTCGATTCTTTCACCTCCTAACTCTTCTTTCAAAGGTCCAAACATGTGATAATCACAGGGATACTATAGGAAGGGTGTTCAAGCGATGGTCAATGCATTTCCTCCGATTTTTCGCGAGTCAGGTTGTCTGTACAAGGACGGGCATTGTTATGAAGAAAATCACTTCTCTGATCGAAAGTATCTTTTCCGCCGATATGCACGCTTTGTTTCATTCAACAGCTGGCAATAGTAGGCAGCACCTTCGAGAGTGTTCTGAACGGCGCTAATGTTTTTCTTAGTCAAACTTGTTCAAAGGGGGGGGGGGGCATGGGGTGTGTTTTCAACTTCTGTTCGTCCTTCCACAAACTTTCTGTGCCAGTCATACACTTAAGATATCTTCAGGCATGTCTCCCCAAAATGTGCTTGATGTCTTCGTAAGATTTCAGCCAGTCTTACGCCTACATTTGTGAGAAATTTAACGATAATGCGTTGCTCAACGTTGGGGTGAACCTCTCCCTCATTCATCCGGATACCGACTGAGGAACGGAGATAATAGCACATACCGGCGCATATATAGTCATGTGACGTCCCCATCTGGCATGCGCAGAGATTTGAGCGCCCTCGCGATGGCCTTCAGACCTCCTAGCAGAAATTACGGTTATTATTTGATTCACCCTCGTATATAAGTCAATGTACTTATATACAAATTTTGTTGCATGTTTCTTTATTTTTTATGAACATGTGAAATCATAGATAAGATAAACGGATAGTGTTTCTTGTATAATGCATTGAGATCTTAAACTCCTAGAAACAATATATAATGGTTAATAGTCAAAAATACATTTGTTAAATATTATCGAGCAACTAAATACGCAAACAGTAATTAATATATATTTAACTAAAACTAAAATGCACCATCTTAAATGATTATCAGTAAACTATAAAATATTATATTTTTGTATGTGAATTGTTCCAATTTTCAGAGAAATTGCAGCAAAAGTACAACTTTATAACAATTCACAGGAGTAATATTTGTATTTGTAATTATAAACCATATTTGAATATTTGTTTACTGTTAATGTCAACGGATCATTTTTTAATGCATAATGAATTTTTACTTGAAATGGGACATTATCTTTAGTAAATATTCATTACATGAAAGAAAGGGGATTATGTTGAAGAAAGAATTTACAAAATTGTCGTATTATCATACATTTATGAAAAATGAAGTGTTTTATAAACATAGAATTTTTTTTCTATAAATATCATTACAGACTTTTTTAAGCATTGTCAAAACAGACAAACAGACATGACCCGTAGATTTGTGACAAAAAGGATCCCTCTCCCCTAACAGCTCCATTCTGTATATCTCTAATCACCGTATAAAGACTTCTTATATAAAATGTCTATTAATAACGTTCACTATTAACTGATGCGTAAAGATTATGTTTGGGGCCTGAGTGCAAATTAAATGCTCTAAACAACAATAATTTTAAAATAGTAACACCCCTCGTTGAAACTATATCAGTGTAGCATGGATGAAAAAAGTTAGGAAATGCATGTTATATATGTTATGTATTTTATCTTAAATACTTATAGAAATAGACCTATTTATTTTTTTAGGGTACCAATGCAAAATTCGTATGGTAAAGTTAAAATATCTATTCACAATAAATCCCGACTGAAATGCTTTTACTTTTTAAATAGATAAAAAGTTATAACCCACGCCACCCCCCCACCCCCCACCCCACACAAGATTCCATTTAAAATTCTACTTTTATGCATGAAAATCATTAATAGATTGTCTGTAAAATTATTAATTCTGGTGTACACAAATGTTTACGACAGAAATATAAGTAAATAAAGACACACAATCTTGCTTAATGGAACACAAAACACGAACTTTAATAAGCTAAAAGTTAAATTCTACGTTTCGAGCTGTTTCTACAGCCGTCTTCAGGAAAATATTATGGTTAAATGGCTAAAAGTTCAGAGATGAAGGCTTCCCATGCGAGACACAATTTGTCGAACATTTACTAAAGAATTGAAAACGAAAATCTTTTCATATCATTTTAAAAACCGAACATTCGCTGGTGCGTGGGACTTGTTATTATAATAATAAGATATTTGATTATGAACGTTTTTGTTTTGGTTTGTATAATTCGTTTCCAAATGCAAAAACAAAAATATATTTCGATGATGTAAAGTGCAATTTCCTGTTTCGTTTGTTATTGTAGTTCGTAACGACTAAAATGAAAATCTTCGACATTACCTGGAAAACTTTTGTTTATAAAAATTCATTAATTTATGTGGATTGTGCTATATGATTTTCTAGTATCTTGTTGAATTTTTCTAATGCTCTTTCCTGTTAGGCCTAAATTTAAATTTCAAAATTCCTTTTTTTAAATTTATTTCTCTGAAGATTAGATAAAAGTGCATAAATTCTCGACTTTTCCGGAATCATTTCATCGGAGGAAAACGAACGTAGTAGCAAAAGTTGGTGTGAAAAAGAAATTTAGTGCAAACATTGTTTATCCCAAGCATTAATCCATGTTCACCAGATAATAGTATAAGTTAATACACATGGATTGCTATCGTTCCTTATTTATCCGATTATATGGGAGTGAATTAGCATGAGTGTATTTGATTATACATATACATAATAGAATTAAGATGCTAAAAACGCAGACTTTCATTTTAAATTGACTATGTTAATCAATTTTAGAGATGATTTATTTATTTTTTTTTTTTTTGCTAACACATATACTGTATGGACTTCTTTCTATATTCGCTAATCAAAACATTATTTGTTCTGCAGCTAATCTTTACCCTATATTAGAATTTCTAAAATTAAAAAAATGAATTACATTAGTAAATTAAAAATATATATATAATCGAAATTTGGTTTAAAGTACCTCCGTCCAGTATAATTTTAAATATTTTACTACCGTATAATGCCACATTTTAAAATAACTAATTTGCGTGAAAAAAAAAATAAATGGTTAAATTAAAAATGTCATTTTTCAAATTATTTTCTTTTGTTGGAAACTGTCACAAACCGATTTGTGATAATTTAAAAAAATGGTATTGAAAGATACTTTCATAAATTGACTATATTTGTACTATTTTACAGATAAATATTATACACACAGGCATAAAGATGAAAAATGTTACATGTGTCATTCAGCATATGAATAAGTAAAACGTCTTCGATTTTATGTGTAAAATGTTATTTTTACTTACTTGTATAGTTTATAAATTTGCTGTTTTTCCATATAACATGAAATCATTTGCATATGGGTCAGTCTTAAATAATGTTCATTTTTCAGTATATGGTTGCTAATTTTTGGGAGAATATGTTAAATAAATATTTTAGAATTTTTACACATTAGAACGCCACAAATATGCATATTTGATAGATGATTTACGATAATTTTTATTTTTTGTATTTATTTATGTTTACAAACTGAGGTATACATTTATATCTTAAGTTTCATGTTACACTTAATTTCTTTATTAATATTTTCATTTTTTGTGAATGTGGAAAGTAAATTTTGATTTAATAATATATTGAATTTTTCTCTGAAACTTTTTAACATGCATCTTAAATTTTATTTAGGGTGCATAAAATTTTATATATATATATAAAAAAATCCTTCACCTTGAAAGGTACATGGTAGGTCAAAAACATCCTTTACCCCTTTTTTCGAAGAAAGCTACCCAGGTGCATATGCTTACAGGTGAAGCTATGTGAATTTGTAAGAGAATTTAAAGATTAAATAGCTGACGCAAATTATCTACATCTATTTTATCAAATATTCAATAAAAGTATGAGTAATATATCTTGTCTTGTATTATTTGTAGGGCACTAAAATATATTTACGGCAATAACAGCATAAGTCCGATAGGTTATTCTTAAGGGATTTTTTTTTATTTGTATAAAATCAATAAATGATAAGAGACAAATTGAAAACTAAACAAATATAGTGAGAATAGAACATTTCTGAACATATCTAGCATTTATGTGCAGCGCAGTTTTCATTGATTTCAGAAAATCTTAAATCTTGGACTTATGTATGTTTGTTAAGTATGCCCATTGTCTTTTGTGATTCATTATGCATTTTTTTTTTTTTTTTAACCAAAACATTTATAAACTTAATCAACCTTCAATTATTTGATTTTAAATCGAAGCATTCGATTCACAAAAACATGATTTTAAATAATAAACATAAAGATTTTAAGTGACATAAATAAACATGAGAGAATTACAGAAAGCATTATATTTTTGAATCACTCATAGATGAATCCCCGGTACATATTTCTAAATCTTTAGAAAATAATTATAAGAAGGGACATGACAACCATCTATATAAATCTTAAAAGAAGTAAAAGATGAACAATTATTAAAATAAAGTTTATTGATTGAAAATTTTCTCTTAAAATTTTTAAGCTTAAAAAATAACATTTTACGTAGAATGACCCACATATACGCTCTTTCAGGATTGAAAATTCTCATTGTGTATTGAAAGAATGCGCATATTTTAAATGTGTTCGGAAATAATCGAAATTCGATAAAGCCAAGTGCGAAGAATATGTCTGATGGAGCAGGACTTCCCAATAATGGAGTATTTTGACGGCGGCTTTTTCATACTGAATATGAGAGGATTAACATTGTCGTTTTTAAATCGGACACATAATGGTGATCAGATGTCATTTTCTGAATATCGGTAATGAATAGATGTTTTTGTTGAAAATATCTGTTTGTATTGACCATCCCTTTGCTTAAAGCATTTTCATTGCGAATTGCGAATTCCACCCTCTCCGGTACATGCATAATGAACTTCTGAGGATGAAGTTCTTGATTCGCTTAGATTTTGTTAATAAATGTAATTTGCATTGCTTCAAGTTGACAAAATATCACCAGTTTTTATAGCTGGAAACAATTCAGTAAAGTTTAAGCGACGCGTATCCTTTCGCAGTTTATACTTGCGCTTGGACAGCGGATAGCAATATGTTGTCTGAAATTCCATTTTTCTCTAAAATGGCATATGTTATTAATGTCTTCAAATAAAAAAATAATCTTATAATTAGTAAAAAGATAAACAACAATGATGATTACTTATCCATATCTTAACGTAAATCAAAAATATTAGTTGCATTTCTTCTCGAGCATCAATATATTCATAGGTTAAGGTATATTAATACATTTCTGTCTCTTACCGTTAGAAAACTATATTATGCGTATTTTTATTTAAATAATTACATTCATGTTCCCATTTTTTTTTAAATGATATAAAAATAATAAAAAGAAATTTTAATATATATTATACTTAAGATATATAAAAGAGCTTTTTCATACAAGCTATGTATAGATTAATATTTGTATTAAATAATATAATACAAACAGAAAACGCCACAAAATCATGTGCAAACGAATAATACTAGAGCGAAATATAAATAAGAAAGATTATTTAAAAAATGTCTATAAGCAAAACTTATCTTTTTCATGTTTAACAAAATTATATCATAAATTTATATAAAATAACTATAATTTATTTAAGAATAATTTTATTATATGTTCTTGAAACAATTTATTGTTTAATTTCGAACTTATAATGAAAACAAAATTTAATTCTACTGTTTTTTCTTGATCTATAATTATATTAACTTAATATAGCAATTGAGTGAGAGTATAAGTAGAATATCTGTTCATTATTTTCATCGGATTACGATATACATGTGGATACTTTAACAAGAATTTTAATAAACTTAATGGATGCAAAATATTTAATAAATGACAAAATGAAAGATATAGATGTATTTTATTTCATGCAAACATTAAATCTAAAGCACCACAAATATATTAAATTATTCTGTTTTTGTTCTATTTTTAACGTTTCTATAAATCAAATTTCTATTTTCCAAATCGGTCTATTTCAATGCTGTTAACTTTTTTTGTAAAATTTATTTAACTTATTCAAGTGCATAATATCTTTAGAATCACTGTTTAAATTTTGAATACACGGAATTGAAACGAATTACAAAATTTAAATATGTATTTCATATTTAAATATTTATGTCTCATGCATGATTATATGGAAATGTATGCATGGAATAAAGACATGGATGGAAGATAATGCAAGGAATAAAGGAAATATATTTTATGTCGTTATTGAAATTGGTAAACACAAATTTTTTTTTTCTCTTGTAATATGTTATCATAAATTGGGATTAGATTCCAGTAGTTTTTTTTATAGCTTTTACAATGAAATACTGAATAATTACTTTTCCTTGATAATATAATGATAATTTTCCATGTCAGAATGTAGAAATCTGGTTGACTTTAACTTTTGTTCTAGCAGAAAGATTACTTTATTTTTAACATTACCGCAAGTGTATTTGAAGACTTATTTTAAACTTACGCAAACACCTATGCTTACACAGATACATTTGGATACTTAAAAGCCACATTAAGATGCAAAAAAGTCTAAATGCCAAAAAAAAAGTCCTTCCGGCCAGTGCCGGGAGGAAGAGGTAGCTTTCATATTCCTTATTTTTAAAAAGCAAGCTTATATTATTCAAACACACGAAGCTCAATTTAGAGGGAAACCGATTATAGGAGATTCAATCCTAATCTTTATCAATATTAAATCATTATGAATGAGAATTTCGCGAAATTAGTCAGCTTTATCCAAGCTGCTTTTATTTAAAGTAACTTATATTTGGTTGCCAAATTCGGCGATATCTTGAAGTTCCTGCCATTTTAAGACAACATGGTGGATGGGGCTAACGAATGAACTTGGTCGGGACCCTTAGTAATTCCTGTGCACATGCTCACTCACATCGGAATCGGTTGATATATACAAGTTCTGTCGCAAGCAAAAAATCAGATTTTTCAAAATGTCACCCACATTAGAAATTCAAAGTGCTATATCTGAGACATTTTCTAAGATAAAGACAAAACAAAAAATGTTCCGGAATCCTTATATCATGGTCAAATACTTAAGAAAGAAACCTTTTTCAATTTCTAATTCTTTTGCACCTTACTTTAAATATAATTTTTTATTTAATTTAATGGCCTCCATTTTGAAACAAGATGACTGATGAAGCTGGCCAGCGAACTTGGTTGAGACATTACGATATACTATCCACATGCCTTCTTACATCGAAATAGGGTAATGAATACGCGTGTTATCACGTGACAAATATCAGATCGTTTCAAAATGTCAGCCATGCTAGAAATTCAAAGTGCTATAATTCAACCATTTCTTAAGATATATACGAAACAAAAACTGCTCCGGAATCTTTGTATCAAGGTCAAACACATAAACAAAATCTTTTTCATTTTTCAATTTTTTGATAACTCATTTTAAATTTAAAATTTATTTTTTTAAAAAATAGCAGCCCTTTTGAAACAAGATGGCGAATGAAGCTGACCAACGAACTCGGTCGAGACATTGGTATGTACTATGTACACACCAAGTTACATCCAAATCGGTTCATAAATACGCCTTTTATCGCGTGACAAAAATCAGGTTGTTTCAAAATGTCAGCCACAATAGAAATTCAAAATGCTATAACTCAGCCATTTTTTTAGATATAGAAGAAACAAAAACTGTTCCGGAATCTTTGTATTAAGATCAAACACATACAAACAAATCTTTTTCATTTTCCAATTTTTTTTGGTACCTCATTTTAAATTAAAAAAATTTTTAAAAAATTTAAATGGCCGCCATTTTGAAACAAGATGGCGGATGAAGCTGGCCAACGAACTCGGTCGAGACATTGGTACGTATTATGTATACACCAAGGTACATCCAAATCGATTCATAAATACGCCTGTTATCGTGTGACAAAAATCAGGTCGTTTCAAGATATCAGTCTAGCTGGAAATTCAAAGTGCTATAACTTAGCCATTTTTTAAGATATAGACAAAACAAAAAATGCTCCGGAATCTTTGTATCAAGGTCAAACACATAAGAAAAAAATATTTTTAAATTTTAAATTTTTTGGTACCACATTTCAAATTTCAAATTTTTAAATTTTTTTTAAATGGCCGCCATTTTGAAACAAGATGGCAGATGAAGCTGCCCAACGAACTCGGTCGAGATATTTGTATGTACTATGTACACACCGAGTTTCATCCAAATCGGTTCATAAACACGAGAGTTACAGTATGACAAAGATCAGATATATATATATATATATGGATATATATATATATATATATATATATATATATATCAACTTTTGAACGGAGGGTGGTTTCGGGGTCTGGGGGTCATGATCGATGAAAATATACCAAAATTTTTTGAAATCGCTTTCCTCCGAACGGCTGCAATAGGTAGCTTTTTGTAATAAAAGCTACCTAATAGTAATTGTAATTGAAAACTTATACCCTCATACTTTCGTGGTTCACTGAAAAAACCTGGGTACTAAAAATTGAGTAAAGGGTACTCAATTTTAAATACGTCACATGCTCAAACTTGCTCCGATCCAAATGTACTAAAAATTGAGAAACAAATATACTCATTTTTGATTCCATGGTTGTGTTCAAATATGAATTGTTATGTACTGCCTCCCTAAACCTAAAAATTAATGTAAAAATGTACTGACATTTATTTCTCCTTCAAAGTTATTAACAATAAATGTTTAATAGATTATTTATTTAAAAAATAGCAAAATTATTAACAAGATACCTAAATCGAATATATTTGGAGAAGGGAATTATTTCCAAGCACTTTTAAATAATTTTGAAATACTGTGCATAATTTAATACACACATTAATAAACATCATTTATTCCGCAACAAAGGAAGTAAACCATTACAGGGTACAAAGTTATCGATTTGTTTGGGTTTGATAGTATGTGATGATTCAAAATTGAGAAAGCGTAGGTTCAATTTTGATCCAAAATTACTCAATTCGTTATGATTACATCAATTTACTCCTTTTTGAGTACTTCATTTTGTTTGAATGTCGTTTCTATCTATTTTTTTTAATAAACTGATGCTGCTGCTGTCGTGATTGAATTAATTGAAGCCATTTCACTTCTTGGATTATCCTACAAATAATTCATATATTTAAAAAAAAAATAAAACTTGTAGTTTTATAGAGAAATTTATGGTGAACTCATTCAATAAGCAGTTTTTAAATCGAAGGATTATATTAACCCTTTCGCGGGCGATGTACTTAAAAAAAAAGACACATAATTTTTATTTTACTGGCACACAGAATATTTAATTAAAATTTCCTTTTTATAACGTATTTGAAAATAAGCAAATTCGTATTTTCTAACAAATTAGTTTATAAAATCTGGTATCGGTCCATTATTTCATGAGTTAATAAAAGATTTAATCCACGCCGGAAAGGGTTAAAAGCTATTTAATGTTCAAATCAGTCAAGATATTTCACTTGCGTAAGGTTTATGGTATCAAGAACTTAGCTCAACTATTTAACAAATTTTTTCACCCATATACTTGACAATATTGTGGCGTGTAATGTCTAGTAAATTGTTTAATTTGTCTCTTTTTGAAGTTTTTGTTCTCAATTTTCTCTAAATATCTCAGATAAAGGTAAATGAACAGCAACACGCCACTGTTCGCCCCCGAAGTCAACGGAAGATTTCCAATGGTCGTCATATCATGATTCAACCTTCCGTTACGGGAAAATTATTTTAGAACTGAGTACTTAGTGTTAGAGCTTGCGGGATCTGTATGGGGTTGGCGAGTGTAGCTTGTACGGGTCAGAACACATTAATTATGTAAACATTAATATATGTCTTGGTTATAATTCAGATATTTTATTATTTATTAATAATTTTCTTGATTTAGAAATTCCTTTTCAATCTTAAATATGCCTGGAATATGTTTCTGTCTATTAATTATATAATTTAAAAAACAATTCAATTAGATATTTTTCAGAAATTATTAATTAAAAGTTCGTCACCAGGATTTGACATGGGCAACCACAATCACAAACATCAACTAAGAATATTTCAGTAAAAATATAAAAGTATACATTTTTTGGAATGCCTTGATCCAAGGATCTCGAATATGATGTGAAAAGAGAGATTAAAAAACAAATGTTTTCTATGTTTTTAATATGGAAACGACCATTTTGACAAACCAAACTACACAAGATTATACAAACAAATCATACATTTTCATACAAAATATTTTTTCGTTTTCTTTTTCATTACTTGGAGTTATAGTAATTTATTGAAATCCAGTACATCTATCCATATCCGAGCTAACATGTCTGAATTTTATTATATAAGAGAAATGACAATGCACTATCTGTTATTATTAGAAGTGGATTTTTTTTTATTCATGGACTTTTCGAGTCATCCATTGATGCAATAATGAATATCTGTTGAAATAGCATGGTTACTAACCGAGCCAAATATTCAGTCTCCCATTGCTCATACATTATAAGGACACCTAGGTCATGAGTGTTATGCAGTTAGTTATTAAAAATAATCATCTTTTTGTTTGATATACAGGCAAAAGATGAGGTTTTTTGAATCTTAGTAAAAAGGTGTTAAAGACCTGTTATAGGAATTATTGCTATGATGCGATTTAGGAACATACATAGCTCTATATCACGAACGCCATCATTTGATGTCATTATGATGACACAAATAAATAGTGAGAAAATAATAGAGATTATCCAAAGCCACACTCACCTAGCTTATCAATGCTAGATAAGCTAGGTTGCGGTGATCGTTAAATTATTTTTTTCATAACCTGGGTAATGTATATCTGTATGCACAATAATAACGATATCTGGTATCTCCTAAACTACATATGAATGACTGAATACTCGGACTTACTGTTTCGTAACGAGCTTTCAAATAATCATTAGAAATAAAATTGTATATATTAGAAAAATATATAACACATATTTTGTTTTCTCAAACTTGTCTTGTGAAAGGAATATCGCGATAGATTTATGTTGTTGAAACTGTTGACAGATTTTCTGCGAAGCTTCACAAAACATGCACTTCCTAAAAATTGTGCGACTTTACTTTTAGGGCTCCGTACTTAAAAAGTGAAAATGGAACGGTTATGGGATCACTAGCGTGTCTTTCTGTCTGTCCGTCTGTCACAGCCGTTTTTCTAGTAAACTATGGAACGTGGGAAGTTCAAATTTCGAAGAAGTAATAAAGGCTATTGAGCCACACATTTATGGATTATTAACCATTCACATATATATTTAGGATAAATGTAGAGGGATGTAATTAATCTTCTTTGAAATGTTATATATATATCATCATCATCATCAACAACAACCGTTTTCAATCCACTGCTGGATGTAGGTCTCCCCCAGATTTTTCCAATGTTTCCTGTCTAGTGCTTTAGTCATCCAATTTACACCGGCTACTTTTCTGATTTCATCACTCCATCTTACTTGAGGTCGTCTTCTTGGCCGTTTTACATCTCTGGGATACCACTGTAGGATGTTTGTGCTCCATTTATTGTCTTGTCTTCTTGCGATGTGCCCAGCCCATTTCCATTTTAGCCGTTTAATTCTTTCAATGATGTCAAAAACTTTCGTCTGACTTCTTATCCAGGTTATTCTTTTTCTGTCTCTTCTAGTTATACCTAGCATACATCTTTCCATACTTCTCTGTGTTGTTTGTAATCTTTGTACCATCCGTTTTGTTAGCGTCCATGTTTCTGCTCCATAAGTTAGGACAGGCAAAACACATTGGTTAAATACCTTTCTTTTCAAACACAGGGGCATGCTACTCTTCAGAATAATATTGTTCTTCCCAAAAGCACTCCATCCATCTCTTATTCTTCTATTGATTTCATTCATGATACTATTATCAGATGATATTTCTTGCCCAAGGTACACATAACTTTTCACTTCTTTAATTTCAGTGTTGTTTTCCAATTCTTCAGTACTGTTACTGAAAATTAAAATGTCGTCAGCGAATGGGAGATGACTTAAATATTCCCCATTTATTCTAATCCCTTTGTTTTCCCAATCCAGCTTCTTGAAAATATTTTCTAAGACAGCAGTAAAAAGCTTAGGCGAAATGGTGTCTCCTTGTCTTACCCCTCTTCCAAGCTTGATCTTTGCTTTTCCTTTGTCCAAGCGGATGGTTGCTGTTGCTTTCTTGTAAATCTTCTTTATAATATTGATGTAAGGTTTGTCTATACCAATGTCCTCCAGAGATTTTACTACTGCTGATGTGTAGACCGAATCAAATGCTTTTTAATAATCAATAAAGGCAAGGCAAAGAGGTAAATTATATTCCTTATGTTTTTCTATGAGTTCCCTTACCGTTTGGATATGATCCATTGTGCTGAATCCACTTCGGAATCCTGCTTGTTCTCTAGGTTGAGCTGAGTCCAGAGCTGATTCAAGTCTTGTCGTTAAAACTTTGGTGAAAATTTTATAAATCACTGACAGTAAGTTGATTGGACGGTAGTTTTTAATGTTTTCCTTCTCTCCTTTCTTGTAAAGTAGCACCATCACAGCATTATTCCAATCTTCTGGTACATCTGACTTCTGGAGACATTTGGAAAACAGTAAGGATAGCATTTTTGCAAATTCTTCTCCTGCTTCTTTGATAAGGTCGATTGTAATTCCATCTTCTCCGGGGCATTTACCTTTTTTCATAAATTTAATGGCTTGTAAAACGTCGTCTGTCGTCACTGGGATTATGGCATCGGTTTCTGTTAAGTTTTCTCGTGGATCACATAAGTTGATTTCTCTCCGATCTTCACATTTATATAAATCGTTATAGAATTTTTCGACAATGTGTACTATTTCTTTATATATATATATATATATATATATATATATATATATATATATATATATATATATATATATAGTGGGCTCTCGTAATTAGTGATGGGCGATAACGAGATGTTTTTCTCGATTTTCTCGATTGTATGGACATCTCGATATTTTTCGATTGTATAAATTTTTTCTCGATGACTACAGTTTGCAAATTTCTTTTATAAATCATATATTATGTATTATATACGTCATACATTTATCAAGAATCGTCTGCGGGTGAACTGGAATGAGTCGATGTTAATAAAGACTAGGTGACTTCGACCGCTAGTGGGCCCCTCCTTTAATCGGGGCCCCTAATTTATACGTAATCTTGTAATATGAAATCACGAACAGGTTACCCGCTATATACGACACTGATATGTGATAGCAGGCGGGTGTGGTGTGCACGCACTACAAAATCTTGTAAAAAATATAATATCCAAACGAATGAACGTCGGACCAGATCTCTTGGGGGAGGGGTCAAAGCGAGCGCAGGGGCACAGCAGCTGCATAATATGATTAAGTCGTCACAGGTCTTTAGGCCTTTCAACCATATGTCACATGAGAAGTCTGGATCTGAATTTATAAAAATGCCCTCCCCGTGGATGGGAAAGGGGGGAGGGGTGCGGGAGGTGGATAACATGAGTAAGTGGTCATAAGCCTTTCCAACAATATGTCACATGAGGGGTCTCGGCTAAATTTAGAAAAACACCCCCGTGGGGGAAAAGTGGGGGGGGGCGGTCACCGGAGGTGCATTACATCAATAAGTAGTCACAGACCTTTCCAACGATATCTCACATGAGGGGTCTTAGCTAAATTTGAAAAAGTGTCCCCCGGGAGGGGCAAATTGGGGGAGACTGTCACCGGAAGTGCATAACATCAATAAATAGTCACAGACCTTTCCAACGATATCTCACATGAGGGGTCTTGGCTAAATTTGGAAAAGTGCCCCCGGGGAGGGCAAAGTGGTGGTGAGGACACCGTAGGTACATAACATCAATAAGTAGTCACAGACCTTTCCAACGATATCTCACACGAGGGGTCTTGACTAAATTTGAAAAAGTGTCCCCCAGGGGGGGGGGGCAAATAGTGGGGGGGACTGTCACCGGAAGTGCATAACATCAATAAGTAGTCACAGACCTTTTCAACGATATCTCATAAGAGGGGTACTGACTAAATTTGGAAAACTGTCCTCCGGGGGGGGGGCAAAGTGGAGGGGGGCGGCCACCGGAAGTGCATAGCACTAATAAGTAGTCACAAACCTTTCTAACGATATGTCACATGAGGGGTCTTGGCTAAATTCGGAAAAGTGTCCTGAAATTTCATATATTATAAATAATATTTAGCGGAGGGCTCCATAAAAAAATCCGATCTAAAATGATAAAAGCGGAAAAAACTACCCTCGCAGTGGGGGCCAAATTGGGGAGGGGAGGAAGAAAGTCTCATAATATGAAAGAGTCATCCGAGAGCTTACCGATGACATATCACATGACTGGTCCAAAAAAAGTTTGAAAATTGCTCCCCCTCTCTCCCCCCGTGGGCCCACTCTTTCACCCCGGAATTCACACAGCCACCACTTTAAAATTTTTATGTTCAATAAATAATATTTACCGGAAGACTGCATAAAAAACCCATATTTAAAGTGATATTTAAATTTATTATAGAAATCGGCTACGGTTTTAAAAATTTGTTCGCCCCTTCCCCACCCCCCTTTGAGCGAAGAAAGGTTCATAGTATGAAAGAGTGGTCAAAGGGCTTTTCGATTATATGCCACAGGAAGGGTTCGGTAAATTTTTTAAAATTGCACCCCGTGAGTCCACTCTCACGTCCTCCTCCCTCGAAATCATCCGACCCACCTTCCTCTTTGAAAATTTTATATTTAATAAATAATTTTTATCGGAGGGTTCCAGGTATGTGACATCTTGGTAGGGCTAAAATAAGAGAAACTTTGAAAATTAAAGCTTCATTTCACAGCTCATTGTCATGCCTTTTTCTCTATCTCGTCCCTTGGTACTCTCGATAAATTTTCTTACTTTTCTTCTCTGCCGAGGGCGAGAGAAATCCTCGAAAAGCTTCTCATAGCGAAATGTTGAAAAGCGCGAGAGAAATCCTCGAAAGGCTTTTCATTGGGAGATTTCGAAAAGGACGAGAGTAACAAGCGAGAGGCTTCCCATCGGGGAAGGTTGAAAACGGCGAGAGGAAACTCTCGAGAGACTTCCTATCCCGAAAGGTATAAAACCGCGAGAGAACCACCCATCGAGCAGCTTCCCATCTGGAAGCGTCGAAATGCTGGAAAAACCATCGAGATGAGATTTGCCGAAATGCGAGATGGAAATGAAGCTTTCAGAGTCAAACTTACCGCATTTCTGGTTTAAGTCATAATTTCTCAAAGGAGTCCATCTGCTTATCCAATCTCTTTTTATCTCACAGGCTATCTAAGCCTGAGAGCTAATGTACCCGTCGGTCTGTGTGTATGCATGTACTGTACCTACGTACGTACGTATGTATGTACGTAACGCGATAACTCTTGATTAAAATGTACGATTTGCTTTAATTTTTTTTATGTTCATTCTGATAAGGCGTTCCGCTGTTTAGTTTTGACGGTTCATTGATTAAGGATAAAGGGAGAGAAGGGGGGCTGGTCCCCCCCCCTCCTTAATTTAGATAAATAGGTTTTTCATGCAGATTTCTTCGATTTGCTCCAAATTTCGTATTCTACTCGCGTTTTTTCAGCTTTTTTCAACCAGGCGGCACCCTTACAAGACTTTTCCAGTCTTATGGCTCCTTTATAGTTTCCCTTTGGTTTGTTGTTTTTTTATTCCATCTATTTTCAGTTACCCTATATTTAATAAAATCTGCCTTATATATATGTAAAAACAATGATTTCAATAATCGATTCTAGAACATCTCCTTTGTAGATTCTCGAAAGTAATCGATGACTGTATCGATTGTGTATTTTACGATAACGATTTTTTTCGATTGGTAAATTTTCGAGAATCGCCCATCACTAAGCCCTATCACTACTATGAAATTGTCGGCCAGAATAATAGCTAAGTTTTCCAATAACTGTTTTTAGCTTTTCTCGTTATAATCGATTGTAAAGCATCTCGATTGTAGATTCTATGAATTAATCGATGGCTGTATCGATTGTGATTTTTTACGATGACGATTTTTCTTGATTGTCGAATTCTCGAGAATCGCCCATCACTACACGTAATACCGAACTCAAAAATACATTTGTTTTAACTTTAGGTATTATATTTTCAGAGATATCGTCGAAATGTAATGCAAAATATGTTCCGCTCGACTATTTCTGAATGTACTGAAACTAAAATATGAAAAAATATACTGAAAGAAAAAAAAAATACCGTCTTCACCTAGAATGAATGGGTAGTGATTTCCTGAATCTGTAAAATGGAAATATAGATATTCGAGGTATGCGAATAGAGTAAACAACTAAGCTGAATAGACGAAATGATCTAGAATTTCTAGTCTCTTGTTTTATAAATGACGTAACGATAATGAACCGTTTCGGTTTCAAGGAATTATTGCTAGATTTCTGGGATGGTTTCATAAACTAGAATTGTAGTTACTAAAACTAACCTCTTGTGTTGACATCTATTTGCATATATTTTTAAATAAGTTTGACCATGAGGACATAGGAAAACGCTCTTGAATCTAGTAGGACACTCTAGAACTCTCTAGCAAAGGGAATTAGAATTTATATGGATGGCATGGAACTATTTTTTCTAGAGCCACAATGTAGATTTTAGATAACATAACTATATTTTTTCCTCAGTGTAGGGGGTAGTAGAAGCTTATTTATACCTTTCAGAAAAATTATAGAGATTACCCTATGTCACACAGTTCTTCAGAAAATCGAATTTTTCCGTTACACACAAATTTCACTTTGCGAGTTCAGCAAGTTAGTTCAAGGGCACTCGAGGTACCTATCATCTCGAAAGTCTAAAATCGGAAGTCTAAAAACGGTTTATCTATACCCGACCCAACGCTATATAGTTTTTTTTTTCAAAATCTTAACATTATTTAAGAAACGATTTTTTGTAATACTACAATTACTAATTAATATAATTATTCTAAGGAAACACCTGTGCGCGAGAAATACTCCCACTTTATCGATCACTTAATGTAAGACATAAACTTTTAGTGTAGATGTTTATATCATATTTGCAATAAAGATTTTTACAATACAAAATGACTCAGTACAACTTTCTTATGTTTTATTAAGACATAGAAATAATTAATATAATAATTAATGCGTAATAAATAAGTACATTTATGGAAAATCATACAGATATGTTAGATAAAATACCAAGAGCAAATAATAAGATTTTTGGTTTAGTTAAATAGAAGTTTTTTTTTTTTTTTTTTTATGAAATTCACTATCATATGTATCGTAAACAACCAAATGAGTCGCTTCATTAATATCGTTTATCTAAAATCAATTTATTCACAAAACTTCATTTACCTAGAGAATTGATGAGATAATTTCCACAGATTTTGTAACCACTAATAATAAGTTATTAATGATTATAACTCACTCAATACGAAAACAGCCTTGTTTTACTAATAATTTATTCTATGCAGTTTACTCGTAATTCATATAAATTGTTACGAATGTTTTAGCTTCAAATAAAAAATATCCAAGGCTTAAAATTATGTATCTTTATATATCAGCCTATCTCTTTATTTTATGTAACTCTATTTGCATTTATTTTATTTGTTTTTAGATTTACCGTTGTACTTTATAAATTCTTACATAACATTATTGTTAATTTAATTAAAAATGTCCCATTATAACTACAAAAGAGTAATTAAATATGCAAATTACAAAGAAAATTATTCTTTATAAAATTTTACTATCTTCATCAACCGGAAATATAATTTCATCACCTGAAAAAAGTCGTTTAACAATACAAATTTATTTTAACAGGGTAAGTACTAGACATAACATCATATCTTTGAAAAGAATAATTACCGCTATCTCCAGGCATATCCTGAAATCTCCTAAAGAGTGTCTTTCCACAAATGACTCGAAAAATCGATTGCTAAACGCCTCCTCAAAGATTTAATCAGCATTTTTAGAAAGGACTTTTAAATTTTAAATTCGGTTTTTTGTTTTATTGATTTATTCTGAAGAATAATTAACGTAAGTGTTACAAACGTATCCATTTCTTTTCTTTTTTTTTTTTTTTTTTTTTTTTTTTTTTGTTGAAGAAATAATGATTCCTTTTAATTATTTTCCTACAAGTGGAATTAAAAAAAAAAAGTTCTATTTTAAATTCAATAGCTAGAGGATTTAAATTTTTGAAATGTTTATATATATGTATATATATATGTTATGATTTACATAACATTGGAAGATTTAAATAGTGAATTGAAGCTACTGACTGTAAAAATACCAGTACTGTGATCACACCTGGTAGTAATGCAGTAGCGAAAGCTGAAATTGTACATGTAAGAACAAATAGTAGTAAATGCTGTCTTAGTACGATCGTTGATCTAAACATCGATGAAAAGTAGAGTAAGCCATAGCAGTGTAGATAATAATATGAAGAGTGGTACTTCAAATCATGAGAATTCGAATGGTCCGGACAAGATATAGGTCAACTCGATAGTTTCATTGAAGTGCGTTTCGGTAATACAGTTTGAACACATTAGATGTAAATGTGCCATCACTACATATCAATTAAATAGGGTAAGCAATTTTGGAGTTAAAAGAAGACGTCATACGACAATCAGTGGAATGTTCACAAGTGGAAATACGACGAAAATCTGAGGAAGAATCGCGTGTATCCGCTTTTTGTCAGTTCGCGTAGTAAGGCCATCTATGACGTAGCACGCTCTCTGAACCAATTAAGATTTAAGGGTAACATGCCATTTTACGTCACGGACGAATAGGAAAGAACTAGCAAGGAATACCGCCAATTTGAAGTGTATGGATAAATAGTAAAAAGGAAATGAAACTCTCGGAAGTGGAAAAAATGACTACTAAAAAGAGCATTTCAAAACCCAGAAATGATCGGAGATCATGATCGAATTTAAGAATAACTAAAAGGTTAATAGTTAAGTAATTTGGACAAACAAGATATTAAATTAATACATTTCTTCCAACATAATATATAATATATAATATATTTATATTATATATAATATATAATATTCTCTCTCTCTCTCTCTATATATATATATATATATATATATATATATATACAGAGAGACAGAAGCACACACACAGAGAGAGGGAGAGAGAAATACAGATAGATAGATACAGATACATATAAAGAAATGTATGTAGATATAGATATGTTTCTGTGTATGTGTGTATATGGTCTTTTTTATTCGTTCTATATACATAAGAAAATAATGAAATCGAGAAAATTTTCGACTTCCGTGCTGTGATGGATTTTCACATTTTGTGATGTCCTGAGCTCGGATTGACTTTTTTTGAATATACTGTCTGTATCTCCGCGTGAGTGTGAAACAAAGTACCTCGACGTGATATAAAATTTTGTTGTGTGTGTGATTTCCGTTATAGCTGTAAATCGGAGTCTATGGAATGGAATTTCATAAAACGTCCCACTCAGTTAGGCCACTGCCCCCTGAATACTAGGCGTGAGCGCTGACACTAAAATGGCAGTTATCGAAGGCGAATTTTTTAACGTATGTACGACCCCCTAAATGTGGTCACCAGTATTATATAAAGGATTTCTTTGATTTGATTAGTCTCAGAAAAAAAAGAGGTTTTTTTTTTTTTTTTTTTTTTTTTTTTTTTTAAAGTTAAAGTTTATTGACACAAGTTACTGTCTTTTTTAATGCTTGTATTATACTTATATACTTATATTCATCTTATACCAATATTTCAGGCATTATTATCATAGTAGCCATTAGAGTACTGATATATTTTTATTATCTGTTATTACATTAATATATAAAAAAAAATATTTTAAAAAATCATGAGATCTTTTTTTTTTTTCATTTAGAAATTCTTTATCTTGTTTCTATACACATTAAAAGCAATTTCCATACAATACATTTTCAGTACTTTTTCATAAAAACATTAAGACATATTTCCTTATTTTATTTAAAAACATATATTTCAGCAGGTTTTAAATATATGTTATATAACAAGTAATGCATTGTCTAATACCCTTTGGCTCATTTCTCAAAAACGTTTTCGTCCCTCTTTGAAACTAACGATGTCTCCGAAAGAGGGAAAAAAACGTTTTTGAGAAAGGAGCCAAAAGTTGTTAGACGATGCATTACTTGTTATACAACATATTTTTAAAGCCTGCGAAGTAAATGTTTTTAAATAAAATAAGGAAAGATATCTTAAAGTTTTTATGAAAAAGTAATGAAAATGTATTGTATGAAAATTGATTTTAATATGTATAGAAAAAAGATAAAGAATTTTTAAAGGAAAAAAAAATCTCATGATATTTTTATATTTTTTATATATTAATGTAATAACAGAAAATAAAAATTTATCTATACTCTAATGGCTACTACAATAATTATGCTTGAAATATTGGTATAAGATGAATATAAGGAAACAACTTTTAAAAAGTATTGGTTCCAAAATTCAAGGGACCGTACACATGCTGAAAAAAAAATCCGCCTTCGGCAGCCGCCATTTTTTTTGTCAACGCTCAGGCCTAGTATTCAGGGGGCTGTGGCTAGGTGTATAATAACTTGTTTCAAATTAGATTTGGATATATATTGTTTAACAGCTGGATCTGCTTTGCTGTGTGTTTCAAGATTTCCATAATAGTTAAACCTCGTTATCTATGGGATGAATTTTACCAAATTTATGTTATGCTAGATGCTTATTAAAATTTATGTTGATTCAGTTTTGTGGATAGAACATCAGATTAAGAAAATACTCTGTCTTGCTTCGTATAATACTTGAACACGTGGTTAAATTTCTGGAAAAATAAAACCATGTCTTTTAACTGTAAGATTATTTAATCAACACTTTCTGATAAAAAGTAACATACATGGAGATGAATATTTTACATATTGTTAATAGATTTAAATACATTTTTAATATTTTACACGTTAAAACATATATGCTTTCAATAATCATATTTTACACATATCATAATAAATATTCATAAAATGCATTTTTATTATTTTACACGATGCAGAATATTTGCTTTTAATAAAGAGATTTTACACATCTGATAATAAATAATCATAAATCCTAATGTTCGCTTTATAATATCCATGTGTACTTCGAGCAGCCCTTCTTTTATAATGTTGAAGTTATACTCAATAATTTCATATTGATAAAACTAACATGTCATGGGATAAGCTGTTTTGCCAGCATAGACCCTGAAGAGTCCATAAATGCGCAGACATCAGTCGAGTCTAACCAATGTGATACATCCTTTATTAGTCAAACGGACCCGTTACTGTGATGTCGTCATAACGCCAGCTGCCACCTGCTTTCATATTAATAACCAAGAAATTATTTATATGCTCACATAATCTACTTATTATACATTCAATCAACAATTCAAACGAGTTTCAAAAATAAAACGTCATTAATCATAAAACACAACATTCTTTTTATATAGTCAACATGATGTAAACAGAAAAATGTAATATTTAATATTTTGTTACCGAAAATATAATTTTTCATCCGAAATATAATATTTCATCTAATTATTTAGATAATAATAAAACATAATGAAGATAATAATTCCAATAAGGACACTGATCGTTGCACTGAAAAAGTGGATTAAATAATTATATGTATTGCTTTTATATTAGAGGTTAGAGACAAGTTTAGCAATTATTAATTTTTTTTTTTTTTTTTTACATTTAAATTACAAGAAAATTTATACATAAGCAATATCATGGTTAAAAATGGTAGTAAATATTTAAAAAGTATTTATTAAGTTCGGAATTACAAAACTACTCCAACTAAGTAGCAAAATTGTAAATTTGTAAGAAAGAAAAAACATTAAAATAGTAATAATTTTCATTTACAGTTTGATAAATCTAATAAAATTTCCTGCACTCTCTGATATATTTATTTTAAAATATATAAATATATATGTATGTATATGTTACCGTGAAAGACCGAAATCTGGAGAATGTCGACTTTCACTGGTGAATGTCAACATTCACATAGTTGCTTGGTGTATGTTCGAAATATTTGTTAAATATCCTTATTATTGACTTACACCAGCAAATGTCGACATTTACCATGCACTAATGGTGAATGTTGAATATGTCGGAAATTTGCATTTATTTCTCTTTGTTTCAGGGTCGATCATTAATTTTTAAATCATAAAGCGTTTCAATCGTCTGTAATCCAAAGGTGTGCTGCATGCAGGTTCACAATACCTACTCGGTTCAGATTCGACACTGGTACTTCTCAGTATATTTTTCTTTTATGAAATTTTGAATATATTGAAAAACTTAGTTTTGTTATTATCTCTATCTAATAATGATAGTATCCTAGTTCTTCTAATATTATAAATGTAAACGTGTGCAAATATTTGGCTGAAGTCAGCGTCAAAATGGATAATCAAATGCCTTTGTGTTCATTATGCATTACATTCATTTTATTCCAATGTCTAAAATTTTCACTTAATTTAATAAAATTTACTCATTTTATTTGCTTGAAAATGAAAGTTACAACCAAACTGCAAAAATATTTACTTTATAAAGGAAATATTAATAGTAAAATTGCAAAATATATTTTTTCAATATTGCTCAAATATGTGCAAATTGTAAATTGGCAACAAGTGTTTTGGAATTTCGCTAAAAATATTTCCAACATAAAGTAAATATTTTCGCAATATTGACATTTAGCTGCAGATAGTTACATTTTAACGTATTGACATTTTATTACAAATATTTCCAATGTCAATCCAATATTTTGCCAATATTGGTATTGTAGTTCAAGTATCAGTGATAGGGATCAATGCTTAAAATTAAACGTATTTTTGTGTTGAAAATATATATCAGAAATTTGTAATAGTACTTTTCGCCTTTTTTAATGGTAGACTTTCGCCGGTCAAATAAAGAGAAAATACTATTAAAAATGACTGGTAGAGATTTCGAATTCAGAATTCCGCTAAATTGAGAACACTGGTAGCGATGAATGCAAATATTAGCACAATATAGCCAACATAACTAATACTGGTTTTCAGGGAAATTGTGTTATTTATTATTTATTTATTTTTTTAATCGCTATTTCCAAATAGTAATTGTCGCATTCTTTAATATGTCGCATTCTTTAATCTCGTAATTTGTAACAAGAATATTACTATTGGAATGAAATAGTGGTAATAAAAAATCCAGAAACACAATCACTAGTGCATTTTAGCATCAGGTGCATTTTTTTTAATAAGGTTAACATTGCTGTACCTATTATTACTTTAATGTCAAATCAATTTTCACATTTGTTTCTTTGAAATGCCACAATATCACAAACCCAAGATAATATTCTATTCCTCCATTTGATTGAAAGTAGGTTTTATTTTTATAACTTTTATTTTATGTATTACAAGCAAATAAAATATTTAAATTTTAGTAAGTTACGGGAAATTTTAAACATTGGAAAAAAATAAATATAACGGATAATAAATACATGAAAACATAGCTAACGTTTTTGATTTTGACTTTAGCCAAACATATTCACACTTCCACATTTATAATATTATTAGGATTAGAATACTTTTATTAATATACGAAAATAATAACAAAACTTAAGTGATTTAGAATATTCAACATTTCATACCAGAAAAATACAGTGAGGAATACCACTGTCGAATCTGAAAAGAGTAGGTATTGTGAATATGTGTGCTTGCACTTAGTTTTAGCAGAAAACACTTCAGAAAGTATGTTAGAGTACTGTTCATGAAAAAAAAACAAGTGTTTTCTCGTTTCCTCTCAGTTAATGTAATTAATTTAAAAAAAAAAAAAAAAGGATCGCGACTCACTGCAGTATCCATTCAATATAAATTAGGGTATCGAATAAAAAAATAAATTTAAGAAAACGTTGAGCACATCATCAAACCTTGCATAAAACTGACAAAGCTAAGCGACTCGCAGTAGAACAAAGAATTTGGCAACAGACTGTAGCCTCTCTATTAAACACCACTTCTCTTTTCGACCTCCTCCAGAACATATCTGTGTTTGTGGACATTCACCGGTGATGGTCCGAATATACAAGAATATAATAAAATATTCGGTCTTTCACCAACGTTTTTGGTATGTGTTGACATTCACCGGTGAAAGTCGACATTCTCCAATTTCGGTCTTTCACAGTTAACATATATATATATATATATATATATATATATATATATATTATAATACAAAAATCCAGATTTAATTTGTGTCGTGTTGAATTAATAAAAATTTAGAACGAAAAAAAATTTCTTTTGGGTGACTTCTTGTACTTAAGCGACGTATTTTTATTGTGTTTACTTGTGAAATTAATAAAGTTTTTGTATTGATACCATATGTAAATGCAGTACATTGGATGCAATTATAACTTTTTAAAGTGAAATTTGCTGCACATTCTGATATATATATATATATATATATATATATATATATATATATATATAGTGTGTGTGTGTGTGTGTGTGTGTAAACTTATATATATATAAATAAACTTATATATATTGCAACACAAAAATCTATGTTTTAGTTGCGTCGTTTTGAATTAATTCAAATCGAAAATGGAAAATATTTATGTTTTGGCTTCTTTTGCTTAAGACTTTATATACTGAATTAGAAATTCTTGAAAATTTTATCTTCTAAAGCATTTTTCGTCAATTGTTTAAACTACATTAGAAGATGTACCTAATCATTTAATAATTTTGAGAAGAATTTTATAAGTATTGGAGGATTTAGAATAATTAAGTAAATTGAATTTATAGGGATTTTGTGCAATATTTATAACCCAACTCAAACATTTTATTTTAAATATTTTTCTTAATATTTTGTAGATTTAGGAAATGTATAAATATAATGTTATTACAATAGAATTGTAGAAATATTTCCGAATTGAAAAATCCCCACTCCCCCCTCACACACACACACATCGAACGACAAGAAATCTGAAAATATGCAAAGGCCAAAGAAATCAGCCTTTTAAAAATATTTTTGTTTTGTGCCACCAATAATTCTTTTGTAGCAAGATAAAGTAATATATCTATAAGTGATTCTAAACTGCATTACAACTAATCGATGTATCAAGTTATTTTAATGGTACTGTATGTAACGGCAGTAGATAAAGGATTAACGGAATTAGTTTTATTATGTTTATTTGTCAAATAAAAAAAGTTTGTGTATATATTAGTGTAAATGCAGTACAGTGGATGCAATTATATCCTTTTTTACCTTAATTTTTCAGTTGGTCTTTTTGAGAGTAGAGACACAGATTCTGAAAGATATATGAGGCACGCCACAGAAAGGGTGAATAGCAATAAGACAATCTTACCTAAACTAAGGCTATCTGCTCATATTGTAAGGATACAACCAAACGATAATTTTCATGTTGGGAAAAAGGGTAAGTTATTAATAATTTTTAGAATTTAGACTTTGTAAATGACTCCTTAAGGTACTACGTGGTTATCCCGTCGACTAATTTCACAATTATGCAAATCTCGAAATTATTCGCCAAATTATATGAATTGACAATTTTTATTCTAATTAACGAAAGAACAAATAAATTAGTAAAACATTAATAAAAAATTATATAAAAAGTCGAATTAAAAATCACTTTATGATGTAACAAACACATGTTTAATGAAAGGGAATGTGACATTTACGATCATCCATTACTGGCATTTAATATTACAGTTTGGCGACAGTATTTTGGTCGACGGGATAACCAAGTAGTACCCTCTTTATTTTAGCAAGCTTCATTTTTCCAAATAGTGTTTCCGTATACTAGAAGTGGGAAATGGCATAGCAAATTTCATCTCGACATTGTTAATACTTCGGTGTTTCCGCAATAGCTCTGTATATCAGCCCATAAAATGACAGTTCGGAAAATCTGAGTATTCATATTCCTGTTTTAATGCCGTGAATATTTATTTATATTACATAAATTTGATTATTTCTGCCATTTAATTCTTCAATTAAATTGAACAAAAAGACGAGGGAATCTGTCAAAACATATTTGTCCTTATCTATTTAAACATTTAAGGTCTCTATAAATCAACAATAAATTAACTATAAATTAACAAGTTCAAGTTTATTTTCTAATAATTATATCGGCTAGAATGCAATCATCATACAAATTATTTTACACACTGCTGTATCCGATCTCATTTTATACAGCAGTTAAAATTTTAATTTTAAGTCTAATGTCAGACGGACGTCTTTTTGCACGCTTTTTTACTTACGTATTATCCCTTCACAATGCTAGCGGCATTGTGTGGGGATAATACGTAAGTAAAAAAGCGTGCAGAAAGATGTCCGTCTGACATTAGACTTATAATTATCTTCCAAACGCGATTTTCTTAGGAAAAATATGAGAATGTCAATTACTAGTATACCAGTCTTAATTAAGTTAAAGAATTTGGTTCTGTACGTTTCAAGAATAATTCCAATTTCATCTTGATTGTAAATTTTGATTATAACTGCCTATATAAGTCTACTTCTAACAAATAATGAAAAGGTGAATATATGACTATGAACATTTAAAAGTATCTTGTATATCTACTACGTTTTTTTTTTTTTTTCACTTATATTCTATTGCTGTAAATATTGTAGGTTTCATCTGTTATTTATTTTACATTGGTTCGAATCCGTATTATATCATTTATGATACTCTACTCTTATAATGATTTACTAATGTACATTTGGAAACAAATATTTAGAAAATTTCAAAATTAGGTATGAGATTACTTTCTCTATTTATATCATCTTTTAATAGAACGTCAATTTTTATTATTCATTCCATATCTTTAACGTCAGATGAAGTAGAGAACAATTATGTAGGAAGCTTAATATATCATATAATGGTGTAACGAAAAATATTTTGAAGATTTAGCTTCCATTTTTGCATGTTTATTTCTCCTATAAGTTATTATATGCATATTATAAAACCAGATTTGTAAGAACAAGATAAATCTGTTCTTGAGTATTATTATATTTAAAAATTTATACATCTTAAAGTTTTTCTCTTTTTTCCTTTTCTTTTTATTTCTTTAAGATAATGACATTAAAGCATATCAATTATTGTAGTTTCATCTTTAATTACAATTCTTGATTACTATAAACTGCAAATTACATTCTTGTTTGTTTTAAAAATTAAAAAAATAATAGAAAAATCCTTTAATATTTATATATAGCGTTTTCTTCTTTTCTTAGTGTGTGGCCAAATCGACGTCGGTACCTTGGCCATCGTGGGTCCACATTATCCGTCCAAACTTCCTGTAGTCCAGTCCACGTGTACTACTCTAAATGTACCCCACTTGAGTACGGCGCCTCCGAGTAACAGAGCAGGAAGTGCGCACAGAGGTTACACGCTTTACCTTTACCCACCGGATAGTGCCTTAAGCCAAGCCCACAGAGACATCATTGCATCGAGAGGGTGGAAATCTTTTACAATTATTTACGAAGATCCTAGATGTATGTTTTTCATAGAATTTCAGTGAATTAAGTAAAAATCTATAATTTAAATTAGTCATTCAATGATAATCTATACTTATTGGATTTTAGCACATATACACATGAATATATTGCTTTTGGTAAATGCTCTTTAGTTAACAATTCTACGCAGTCTTATTATTTATACTAGTATAAATAAAATGTCGCAAATTGGAGCATAAGATTGATATCACCAATTATTACACTAGGTAGTAGAATTAATAAGTTATGCATACATTCCCTTAAAACTGCAGCGTTGAAAGAGCATTTTTATGGGACTTCAATTGTTTTAAATTGTATCTTTTTTTTATAAATTAAAAAGGTGTATAGAAATAATTGGGATCTTAAAATTTTTATATACATATTAGAATGGAGAAAATGGTGAAATTATGCTTGTAATTACAATACATTAATAATTTGTTTTAGAAATAATTTTTGCTTTATTAATTTTTAATTATTTCTTGGCATTTCAAAAATTAAAATGGTATTTTTTCAATCAAACAAAAAACAAATTGCTAATTTAATGGTTAATAATAAAGTACAAGAATCTTTTATTTAAAACTAATTATTTTTAATCCTTTTATGCAATTTATAATATTCCATTTCTCAAATTTATGTTATAATCAGGATTGCTATTATCGCTTTCGAAAAAGCATCTGTGTCTGACTCATAATTAAATTTTATTGAGCAATCCGAGCTCAGATGAATATTACAGAAATCCAATTAGTATAGCAAAAACGGAATAACATTTGTATTTTTGTGCTACAGTATGTACATTTTTTTTACGTAAATGTATGTTTAAAATATTAATCAGCAGAATCAACAGTGCGAGGGTGTGGAAATTGAAGAAAATGTATTTTTCTTTCTTTCAATACATAAATAATAAAATAAATTTTTAGCCACTTTTTTAAGAATTCATACATTAAAATTAGAATTTAGATTGTCTTGTTCAATAATACAGAATTCAAGTAATTAAATAAAATAAACTATAATAATAAAATTGTAATAAAATACGTCAATGAGTTTTCAATGAGTTTTTCTGGATTTTTTTATTTTATTTGTAATGCGACGAAGTTTGTGGAAATGGCTTCTGAATGAAGATTTTCTCAAAATACCAAATGTAATGAATTTCGAAAAGGTTTTTTTTAATTGTATTTAAGGATTTCTTTTTTTAATACTGCATTCCACGTAATACAGTAATACCCCGACTTACGTCCCCTCGACTTACGTCACCTAGCATTTACGTCGTCTAGCTTGAAAAAAAAATACTGTAATTAAGAGACGCAATTTAAACTTTTTTGAAGACTGTTGATTCTATAAAGAGAAAATTTCCCGTGACAGTCACGTGACCGTAAAAAAACAAGTAAGAAAAGTAAATGGCAAACCTAAAACTATGTGTCTAGACGCCTTTAAGACTAAACATTTTGTGAAAAGTGAATTTTATCTTATTTTGTTTATGGTATTGCGTTGAAATGGATGACAGAGAGATAGATGATTGTTTGTTTTTTGTTTTATATATATTTTTTCTGCAGCATAAAATAATTAATAATGACAGATATGAGAGAAAAGGTTAAATTACTTTTATTATTCGTTAAAAACCTTATAATTGGGATAAATAAAAATAAAATCTATTATATTTTTGCCTAAAAGAAAATAGATTTTTAGATTTCAGATCTTCTTAATGAGACTTAAAGAATGTAATTTTTGGCAGCAAATAAATACCTTGTATTAAGAAATATATGTTCTTACCATTAGGAGGACGTGTAATGCGCAAAGCCGCAGCGCAGAAAAAATATTTTGTAAGCACTCACTCTTTGCTCATGCAGTGTGAAGTGACGGTCATATTCTGACGATGGTGCCTAAAAGAAAAACTAGTGATTTAACATCTCAAGAAAAAGGAATACATTTACACTAGAAACATAACATGAAATTATCATGTTTTATGAACGAGGAATGAAGACACGTGAAATTGTTTCTAAGATAAAATTAGTCCGTATGACTGTAGGAACAATTATCAAAGATAAATAACGAATACTTGCCGAGGTGAAGAAGGCTCGCCCAATGAATACGGCGATGATTCGCAATCGACACGGCTTGGTTTCTGAAATGGAATCATTGCTGATAATATGGTGTGATAATCATGTGCTGGTAAAAAATAGTCCTATCGACCAAAATTCAATATATAATGAAACTAAGTTAGTTTTTGAAAATCTGAAAGAAAAATCAGATGAAACGTGTGAAGAATCTTTCGTCGCTAGTAACGGATGGTTTCATCTATGCAAACAACGGTGTAATTTCCATAGAATTTCAACTTCTGGAGAAGCAGCAAGCGCTGATAAGAAGCAGCCTTTTCATTCACCAAACATATATAGATAATGATAGAACAGGAGGGATATTGCCCTAAGACTGTTTTTAATGTTGATGAAACAGGGCTTTTTTGGAAAAAAATGCCCCCCACCCCCCTAAAAAAAACATTCATTGCACGGCAGGAGAAAACGTTTCCTGGATTTAAAGTGTCGAAGGACAGATTAACCCTACTTCTTGGCGGAAATGCAGCTGGAGAATAGAAACTAAAGCCCCTTCTGATTTATCGTTCTGATAAATCCACGAACTCTTAAAAAACAGTGGAAAAATAAACCGTGGAATGAAAATTGGAAGTCTAAACTTCCAGTGATTTAGAAATCAAATTCAAAAGCTTGGTTAACCGCCCCATTGTTTGAAGATTGGTTTACTCAAAATTTTATCCCAGAAGCTGAGCGTTATTGCCTATCCCAAAATTTACCCTTTAATATGTTGTTAATTATTGATAATGCACCTGGGCATTCACCAAATATCTTGAATTTTGACCCAAGAGTAAAAGTTGTCTTTTTGCCTCCAAATAAAACCTGTCTACTTCAACCCATATACCAGGGTGTGATCAAGACGTTTAAAGCATATTATATGAGACGTTAGTTTGCCAATTTGAATGCAGCGATGAGAGGTGTCCCAGAATTGACAGTGAAAGAGTTCTGGAAGAAATTTAACATTTCAGATGCAGTGACAGTCATAGGGGATTCATGGGGTGAAGTTAAGCAAAAAACAATGAGAAATGCTTGTAAAAAACTGTGCCCCTTTTTCTTCGCAGAAACTCAGAAGACTTCTGAAAATTGCGATTATGTATCTGTCCTAATTGATGAAATTATCGAAAATGGGAGAGAACCAAACTTAGAGATGGATGCTAAAGATGTTATTAAACTCATAAATTCCCCTGATCCGGAATTAACCATAGACGAACTTATTGAATTGAAGGAACAAAGTACTGATGAAGAAATAGATGAAGATCTTGAGCCTACGGAAAAGATTATGACGGTTGCAAAATTAACCGAAGGACTAAACCTTTTTGACGCTGAAATGACGGCTCTTGAAGATATTGATTCGGACGAGCAAAGAGTAGCATTGACTAGAAGAAGCTTAGAAAACTCACTTTGCTTGCTACAAGGGGATTCTAAGAGAAAAAAAGAAAAAAAATGTCGGTTCAAACTTAAATGCATGATATTTTTACATGCTCAAAGACTCGAATGGGGCAGATAGAAGAGCAATAAAATGTAAGTTAAAACTGATTCATTTATTCCAAAATCTGGTATATTTAAAATGCATTTTTTTGCTAATGTTAAATTAATGAAACATAATACTTAAATACAATAGAATATGATAATCAGATTTTGGAGAAATTTATTACTTATCCTTTTTTTCTTATGTAAATGTACCTCGACTTACGTCGCTAGCCTATTGACGAATTGCTGACGTAAGTCGTGGTGTTACTGTACTTCATTTCTTTTCTCTTACAAGTCTTAAAGGTTACTAAATATAAAGAGTTATAAGAATAAACAGCATTATAAATTGTTATTCGTTTCAGTGTATAAAATTCTAACGCAAGTACTTTGTTCATTTATGCTACGGAAATGCAGAATTTTGATTCTATTATTTATTATTACATACTACCAATGAATACTGTAAATGAATGTTACAATGTAGGCCATTGAAAAGATATTTAGCTAATGGTATATTTAATATACTTTTCATATGAAAAAGGTACTTTGTACAATTATGCATTTTATAGAAGTGTATGCCCATGGGATTTTTATCTTTGTGCAGTAATTTATTTAATTTTAACATTGGGGTTTTTGTTAATTGTATAGTGCCAGGTACTGTCGAATTAAAAATTTAAATATTTTACGACAGCAATTTACGTTTTTTCTGCAACATACTCATGGCCTTACACATTTCACTTTCAAAAGATACCTGATACTGAAATGTGTAACGCCTTTTCTGCAACATACTCATGCCCTTACACATTTCACTTTCATAAGATACCTGATACTGAAATGAGAAATCAGAAACTTTTAGATATGTAAAAATTTATAATTTAAATATAAGTACAAAAGACGTGGCGTCAAAAAATAAAGTTGTTGAATTAATAATCATATAAGATTTACACGTAATGTCAAATTTAAATATGTGTATGGTGCACATAGTTTAGGATATCAAAATAAACTATAAAAATATTTATTTATGTATTATCGAATTAACTCGATGTATGAGCTACAAATGCTACATTATATTTTATTTTTGCTTAACAATTTGATAGAAGATTTGCGTTTTCAAAAGAGAAATTTGATTAAATAGCGTGCAATAACACATATAAAAAAGAACTATTTTACAGAAAAGGAAATTGTTTGACAATTAATTTCTTCGTTTTAATTCTTATCAGATTTATAATCAGTTTTTAAAGAAATAATATTTTAAAAACTTATTGTACTTCATAAATAAGTTTTTTAAATAGTTAAAACATGAACAAGACAAAATTGATTTTATATGATACACACAATAACTGTATATTTTAAGAAAAATTTCGGAAATTGGTTGTCAAGTTTAATCCCATTTACGTCGTACAGAACCAGAATGCAATTCTTTGTATTTCTTTTTCTAATCTCTTCAAAATTTCCTTTGCACTTCTCAATTTAAGAAAATTGGTAGCTTGTTTGCCACTATAGATTGGATACATTCAACAAAAAGAATTGAATAATAAGAATACCTTATTAGTGTATAAAAGTATCCTTTATTTCAGGTTTTTTAAAAATATATATGCGGGAAAAGGAAATCCAAAATGTCTTTGTATATTTATACTTAATCCATATACACTATCTATCTGTTTCTATCTGAATTAGAACAAAAAATATTATTTTTTTTCATTTTGGTTTGTTTTCAATATCTAGCTTTCAAGCAATGGCTGTCACGGAAACGCATTCTTGCAAAAATGTGTTTTCTTCATGATAGATTTTTTTTTATCATTTCTCGTATTTAAATTCTTATAACTCAAGAACCGTTAAAGATAAAGGGTTCAAACTTGGAACATATCTTTTTCAATTGTTTTACTTTAATTTTGATTCAGCACATTTGAAAAAAAATTTTACTTTTGAAAATATGATTTTTTTTTTTAAGTTGCACCACTTTTTTTTTCGTTAAATATTTTTTATTTTTTTATAAATTAATATTTTTAAAAATGCCGAATAAAATTTAAAACTTATATATTTCTGTTTATTTAAATGAAAAAAAAAAATGAAATTCTATAAATAATATTTCGAGTTATAAGGATTTTAATTTACCCCACTTTTTTAATAAATTTTCAATTTAAAAAAAAAAAATATATATATATATATGAGAAGTTTTATCGTGTGATTTTGTTTACAAATGATAAGGTTAACCATCACAAAAAAATCAGAATTTTAACTCAATAAATAAAAAATATTTTAAAATGTGTCCCGGACTATCCTAAAACGATATTTTCCTAATTTAATTTTCGACATCATTATTTATAGATTAATAATATATTTTTTATCTGAATATGAAAAAAAAAGAAAATTTACTGCTTTCCGCAAAATGTATATATATATATATTTTTTTGTATTTTGTTCTATGCATGTAATGTAAGTATATTCGAACTCTATTATAAATATTATTTTAAAAATACTTGAAATTATTTTCTCTTGCTGCCGCTTTATTTATATCAAGAATGCCAGTTTAATTTCTTTTGATTCCAGTTCGGTGAAAATTTATTTTTCTGATATTTAGTTTATCCGGAAATTAAAATTTCGGTAGGAATTAGTTACTAGATACAAAACTAACATTTATTAATAATACATTTATTTTAAACATCCTTTTGTAATTTTTTAAGTAATCATAAAAAATGTTTTATATTATGGTGAGACTGTTTTGTTAAAAAAATTGCACTTTTCAAATTCTAACAATATATATATATATATATATATATATATATATATATATAAAGTTTGATTTTAGGGAATGCGACTTTGTGAAGGGTGCCATTTTGTGAAATATAATTTTCAATACAATTATACTAAAGCGTTATATTATTTAAGTATTGCGCGGCAGCGCAATACTTATTTATTTCCAGTGTCACTTCTCAATGTTAATTTACCACAGAAAAGCCTATGGTGATCATAACTTTTTCATTTTTTCTTCTTACCTATTTGTCCCTGATGCCACTCATTTTTTATTCTGTACTAATTCTAATGATATTATAAATTTAAAGTATGAAAACGTTTGCCTGACGTCAGGGTCAAAACGAATGATAAAATGCCTTTGCATATGGGTGAATTATAACTCAGAGAGAAACATGGGCCATTTTTTTTTTTTTTTTTTTTTTTTACATTATTCAAATATTTTTCATAATAATTCCAAATTTCGCCTTTTTCATTGAGAATCAACGGACATTTTTCATAGAAAATGTAACATTTTTTCTTCATTGTTGCAAAAATTTAAAAAGCCGTAATAATTTATTTATTTTTAGTTGAAACAGTTTTAGTAGTTTGCCCACGTGAAATATTAAATTGAACTAGATTTTTTTTCTTCAAGAATTAAAAAGGTGAATATGGCGTCATAGTGAAAATAAAAGAGATATTTTCAGAATAAGTTTTTGCTTTTGTCAAATTTATGTTTTAGTAAAAAGTTTCAAATCGATAGCTATTTTTACGCAGGTAGCGAACTTAGTGGTGAATTACATAATTTGAATTTTAAAATGTATTTTTTTTTCCAAGATGGGAACTATTTATATCCCAAGTTAACCTTAGGTAACAGTTTTCGCTGGTGTTTACATCACCCCTTGGGAGGGAATAAGGTAACAGAATTTAAGTAAAACTTTTATTTTATTTTTATTTTTTTTTTATCACAGCTATAATATTGTTAAATATTAGCAGTAAGAATTCAACACAATTTATTTTTGCATTCATAGCGTTCCTGAGTGGGAAATAGAGTATCTAAATTTAAGTGAAATTATTTTTTTATATTTTGATTATAGATTTTTTACGCTCAGATTGGAAGTTTTTGTCCAAACAACAGCAACCTGCATTACTACAATGGTGAAATATTTTGAATTATAAATTGATAAGCCATACATGAAAGCCTGATGATGATACTCTCCATCAATTTTGAAATGAGTTCGTCTGAATGCAGTAGTTATTAATAAACTTGACATATTGAACAAAATCATAATTTGAAGAACAATTTAAAAAAAAACAAAATTTATTTCCTGCATTGTTTAAGCCCGAGAAGTGACAGATATTAAGATATTTTATTCAATTAGTTCTACATTAAATGTTAAATGTTTGTAACAAAAAGCCAATTGAAGATTAAAAAATAAAAACAAAATTCATACAATATGATACTTAAAACATCCTAAAAAATTAAATTCCGTTCAAATGAAATCAAAATAAATCTTAGACTTTTTTTAAAGTTTTGTATTTTGCACGCATCTTATCATTTTATGTACAATTGTCATAAACATAACACTAAATCTGCAATACAAATATTTTCAATTAAAAATGGAAGGAGTCTAAGATTTATTTTGATTTCATTTGAACGGAATTTAATTTTTTAGGATGTTTTAAGTATCGTATTGCATGATTTTTATTTTTATTTTTTAATCTTCAATTGGCTTAACTAATTTGTTACAAACATTTAACATTAAATGTAGAACTAATTGAATGAAATATCTTAATATCTGTCCCTTCTCGGGCTTAAACAATGTAGGAAATAAATTTTGTTTTTTTAATTTGTTCTTCAAATTATGTTTTTGTTTAATGGTATTTTGTTTTGCTTTAAAATTACACTTTTCGAATTTTAAGAAAAATAAATATTTGAAGAATTAGGCTTTATAAACCAAAATTTGTAAAGGGAAGCGTTTTGTGAAACAGAATTTCCTAAAGTTTCATCTATTATGAAGAGTAAGCACACAATATCCTTTACAAAGGTAAAAGAAATCTTTTCTATTCAATAAATTTCGATGAAGGAGAAACAAGTAGAATCCTTTTTTATTGAATCGTCCTCTGTGTCTAAAACATGAAATATACTGTATTAAAATATATAATAAGTATGAAACAGCACGGACTGTAGCATAGGTCGAATGAAAAAAAAAAAAAAACGCGGGCTTAAGGAATGCAGAAATTATTTAGTATTATGAATTTAAAATTTGAAAATCTATAAACACACAATATTTTAATAAGATATACACTCATTGAAGTAAAATGTATGGAGTTTAATTATAGTGATATTTTTATATATTTTTTGTCTTTACGATAAATAAAAGTTAAAAATAATCTCTAAATACTTCCTTATTATTATTTTTTCATAGCACTGCCTCGCCTTCAACATCTTATCATGATGGCAAATGACGGCAACGTTAAAATAACTCTCCGAGTTTTAGAGCGTGGAGTCCATTACAGAAAACTGCTCAAAGATGTCAGTAAAAAAGGAGAAACAAATGTTGTATTGGATGTTCCAGCAGCTCGCATTGCAGAAATATTAACAATAGTAAGTAAAATTTTTTTAGACATTCCGGAACGTATAACAAAAGTTTCCGATTAAAATATATGACCAAAATTAATTGTTTTAAAGCATTTCGTATGAGTTAAGATATTTCGGAGGCAACAAATTTAGTTAAAATGTTCAGAATGTTATTTGTATAAATATAAAGATGTGTGCTTACATTTATACTTCAGTACACAAATCTTTTATCAAAAACGTAATCAATTAAAATAGAATGAATAGAGAATTGTGCTCTGATTTGTTAATGTATAATTTCATGGAATATATGAAACACATTTGTTTTGGGGGAAAAAAATATTACTCTCTTATTCTTTAACATCAAATTTTAATTTAACACCTGAAAAGTGTGTTATAATTTAAAATATTATAGACTAAAGTATATAGATTAAAATTTAAAATATTTCTTTTTTTTTCCTTTTTTATATAAGTGATTTTTTAAAGCTTATTAATTACTTTTTTGAACATATAAATTTCCAATAAAATTTTGAAAGAAAAATGTATTTCAGAACTTAATGCATGATAAATTTATATTACATAATAAATGACTATTTTTATACTCATTTCTTTTCATAAAACTCTAAAAATATATTATATGGATTTCTCTGAAGAAAATGAAATTACTTTTTAATACATTTTAGATAAATACAAATCTTTAATATCTACACGCATTAAATTCTTTTATATCTTACGTTTCATTACAATATTATAGCATGTACGCTACAAATAAATAAAGTAGGGTCATGAAATATTAGACTTGTGTTTATATCTTTATCGAAAATATCTATATTTTTGATGGGTTATGTCGAAAAGAAGGATCATGCATTATATTTTACTACTTTTGTGACTATCGTTTCAGAATTGTTTGTTTGTCAAGCGTTGTGAGAATATTTGGTGTTTAAATCTTTTCCAATGTTGATTCAAAAAAAAAAAAAAAATCTTTTATTCTGGGTATAAAATCATGATGACTAGAATGCGCACTATGTGCAAAGAAAAGACTTGTTTCAGTCCATAGATGTAGTTAGACATTTTGGTATTGATTATTTCGAATAATGCAATACGGGGGTAGGAAGGATAAAGTGGCAACTCTAAGGTTTGATGAATTTTTATGATACTTTTTTATTCAATAAAAGGAGAAACAAGTACTAATAGAAGTATAGTTACTATATATATACAATATAGTAACTATAGTACAATATAGTAACTATAGTTTTAAATGATATTTTACTTTTTTTTAAATTTATTTTAAGATATATACATTAGTTTAAAAGAAAAATTACAATATAGCCACTTTGCCCGACTAGGCTGTACAAAGTGGCAACTATAGGCAAAGAGACAAATCACATTTATTCAGGATGTGTATTTAATCAACACAAGCTAAATTAAACACACATTAATAGTTCGTACAGTCAAACGTCCCTTTAACGAATTCTCCATTTAACGAAGTTTTCTACTTAACGAAATTTTCTGCTGAACCTAGACATTGAGCACTATTAGCATGCAAATTAATCTCCATATTACGAAAAATATATTCTATATAACAAAGTTTATTCCACTTTCGTGCGTGTACAACATTTGAACGGAGAGGTTGATGTTGCGATGGATCTATGAACTTATTTCAGTTGATTTTATGAAAATAAAATTATTTACTATTTAATCACTTCCATTTAAAAGAAAAAAATGTCAAAAGCCTTCGATACAATAAGAAGGGTATTCCAGTTTCACAAAAATATTACAGATAAATTGTTCGGATAATTACTTTTTTTTTTAATAATAAACCTGTAGAAAGTAATATTACAGACTTTTTTAAAGTTAAGAATTTGAAATACTGAGAAATAAAATACACTACGTTTCAGTTTTTGTTTACCTCTGTTTATTATGTGTTTTTCTAGGTATTATTCTAATTAAAAATTACTCCTATATCTACATTACATAAAACAAAAGTTACTGCACGAATTAAAGTACATTTTTCCAATATGTCCATTTTAGGTGTATTTTTCATTTTATGCATGTGTATTTTACTATAAAAATTTCATGAATTAGAGTTGATTTCTATTTAACGAATTTTCTTCTTAACGAAGTTTTTAAGTGGAACTATCAGACTTTGTTAAATGGAAGTTTTATTGTATTATGTTTTGTAATATTTTAAGTATTAAATGTTACAAAATAAAGTAAACAGTATTAAGTATCATTATTACAAATGGAATAAATCAAGTTCCTCTAGCTGACATGCAGCATGAAAATGTCGAGAGGAAGCCGTTCTCGGAAGAAGTTATTTTGCCGACTTGTCTATTTTCTTTCAATAAAAATATTTTTGAGTAGTATTTTGTTATAAACAATAAATTAAATATTGTTTTTGGGCAAAGTAGCCATTTGTCCATTTTGCCCTATCTCATTGTGGCCACTTTGCCTGTAATGACGCCATTATAAGAACTGTTTCCTAGGATCTAACCTATATGATAGCATTTTCAAATACACTTCATTTAAAATATTACTCCAGGCTGATCAAACACTATAAGAGCAAATAATTATAACAGTATATATTATTTAGCTTTAATCAATATATTTTACCACTTTCCTAAAATCGAACACGACAAAAACAATAAAATAAGTTCAAAACTTGAAAAAGGTAGTCTTCCTCTTCAAAATCGCAGACAATATATCAGTATATGTGAAAACTGTTTCGCCAAGTTCCAGCGTGGTGGCGTAACTATATAGCAAAACAAACTCATATACCCACTTTGCACTTACTGGCCACTTAACTCTCCCTTCTCCTACGGATTACTTTATTTTTTATGTAAAAAATGAAAAATATTACATTTTTATATGGGATACTAAATATATACATATTTTAAACAGTATAATACTAAATGTGCTACTTCATCAACTCGTCATATTGTGAATAATCTACAAAATTCATCCAATTTCCAAACCAAACTGTCGTAGGCACATTGGCATTGTTTAATGCCAATGTGGCATTGTTTATTTTGGCATAGTTTATTGGCATTGTTTATTTTGGATATAATGGTACACAAATCTGTGCCAATATTGGACACAAGAGGAAAGAAATCGAATTAAAGCAGTTTCTTTCTATATAGCCTATATTTTGAACATGTCTTCATCTAAATATCATTATTGGGAAAATTGATTTATCAGGTGAGTGCAAAAGTTCTACCCGTTTTTTAGTGAAAACACAAAGGCGGAGAACACAAATAGTTAATCACCTATGAATTAACGCAAGCACCATTATTATGTATGACCTCTTTCCATCTGTCTGGCAGTAAGTGAATCCCGCACCGATAAAACTCCTCTATTTTAGAATGAAAATACTTTTATAATGCCGTTTTTACAGTCTACACATCATTGAAAGTTTGGCAAGCGAAGGCGTTGTGTAACGATCAAAAAAGGGGATAAATCACAAGTGCAAGCCTGGTGACGTAAAACTTTCCAACTAAGATCCAGTAATGTTTGCTGAGTCCATAAAGCAACATCAGACCTGGGTTTATCGTGATGAAAGGGAACTCTCTGTGATTGATGAGTACTGGCCTCTTAGACTTCATATTTGCTCACAGTCTGACAGTTGTTGACAGTAGAGGTCTGCATTGATCGTTAAGTTTGGTGCGAGGACCTCCTAGTTGGTTATTCCTTTGGCATCCCACCATACATTGAGCAAAACAGTTTCGGGATGAAGTCCTGCTGTTTACGTCGATACAGTACCCTCTGCAACATCGGCACACGGTCCTTCGACACTTCAAATTACGATACAGTATCCGCTTCTCATCATTTGTTACAATTTGGTTCAAAAATGGTTCCTTACTGTTACATTAAAGAGAAGAAACACAGGTGCTGATCCTCTCTTCACGTTGCTTTACTGTAAGCTGGTGTGGTACCCACTGATCGAGCTTGGTGATGAAGCCAAGCGCATGCATCAGTTGTTCTGTGTATCGAGAATGTTTTCGCTAATTTTTCGTCTCTTGGATGGAGGGAATTTGTTATGGCTGTGTCCAGATCCTCGTCAGAAACCACTTATGGGCGTCCAGAACGGGAATGATTTTTACAGTTCCTGTCTCTGTCCCAGAATTTCCTAAACCAACGGCAGCAGGTGCTATCGTCCATAGCATCCTCCCCATTCACTTGATAAATGCTTCGGTAAGCTGCTGCTGTGGTAACGGTTTATCAGTCTCTTGCAGTAAACAATGTCTGATGTGCTCGTTCTTGCTTGCCGTGTTGTTTCCTGTTCGGCATGAGTTCTTCTGACAAATGTTGTGCCTATGCATATTCTACTGCTCTACGCGTTATAGGCCACTTTCCTGTCCTCCGAACACCAGCTGTAACATCCGTACTCCACTTGACATTTACATATCTTTAAAACGGGTAGAACTTTTAAACTCATCCAATATTTCATAATTACTTAGAATGATTCGCCAATATTGTAGAAATATTAGCTTTACATACGTAATATTGGCGTTGAGATGGCAAAATATTTTTTCGCTACACTAGTACAATTTTGGCAAAGTAAAAAACATGCGATTGGTGTAAGCATTATGTTATCTTAATATTATCATTATTGGCAAAACATATAACCAATACCAGTACTGTAAGTCGAATGTTTTTTGTCTTTAGGGTAAATGTTTAAAAAATGCCAAAAATAAATTAATTCACATTTATGATGAATATTATATATTTCAGGCTCATAGTTTTGGAATGATGACTGAATATCATAACTATTTTATAACTTCTTTGGTAAGTAACATTTCATTTTATTCTCCAACGAATAATTTGGAAAGTGTTTCATTTAAAGAAATATTTTGAAGCTAAATTAACGTATTCTAAAGCCTTTACGATTACTGCATTCCAAAAACTTAAAACAAACGTATTTTATAATCAAAACAACAAATCTCTAATAATTTTACCGACGGTAAAACAACATTAAAAGAGGTAAAATACTTAAACACAAAAAGTTTATAAAACATTTTGTAGAGTTTTATATTGCGAATAAATTAAAAATTCAGAAACATGTTCTTGAATTTTAAACGATGATTTTGTTTATGAATCCGATATATTATTCATAAGGACAGTTTATTTATATCAGTTTGCTTCATGTTTACGAAGAAAGCTGTTTAATATTCATAAAATTGTATCTATTTTACAGATTATATTTTAAAATGGTATAACAAAGGAATTATTGTAGATAACAACCAAAATTTATAGCATTTAATTTTTTTTATTTAAGTTTTTAGATTTTTTTTTCCGAAACTAAACAAAATAAAATAAAATAATACGTGATATATGCAAGAATATATTACTTCATTTTTTAGATGCTGCGTAAAAACATACGACTACAGGTTCGAGATTATAATTCAAACATCTCTCCGTCAGATGGTCAGTTGCAGAGATTATTAAACGGACAAGATGAGAACATGTTATGTCGAATATGGACTAGTTAATACATGTTTCTAATCACCCGGATGTCATTTTCATTTTTTAACATCATTAAAACTATCATTTTTAATAAAATATTTGTGCGATTCAAAAAGTATGTAAACGTGTTATTGCATTTTAAATCAAATAGAGAAGAGAAATAATTTCAAACATATTAATAACGTTAAAAAATATGTCATGCACTAAAAATATATTTTTAATTATTATTTCTATTTAAATAAAAATAGCAAATAAAGCCTTTGTGCAACAATATTAAAAAGCAGAAAAACCAACGTTTAAAAATGCACCAATAATACATGAAAAACAGAAAACAGCTGTTTCGAATCTACTAGCGAGATTCTTCTTCAGTGCAAGATAGGGAAAAAGGAACAGCGTGCTAGAAAAGGCTCAGCCTTTCTTTTGCTAGCACGCTGTTCCTTTTCCCCTACCTTGCACTGAAGAAGAATCTCGCTAGTAGATTCGAAACAGCTGTTTGCTGCTTTTCATGTAATATTTGTGCATTTTTAAACGTTGGTTTTTCTTCTTTTTAATATTATTTCTATTATTTATTTATTTGTAAGGAACGGAAAATAAAATAACGAAGCATTGTTTTAAAAAGGACAAACGGATTTTAATAGATCCAATTCTTAAAATCTGGTAAACTAAATGTAGCCTCCTATTTTGATGCTCGTGCGAGGCGACAGATAACTTGACTGATGTCATTAAATTTTGAGTCACTGCTGCTTTTGTTTCACCAATTTCATGTCTAAAAACTTGGCATCTTCGGCTCTGATATAACCTTTTGACGTAAATAAAAGTCACAAGGGACTACGTCTATCAAGTTCTGTGGATGATCCATTACGGAGATGGTGTCCTTTGCCCAGGATGACTGCACAGACAAAGTGAATTGGGCTAGCGCAATGTCCTGCGAATGATTGTTTCAGTATTCTTGAGGTCGAATGTTTCATGCCAATTCCGTCGAGCAGTTTCTTTCTCGATTTCTGTCAACTCAGCAAAAGCTCAGATATTCAGACGACGATTTTCGCCGATCAACTAAACATTTGTTTGAATGATTGCGTCTGTTTTCGAGGTGCAGGGTCGTCCAGGTACGCATCGCCTTCAATCATATCTCAGCAATCTTTAAAATTTGAAACCGCTCAAAAACAAGATTATGTGATATACAATGGTGTCTATACACTTTTTAAAATATAGTATAAGCTCTCGTGACAGTTTTTTTTTTTTTTTTTTTTTTTTTTTTTTTTTACCATTTGGAAATATTGTTATTGTCCTCGGTCAGGGTAGGAAATCAAAAACTATCTGGAGCGTTTTATTAGTCGAATACCGCATTTCATTCGTTTTCTGATTGGTCTATACAGTAATCTGTATTTTCCCTTTACTTTCAACAGAGATAGACAACAGAGTGTTGCCACTATGACAAAAAAGTAATAAAAACTACAAAAAAAAATTAATAACTCAGAAACAAATTGAGGTACAGCTTTCAAACAAATTGCATTTAAAAGTACATTTTTTTTTCTCTATACGACGGTGTAAAAAGTAATATTGTGGGATATTTAGATGTTCAAAAATGAAATTTTATTTAAAATTGGTCCAGGGATATTAATGTTTAATCCACGGCGTACGTAATGTATGACCATCTCCGTAGAAGTTTAAAAATTTACAGTACCGAAAATTGTAAAACTGAAATTTCTTTTAAAATTTCTTCATGATGGCAGTGGTGGAAAATTGGCGCAGAGTAGGAGCCTATTGACACCACTAAAATGTTATAGTATTCTTCACCTTAATAAAAACGCAGAAATTCTGTCATTAGATAAGGCGAAAAATTCTACTAAAATTTAGTGGTGTCAATAGGCTCCTCCTCTGCGCCAATTTTCCACCACTGTGATGGGTCCAGGAATGTTAATGTTTAATCCATGTCGTACGTAATGTATGATCAACTCCGTGCTATTTTTTTATGTCTTAAATTTTAGTCTTTGAAAAAATCATTTTCAAAATGGTCGTTGTAAATTGTTAGATTTTTTTTTTTTTTTTTTTTTTTTTTTTTTTTTTTTTTTTTTTTAGAAACTCCACAAGAAACTTGCTGGTGGCAGCAAAAGTCCTGTTATTTAACAGACGCTGCTCTTAAGCTGAATAACAGAAACACATATCCATGTTAATTCCTTAGAATATACTCAAGAAAAAAAAAATTGGCATAGTCATGAGGATATTTAAATTATGAATGTCTTTTGAGTATTTGTAAAGCAGGAAACATTACATAAGTAGATTTCTTAAGAACCATCATATGTTTCAGGTACGACAATTGTGTTATAGATAAAGGTTTTTACATCATATGACGAAAAAATATTTATTATAACAATCGGTACTAATGAGGTTATTTTGTGCGTTTCTTACAATACCGTGCAATTTATCATTTATTTTTAAATCTCATAAATATATTTTTCTTTTAATGTTTCGTTTCGCATAAATTTAACAATTAATTCGTAGAACCGGTTTGCATATCGAACATCTTGTTTAAGCTACTTAAGGAAGATTCCTTTGAAATATTAAAACTGCCTTTTAAATAGTATATTCATTTGCACATTAATTATTAGTGTATGCAAAGTAAATTACATCAAAGTTCTGTGTAATTGTATTTTCCCGTAAAATATTTTAGGGGCTTTCAGAAATATTTGCACTATTTAAGTTGATTGCTTTTAACGTTTGATAAATATGAGTTTCAATAATTAATCTTTTTATTTGCGTTAAAAGGATGAATTCGAATGGAGAATTACCATTAAAAGGTTTTCATATTCAAATTGCTTTGACAAAGTGTGAGCAATATTTTAGAAAACGAAAAAACATAACGAGGACACTTTAAGTTATTTAAATCTAATAATAATTAAAGGTTAATGAGCCATACAAAGTTCTAAAAGCAATCAATTAAAAACTTGTCAGTTTCATGTTCAGTTTTTATAAATTGAAAAAATTCGTACCAAATATGAATTCGCGCACATGATTATTCGGTAACTTTAATGAAGTTCTTGTTATAGATAATTTATTTTTTTCTCATTCAATTATGATCATTTTCAAAACACTGGGATGTTAACATATTCGAGAATAAAAATTGCAGTAAAACGGAGGATCTTTTTTAATAATCTACAGTAGAGGATATTACTGAGGCAGCTCCTGCTATTTAAAAGACTTTTAGGAAATCTTTACGTAACTTTACAATTCGACTATTCCCTAAACTTTCCCATATCCCTGGAAATATATATATATATATATATATATAAAGTTTGAAACCGCAGAAAAATTTCGAAAGATATTTTAAGAAAATTGTAAGCAGCAAAGGGATCATTTTATTTCTGAAATATTTCTGTAAACCGAAACACGTATTACTTTCTATTGTTTTTTAATGAACTTACGTTAAATAGCTTTTAAAAATAATTGAATAAATTTTCGGAATACTGTGTATGGATAAGGTTTCATGGATTTTTCTTAAGATTATGTCAGGTTTTGTGCATCATTAAAAAAAAAATCAGAAATTGAAACCGGACAAATTTAAAAGGGAAATTACACAAATTAAAGACACCGAAATGCAGGAAGGGTTGGGCTCGGGGCGATGAAGCTACCGAACGACTCCTAGCTGACGAGTATGCTCTTAAGATTTATGTTTGGGAAAGCATGCTAAACATTGTATCATGTTACTTTTATTCATAATTTAATTTACTTGCATTCCCTTAAATATAATTAACATAACCCCTTAAATTAATATTAGTTTTTGTTGCAATAAAATATCTCAATTTGTTCATTTTCTGTAAGCAAGTAATCCATATTGGTTTACATTGGAAGTATATGGGAATTTGGCGAAATATTAGAGATATCGCCAAGTTGGCGTCACTTTTGGCGACTAATTTTGATCGCCAAATTTGGCGACAAACTTGGCGGCATTCGACGACAGAACTGTACCCCCCCCCTCCTACGGTAACCCTCTTATAGGTATGAAGATGCATTAAATGCTGTTCAATAATCGCATAAAAAAATCGCTAAAAATTCAATATTCAAATTGCGAATATTCTTTCAGTTACCCACTATTTTTATGAGCAAATTTTAGAAGCTACATTTATCAGTCGAATTATCCGGTGAATCTCCAAAGGGTACAGCGTTAATCTACATAATACTATTTAATTCAGTTAGATAAATTGGAAGTACCGTCGAACGGGTCTACATTGGGCCACTTTTTCCTGGTTCCACTCACATTTCCATTATTAAAAAATATTATATGTGATTTTTCAACGTCGAAATCGAGTTGTAAACAATTATGTGGGGGTGGTTTGGTTGTTTGCCCCTCTATCTTTGTCACAAGAAGGGTTAAACCCATGTAAAAATTCAGCAGAGTCATTTGATACAATAGATTAAGTAATGCATTAAAACCTTGAAAATATTGTTGAAATAATAACTTTGAATAAAAATATCTTGAAATATATGCAACTTCATGAATCCTATATATGTAATATTATGTTTTCAGTGATAAGGTAAGTGTAAAATGTACTTACAGTAATGTGCCAGAATAATGAAACAGATTTCTTTATTAGAGCTAACATACAGGAACATTTTACTCCGTTCCTAAATTAATGAACACTTCAGACGATAGTCCACCTGAACTCGAGGGCACCTTATTATTCAACAACATACGTAATTTTTGAGCGATTAGTAACATGCAGTATACTTTAACAACTCTATCGCCGATTTAAATTAACAATTTTACGCTGAAACGTCTTCATATTAAACAATTATGCTTATTAACTTTGAGTTATTACAATTACATCTGCACTTAGCCATATACTTTAGATATTCGCTGAAACTTCATAAAAATATACCGGATAGTACCATAAGTCAGCCATCAGACATCGCACACCGAAAACATGAAATCGCTGTCTTTTTAAATCAGGACGAAAACCTATCGGCCAATCAGAATCGACTATGCAATTTGCATAAGTCGGAAGATCCTTACATTTACTTTTAATTTGAATAACATTTAATAAATATTACGAGGACTTTAGAAAAATTACTTTAATATAAAAATGACTTAAAAAGATGATTTTACATGTTAATTAAATTTAAATACTTATCTTATAAAAAAAAAAAAAAATGAATACGAGTGAATGCGATCGCAAGTGAAATTGCCGTATACGGTCTACGACCGAAACGCGATACGCAACCACCCAACCGTGGCGGTAAAAACGTAAACAAACGCCGAAAGGCGGCAATGAAAAGAAAATATTGTGTTGTCGAGTTCAGGTAGACTTTACAAATTGCTTAATGGAAAAAATAGAAATTAGAAAAATAAAAATGCTTGGGAATACTTTTCCACAAATTATCATGAAACAATGAAGCAAAGTGTGTGGATTTAAAGAGGGTTTTTTATAACTATTTTTAAAGTTTTGGAACAAAGTACGTCTTCTAGGAACTTCTTTGGTCCATTCACTTAGTTTCACATAAAATGAATACATTTCATATGTAAATGAATACACTTTTTAGGGAAAACCCTTGGAAATACATTGTAAAAAAAAGACTAAAATACGGAAATAATACTGGCAATCTAGACGCAAGTAGTATTTCCGTATTTTAACTGAACATTTTCCCGGTAAATTACAGAAAATTTTCCGTGTTTTTGGAATTTAACGGAAAAATTTCCGTAATTTACCGGGGAAAAGTTCCGTTAAAATACGGAAATAATACTATCGTCTAGATTGCCAGTAGTATTTCCGTATTTTAGTACTTCTTTTTTTACATTTAAACACAATTAACCAATTGTTAATATAAAAGAGACGAGAGACAGTTTTCGTCATGTTACCCTCAGCAACTGGAACAAAAACAATTAATGAAACAAGAACAAAAGAACTTCTTAAAACCCAATCAAAAACTTTTATTTCCGCTAGGCCTTTCGAAAGATCTGAGTCTTTCTTCGTCATATGCAAAGAAGTCGTGCTTCTACTATGAAAGAAGCAGCAAGACTCAAATGCTTTCATAGTAGAAGCACGTCTTTTTTGCGCCTGACGAACAAAGACTGAGATCTTTCGAAAGGCCTAGCGCAATTAAAAGTTGTTGATGGTGTTTTAAGAAGTTCTTTTGTTCTTATTCATTCACACCAGTTTTAAATTAATTTCTTTCAGTTAATGTAACATTTTGCAACAGTAACTTTGGAAAAATGTTACTTAAAACATGTTTTAAGAGATTTGGTTGTATAAAAGGCATTTCTAAGTAACTGGGGCAATTTTCGGACCAAAACAGGCCTGGCAGAAAGTAGTCCCGAAATACTAGTTTTCATGCTAGCTTTATGAAAACAAACATTTTTTTGCCAAATTAAAAAGTTAAATGAAAAATTATGATCACACATGCATTACTGGTTACTAAAGCTAATATTTTGACGCTTACTTCATTTGTAGCTCTTATCAGGATTGTTTCACAATAGAAAGTTTAGAGAGTTAAAATCTACACATGAAAACAATTGTTTACAAACACATTCAGTGTTCCCATTAAAAAAAAATTAAATTACCTCCAAACTATTCAAATACCCTATAGTAGGGTATAAAATATTTTTCAAGGGCGAAAAATCCAAATTATCTTCTATTTTTTGTTCAATATAAAAAATAATTTTTTTTTCTTTTTTTTTTTATGGGCTGGACCAAAGTCACCCGCAAGGACCAAAATAGCCCCGAACGACGGTACGTAGAGCAAAAGAAAGAATCTCTGTTCCCATTTCTTCTTCTTTGTCTCTTGTGAGAAGCCCAGCGACTTTCTCATATGGCAGACACTAAAGGGTTGTTAATTACATACAAGTACTTCCATGTTCCTTGAAAATCAATAGCTCGAAAGTGCGCGGGAAATGCCTCAAGTTTGACGGGATTAATTATAAAGCAATTTACAAATAAAGAATGCGATCGCAAGTGAAATTGCCGTATACGGTCTACGACCGAAACGCGATACGCAACCACCCAACCGTGGCGGTAAAAACGTAAACAAACGCCGAAAGGCGGCAATGAAAAGAAAATATTGTGTTGTCGAGTTCAGGTAGACTTTACAAATTGCTTAATGCAAAAAATAGAAATTAGAAAAATAAAAATGCTTGGGAATACTTTTCCACAAATTATCATGAAAAAATGAAGCAAAGTGTGTGGATTTAAAGAGGGTTTTTTATAACTATTTTTAAAGTTTTGGAACAAAGTACGTCTGCTAGGAACTTCTTTGGTCCATTCACTTAGTTTCACATAAAATGAATACATTTCATATGTAAATGAATACACTTTTTAGGGAAAACCCTTGGAAATACACTGTAAAAAAAAAGACTAAAATACGGAAATAATACTGGCAATCTAGACGCAAGTAGTATTTCCGTATTTTAACTGAACATTTTCCCGGTAAATTACAGAAAATTTTCCGTGTTTTTGGAATTTAACGGAAAATTTTCCGTAATTTACCGGGGAAAAGTTCCGTTAAAATACGGAAATAATACTGGCGTCTAGATTGCCAGTAGTATTTCCGTATTTTAGTACTTCTTTTTTTACATTTAAACACAATTAACCAATTGTTAATATAAAAGAGACGAGAGACAGTTTTCGTCATGTTACCCTCAGCAACTGGAACAAAAACAATTAATGAAACAAGAACAAAAGAACTTCTTAAAACCCAATCAAAAACTTTTATTTCCGCTAGGCCTTTCGAAAGATCTGAGTCTTTCTTCGTCATATGCAAAGAAGTCGTGCTTCTACTATGAAAGAAGCAGCAAGACTCAAATGCTTTCATAGTAGAAGCACGTCTTTTTTGCGCCTGACGAACAAAGACTGAGATCTTTCGAAAGGCCTAGCGCAATTAAAAGTTGTTGATGGTGTTTTAAGAAGTTCTTTTGTTCTTATTCATTCACACCAGTTTTAAATTAATTTCTTTCAGTTAATGTAACATTTTGCAACAGTAACTTTGGAAAAATGTTACTTAAAACATGTTTTAAGAGATTTGGTTGTATAAAAGGCATTTCTAAGTAACTGGGGCAATTTTCGGACCAAAACAGGCCTGGCAGAAAGTAGTCCCGAAATACTAGTTTTCATGCTAGCTTTACGAAAACAAACATTTTTTGCCAAATTAAAAAGTTAAATGAAAAATTATGATCACACATGCATTACTGGTTACTAAAGGTAATATTTTGACACTTACTTCATTTGTAGCTCTTATCAGGATTGTTTCACAATAGAAAGTTTAGAGAGTTAAAATCTACACATGAAAACAATTGTTTACAAACACATTCAGTGTTCCCATTAAAAAAAAATTAAATTACCTCCAAACTATTCAAATACCCTATAGTAGGGTATAAATTATTTTTCAAGGGCGAAAAATCCAAATTATCTTCTATTTTTTGTTCAATATAAAAAATAATTTTTTTTTCTTTTTTTTTTTTTATGGGCTGGACCAAAGTCACCCGCAAGGACCAAAATAGCCCCGAACGACGGTACGTAGAGCAAAAGAAAGAATCTCTGTTCCCATTTCTTCTTCTTTGTCTCTTGTGAGAAGCCCAGCGACTTTCTCATATGGCAGACACTAAAGGGTTGTTAATTACATACAAGTACTTCCATGTTCCTTGAAAATCAATAGCTCGAAAGTGCGCGGGAAATGCCTCAAGTTTGACGGGATTAATTATAAAGCAATTTACAAATAAATGCATAAAACTGAGATTAATTTTCATTGAAGCGTCAAAACGTTGATTGGCATATACTGAGAACCGAGAAATGAACGTTATTTAAATATTAAGAGAAAATAGTTAAATTTAATTAAGAACCAAATACCATAGAGTTTGATAGTTTATGAAAATCTCAGTAAAATGTATTTTTTTTTCTAATAAAAAAATAAAAAATTAAAAAATAAAAAAGCACCATAAAATTCTTAAGAAAATTAGAAAATATTTAATCGCTATTTTATTACGACCCAATGAATGATTTCTATATATATATATATATAGGTATACGGTACTTTATTTTACACATGCAGTTCTATATTGTTGGTTTGTGGCGTGTAGTCAATCATTCACAATATTGCAGTTTTTGATGATGGTCGGTGATGTTTAATTAATGGTTATATATATAGTGAAGGAAATTTCTCTGAAAAATATAAACTTAAAAATTATGCAAAAGTTTAATTGGCAATGTTTAGTCATATTGTTTCCAGGACGCATAAAATTATTTAATCTGAAAACTACAATTTCCAAATAGTAATTTTAGCCTTATTTGTTCGCAGAAATGTGCGATTTACTGACACAAAAAATATTATTCACAAATAGTGGCAATCAAATGTAAGTCCAACTACGTAACCTGTGTAGCTATTTATTTCAATCAAATAATGAAATATTTAATTAAAATATGTTGAATGTATCAATTGTGAACATTCCACAACACAAATAAATTAATAACAGATTTTAAATAAATTGTTTCAATAAAGCTATAATTTCTAATTACAAATATTATCTATAATGTATAATTTACACCATAATCATTTTTTTTTCAAAATGTCATTTTAAAGGGAAAAGTTTTACATCTATATATTTGTTTGTGAATTCTAAATTTAACTCTGGAAATGTATACCTGTTTACGGAGAATCTATATATATTCTTTATACATTTAAAATATTTCTTTAAAATATTTCTGTAAAATAAATAGTAAACCGTTTATATGGACAAAAATAAATATATAAATCTATAAATAAATTTGAAACAAGCATAAAAACCAAAATAGTATTATGCACTTTCGTGAAAGAGATGGTTTCCGTGCTATCTTTTTATTAATGGCCTTCCGGAATAAAATAAAATGGCACGCCTTTCAAATTTTCAGGTTCTTTTTTCAAATATTTAAGAAAAGGGACTAGTTTTATTTTGCCAAAAAGCCGATTACATGGAATATTTTCTGAGACAAATCCTTGAGATAAGAAATGCTCGCAATTTTTCAAGTCTAGTCTCTAGGTAATTCCGTTGTATTGTCTGTAGATGGTCTTTTATTCTGTAATACTTAGGTATCAATATTTTATAAAACCTGTTTTATGCTTCAGTACGTTATTTTTTTCACTTATAAAAGATAATTTAACTCCATATGTATGAGCTGACAATTTGCATTATAAAAACATTTTCTTGTTATTTCCAAAAGTAAATAAAAAGAAGTTTTGTGAAATTTGCAAACTTTTTTATAAATGGGAGAAGCGTGATACCTAGTGTTATATTATTATCTGAAAATGTCTTATCTAAAAATGCTGCATTGACAGCTTTTTTATTTGATGCGAATAAGTTTTAAAAATTCCCTTTTGTACAATAAAAAATTACAATAGTTTATTAGAAATCTGAATTTAAATAATTTACTCATAATTTGTTAAAAGAAAACATAGCTTATTAAAATTTTCGTAGACATGCTTTGAATGTAATGTAATGGCATCTAAATAAATATTATCAATATTTTACATTTAATGTATTTATGTAGAGTATTTGGAAACAATGTAAAATAGACTAGAATTAGAATTTTCAGGTTAAAGCATATGCAAATCTGAAGTTTTATAATTTAAATCATATACTAAGTAAAAATAAACAATGTTTATTTTTTATTTTAAGAAAAGGGATTTCATATTACGGTAGGTTAATTTCTTTAGCGATATTTCTAGTGTGTATAATGAATTCTCTGAAATGTTATATTTGAAAAAGTAAGAATGATGCTAGACATTTCAGACGCTTCTTTCCTTTTCTTATACTTGCTACATATATAACAGTTTTAAGAACCCACAATATCGCTATGAACTACTTTCTAGGTGTTTATAATTGCTTTAAAAATATGTTAAGTGTGATTCTCTGAATATTAAAGACAATCAAGTGTTTCTTTAGGACTTTCCATTATTGTTAAAAGGGTTTATGAGCTCGGTTTGCCTGCCCGCCTGTTTGGCTGTCTGGGCTGTAGCTATTGTAAATACAATTAGATTTTCATGGAATTGACTGTTTTTTTTTACTGTGGGATTTTTGGTAAAGTAAATTAATTGGGTATCTAATGATTAGAGACACTCAAAAATATGATGTTGCATTACGGTAAAAGGGAAAAACTCGTTTTCAGTGTATTTTAAAAAATTTACACTATTTTAAAGAAATGTAAATTGATATATATCGCTGAAGTGCGATGCTACCTGATTTTTATGAACTTTAAAGTAATTGGCAATTACAGTTCATTTACAGGGACACTCAAAAGTATTCTGTTACGTTACAGGCAATGGGGGATATTGTATTCAGCGAATTTTAATAATGTTAAACCATTTCAAACCTAATGAAATCGATATTCATCATTGAAGTAATGGACAACATGCTTTTTTATTAAGTAGCAAATATAGTTCGTTTAAAGAGACGCACAAAAGTTTTCTTTGCATTAGGGTATATGGGGAATATTCGTTTTTAGCGTATTTTAATGATGTTACAACATTTTAATAAAATTTAAATGGATTACCAATGTACACCACAACATGCATTATATAGATTGTTGAGTATGTTGAATTTATCCGACAAGCAGAAGAATTTGGTTACGAGAATGAATATAACCATAACTACTGGACGTGCAATTTTAGCTGTGCTGTATATTTTAAAGTTTAACTAATTTTTAGTATATTACGAGATACGTATGTCACATAGACGGCTGGACGAAAAAATACGCACACATTACTGGCTGTGGACAGCGATTTCTAACAATAGATTTTTACTACGTTGTGTATTTTTAACACTTTCCAACATAGTTGAACAGTTTTTATGAATTCGGTTTGTTTGTCCATCTGTCCATCTATCTGACTAACTACGCTCCAACAAGCGTAAATATATCAGAATAATCCATGCAATTGATATATGTTAATGGTTTTTAACCACAGGATGTTCGGTATTAAATATCAAGTGTGTAGCATTAAAAGTTCATTTACAGGAGAACTCAAAACTAGAAAACAGGAATTCTGCTTTTTCAGAATTTAGTGTCTCCCCCGGCATTTCCATTACTTCATTTACTTCTGATGGACTGATGGATTCTATTATTATGAAACAGCCATTATAAATGAAGTGTTAGGTGAAGATGAAAGAGCAGCCGTAAAAAGTTAGAACTCTGATTTTCTGGTTAAAATGGGGGGAGTGGGGGAAATGGCCATAATTTTTTTACGGCTGCTCTTTCATCTTCACCTAACACTTCAATCACTTCATTTATAATGGCTGTTTCGTAATAATAGAAGCCACCTTTCCATCAGAAAAAAATAACTCGGTTAAGCGGGACTCTACTGGAGTACAAAGCATATTTCAATTTTAAGATTTAAAGCACACGTTTTATTTTATGTAAAATGACGTCATTCGCATCCCCTTAAGAATTGCAGATTTACGATCTACTCTTAAACATCTACAGTAAAGCATGCATAGCATATCACTATCGCGAAATAATGCACAAATGCAGCAAAAAGATGTCGTCATTCAAGAAAATCGAAAAAAAAAAACGGCTATCTAATGATTCATAGATACTTACAATTAAATATAGTATATAATAGCTCCATTGTTTTAACAGAAATCATTCTTCTATATTTTTTTCAAAATAGCACGTATTTTAATTACATTTTCTTTCGGTTGTTACGAGAAAATGGCAACAAAAATATATAATTACTATTTTAAAACTATTTTTAATTTACTTTCTACAGAAATGGAGTTCTTCTGTTGCCAATATTAAGCAAATGGCTCCAAAAATTACAAAATAATAATAATAATAATAATAATAATAATATTTCAAAAATAAATGGAGATACAGTTTTCAAACAAAATGCATTTAAAAGAACTTTTTCCCAATAGGACGGTATAAAAATTGAAAATGTGCGATGCTTAAAAGTTTAAAAAATTGCTAAAGAGTATTTAATCGTAATGCTTTGTTTTTCGGCTAGCTTCAGTAAGGTAACGTTATTTCTTGGACACAAAATAAGCTGGGAGAAAGAAATAGCATACCGTACAAGAGGCTAATAATTCCGTTACATTATGGTCAATTTCAAAAAATCATATATCGAGTGTATTTTAATGATATTACATTATTTCTAATGTATTGAAATTTGTATAAATTACTTTATCTATTACAGTATGTCAGTTACAGTATATTATTACTGTAAAATCGGTTACAGTACTGTTTTTGAGCAATAAATACTTGAACTGAGTTTTTAATTTCGGTATGCGCTTTCAAACTTAACTAATGTTTTGCATGTTACTCGTTTTCTATAAATTCTGTACCTCGTATACAGGAGTGCACAAAAGAATTCTCGTATCATTCTCCTTATTAGCTGAAGTTGCTGAAGAAGAATTTTCAATTGCGGTATGAGCTTCCTAACTGAACTAAATATTTGAATGAATGTAGTTTATAGATACAAATCTATATAGCATATACACGGTTGTTCAAAGAATTCGGATAATTTTACGGGTGTACATGGGAATTGCTGAAATTGGTTTAGAGATATGTTGTGCGTTTTCTATATTAGATATTATGTTTCAACTTATTAAAATGTGATGCTTTATTACATGAATCTGAAGGTGTTCGAAAGTGTTTCATAATCTATAGTTGACTGATGGTTTTTTCATTATTCTTTTAAATGTTTATTTAGATATGAGACCTCATTGTTTGAACAGCAATTAAATTTACTGACAATATTATTCCGCTAGTGTGAAAGTCCTATTTTCTATACATATACGTATGATGTTTCGTTCTTGTTTTTTATTAATATTCTGTTTAAAGTAACATATTTTAAACAGATATGCTACAAAGAACTACTATACTAATATGGACAAATATTCATATATAGAGTTTTTTTTAACCATTTGGAAAAATCATTATTGTTCTCTATCAATGTAGGAAATCAAAAACATATCTGAGACGTTTTATTGGCTGAATCCGCGTTTTATTCTTTTTCTGATTGATCTCTATAGTCTGTATTTTCCATTTACTTTCAACAGAGATGGATATTTCTGTTGCCACAATGACAAAAAAGTTATAAAACTACAAAAAAAAAATTAATAATTCAGAAACAAATTGAGATACAGCTTTTAAACAAATTGCATTTAAAAGTACATTTTTTTCTCTATACGACGGCGTAAAAAGTAATATTGTGAGATGTTTAGAAGTTTAAGAATGAAATTTAATTTAAAATTGGTCGTCAGATTTCTTGGACGATGGAAAAGCCTTTTCCCGAACAGCCAATGAAATGCTGAAAGTGTCAGGAAATCTGACGAGTCACAGGCGATATTTGTCGCTTGCAATTTTTACGTGTAATAACACTATTAATGTTTAATTCATGGCGTACGTAATGTTTGATCAACTCCGTGCGATTTTTTATGTCTTAAATTTTAGTTTTTGAAAAAATCATTTTCCAAATGTTCGCTGTAATTTGTTAAATTGCTTTTATTTATTTTTCATTATTTTACTTTAAAATTTTTCAGTTTACTTATTATTCTGTTTTATGAATACTAATATTTTCAGGATTTACACACAGTTGACCTTCAAGATTTCCAACACGGGCGAGCTAACATTACAGGATTCAGACTTGTTCAGCCTTCAAGAACCACTGGTGTCTATGTTCCAAGAGAGTGGCTTTTAGGCGACATATACTATGGACGTATAAATAAAAAGCTGCCTCCCGTGAAGGTAGGCTAAATGTAAGCTCTATTTCTTCAATGTTATTTACAAAAAAGTTGATTGAGAAAAATACATTTGTTATTTTTTGCATGCAAAAAGCTGAATTTTTAGCTTTTTTAATATATTTTTTCAACAAATAGCTTCAAATAAATAACTTGAGTTTAATTTAACTCAGTTTAATTTCATTTTTTCAATTAAGTTTCGTCTTATTCTAATATTGTTGTTCCTGATCATAGTTGTTTAAGGGTAACAAATATAATTACAATAAAACATTTTTATATGTTTAATGCTATTGATTTTGTGTAAATCCTTTAAAGTCCATGCATGCTGCATGAATTTTTTTCCTAAAAGTGATTTTTGTAAAAATCTTCCTCAATATTTATTTTTCAGGAATTATAATATTCCATTAGCTGTTGATCGTCAGTAATTTTCTATGTTTGTGTTATAAATACATATGATAAATGCTTGCGCAAAGTAACTGTATTAAACATATGAAATCATAAAAAATTTCTTTTACTTAAGTAAGGTGTCACACAAAATATACAGGGTGTCCGGTCTCAACGGTGTCCAATGGCTAATTCGTAAACCGTTAGTCATAGACATATAGTTCCAATTACAAAAATGTTTTAAATGAGGTAAAGAAGTATTTTTAAAGCGATTTGGGTCAAGAAAAACATTTATTTAAAAATTACGAAATTTAAATTTTTATACGGTCTCCCGGTCCTATAAGTGATATTTAGTAAACTTTTCCTATTCCTCTAACAAGTACGGCAAAAAAAGTCCCATTCATCTAACCCTAAAATTGACCGAGTTATGACATTTTCAATTTTATTTCTTAAACCACTTTTCTGTAACTGAAAACAGATGAGTTGGACCAAGCTTTCAGAGGTCGTACGCGAAGTGCTTAAAGTATTGTAAAGGGCTCCACTCCAAACGATGTTCAATGGCTAATTCCTAAACCGTTAGTCAAAGACATATAGTTCCAATTACAAAAAGGTTTTAAATAATATAAAGAAGCATTTTTAAAGCGATTTAACAGAAGGTGCTTCTCCCGTATAAATATTACGGTAGTGTTAATTTTTAGTAATTAACTTTCAGATTGGTTAAAATAATTGAAGAAGTGAGTTTCAAAACTCGCCTTATCGAGAAAATCAAATTTTGGGAAATCGCGTAAAACCTTTAAATGCGCCCATTGGTATTCATTGAAAATTTGGAGATTGTAGTGTTCGGTACAGTTATACCAATAGAATAGATTGACAGAGAAACACGATTTTTTAAATTTCGGATAAGGTCAGTTTTTAAACTGACGCCCTCAATAATTTAATATATGTTTTGATTTAACAATATGTTCCCTTAATTTTTAATTAAAAAATAATTTAAAAAAATAACTGATCTAATGAATATTTGCTGAGGGGAGAGACAGTGGAGTTTTCAGAAGGGGTAATGTAAAAATAATAACAATTATTATTATTTTTATCGTTACAATAAAATGACAAAGGGAACAAAATCTTAAAAAAAGAAAAGTTAATTAAAAGGAGAGAATGTGGGCGGTTATATGATGTCCGACCTTTAATGGATAAATCTGTGCTCTATTAGAACAAAATATTAAAATATTGTAACGATTTTGTTATGTTTATTTAAATCATTGAAGTAATCGCACAGGTTGAATCATATAATTCAAATAATTGATGTTTATTGTAAGAGAAAATAAAAGTGATACGAGGATCATTTTCAAAAATGGACATATTAATTTCCTTAACATATTCAGAGCAGCCATTCAAAAGTTATGTATATATATATATAAAACATTAAGATGGTACAAACAAATTACTTACAAATTGAGCTTTCTTGTGTCTGTGCTTTGGACGGGAAGTATGGGGGGGGGGGGGGAGATGTAACAAAATTTGGAGCGGAGATTTCAGGGGGAAGTATACGGCTGTTTAGTGTTCATTACTACAACAGATATTGCTGCATAAAAAAATGTAGTTTTCAGGATTATAAAATATGTGTGTATGAGAACCAGTGAGGGAAAAGTTTAAATTGCAATTTCATGTGGAATTTAGATTATGGATTACTTATTAATTATTGCCGCAATAAAGAAGACGGACCTTTTTTCGCCAAGTTTTACAGCGTGATAATTCTTTGCACATCAGTAGATTTTCGCTTTTTTTTTTTAAGACTTCATCTAAATTAATCGGTCCCTTAAATTTCTACTTCCCCACTTTTTGCTTCACCTGCACGCAAAGTTAAAAATCTATAGAGGTATATATATATATATTTACTATTCTACTCTATTTGTCTAATTAAATAATGCATCTTCTAAAACTCCACGCCGTTAAAAATTTTATTTCCTATTGTCTTAATTATAACACTTAATTATTAGAGCATAAAGAGGTAATAATTAAAAAAATTATTAAATTTAAAATCATTAAAAAAAGATTCAAATTTATAATTTATATAAGCAATTATAGATTTCAATTATAATTTTGTTTAAGTATAAATTACTGATTAAATTAAAAATATATGTACATACTCTTAAATTAAAAAAATATAAAAAGTATATTAAATTTAAAATTATTAAAATTAATAACTTTATTAAAATGTTAGGAAAAATTTTCTACTTTGTCTTTGTAGTTAGCCGCTAATTTATAGCTATAGTATGTTACTAATCATCTCAATCCTCCCTAAAATTTATACTCCCCCCCTCCCCCAACTTTTGTTCGGCCAATACATACTGTCAAAAATTATGTATGTATTTTCCCCTATATTTTATTTTACTATGCAAGAAATAACTAACCAATCTACCACATCAACCTTCCTGAAAATTCTACTTTCTCTTCCCCCAACTCACGCGAAAACACCCGTTCGCTATTGTTAATCCCATGGAAGTATTTTTTTTTTTTTTAAGATAGCTCGTCGCAGAATATCCCCCCCCCCCCCTTCTGTTGTACATGATACAGATTACCTTTTTTTTTTGTTCGAGCGTGGGGGCGATATTTACACATTAAAAGTTCAAATAACGCAAGTTAATATTTAGAATTGATTGATTGGATAAAAGTAAAAAAAATCCAAATAGAAAAATAATTTAATATAATTCTATTAATTCTAAGATAGTTTAGTTTTTCTAATTCTCCTGGTCCTCATACGAATCACTTTTTTTTATCGAAACTCTATCCTCTGATGGCTTTCGTCAAGCACGATTCCCGCCAAGAATTGTCACTTTGATGCTGAAACTCTGACCAATCAAATTACGAGATACAGCATAAATGGCAAAATGTGGTTGGAAAAAAAAAAAAAAATTGTTTTAATATGTGAGAATGAACAAAAATCCCAAAATATATTTGTAATGTTAATTTACTATCAATGCTTAATGTTAAATTTTATATCTCACGATTATTTTTATTTCTAGTAAATTTGTGACTGACCCCTATTTTGCAGCAAAAAAGATACTCCAACTTTAAACATCTATTACTCGGTCAATTTAAATCGCAGAGGAATGGGACTTTTTTTGTCTTACTTGTCAGTGAAATAGGATATTTTTACTAAATATCACTTATAGGACCTGGGGACTGTATAAAAATTTAAATTTCGTAATTTTTTTAAAAATGTTTTTCTTGACCCAAATCGCTTTAAAAATACTTCTTTACCTCATTTGAAACATTTTTGAAATTGGAACTATATGTCTATGACTAACGGTTTACGAATTAGCCATTGGACACCGTTGAGACCGGACACCCTGTATATACAGACAAATAAACAACTTGACATACTTCGGTTTCATTAGAGATAAAAACGATTATCACAAAAATTCATCATTGATCAAGATGAATGACTTCGGACAATGAAATATGAAGATACAAAGCATATACCCGCCCCCTATTATCAAAAATGAAATAAATAAAGATATAAAAACACGTATACTACTCACTTATAAACAGATTACGTAAAATAATGCTATTAAAATTGATAAAATATCTTTATTAAGATTGACGATCGTTTCGTCGCACCAACGGCGACATTTTCAAAATCATTCACGATAGAAAATATTTTCACATAATTTAAAAACACTAAACATAGTAAACAATGTCACGATACATGATGCATAAGGAAAATTGCATAATGAATATGCTCGAAGGTTCTGTATGTACACAGGTATGTACGCACGTAACGCAATAACTCTTGACAGAAATATCCGATTTGCTTCATATTTTGTAAATAGGTTCATTCTGATAAGCCGCTTACCTGATTATTTTTGGGGGTTGATGGGTTGAGAATAAAGGGGGCTATTCCCGTTAATTTAGATAAATGGGTTTTTCATGCAGAACTATCCGATATCCTTCAAATTTGGTATGCCGCTTTATTCTGATAAGGCGCATATTTTTACGCAACAAGAATATTTGCGATGATTCAGTGTCCTTTGATTTACCTAAAATTTGGAAAGAAATGCTATCTAATTACAATAACAATAGTAAAAATTAATCCACGCTCGCAAAGTAGCCAAGATAATTTTGTTTTTATCTTGTGTTTTGTAATGATTTTCATTATGCATGTTGACTCGTGATATTGTTTACCATGTTATTGTTTTCTTAAATTATATAAAAATTAATCCACGCCCACAAATAGATAATTTAATTTTAATTTAATTTTATGTTTGCAATGTTTTTCACTATGCATCATGTCTTGTGACATTGTTTACTATGTTTATTATTTTTGGGATAAGATTTTTGGAAAGTTATCGATGTCGAAGAGTATGTCGTACGAAGAGATCTTTGCGGCTATGGGGAGAAAGGGAGATGAAGAGTTGGGTTTGTTCTCACAGTTATTGAATGAGATTTATCGTCACTGTCGGAGTTGGATCGATGTTGCTGTATAGGAGTTAATTTTGTCAGTGGTGGTACTGCGTTGTGCCGGTCTGTTTAGTTTCTGGCGTATCTGTCTTTGGTAGTGTATCTTGGTAGTGAATTAAGACAGCTATACAGAAATAGAAAGCTGCTCACCGGGCCCGAGAGGGTCATAAACAAACAAACAAACAAACATATTATTATTTTTTTTAATTATGTGAAAATATTTTCTATCGTGAATGAATTTGAAAATGTCGCCGTTGGTGCGATGAGACGATCGTCAATTTTAATAAAGATATTTTATCACTTTTTATAGCATTATTTTATTTAATCTGAAAAAAAGACAATGAATGAGATTATTTACCTACGTGCCTCCCCCTATTCAAGCTTTTATTAAATGAATAATTTACTAATTTCAGCAATAAAGTTAGAACAACGAAAGAAAAGGTATCGTTGCAGATTAAATCTCTACTGTATGAATTTCTATTTAAAGATTTAAAAAATATTTTAAAGTTTATTAGGCTCATTATCTGTATTAAGCTTGTATTAAACTTAATCAGACACAATTAGGTCAGTTGGTAATATGAAAGTAATTTGCATTCTATGCAGGATTAATATTCAATAAAAGTTATTATATTAGCAAACTTTCATTGTAGCGGAAAGTTTTCAGTGTGGTCGAGATCTCATTTTAGATATTTTCTTTCCATGTTGATTTTCACTTTGAAACGTAGCTTAGAGCTTCGGAAAGACTCGTTCAATACCAAAATGCGAAATGTGGAAAACATATCTAGAGAATTTTAGACTACACATATTTTTAAAAGAAAAATTGTAAATAGGCTTCCAGTTCAAAATAAAAAAAATGCAAAAACGCAATAGAATCTTATTGGTTGTATATAGTTTTCAATGAGATTGGAGAATATTTACGGTTTAAGGTTTTGATGGCGAAAACATTATTTCTATAGCAATAAAAAATAAAATGTTTTAATTTTACTTAGTACATCACCTCTATTATTTTCCATTGACTAGTTAAATGGTGTCCGTTAGTTTCGTTTCATTTAATTACTTGTATTTCACACTTCAATGTCACTTCGGATATCAAATCCCCATCCAGAAAATATGTTTTTCATTATTTTTTTAAAGCTCAATCTCTAATTCTAATTTAATCTAAATAAATAAATGTTTTATAAAACCTTTATTTTTTTAACCCACTGAAATTTCAGTTTCTGAATTTTCCAGGATTATTTTTCCTTTAAGTCAAGCGCATACAAAATTATGAAAATTATCTTAAAGAATCTACAAGATATTTATGAGATGTCTGACAAAATTAAAACTGCCTTTTTAAATAAGTTAAGACATTAACCCCTTCGTGCATGATCTTTTTTCCTGCAGGCCTAAAATATTGAACGTTCGCTAAATAATATTCTAACTTGATTAAAAAACACTCCAAAATCGAAATTTTCAAATCCGCTTTAATTTAAGGCGATTTAAGTTCGTGCCATATATGTCACACCATGCTTTAGAGACTACGTTTCCAAATTTCGACAATCCTGTATAACAATTCGTTGTTTGCGACATGATGTTGATCCTTCTTTTCCTGAATCTGTTTCTATAACTTCAAAATAATTTTTATCGTCTAGCATCATATACTCATCAGAAACGTCTGGGAATTCACTCTTGTCTCCTTCAGGAAGATCCCTGATAGCATTGCAGAAAGAACCATAAAATAGCCCGGGGTCCATTCCTAAACAGCGTCCATATCTGAAATAAAACACAGGGATATTCACTTTTTGATTATCATACGGATGAAAACATTTATGATAATGAATAAACAAATAGACATTTGAACCACAATGAAAAAATACAACCTATCAACGCAAGGCGTGACATATGAGGCACGCAAAGATATTTACGTACTCCTTACGCTAGCATTGCTACAATGTGTTACCATCATGATACGTTATTCACAACATACTTACAAATACAGCTGTTTTTTTCTGTCCAGTCTTCTACTTTATTTTCCTCACAAAAACAACAAAAATATTCACTATCGTGCAACACAAAGTTTCAACTATAAATGTCTCACCGTTCGACTCTTTTGTGGCGCCAAAATCCAATCGCAAGAATGCAGGACCTGTTGGCATCCTGGGATTGGGAATTTTCGAAAAATCTTACCAGCCAAGGATGTATTTTAACAGTCAGGAAAGTGCAACATTCAATTGAAAATCGTTATGACAAAATTTACAAGGCTGCAAAAATAGTTTTAAATTTCTATGTTACTACAATGCATTTTCATATTTTTGTTCTATAAAATAAAGAAGTATATACTAGAGAGAAAATTTTAGTATATGATATAACTTAGTCCGATGTTTACATTACAAGAACCTGAAAAGTTGCAAATTATAGCTACCTAGTGAAAAAACTTTTGACTTATCTGAATAGTTTATAATTTTGAAAGACAACCTAAAATTCCCCTTGCCCTGACAGAAAATTGACTGACCAGTGTCGAGTAAAATGATGCATTTCACCCACCCTTGCATCACATGCATCATCTTCAGACGTATTGAACGAAGAAGAATGGAACTTCTGTGACTAAAAACAACAGCAGAATTACAGTAAATTCAATTCGTACCATATGTGGCACGGTATGCGGGAAGGGGGTTAAGATACATTCTAACACATTAAATTTATATCAGCACATTAAAAAAAAATCAAACATTTAAATTTCGCTCTTATATTCTTGAATCTGACAATTTAATAATTGGCATTTTAAAACATCCAGTTTTAATAATTACGAATCCGTTATAATTTTTTCTAAGTATGTGTAAATTGGCAGTTTTATTATTCTTAATAATGCTTTATTTAGTTTAAAGGAATACTGCAATACAGCACTTTGTGAATCAAAAGATATTTCTCTAGTACATGATAATTTGTAATAACCTTCAAATTAAAGATTTAAAATATGCTAAAAAAAAAAATGCATGCATATTTCTTGATTAAAACAATATTTCAAATGTACAATTTATTAAAAGTTATTGACTTTTGTAGAAATTATTTTATAATAAGGAAAGTCTACTTTTCCATTTTTTGAATAAAATATGACTGTACTTGTTAAAGACACTCGAAACATATCTTTAATGATTATTTCAAGACTGTAATTAATTTTGTATTTAAATCTCGTTTCCCAAGTTCATATATTATGCAATATAATAAAGGAAAGCTGATTAAATAATTATCGATTTATAAGTGTTGAAAAGATTTCGCATTAATTGGAACAAGTTTTGCAAGAGGAATTTTTATTCCATCGAGAAAGAAGACCAATTAATTTGACGCATTTAATTTTCGAAATATGCGTAGGAGTTAATAGGTTTAAAATTTATAAACGTTATTTCTAAACGATAAATAACTTTGGATTCTGCAAATGACAGTTTCACTTTTAAAAAATACGAGGAAAATCAATTTTATAAAAGTAATCTCAATTTTAAATTTTTTACCGAAATATACATTTATAATTATGAAACACATTTATAAAATGATATACTTTTTCTCTTAATTGATAACTAAAAAGTGAACGTTCCGAATCCACAAATTCAAAAAATTATGAATTTTTTGGGATATATATATATATATATATATATATATTTGTGTAATTTGGAATAATTTTTTGTTCCTCAACTTCTCTTTAAGGCAGTATATTTTATCAGGAATATATTTGGACATAAAGGGTCAAATATAGACAAAGTATTTTAGTTTAAAACTCCTTCTTTTTTATTAATTCCGTTGAAAACTAAGTATGCTTATTTTATATATGTTTATAGGTAATATTGTAATACGGACATCCATGTGAAGTTTTTAAAATTAAAATGTTATATAAATTTTTATTTGCCATTTTTACATTAATGAAACGCACGTTGACGCGGATTGTGAAACCATAGAAAAAAAAAAATCGAGGTCTTGTTTACAAAAAGTTACTTTTATGTTAGATGGGAGAAAATCTCGCCAATAGTTTTTTTTTTTTTTTTTTTTTTTTTTTTTTTTTTTTTTGTTACTGGTATTAGTTTTAATACTTCGGGTGTGTAAATTAGAAACCATGTTTTGATTTTGTAATAAAATTTCTTACACTATGATTTTCTTGTATTTTAAATGAAAGGAGTGAAGGGATATATATTAAATACGTTTGTTTTGAATTAAATTTATGTATTTTAAAATTTTAAATGAAATGTGTGAAAGGTTTATGCCTTAAATGATATAAATTCAATAAGACTGATGACGTGTAAACAATATTTGGTGTTTTATCACCTGCTCTAATCTTAATTAAAGGTACCCGGCTTTTTATTCACAGACGAAAATAATACTTAATTTGACTTTTCAGAAAAATATATTTTTATATTTATTTATTATGTATACCTTGTAGTAATTTTAGATAGTACCCAGCAAAGAAAGAAACAGTGGACCATCATATGGGGAAAAGATGGCAGCCAGCACTGCCATCAGCGGTAAAGTGCAATGATGCCATTAATTAAACCTGTAAAAAAGTCTCCGTGCAGAATGCAGCTGGCCCATCAGTGATGGCCAACAGCTGGCCAGCATTGGTATGCCATCACATTATTTAAATTCCGCACTTTTCCTGCAGTGCTAGCAACTATGCCACTGTTATTCCTTTGCTGGCCCAGCACTTTCCCTTACAAAAAATTCTTATAGAATTCTATAAAAAAAAAAAAAAAACATTTTTCTATAAGCTAGTTTCACCAAGAGCTATAGAAATATCTGTAGATTTATAATAGAAATGTCTATTGAAATATTTGAACTTGCAACGGTTTCTATGTGGTCACCCTCCCAAGTACTAACCACGCTCGATGCTGTTTGGTTTTTGTGATTGGACATAAACAAGTACTCTCAGCGTATGCTACGACCGCTCGTAGTCTCCAAGCTCTCATTACTCTATTTCAAGTTTGTTTCTTTTGTGATTTACGTTCTAAATCATTAAAATGGTACAGAAATTATTGTATTGTATAGAAATCCTATATATTTTATACGCTTTTTCTATTATTATTGATTCCCAACTATATAAATTATGAAAACCGAAATCCTTTGTAACTTAGTAAAACCAGATTTAAGGAGATAAAAAGTCCGTTGAAATAAAGAATTTATTTATTTATTTATTTACTTATTTATTTTGTTGGTGGCAGTGGTTCTACATTATTTACAGTTTCAAAAAATATTGGTTTCACCACTTAAATTGTGTTAAAATATTCATTTCAGATTTGTATTTAAATACTCAATATCTTCGATATTCACAACGCCACGTAGCGTAAGTGTTCCCAGCAATAATACTGCAAAAGTTCGTGCACTTCTATGTAGTGGTAGGCCAGCGCATGAGATAAAACGGAAGCCCACCATAATTTTATCTGAGGATTTCCAACAGCAAAGTTGACTGAAGCTGTCCAGCAATGGTCATGCAGTGGTAGACCATTAACCAGCACTTCTCCATCATTGCCAGCACGTATCTTGCTGCTGGCCAGCAATTTTCTCTTTGCTGGGTATTTGTACTAATTACCTTGTTGTAATGTTGCGATAGATTTTATACGTAGCTTACGTATAAAATATTATAAACTTCATTTATGTGCAGTCTAAATATGTTTTTTCTTTCTTTATCATCATATTCAAACACTGAGTCAAATATGTACTCAAAATATATTATAAAATTGAATAAAATATTTATATATTATAAATACCTTGTAGTAATTTTACATCGTATTTTCTAATAATTACTTAGTTGTAAAGTTGCGATAAATTTTATATCCAGCTTATATTTAGAATACTAAAAACAACATTATTTATGTGCAGTCTAAATATGTTTCATTTTTTTTTTATCATCATATGCAGCAACTGAGTCAATTCAATACATTAAAAATATTATAAATTTCGATAAAATATATTGATTTGTTTTAATTAATGTGTTTTAATGCCCTTTTATCTGAATAAATATTAGGAAAAAGAATTTGCTTTCTTTCTTCTAGACTCACATTGCTTTGTTATATGACTCTATTACTATTCTGAGTGAAGCCTTAAGTATGATGAATGAAACAATTAGATTTTCAAGTCGTTCGTGTTCAAAGCTTCAACCATGGCCTCAAGGACGTTTTTTGCTCAACTACCTCAAAACAGTAAGGTTTATAACTGTACTTGCTTTTCGAAGGAAAATACTTTTAATATAATTGGATTTAAATGTAATCCATAAATATATATTTTATATCTAGATACTTTATACTAGATAACTTTAAAGTATCTATGTTATATCTAAATACTTTAAACCAGAGCTTTCAAAAATGTCGTTGTTATTTCTAAACTATAGTTATATAAATGAAAATAATTATCTAATTATATTCATTTAAATAATTATAGTTTTAAAATAATATCGTAATTTTCGGAAAGCTCTAGTTTAAAGCTCTTTCATCTGCAGACATCAATGATTCTTGAGTTCCAAAATGTTTGAAGTTATATTGTTATGCAATATATTATGCAAATAAATTAGACAATACTTTGCTATATTTGAAGTTAGACAATAATTGTTGTGTAACATATAATTGTTATAAATATACTGTGTAGGTTTTTTTTTTTTTTTTTTTTACTTCTATACCACATTTACAAGATATCAAATAGTATATCTATTAGCCCAAAAACTTAGGAAATTAAAAAAATTATTATTATCTGTGAAATTCTACGGTAATCATTTTATAAAATAAATTTTATCAATGACATATAAGGTAAAAAATAAATTTCCTGTGAACAAAATCTTTTACAAACAGCAATGGTGCAATTTCTGACACATCAGTTCAAAAATTCTTTATTTATTTATTTTTTGTTTTTTGAAAAATAAAGAAATTTAGGACCAGTAAACGCTTTGAAATATTACATCTAATTCTAGGCATATTAAAACCAGATAAAAAAGTTTTTAAAAGTTTGAAACCAATTGAAAATCATTTGAGTAATAGTAGTTAGTCTTCACATTGAAATATACATAAATTTACACATTGAAGTGTAAAATAAATATATATATTTTTTATCATCAGCCTGGTTATCTATTTTTGTTATATATTGTTTCTACACAACAAATCTTTAAAATAGTTCTCAGTTGTCAAAATACTTCTACTATTAATTTATGTTATAACATTGTACCATTGTTTTTTAAGGTGGAAAAGCTTATTTTTTTTAAATAACATTTCCTATTTACTTTATAATCTACTTTTCCATTATAAAACGGGAATGATTTTATTCATCTTTTAATTGTGAAATTAATAAAATTAATGTTAGATTCACTTAAACTTTTTACTTTCTTCTATCTTCAATAGAAGAAAGTATTGTAATCGAAATTTTATTCGACTTCCGGTTTTCGACGGATTTACGCGTTTTAGGTGTCAGAGATCCCCCAAAACAGGTTTATAGAAAATGTCTGTCTGTCCGTGTGTCTGTCCGTCTGTCCGTCTGTCTGCCGCCATTGTACCATCAAAAAGTGTATGAAGTTATGCATAGAATTGAACAAAATTTTTATTTTAAGTTTTTGGCTATGACAAGCAGGTCCTCCCTGAATTTTGAAAAAAATCGTCGGTAGGGGGCGCTGTAATGGCTATTTTTGTGCGATTTTGAATATTGTACCATCCAAAAGTGTATGAAGTTATGCATAGAATTGAACCAAATTTTTATTTCAAGTTTTTGGCTATCGCAAGCAGGTCCTCCCCGAATTTGGAAAAAAATCGTCGGTAGGGGGCGCTGTAATAGCGATTTTTTTGCGATTTTTAACATTGTACCATCCAAAAGTGTATGAAGTTATGCATAGAATTGAACCAAATTTTTACTTTTTAAGTTTTTGGATATGGCAAGCAGGTCCTCCCTGAATTTTGAAAAAATTCGCCGGTAGAGGGCGCTGTAATAGCGATTTTTGGGCGATTTTGAATATTTTACCATCCAAAAGTGTATGAAGTTATGCATAGAATTGAACCAAATTTTCATTTTAAGTTTTTGGATATGGCAAGCAGGTCCTCCCTGAATTTTTAAAAAATTCGCCGGTAGAGGGCGCTGTAATAGCGATTTTGGGGCGATTTTGAATATTGTACCATCCAAAATTGTATGAAGTTATGCATAGAATTGAACAAAATTTTCATTTTAAGTTTTTGGATATCGCAAGCAGGTCCTCCCTGAATTTGGAAAAAATTCGCAGGTAGGGGGCGCTGTAATAGCGATTTTTGCGCGATTTTAAATGTTGTACCATCCAAAAGTTTATGAAGTTACGCATAGAATTGGACCAGATTTTTATTTTAAGTTTTTGGCTATGGCAAGCAGGTCCTCCTTGAATTTTGAAAAAATAGCCGGTAGGGGGCGCTGTAATAGCGAATTTTGTGCGATTTTGCATATTGTACATACCACAAGTTTATAAAGTTATGCATAGAATTGAACCAAATTTTTTGTCTTTGTTTTTGGTCATGGCACGAAGGTCCTCCCTGAATTTGGAAAATTTCTGCCGGTAGGGGACTCTATAATTGCGATGTCTATACCATTTTCATTATTGTACCATCGAAAACTGTATGAAGTTATGCATATAATTGAACCAATTTTTTTGTATATGTTTCTGGCTGTGGCAAGCAAGTCCTTCCTGAACTTGAAAAAATTCCGCCAGAAGGGGGCGCTATAATTGCGATCTCTGTGCCATTTTCATCATTGTACATCGAACAGTGTATAAAATTATGCATACAATTGAACCAAAATTTTTGTGCACGTTTTTGGCTTTAGCCAACAGGTCCTCCTTGAATTTGGAAATATTGCGCGGTAAAGGGGCTCTGTGATAGCGATTTTTGTATACTTTTTTTTCGTAGTTCTATTGTGCATCGGCGGCTCGTGCAGCGGCGGGAACTCGCTTCCTGCTAAGCCGGCTATTCGCAATGATAACAACTGAATATGGAAAATTAATAATTTTAACAAATATCATGATATCGATTAACTCGTTTTTAGTCCGTTTAATTGACTGGAGCAGAAATTTAAGATAAAAATCAAAGTTGGTATAGTATTGAACTAATAATATTGAAGTATTAACATGTGTAACTAGGTTTTGTAATATTAAGATGTATAAGATAGAAGAAAGTTTTGGGACTGGCACATCCAACTAGTTTTATTTAAGAAGTATAATTTATTTCCTCTGTTCTATATGTTTCAGATATGTGGATAAATAAAAAATCCTTAACATTGCTTTTTTTCTGAAGATATTTTTAATAAAAAAATTCCACAACTATTTTAATGTGATATAGTACTAAAAATCTATATTCTATACATATTTGTAACTTAAAAACTATATGTATTTCTTAAAATTGTTCCTGTTCTTCTTTACGTTTTATAAGGTATGTACAAAAATCAATCATTTCTCAGAAAACTGAGCAGTTCGTTGTTCGAGACTTTCGGCATTGTCCGGAAAGAGTCGAATATTTTAAAATTTTAACATCCGAAATATGTATTTTATATCGTGTAAAAATTTGAAAAAAAGGACACAAAACATGTAATACAAAGAATAGCAAGATTATTTGATGAAGAAGATTTCTGCACTCTCTCCCGCAGTCATAAAACTTTAATAACGCAAATGAAATTCAAACACATAAAAATGCCACAGCAAAAATAAATAAAACAAAATATTGGCTCGTGGAGACAATTAACTTAATTCTTCTATTTGCCAAAAAATTACTCTTCAGTCTAGTTTTTTAAACATTAATTTGAAAGTTATTCAAATTCTGATTTTTATTGGTTTATTCGAAAGTATGTATTGCACCATCTTATAAGATAAAATAAATAGATAAAAAGTTTAACATTAGATGTCAAAGGTTTGATTACGGAACATTTTCGTGAAAACCGAAATTTATATCCCCTATTTTACATTTTGCTTAGAAGGGATGAAATCGAAAATTTACTGTACAAACTCCAAATAAAGTTTATTTAAATGCGATCAAAATTTAGTATATTACGTTTGCTTTCAAACTATAAACATGCTTGAATAATCGAAAAAAATGGAAAAAAATGGAAAACAAAATGTATTTCGGCTAGTTCCGAGTATTTTTGTTGTGTAAGTCGCATAGCTAGTGACTGCTATGCTTTGTTGCCTCCGTTATTTTCGAAAAGTTTTCTTGGCCTTATTCAGTTAATCTGATCTCTCCGATAAAATAAGTCACATATTTCCGTTCTAAAATATTGGTATAAAAAAAATCGTATCCTGTGACTAACATTACAAGTAGTCATGAAAATAGCCTGTGGTAAATTGTAAACAAAAAATGTACTCCAAAATTCGAAGATTTGAGAAAAAATTGCTTATGGACATATCCCTCCAAAACTATGTTAATATAGCAGCTACGATTCTGAAATTTAGCATATAGGCATTTAAGAGTTTAGGCTTAGATATATGTATATATATATATTACTGTAGAATAAGGCAATTTAAATATAGCTAATTATATGAACTTTAAAAAGCTCAACGTTTTACTTAAAAAGCGACAAAGATAATAAAAATATAGATGATAGAAGTTAAATACAGATTTTATTTAAATTTCTTAGTAGTTTCAATCTGCAATCCCGCGACCATCGTTAACGAATACTTTAATTAATGGATGTTCATTCATTCAAAAACGCAACTTTCTTTGAAATGGAGAATCGATAATTATTAAGGCAGCCTGAAGTAGGGCAGCCGGACGCAGTGCGTTAAATTGAACTTTTCCAGAGAAAATATTTAACTGCTGTTCCATTTATTTTAATGTGTCACTTTCATTTTAAATGCGTAGCTGTACAGTAGTAGAAGTATCAGTGTTTTGGATTAAACTTGCGTAGAGGAAAATATTAAGCAGCCGTGCCATTCATTTTAATTCGCCACTTGTTTATATAAGTCACTTCGTTTTTAAAGTGAAGTACTTGAAGGAACTTCGGATTAAAAGTATGGAGAGGAAAATTACGAGGTTTATTCCCATAATATTTAACGACGTATTGCGTATATTGCATGATACGGCATCGTTACATCTTGATTGCTTTCTCACATACTTTCTATGGATTCTCTCATAGTGGATGCCTGGTAATTAGGTGTTGGGTATATAATATTTGCTTTATCAACTACCCAAATATCTGATCCCCTAATAAATATAGACTCTCCCATTTCAAACGAAATGACCTATTTGAAAGTATGGAACAGCTATTAATAAAAAATATTCCATGACGATGGCCGCGGGATTGCAGGCCGAAAAATATATGAAGTATAAATAAAATATGTATTCATTTAACTTGTAATATCTATATTTTTATTATCTCATCGCCTTTTAAGTCAAACGGTGAGCTTTTTAACGTTCATATTGTGTATTTTGTGATTTAATCAAGGTCGAATATTGCATTTCATCTTATAATTTTATTTATTTGTCATTTTTTCCTTTGATAACAATGAAAATTAGAGTTTATCCACTAGATTAGATTGGATTTTTATATAAATACTATTTTTTACTAAACTGTATATATATATAAAAACTCTATAGGAAATAAACAGCGCAATTATAAAATACCAAAATTAGAAACTTTTTCTGTCTTGCAGTCAACATATGAAGGAATGTCTGGCTTTATTAAGTTTGACAGATATGGTCTTCGAACGAATTTTACACTTGACGTAATGGAGCTTAAGAGAAATGGTTTATCAAAGGTAAGGTATTTTCAGATTTATTATTTAAACATATCATTTTTCAACAACAAGTTATTATTTAGCAATTTAAACATATTTTACTAATACTTTAATGTTTATAAAAAGTTTATTTCTTAGAAAACTGATGAAACTTGCATATCAAGTATGAAATATTTTAATAAACAATACTTATATACACGAACATGTCTAATTTAAACAATCAGAAATAAATTAAACTATAAATCCGATTTAGTTTTTAAAATATATATATATTATCGATATATGAAAATATTGTTCCTTTTCGAAATAAGATGTGTTTTCAGTTATTATACTACGTAGAAATACATATAATATAATACATTTATTAGAAGATGTATTAGTGAATATGTACATTTTTTACGGTCATTTTTTTATGGTTCCAATTCCTTAGCACATGTTAAAGAAACGCTTGCATATTAACATTTAAATGCATTTTTATCAACTAAAAACAATCTGAATGCATAAAAATATTGAATTATTAGAGATAAAACATATTTTTACAAAAACGAATCTCATTCTAAATTGCAATTATAAAAAATTTACCTGGTAGTTACATCGAACGACTCTTGTATTTTCTTCATTGGTTGCTTGACATTTTAAAATGAATTTGTTTCCATCTATCAAAGTAATGAAACTTTCTGCTTGAAAATAGTCTTACGTAAACAAATGCATTAAATAGTGATAAGAATACCACGAATGTGCCAAATATATATATATATATATATATATATATTTGCGGAAAATACTAGTGTAATTTCGAGAGAGATAAATAGCGTTTAACCATTTTTATCATATCAGAAAGAAGCTTTATGCCTGGCAGCGAAGCATTCCTATGTGTTGTTTATTGAATCAATATAGTATATCACATGTTTGAAGTTTTGAAGAAATAATATTTTTTTCGTAATTAAATATATCATAATATTTTTAATATTAATTTTTATTCCTATCAATCTTTCTAATTTCGAATATTTTACAAACGATAATATTTGTTTGAAAAAAAAAAAAAAAAAACATGTTTGCTAAAACAATATTAAATTTGCATAATCATTTTAAACATTAATGAAGAATATATTCAATGATATATACAATACAGATATTCAATTATACATATATTCAATATATATTCAATTAATAAATAATTTATAATGTATAAATTCCAAACATTTAGATATATAAATGCGTAAATTAAATTGTAGAATATTGTTTTCATTAGACGACTTTGCCAACGATTTTTCATTTTAAAAAAACTATAGATAAAAGTATGAATAACACTGGAAAATTCAAATTAACATATCTCATATGTATAAAGCAAAGCATATATTTCAGTAATTTAATAATTTCATTAGTGATCTTAATTTAATTTTTTTTACATATAATTATGCATAAAATTACTAAAAACATAAACTACCGGATTTCATTGCAAAATATAATATATATATATATTTTTTTTTTAATTGAGTAAAATATCTGAATTAAAAGTTCATTAATACATTAATTAAAATTATTAAAGCATACTTGCAAAATTTCGCTATATACTTTTGTTTAAATAAAGGTATTTTATAGACGTTTTCACAAAAACAGAAAAAACGAAAAGAAAAAAAAAAGGAAAATGAATACTTGTTTCAGATAACAAGAATAGAATTGAATCCCAGATAAAACTACATTTAAGCTTAAATAAAAGGTTTCAGAGACATCAAAGGGTATTTGAAGCAATCGCTGAAGTTTCACAAAACCTTTAAAATGAAAAGCGAAAGAAGGATAAGAGACAGTAAATTTAATAATCTGTTTCACGTGAGCTATCTATCAGAAGTTGAAAAAGATATTCTGTTTTTCAATAAAATTTGAAAGGTTAGGTATAAATATTTTATCTCAGACTTATATCTTTCTAGTTGTCTACAGTAAACTCAAAATAAGTTTTTAGATTTTTTTTTCTTGCAGAAAACATCCATTGGATTATTGCCTATAATTCAATTTCTTCTTAATAGAAATATAAATTTTGCCGAAACTTCGTACAAATCGTTCTACAGGCGTATCGTTTTATTGTCCATTAAGTGAAATTTTGGATTGATTGAATATCATATTTTTGGGAAAATGTTGTTTCATAGACATGTAAGCTCCAAATAAAGTTAACCAAGCATTGTGCTGCTTCATGTACAATTTTCAAAATAATTTGGGTTTTTTAATTGTATTTCACGAACGCGTTATACAATATTCAATTTGGATATTTGAAAATGCTTCTTCTGAACTTTCTTATTTTGAAAGAAAACAAACAGCTAAAAGGATGCCACCTAAAAGAAAACTGTTGCTGCTCAATTGTTTTCTTCTTATTATTATTCAATTGCGGTTATCATTGAATAATAATAATTAAAAAAAAAAAAAAAAAAAAAAAAAACGAAATTAGCCCAATTTTTTCATTGAAAAAAAAACATTGAAAAAAAAACATGAAAAAACTTAAATTCACTGGCAGCCCAGTTGCTAGAACAACTTGGTGATTTGAGTATTTTTTTCTGATAATTGACGAAATTTTCGTCATTTAAGTCGAGGATTTCATGATAGATTTCCTCAGATTTCATATCTTATACAAAGCAGAACATATATAAACATTATCATTTTTAAAACTACGAAGTTCTTGCAGCTCAATTACCGGAAAATCTCTGTCATCTGAAGAAATATAGCATAGATTGTAGGTTTTCATATATTTCTTTTAGCCTAAATTGATGAAGTTTCAGTGATTTGAGAGAAAAAGAGAAAAACGCAATGAAAAAAATTCGTTAATTAACAGAATATAATAAACTTTCGCTTCAGTTTAGAAAAAAAATCTATAACAATATTGTCCTTAAAGTGTCATTTAAAAATTCTGCGCTGAAGTAAATTTGACTTCCAACTCATTTTTAGCACTCTGCTATGGATAAGCACAGAAGTGTTTCAAAATATTCTCAAGAAACAGCAATGTTCACAAAAGTTAACAAGGGGAAAAAACTCATTTCAGCTAAAACCTAAATATTTTAATCATCCAGCTGTAAACTAATGTATATCGAGTGATGTACAGGCTTCATTGATATCTAACAAGAAAATGTACTAATCTATGAGTTGTAAGTGCAACAATTATTTGTTGTAATTTCATAAGTTACGCATCAATAATTCATCACAAATTACTGGAACACTTAACTCTTTCTTATTTATCAAGTAATGAAAATTCTTACAAAGTAATTAATACAAGTATTAAATGATGTAAGATTAACTTACACAGATTTTATTTCATAGATGTAAACGGGCTAAAACGACGTGTGTTATGGATATGATGGACTTGCTGTTTCCATTTTATAGGATTTTGATGTAAAAAAACAGATTGAAGAATTCTTATATATACCAGAAACTAAACAAATAAATGATTGTGTTTTATATTTATATGAAAGCTATTCTGTATATTAGAAAAAAACATGATTTTTGTAAAATTTCTGGATATTATTTAAAAGTTTCATTTGCTGTAATTTTTTGTATCATTCTCTTTATTACTTTAAACTTTTCCACAAACTTAATTTTTTTGCACTGTAAAATGAGACGTGTTAAAAGAGAAAATTGTACATATAAATAACACAAACTGCATTTTAATTTCAGTGCATTCTGGGGGAACAAAGTTTAAAAAAAAAAACGCTCTTGATCTAAATTTGCATCAGTGCGTTCGCCGTATTTTAATTGTTGCTGATATTTATTAATAAATCCCATGTAATAAAATACGTAACTTTAACAATAATTTCTTTGATCAGTTTCGTTTGTAAATTTTTGGTGCGTTCGTAATTAAATAAATACCTAGCACCGATAGTCGTTGCTTGGTCTCTCCGTCTGTCTGTCTGTCCGCATATAACAGCTCAAAAACTACCCAACCGAATGATTTGAAATTTAATATATAAAATTTATGAAGAATTTTGTCGAATTATTTAATATTTTATGAACATCTAATCAAAGCTTAAAAAGATATTAATAAAATTTTTGTTTATTCTATTAAATCCTATCATACGTAATTAATTCAATGATAACCCATGACAGGTAATGATTCTAGGTTTCTATGGTGATGACGTCCAATTTAAGATGGAGTCATATTATTTCCGTATAACTGAATTTAATATATATAATCGTAATAAATTTAGTGTTCGCGCATTTTTTCTTAAGAAAGCAACGGCTATTGCACCAAGATCTGAATATTTATAACACTAGTTATTGTACGAACACAGTTCATTTGCCACGTTTGACCTACAATTTCCGAATTGTGTTTATTGCTATTACAATAATTTGATTTTTTTTAAAGCTTTAGTTTCGTGTCTCAATTACAGAAAAAAAAATAACAAAAGAAGGAAAAAAAAAAGAAAAAAAAATCATTGGCCATTCTTTTTAACACTCTCCAATAAAGTCGAAAAGTGTTTATGCATTCGGTTTGTCTGTCCGTCTGTCTGTCTGTCCATCTGTCCACGCTCTTATTATGTAATATACTCGGATTTTCATGCAGTTGATAAAGGTTATTTATAGTCACCAAAGCATGTTTGGTAGTTTGGTATTGTATATGAAGTATGTAGGATTAATAATTCATTTACTGGGGCACTCAAAAGTATTCCATTACATTATGGTATATGGAAAAAAATCATTTGCAGAGTATTTTAATGGCATTACGCTATTTCAGATATATTGAAACTGATATAAATCACAGAATTTCACTACGATCACGTTAAAATAGGCCATTCATATATATATATATATATATATATATATATATATATATATATATATATATATATTAATTTACAGGGACACACAAAAGAAATCCATTACAATATTAAAATAAATCCGTTACAGTACTGTCCTTGAGTAATAATTGCTAGAGCGTACGTTTTAAAATTCAGTATGTGTTTTCAAATCTAATTAATTTTTTGCATGTTACACACTATATATAAATTCTATACCTCTTATACAGGGCTGCACAAAAGTATTCACGCACCATTCTCCTCATTAGAATAAATTGCTGAAGGGGAATTTCCAACTCAAGTATATGTATTTCTTAAGTGAACTAAATTTTAGCATACATGTAGTGAGTCGATAAAACTCTATATATCCTGTACAGGTCTGCTGAAAAAATTCGGATAATTTTCCGATTGTAGATGGAAACAGCTGAAATTGGGTTTTGAAATGTGTTATGCGTTTCCATATGGTTGAATTAGAAGTAATATTTTAATTTTTTAAGCAGTGCAGTTTTGTTACATTATTCTGAATGTGTTGGAAAGTGTTTCATAATTTATGCTTGACACATGATTTTATCTTTCTTGTTTCTTTTTTTAATTGGTATAAGACGTAATATTAGTACAACTGTTTTGAAGACGCAATCATAGAGCAAATGCATTTCAGGTAACATGAAATAGCCACGAATTACAAGTATATAATTTCTAATTTTACTTTTATTAACCAATAGTATAATACTTTCACATTTAAAGAGATTTGCCATTGTATTTTTCTAAATTATACAAAGCGTGGTTATAAATTTTACATTGACTAATTTATTCTTTTAAAATAATATGCATTTGCTTCATTTTTACAAGTGCAAGTGAAAAAAAGAGATAATTATTTAACCCCTAAATGCCTGATTTTTCAAAATTAATTTTAAAAAATGTTTTAAGGCTTTCATTTTTTAAATAAATCATGGTAAAAATACTTTAAAAAATCATACTTTGTTTTAAGTATGGTTTACGGCTAAAAAACTGTTTGTTACTAATCGACAATATTAGTGTTTACTTGAAAAAAATAATTTACTTTGATAAAATTCTATAATATTAAACACAACAAAATTAAGAACTATGATAAGAAATAAATTTTATTTGCTCACTGCAGAACAAAATAGGGTATTTCGCAAGCTTCAAAACAAAACAAAAAGAACATTTAGCAACAATTGAAAAAAATAAATCTATCTTTATTCTTAAACAGCAAAAGTATTGTCATCTACATGTTTAAAATCGATTTATTAATATTTACAGAATGTATTTTATTGGCAATCTTAGGCATTATAGCTTCAATATTATTCTAATAGTATTTTAGAAACCTAAATTGGGTATGTTGCCGAAAGGCATCACTCGGCATTTAAGGGTATATTTAAGCAAGATTTGTATAATTATTGAAAATTATGAAATGAAATTTATCATAATGTTAAGGTACGGTTTTTTTTTTTTTTATTTTTTTTTTTTCATTCAGCGAGGGAATTTTTGTTACAAATTTGGAATTAAAAAAAAAAAAAAAAGAAAAAGAAAAAAAAAAACTTTTTTTCCTCCCAAAATCATTTATAAATTCACATTTCTTTATTCGTATATATCTATAAAATAAATATATATTTAAATTTAAACTTTATAGGTTGGTATATGGGATCCAGTGAACGGTTTGCAATTCACATGGAACTACACGATAGCATACGCTGAAGTAATCCAATCATTGAAAAATCGAACTCTTAAAATTACAACTATTCTGGTAATTATATATTGTATATATTTTTATTAAATTTTATGTTTTAGTAAGATGCTTTCTATGGCTTAAATTTCAGCACACATCACCATTTTGAAATTTGATATACAGCGACTCAAAAAATAAATTAAATAAAAAAAAAATAATTTGTGGACGATTGTTTAACGTTTATCTATATCAAAAGCGAAAATTTCAACTATTACCTACCAAATGAACATAATTAAAATAATTATCTGTGTAGAATTTTGCATTGAAATTAAGTCTTTAATTTCATTTTTTTTTTTTTTTTTTTTTTTTTTTTTTTTTTACTTTAGTTTTAGAATCGAGACAAATCCAATTGAAATTTGATGTATTTTGAGATCCAAAAATAAATAAAGCTAAACAAATAAAATTAATTCGTTTCGGAATATTTATCTTTTTAAAAATCGAATTATATACAGTTACATGCTATATAGATATAATTAAAATAACACCCTATGTAGATTTTTTTCTAAGTAATTTCAGTCTTTAATATCAATTTTTATTTTAAACTTCATTCTTAGAATCAAATTGATCAAGTCAAATTGAAGTGAAATTTCATGTATTCTTACACTAAAAAAAAAATAAATAAAATAAAATAAAATAAATAAAATAAAATAAAATAAAATAAAATAAAATAAAATAAAATTAATTCTTTGAGGAATTTATAATTTTGTAAATCGAAATACATACATTTGCAAGTAAAATTTAAATAATATTCTAAATAGGTTTTTGTTAAATAATTACAGATCTGAATTTTATTTTGACGTGAAAATTAATATATTCAGAGACCCAGAAAAAAAATTAAATTAAATTAATCAGTTGAGGGAAGTTATTTTCAGAGAAATAGAATTACCTACATTTACAAATAACATTTAAATAATATTCTAAATAGGTTTTTGCAAAGTAATTCCATATCTGAATTTTATTTTTTAAACTTTATTCTTAGAATCAAATTGATCAAGTCAAATGAAAGTGAAAATTAATGTATTCAGAGATTAAAAAATACCTAAAAAAATTCGTTCAGGAATTTATCTGTATGAAAATCGAATTTCATACTTTTACAAGTAAAATGTAAATAATATTATAAATATATTTTTGCTATGAAATTCGAGATACGAATTTTATTTATTTTTTACTTTATTCCTAGAATCCAATTAATCAAGTCATGCTGAAATGAAATTCGATATATTCACAGACTCAAAAATAAATAAATAAATAAATAAAATTAATTCGTTGAGGAATTTATCTTTATGAAAATCGAATTATCTACATTTACAAGTAGCATTTAAATAATATTCTAAATAGGCTTTTGCTAGGTAATTCTAGATCTAAATTTAAATTTTTTAACTTTATTCTTAGAATAAAATTGATCAAGCCAAACTGAAGTGTAAATTGCATTCAGAGACTGAAAAATAAATAAATATAAATAATTAATTTGGTGAGGAATTTATTGTTATAAAAAAAACATTATTTGATGTATTCATGGGCTCAAAAATAAACAAATAAATAAAACTAATTTGTTGAGAAATTTATATTTATGAAAATCGAGTTACGTACATTTACAAGTAAAGTTTAAACAATACTATAATAAATACGATAATAAATATAATACTACAATAAACAATACTATAAATATGTTTTTGCTCAGTAATTTTGGATATGAATTTTATTTTTTTTTAAATTTTATTCTTATAAACAAATTGATCAAGTCAAACTGAAGTGAAATTTGATGTATTCACAGGCTCAAAGATAAATAAATAATTAAATTAATTTCTTGAGGAATACTTATGTCCATGATATTCGAATTCCATACTATTACATATATACGTATGATTAAAATAATACTCAATATAGATTTTTCCTATGTAATCTCAGTTTTTAATTTCGATTTTTATTTAAAACTTCATTCGTAGAATCAAATTGAAAAAAAAAGAATTCATGTACCCCGAGACTCAAAAATAAATGAAATTAAATATATAAAAATTAATTTGTTGAGTAATTTATATTTATGAACATCGAATTATAAGCATTTACAAGTAAAATGAAAGTAATATTCTAAATAGTTTTTTGTTAAGTAATTCCAAATCTGATTTTTTTTTTTATACTTTATTCTTGGAATCAAATCGATCAAGTCAAATTGAAGTGAATTTTGATGTATTCAAGACTCAAAAATAAATAAATAAATTTCTTGAGGAATTTATACTTATGAAAATTGAATTATTTGAAGTATTCAAAGACTCAAAAATAAATAAATAAATAAAATTAATTCGTTGAGGAATTTATCTTTATAAAAATCGAATTACATGCATATACAAGTAAAATTTAAATAATATTCTAAGTAAAATTCCTGCTAAGTAATTCCATATTTGAATTTCAAGGTTTGTTTATTTTTTACTTTATTCTTAGAATCCACCCTATATGATGGTGAAAAAAGTTGATAAACAAGAGAAAGGCAATCACGAACAGTATGAAGGTTTTTGTATGGATCTTCTGAAAGAAATGTCACGAATCCTAGGATTTCGTTACGAGTTGCGATTAGTACGTGACGGATCTTATGGAACGCGAAACGATATTGGTCAGTGGAATGGATTGGTGAGAGAGCTTATGGACAGGGTAAGTAAGATGAATTTGAAGAAAGTTTCCTGAAAGAGATTTCATCCTTTCTCTTTTTTTTTAATCTTTACTTATCTATCTTCTTAGAAATTAATCTCAGTAATAGAAACTTTCCTATTGTTTATCTAACTTTTGCTTTCATTAAATAAAACTGCTTCTCATAGTTTTGGCATTTGGCCAGCACTGTAAATGTATTGTTTGGTGAAATTTCGTTTTATTTCTAATGCTTCAAATTAAGTTTGTTGTTTTCAATTTCGGTAGAAGGAAATTTATACTTTATAAAGAAGTTGTAAATATTTATAAGAGTTAAGGCAGTAACTTGCGCACAAGCACTGATTTCTATGAAAATGGATGCTTATACAATAGCAGCGTCTTACATAAATATTTTTTAACTTTTAATTTTTATTCTGTTCTATTTTTTTTTAAATGGATAAATTATAATTATAAATAATTTAATTGAAATGGTTTTGAACTAGAAAAACAAGTATTAAATAATATATTCAAGGTAAAATTTCTTTTTTAAAAATGTGTAACTAAAAAATACAATTTTCAAGTATCATACGTTTTATGTATTTATTTATTTATTGATTTTTAAATAAATATTTAGAAATTTATTATTTTTAAAATCAAATCACTAATGATCCACGAGAATTATATGAACGTATTTAAAAATATATATATAGATATATATTTTGTTTCAATTCATTTATTCTAATATAAGTATCATCTTGAAAATTTCATACTACAAATAGGAAACTTGAAAGGAAAGAACATCTTTGAAAATATAATTAAAAAATTACCATAGTATAATTAGTTTGTTATACGAATGATAATTTAGCTAATCACTTAAATGACCATTCAGCATTTAAAATGACAACTATGATTGTTTGGATAAATATAATTTTTATTCTTCTTTTGTAAACGAAAAAAAGTAAGAAACATAAATTGATAAATAATTTTATTTGACTAGTGGACTGTGCCCCTACAAGCTACGCTCGCAAACTCAATTTTGGACCCCACTGGCTAAGATGCCCTAATTTGTTTTGCTTTAAATATATATATATACGATTACGTAAGATACATTGATATTTTCAGGACCACTGACGATCTAATATAATCCGTTGCCATTCATTTCATTTTGGCTGGGTGGTTTAATGTAACACGAAGCCGCATCCAACGCTGTCGCAAGAGCTAACGGTCGCTGTCATGACGGCAAAAGTTTCTCTCGTTTTTTTTTGTTGTTGTTGTTGTTGTTGTTGTTGTTGATTAAGAACGATCAAATGCATCTTTGAAATCAGTTTATCTGAAACAGTAGAAAAAAAAAGCTCTTTCTTATAATAATTTTGAAATGTTTATGAGGGAATATTTTTTTCATGTGCTATAAAATATCGTTTTTCATAAAAAATTTAGAACATAACGTTTAAAATATGACTTAGTATTCCTCAATAATTTTTTTTCGCTCTTGAATAATTTAATTATTTTAAAGTTTTCTTTCTTTTTCACTATTCACATACAAACATACTTTTCAATTAAAAATGCACTGTTTGGAAGCGCTATAAAAAAATTATTTTAAAAATTACTTTTTAAATATATCGTTTTAAATATGACGTATTTATCAGCATTTAAGGCTTTCATAAAAAATAATTTCATTATTTTAAAGTTTACTTTATTTATCTATGTCCACTTGTTTTCTTCCACCACACATTTTTCAATTGAAAAGGGTTTGTTAATATTATTATGTGGTCTTTTTAAAATTCGCTAACAGATAAATCAGAACCTGAATATTTCAAAACATGAATTAAATCTCCATTCGCTATTTTTAATTTAAAAAAAAAAATGGAAAAAAAGGTAAAAATATAAACAAATTAAAAAAAAAAATATTCTACATTGCAAAGTAGCCAAGTTTGTGCCTGCGAAAAATGGTTAAATTTATTTGCATAGTTCTTGTTTCTATTAAACATTTTTAACTTAACCCTGCTAAAGGATTTTAACATTAAATAGCTCTTATAATTACTCTTCTATTTAAAAAATAATTACTTCACTGTGTTTATATATTATACATAGAATACTTACACCGTATTATACATTTGGCTACATAACTGCCAGTTTTCATGGTTTCATATTTATTTTTTTTTAACTTATACGCCAAAAAAAGTCAAAAGGACACGGAAAATTATATTACGGCAGCGTCTTCGGCAGCAGCATTTTTTTAGAATATAGAAATTGAAACTAACAAATGATTTATTAGTGTATTCAATTTTAATAAAAATAAAACTATTTCAAGAAACATTTAAAATTTAGCTGTACTGTTATGTGATTTAACATTTTTGTACGTTCCTAATTACGTTTTATTCCCTTTTTGTGATGTCGTTATACGGCATTAGTTACATTAAATTTTAATATGCAATTAAATTTAATTTTCGAAAGTTTTTCAGTATTGTATGGAAAGCATGGAAAGTTAGCTTTTGGATTAAAAATAGAAATTTTTTCATTAAAAAAAAGAAAGTAAAAGTAAGTTAGGCACTTGGAATTATATTCCAACGGCTACATCATATAATGACATGTGTAGAATTCATACTATAAAAAGTAAGATAATGGATTGTTTTTCACCAATTTGTTAGTGTATTCAAATCAGTGGTTCAAATGCCACCATACAGACTCAATTTGAAATTCTGATTGATTGTTTTAGCGCAAACGATAATTTCTAGACTACTTTAGAAAATAATAATAATATTTTAAATATTTACACTTGTCTGATTAATAGTCTGAATGTATTGTTTTTACATCGAATTTTGAACCGATATGTTTAAGTTAATATTGCCCTAAAAACAATACTTTTTTCCAAATATTCGTTGAAAGTTGCATCTTCGTTACAGGTTTAAATGACTTGTTTAAATATTTTGCAGGAAGCGGACCTAGCTGTTGCCGATTTTACAATTACTTATGAGCGCGAACAAGTTGTGGATTTCACAATGCCTTTCATGAACTTAGGAATAAGCATTTTATTTCGACGGCCAAGTCGAAAGATGCCGAAGCTGTTCTGGTTCCTCCGTCCTTTAAGCTTTGAAGTCTGGATGTATATGGCAGCAGCGTACTTAGGAGTGAGCCTCTTGCTCTATGTCATTTCAAAATTTAGTCCATATGAATGGCAGCCACCTCATCCTTGTGAATCGATTTCAAAACATGCCTGCAGAAATTGCTTCACATTGCAAAATAGCTTATGGTTTACAATAGGCTCCTTAATGAGACAAAGTTCAGATCTGCAGCCAAGGTACGAATATTAAATTCAATGTTATAGTTTCTAATTCACGCTTTCATTAACTATTAAAATTTATATCATTAGATAATATATATATATATATATATATATATATATATATATATATATATATATATATATACATATATATATATTGACCGCCCAAACTCTCCACAGCCCGATTCCTTGCTTACAGTTTATAAAAAATGGCCAAAAAGCTATAGTACGACGTATTGATTTGTAGCAAAATGTGAGAAAAAGATTATGACGTCATATCCGGTGAAAGGAAAATATATTGGGAAAATACATATCGGTATGTGCATATGTTTGCAGACAAAGATGCGCAAAATATCCATCGCGCATATCAAAGCATGCATACGGGAATGAGGTCAAGCTGTCGCGTCGTTTGAATTGTATTTAAAGGGATGCATCTAGTAGAGATTCTTTTGAGAACACCACCCCACTGCAATGTATGCAATGTTTCTAGATATGGCAGAGGACATTTTGAAAATATCCCTATATGAACAAATGCAAATTCCGATATTCATGTTTCCAAATCAGTTTTTTTCCCTTCTACTGGTTATGTCGTTACATTTTTTTTTTTTTTTTTTTTTTTGCATTTTCTCTGAAACTATGGGTCGGAATTTTTTATGTACCTCAAGGGAAGAATCTGGCTGTACAGAGATTGAGCTATCTTGATTGGACACCCTGTGTACAAATATAAAATATAAATCAATGAACTTACCTTATGTGGAAACAAGTCTAGCCTGACTTTATATTTATGCCATATAAAGAGTATTCCAACGTCATAATTTGTTTCGAATTCAGTTCCTGTGTAAGTACCGAGTCGATATTAAACATCTATAACAATTAATTCAACCCTTCACATTTACAACTTAAAAACACTACACACATTTTAAAACATACCAATTCTATAGGCAGCATAAATTTTACCACTTCCAACATGTACATTCCTGTATTTCAACAGAGTCCACATCATATAAAAACCATCACTTTAAAAACACCGTCATCATCTCACACCAGATCCACTCCTTCTCTCTAAGAATGACCACCTAGCATTTTCGTTTTCCTCCGCATATCGAAAACCTTCTCCGATACTATACAGAGACCAATGAATCTCTGTAAACTAGCTGCAACTCATGGGAAAGTGCTGTTTTCGCAACTTACGCGGCGGAATAGAATTCAGAATTCTCTGGTCGTTATTGTATTTAATATATATATATATATATATAAATCATGGAAAAAAATCATTAAATATTTTATGCATATAGTTCAAGCAATAGGAGATTTTACCTGGCAAAAATAATGGAAGTTCTGAAAATTGGCTTACTTTATGTTTTTTACGTCTTTACGTCGCTGAATCCGAATTTGTAACTTCCCACCAAAATTTCACACGGCACCCCCCCCCCCCCACACACACACACACAAATTTTGGTAAAATGCGCCCAAAAAAGGTTTTTATTAAAAAAATCATTTTTTTGGGGGGGGGTGGGGGGGGGAGTATCTAGAAATTCAGAAAGCAGACAGAATTTGCAACAAATTAGATACATGACATTATGACACAGGATGAAGGGGAAGAGAGGATCTGCCTCGGAACATGCGCCGCGGTGCTGCATGGACTAAGTTGCTCAATTCCACTTAACACTCACACGTTTACATTCGCTCTCCCATTTCCCCTTTTAACTTTCTCTATAAGGTTTACTTTAAGAATTTTGGGGCGCTGAATCCGAATTTTTAACTGCCCACCAAAATCCCCCCCGAAAACCCCCAAAATAGTTATTTTAACTTAAATTTCTTATTGCTTTAGGGGAAAAGCATTACGAAATTCAGAAACTGAACAAAATTTGCAACAAATAGGATATATGACATTATGACGTAGAATGAACGGGGAGAGAGGGCGCTGCCTCGGAACATGCACTGCGGCGCTACGTGCACTAAGTTATGAAGTCCAGGCAATAGGGGATTTTACATTGCAAAATTAATACTAGTTCTGGATTTCGACACATTTTATGATTTTTGGTTCGCTGAATCCGAATTTGTAACTTCTCACTAAAATTTCACCTGGCAACCCCCCAAAAAATTGATCTTTGAAAAAATTTGGTTTTTGAGAAAAGCGCGCGGGAAATGTTCCGAGGCAACCCCCTCTCTCCCCGTTTATCCTACGTCATAATGTCATATATCCTATTTATTGCAAATTTTGTCTAGTTTCTGAATTTCGTAACGCTTTTCCCCTAAAACAATAAGACATTTAAGTTAAAAACAACTATTTCGGTGAGGGGGAGAATTTTGAGGGGGGGGGGAGTTAAATTTCGGATTCTGCGACCCAAAAAACTTAAAGTAAACCTTACAGAAAAAGTTCGGAGGGGAGATGGGAGGGCGAATGTAAACATGTGAGTGGTTAAGGGGAATTGCGCAACCTAGTCCGCGCAGCACCGCGGCGCATGTTCCGAGGCAGATCCTCTCTTCCCCTTCATCCTATGTCATAATGTCATGTATCTAATTTGTTGCAAATTTTGTTTACTTTCTGAATTTCTAGATACTTTTCCCCTAAAACAATAAGAAATTGATTTTTTTAATAAAAACCTTTTTTTTTTGGGGGGGGGGGTATTTTACCAAAATTTGGGTTGGTTTCCGGGGGAAATTTTGGTGGAAAGTTACAAATTCGGATTCAGAGACGCAAAAAACATAAAGTAAACCAATTTCCAAAACTTCCATTAATTTTGCAAGATAGAGCCCCTAAACGGTCTCTATTGCTTGGACTAATATGCATGTAAAAAATTCAATCATTTTAAATAAATACAACCATGCTTTTAAACACTCTGATAGAAACTCTTCCACTTCAAATATGAACATTTAACAAAACGTATTAGATGGAACATTCTAAAATATAAATTAACACTACTTTAAAATAAATCTTAAAATTCTACTCAGATATTTTTGCTGGTAATTTAATTTGTAGAATTCATATCATATCTAGAACCTAAATTGATAACAAAAAAATTATCAATACTTAAAGTAGAAATACGCAAAAATATATTCTTTTTTTTTTCATGCTTGTAATAGTCTTCAGTGGGATGGTTCGCTTAAATGCAAAAACTCCAACCATATTACAGGAACTATGAAAATTTATTCAACATTTTTAAATTTAAAGATACAAAAGAGATCTTTCTCAAGATTAATTAAGAGTGAGAGAGAGAGTAAATATTTTACAAGGTACGCCTGGACGTGACCCACAGACCGTGAAGGTCTTACATCCTCTTTCTTTTGAGATCAAAAGTTGAGAGCGTGACTTCGCCAAATTCAAAAATTGGCACCCTGAACGAACTGTGGACAAAGGTTTTATTCGCGAGCCAAATGATTATCCCAAAAATCCAGCAACCCCGATGAGAACAATGAAACGCGTCATGGAAAATGGTTGCCAGTCCACAAATACTGGGAATCATTATCTAAGCGAAATGATTACGTTAAAATGCCCGCAACATACAATCGAGAAATGCCAAGAAAGGCATCTGGTAAAACCAACTGACAAAAAGATTTAACCTCCATGCAACGTGAATTTAAAAACCGCATCTCATTTCGATGTGAGAGACTGCAGAAACATCTGGGAGGTGTTTATATTACAGACTGGCATTCGCTTAAACAAGTGTTACTTAAAATTACATACTGCAGACCGAGGAAAGGGAAAGATGAAGCGACTCGCAGAAAATACATTCCTTTCACATTCGTTGTTAAAAGATTTTCAACGGTTCCATCTTAGCAGTGATAAGGAAGCTTTTCTCTGCATGAAATTAAATGAAGAGATATTGTTACTAGCAGCTGCAGTGGAACATACAGATAAGGGAAAACAAAGAAAAAAAGGAAATGAATCTTTGAGCGGCGTGAAATAAAGATGTTTTTAGAAAAAGAACGAAACCACATTAATAAAATCTGGATGTTTTTGAGAAATGAATTTAATCACCTATTTCATTATAGGAAAGAGGGGGGGAAAGACTAATATGATCTAAAAGTAAGAAAGTTATGTTTTAAATTAATTTTGAATAAAAATGATACCTATGGGACAGAAACGCTGTCACATAACTCAGCCCCACAACAGAAGAAAGCTGAAACGTGTACGTTGCAGCTTTATATGTACATAAAATCCTTTGTACACCTTCGCACTTACAGAATATGTACCAACACAAAATAAGTGAAATTAACTATTTAAGTTGATATCTACCAAGAAATCTATTTTAACTTGTCTGTGAAACTATTTCCCTTTAGCTCCTGTAAAATATTTTATACAACTATAAGTAAGTAGAAAAAAATATTTGCTTGCTTTCAAAACAATTCACAAGAATTGTGCTATGTCCATGACTGAGCGCTCATAATATTCAAAATAATCTTTTTTTAAATTAAATATTACACAAAATAAAATGGCCACATTAGTTGATAACACAGGATCCTATATATAATTTTTTTGTGGCATTGTATTGTGGCGCTGGTAGCAGCATTTTAGTCATGTATGTATTTATATAGAGAAGGATTTACTGTATTTACAACTTCTCCAAAATTTGATCTTACATGAGATCATAATATTAAATAAATGCAAGCAAATAAAAACAAAGGACAAAAACACACCAGTAAAAATTGTTACTTTAAGGAAAGATTAATTCTTTCTTAAAATTGAAGCTTATTTGTATTATCTTAGGTTGCCTCATTACTGGCATAAGAAAGTTACAAAAATTTGTGCATAACGCACAGGACTACCAGAGACAAAAATTGTGCAAGCTGCACGCGCTCAAACAAGTGTAGCCCTAAATATTGGAATTTTGTGAATTTTAGTGGCATCAGCTTATGGCTTCTGCCTTAAATAATAAGGGGTAGTTTTTTTTTAGATTCCTGCAATTTAACTAAGTTCCCGGTTTCCAAAAAAAAATCACAGTATGGTATAATTTAGCATTTTATGAATTTTTACACTGCCATCCTGACTTTCCGTGTATTGATCAAAATTTAACCCCTGGTAAACCTATAAAAAAATTAATAAGAAATTGCATACAATTTTATATAGTGTAATAAGATATCTTACTCGATCTGCCACCTCCAAGTAAGAAGTATCCAATGAAAGTGTAAAAAAAATGTTATATGTTAACAGTAAACAAATTCGATTTGTATGTGTAGTTTAATATGCCATGTGACGGATAATTCCTAGAAACATTAAAATCTTTGTATAGATACAAAGTGATGATGCCATTGATATGTTCTGACATTATGCACACAAAAAAAAACTGTTAAAAAGAAGTATTTTAATATTGAAACATGGTGTAAAATTTAAAAGATAGGAAAGTAAAAGGAGAAACTGTATGTGTGTGGAGGGAGGGGGGGAAAAACTCCCAAACTCAAGAACTACTTGTAATGCAACACATGAACAAAAGTGTACGCAAGCATACACAACGTGTACGTAGACACATGAACAAATTGTATAATATCACATGAACTCTATGTATTAATGCCTCAATGAACTAAAATTGTAATGTATTTGCCCACAAAATAAACAGACAGTATATGTGTAAAAACCCAAGACACTTGCATACGAGTGAGATTCAATTACATAATTAATGAGTTATCATCAAAATGTAATGAATAAGGGTTAAAAAACAAATGAACTACTTGTAATGTGTGTGTAAGCTCTGGTTAAACTCTAAACCAGCCAGTGTGTACAACTCAATGAACTACTTGTAAGAAAAAAAAAAACAAAAAGAAATACTGCCGTATAAATCGCTAGCAAAGTACAATGTGTAAAAGCAAATGAACAAAATATGTAAATCAACACATGAACTAGTGTAATGTATGTATAAGAATGTACCAAAATGTATTAAAAAAACAACTGTTGTGAAACACAAACAACTATCCAACATATGAACTACATGTGAAAGAAAACTGTTGAATACGTGGTTGACTAAGGGTTAAAAAGAAACTAAAACTGCATCTGCCAAATTCATTACTGTCTTAAGTTAACAGAAGTGTGCATAAAATGTATAACTCTACGCTAAAAATTGTAGAAGTTATGTAAGCCAAACATGTTCCAAGAAAAGAATGAAAGGGAAAAAAATATATATTGATAGCCAAAAATAACAAGCAATGTACCTTATGTGGTATGAATGTATGTATCCGTCACAAGACAACTGTGAGACTTGAACTCACAAATTAAAAAATTTTAACTCTGAAGAAGAAAAAAAAAATGCCAAAGATTTAGTTTAATGAGTATATGTGAATAGCCCTTTATAAAAATAAAGTGTACCTAACAGCTCACATTATGCATGTGAATACCTTTTATAAGAAAAACATTTACCGATATCAAATATCATGTCAGTTATAATAAAAAAAATACCTTATGTTATAACTTAAAATAGCGACGAGTCACCAGCCGCGCGTAAACAATGAAGTCCAACAGTACATTAGCTGCATGTGTAAAACTGTACACCCGGTTAATTATCCCTTGCAAAAAAACTTTAAGATGACTGTGTAAACAATGTACAATAGTTACATTATGTTATAATTTCTGCAAAACTTTTAAACACACGAACTAAAAGAAAACACCTGACATTAAAAGAAAGTCTATCTAAAAACAACTACGAAGTTGTGAATGCAGTGAAAAAAAAATGCAATTTTTAAGCTAAACACAAATGATGCTAAAAGAAACCTATATATACACAGACGGTAATGAATGTCCTTAACCATGGTGAGTATTAATTGAAATATAACAAAATTCAGCAAAACTGAACGAGTCAATGTGTGTGTGTGTGTGAAGTACCAGGCCAAACCTGACATCCCAAACCATGTGCATGAGAGGGGGAAAAAAAGTGTGATTAATACCTAACAATGCTATCTGCCCATAGCAAGTTAGAAATAAAGTGTAAATTAGTGTAAAGGTGTTATCCATCATCAGCATTAGGAAACAATTACAGGTGAAATTTTAGCAATCTAAAAATAATTTTTAAAATGTAAACAATACTCCAATTGTAAAATTAATATTAGTGTAACTCCATCAATCATGTTAGGAAACATATCCGATACCTGATTAAGCCAGCGGCCAACTTGCTTAACCATAGATCGAAATACACACCTCAGACATTTGCTATCCCATGGAAAATAGCGCAATGACTGAAGTATCCCACGTAAACCATGACAGAAGTACAAGCAAACAAACTTACACACACACACACACACAAAAAAAAAAAAAAAAAAAAAAAAAAAAAAAAAAAAAAACAATGTATTAATGTGAATGCATGTCATTGAGAAACATAAATAAAATAACAGTTTAAAACTATACGTCAAACCTATGTTGTACATCTTATGTATTTTGCAAAAGCAAACGAGAGCCAAAAGGGAAAAAAAAATATTTTTGTAACCATGATATGATGACTCGAGCTATGTAATATGCCTAAAGAAAATGTATGCCAGGATAAACTAATCTAAGCTTACACAATATTTTGCCAAAGTTCACCATCCAAGAAAATATTTATGTGAAAGATAAATAATCTAATATTTTTTTTTAACTTATGATTACGCCAACTGTATGTAAATTTCTAATCAAGTGCCCACATCTAACTGATAAAAAAAAATGTTATGCTCACCTCCTCTATACTTATTTTAAATTGCCACGAATATGCAACTCCAACATATTTCACATTACTCTTAATCAGTGCAAAAAAAAAAAAAAAAAAAAAAAAAAAAAAATTATAAAATCATAAAACATAAAACTGTCTGCATAAAAAAAAATAACATATATATTAACTCTAAAAAGAAATTTCAAAAGTGTGTCCCTGGTCTAATAATGTAAAAGGTATTCAAAAGCAAGTCATTTACAATCAAAGATAAATATATCTATAGACTTTTTTTTTTTTTTTTTTTTTTTTTTTTTTACCATTTATAAGAAAGACTGAATGACAGCATCTTAACTAACAAAAAAAAAAAAAAAAAAAAAAAAAAAAAAAAAAAAAAAAACATTTAAAAATCCCCAGAAAACGACTCGTAACAGACACTATACTGAATAAGTTGCAATATGACACAACATATTATTTAAATCATACTGCTAACAGACAGCATACGGACCAGCGTATTTATGTGCAACAAATGATAAAACAACAGAGAAGCAACTTCAAGGCCTAGAGATAAAATAAAAGGAATATATTATCTCTGAAGTGCGTCAATGTGTCAATGCAAGATACTCAGGAAGTTTCTAATATGAATCAAATGCAACAAACCTAAAAAAAAAAAAATTGCTACCCTTTTTTTTATCCCCTTAGAAATGCATCCCAATTATTCATAAATTTTACTTTACACATCAACTGCCGATCTGCAAGTAACAACTTATATTTTTAAAAGCAGATGAAATATTACCTAACATATTAAATATTCATAACAGAGATAAATACAAATACATCTCTTTTCAATCAAAATAGAAATTAAATTAAAAATAAACACACCTTTCGTTAAAAATATGTCATTCAAAACTATAATTAAAAACAACAAAATGTGCACAGATAAATTAGATAAATTTTAAAAGGCTATTGTTTGTGCAATAGCGACAAGGAATGCAAGCGCAATATCTTTCACGATAAATGTCAAACCCAGAAAATCCTTGTCATGCATGAAAATAAAGTATATTTAAACATTCCTAAAATAACTGAACTTAAATAGCACTTACCTTTTAAACATTAACATGCAAAGAGCAGCTTAGAATTATAGCTGCAAGTATAACGATTTAAAAAAAAAACAACAAAAAACAATAATTTTTCTTTTATAATGCCGATATCTTCTCTCTTCCGGATGTCACATATTATACAAGGCAGTAATAAAAACAAATCTGAGCTGCATGAAATAACGATTTTTTTTTTTTTTTTTTAAACAGCAAGTATAAATAAAGAAACATTTATCATAGTATGAAAAGAAACAGAACTGAAAGATAAAATATTAATCACTATATCAATTAAGTATCTATAGGCAATATGAGAAACAATATTGTGCATGTTAAACGTCATCCAATTCTATCACTATTGGGGTATCCTAATTTGGGATACCCAGATATGACACGAAAACGAATTGAACAACATGAATGAGCCTGTTGAACGCTTTCTTCTTTTTTTTTTTTTTTTTTTTTTTTTTTTTTTTAGATTGCATGCTGAAGATGATAAGATGCACAAAACAAACAATATGGGAATGAAGAATCTAAATTAGAGATGTAGTCATAAAAAAAAAACAAAAAAAAACCGCACATATGGCAAAAGTTTCACGAACTATTTCGTAACTGAAATAATTTTTCTTTTGACTTCCAACACAGATGCATAATGCAGCACATATTATACCAAGTTACACCAATAGATTATTGGCTTTCCGTAAACTATGCGGTTATATTAGCTCTATTTTCTTTAACTATGGAGCACCAAACAATCACCTTAGTATTGGAATGAAGGCAAAACTTATTTTGTAGAGAAACACTATAAAAAATTTTAACATATTTCACATTTGTACATCCAGCAGGTGAAGCGAGGAGAAAAAAACTTGGTGGGGCAACGGAGTAGATGAGTCACAACATAACTCTCTCCTTTATTCCAAAATCACCAATGTAGAAGCACCACAGAGTGTAGAGTTAATCCAGTCTTCGCTTACAATTGAAAGACAAATTCGAAGCCATCTAGCAGTACCGCTCCGGCACCTAAATCTTCCAGCATGTTCTGGTGTTTTACGAAGCGTCAGGAAATGGGCAGGAAACCTCACGAATAAAATTGTACTTTTAAGATGCAGGAGTACTACGTCGAAAGTGCAGCATAAAAAAATATTTTAAAGGTTGGGGGGATGGGGTGTTCTCTCTCTCAAATAAATATGCATTCTTTTTTTTTTTTGGTTGGAGAATGTCCGGCCAATGAGCCAAATTTATGTAATAGTGTTCAGTGGGATAGTTCGCTTAAATGCAAAAACTCCAACCATATTACAGGAACTATGAAAATTTATTCAACATTTTTAAATTTAAAGATACAAAAGAGATCTTTCTCAAGATTAATTAAGAGTGAGAGAGAGAGTAAATATTTTACAAGGTACGCCTGGGCATGACCCACAGACCGTGAAGGTCTTACATCCTCTTTCTTTTGAGATCAAAAGTTGAGACCGTGATTTTCACAAGAATCATATCACACTCGTCGCTACACTTCACCAAATTCAAAAATTGGCACCCTGAACGAACTGTGGACAAAGGTTTTATTCGCGAGCCAAATGATTATCCCAAAAATCCAGCAACCCCGATGAGAACAATGAAACGCGTCATGGAAAATGGTTGCCAGTCCACAAATCCTGGGAATCATTATCTAAGCGAAATGATTACGTTAAAATGCCCGCAACATACAATCGAGAAATGCCAAGAAAGGCATCTGGTAAAACCAACTGACAAAAAGATTTAACCTCCATGCAACGTGAATTTAAAAACCGCATCTCATTTCGATGTGAGAGACTGCAGAAACATCTGGGAGGTGTTTATATTACAGACTGGCATTCGCTTAAACAAGTGTTACTTAAAATTACATACTGCAGACCGAGGAAAGGGAAAGATGCAGTGACTCGCATAAAATACATTCCTTTCACATTCGTTGTTAAAAGATTTTCAACGGTTCCATCTTAGCAGTGATAAGGAAGCTTTTCTCTGCATGAAATTAAATGAAGAGATATTGTTACTAGCAGCTGCAGTGGAACATACAGATAAGGGAAAACAAAGAAAAAAAGGAAATGAATCTTTGAGCGGCGTGAAATAAAGATGTTTTTAGAAAAAGAAAGAAACCACATTAATAAAATCTGGATGTTTTTTGAGAAATGAATTTAATCACCTATTTCATTATAGGAAAGAGGAGGGGGGGATGCTAATATGATCTAAAAGTAATAAAATTATGTTTTAAATTAATTTTGAATAAAAATGATACCTATGGGACAGAAACGCTGTCACAATGCTGTTATTAATGGTTCATGTAAGGTGAGCTTTAAATGCTACTGTTTTTATTGGTAGCAATTTGGTGGATGTGTGTTATACATAAATTACAACAATCAGTCTCTATAAAATAAAAATAAATAACTGCATGAAGGAAAAGCAGTTTCCATATCTAAAAGCATATAAATATTTGTATTTTTCATTTGGCAGAACTTATGTTTTTTTTTTTTTTTTTTTTTTTTTTTTTTTGCATTACACCGTTCAAATTACTAATATTATTAGTATTACAATAAAAATAATTCAATAGCGTACGAAGCTTTATTAGACACATCCAAATATCTCTTTTACTTGGTATCGTATGTACATTTGTGTAAAAAGGGGATTGTAACTTTATATACAATACACATTACCAAAATAAAAATGAATAATTGCTATTTTTACATTATTTTTTATTTCCGATAACAAATAGCAAAATTTAAATATTTTATTAAACTAAAAACATATGAATTTATGAATCTTTTTTTCCCCAATTCCTTGTAAAAACTTTACCAATTATTAATATATATCTATATATATGTATAACAACTATTTCTTTAAAATGTGTTTTCAAGTAAAACAAATGTGTCAAACAATCCCATTTTATAAAACTAAGACATAAATCGAGAAACAAATTGTCTTTATTTGACAATTAACATTTAATGAAATTAAACGAAATCGAATGTAAATGTCATTTTAAACGCAAGTGGTATAATTAATTTGTTGAACTGATGATCACAATAAATTATTTTCGAAAGGTCATAGAAAGAGTAAGGAAAAAAAATAATTTAAAAGCACCAATTTTTAGCATATGGAAATTATTGCTTTTATGCTATTAAATAATACATTGTTTAATCCTTTATACCTAAGTGTTAAATTTTATTTATTTGCTGGGAAAATTTTATTAGAATGTATAAAAAAGGGATTTTGAACGGAATAATAAATATATTTATATATATTTAGTCCGATTTTGAATTCTGGGAATTTATTTAGAAAACAAGAAAAATCGTAAAATGAAATGGCTTAGATTTGGCATTTACAAGAGTTTAATTTTCTGAAGTTTAAAATATTCATAGTATTCCATACGAAAGATTGATTGGAGAGAAATTATTCGTTTATCTAACTTAACTTATGAAATTCTTAAAATGCATCACATAATATAAATACCGCTTTATCTGTTCAAAATATTCTTTCGTCGTAAAATATATGCTTTTTTATATGAACATAAGAATATCACATAAAGAATGAAAATATAAATTATCGTAATTTAAAATATAAATCTTTATTTTATTGAGTTGATTGATAAATAATTACAAATAAAACATATTGTAAATACCGCATTTATTCCCGTATGTGATGTCCGTGACAACACGAACTCCCAAATATGTAACTGCCTTATTTTGTAAAAATTAAATATCTATGTATTTAACAAAAATTATGAGAAAAATATTTAAATAATTTATTTTATCTTCGAAATCTATTTTATTTTTTTCAATTAAAAATATATATTCAATATTTCGAGACATTTACTACATAATGTTTACAGATTTCGTATACTGATAGCCGTACAGATATCAGATATACGGCCCAACGATGATGTAAAAGGTTCGGAATCTCCTCTCATAAAACCTGCGGTTCAATGTTAACAAATACTATAAAAAAATGGTTGGTTGGTTGGTTTATTTTTGACGGCCGATTATCTGCACTTGGGATATAGGCTCGAAGGGGAAGTGCCCTCCGTGGGGGTCTTTCTAAGGGAACCTAACTCGTATTTACGCATGGAAATCCATGGTTCGAAGAAAACCACGAAAACTCCGAAAGATTAGGTCGACGGGCGCGATTGGGACCGAACCCAGCCCCTCCCGTCTACCAGCTTCGAGAGCAGAACCTCTCAGCCACTGGTGGGGCATAAAAAAAATGAAAAAGAAAAAAAAAGAAAAGAAAAGAAAGAAAAAGAAAAATTATGCTTAAAAAAATTAATGTATGCTTTAAACTTACATTAATTTTTAGCGTCGTTGTCGTTTTCTCCTTCTGCTGACTTTAACACTAGAGCCGCGGAGCGGGTCAATTTGACCCAAATCGACATTTGATTTGTCATTGGGAGAAAAATATTAATTAAAAAAATATTTCCCTCCGTGACTTTTGATATTTTAAGTTAAACGACAACTTATCAAATTTGAAAACGCATAACACATATGAATTTCCAGTTATAACCATTTATACCTAGAACAGCGAAGCTGGTCAATTTGACCAGTTATAAGTTTTTACGCATAAATGACAAAAAAGTGGAATCATTTTGTTTTAAGTAAGGGAAAAGTACATCTGCCTCATCCTAAATTCCTTTAACAGGAGGGCGAATAGTCAAGGTTTTTAATTAAAAGTCATATATGCTCGTTGTGAAGGGAGTCGAATGTAGTGAAAAATTATAATATATGTTTATACAAATTCTTGGAGTTGCTTCTATTCTGTATTTGTCATAAATATAGAAAAGATGTCACGATGTCGCCAACTTTGCGTTAAAGAAGCCTTGGAATAATTGCAACAATTATCTAAAAATGATTCAAAAAGTATTAACAATGGTGATAGTCTTTCGATTTTGAATAGTGAGGATGAAAATCTGCCTCCAAATGAAGGAAATTTGAATTCTGGTGAAGGAAATGAAAGTGATGACGACTCTGCCAGTATCCTAATAATCGATGGCCTTCTCATCGCAATAATGATGATACTATGAACAAATTTTATACAATAATGGAGCTTTCAGAAGCATTGAAATCCAAAAACACCAGCCTTGAAGATGTAAAACGTTCTAGAAGAGAAATATCAGTCTCTATAAAAATGACAAAATCGGAATTGCATGCGACTACTGTACTAACCCATAAAGACATCAATCAGGTTAGCTGCTTACCAGGGACAAAAGTATAAAAATGATTTGTTGCTCAATAGTTGCATCAAACTATTGAAGTGTTAAATAATTCTAAAAAAAACCTTATACACTTTCTTAATACAACGAAACTAAATTCGGTGTAGATGTGATTGATCATAAGACAAAGAAGTATACTCTCAAATATTCTTCACGTAAGTGTCAAGGGCATGTTATTATTATATTTATTTTATATATTTTATAATATTTTTATAATATTTTGGATCTTGTTGCTATCAATGCTTCAGTGTAGTACGAAGGCATTACTGGGAAATCTCATAGAAAATGGTAATTTATTCAAAACTTAGTTGAAGAATTGCGAGAAAAGTGTGTTTTCTCAAGGCAAAAAAAAAAAAAAAAAAAAAAAAAAAAAAAAAAAATGTGGCATTTGCGTGCAAAGCAACTGCTGAAACCGATGAAAAACCATAAACAAAAGGAGAACGATGTCGCACTTCAAAATTTATAAAAAAACACAAGAAGGTTTTATTAAAATGCGCACATTTGCGGTATATGTACAAAATTTATTACCATGTTTTGGATGCATACAATAACATCGATTAAACAAATCTTTAAAACTAGTAAGTAACTAGTATTTGTTTTATATACTCCTTTAAATTATTCTTAGAAATTACGTCTAAACATATACGAATGGGATAATCTATTTTATTAAAATTAAGAAGTCTAAGTTTAATTTTGTTTGAAATACGTTACTATATGTAAGGAAATACAATTATGAATAATATCATTTTCTAATGTGTTAGGTAATTTCTGGTGACTTATACATGAAATGTAAAGCAAAGAGTGAGAAATATTGATTATTATATGAAAATATAATGTTTTAGTTAACTAAATTAAACATTTGTGCATATTTGTATATTTTCTCTATCTAGGGTCAAAATGACCTGCTCCACGGTCCTAGTGTTAAATATCGAATCCTCGAGTATCATGTTAATTTCCTAATAATAAGCTGGACTCAGCAGTGGTCTTCCGGTAACTTCGTGGGCTCTAGCCTTCCCTTCTCGCTTTCCGGTGTCTTTAATTTGTGTAATTTCCCTTTTAAATTTGTGAGGTTTTAAACTTTGATTTTTTTTTCACAACCTGTCTTCCGCCGGAGTCTCTTATACTCGGCACGTGGCTGGTGACCTACGAACCTGGCTTTCGCAAAAGAGTCGGAGTAAGAGAAGCATAGGTTAAAGGACTGCGGACGGAATGAGGCCGCTCGCAAAATCTTTTAATAATAATAAGATACTAATAATAAAAGATTCTAATAAACATTTTATACTAATTTAGCATAATTATCTTATTATTAGTATCAAGCCATTCCCGATATATATATATATATAAACCGTGCGGAATGTCCATTCACAATAACCAGATTCTCGACCATATTGACTTATCCTGGAAGCCGTTGATCGACTGCATCGCGTACCCCTTATTTTTGATGTACACAAATTAAACAAATTTAAAACAAAGCAAAATAGATTCATAAATAATTTACATGATCAAATATTTTTTTTTTAATTTTTACAAACGCAATAAAGCAAATTGCTCGCTTCTAATATGTCAGTATCGTTTCAGAAAGGATTTGTAAATAAGTATATTTTTAACCATGTACAGTCGTGGAAAAAAAAAAAAAAAGAAAACAGCCCCTACTAACTCCTCAACAAATTAACGTAGAAGAAAGTTACTGGTACCGAACGATTGGAAATAAAGTCTACTTTTAAATGATGTATATAAAATTTGCTTAGGGTGCCATCTACATATTAAAACGAACCATAACTTTGTTTTTTTTCAATAGCAGTGCCCAATTCTGATAGCATAAATGAACTCTACACCCTTCAATTAGCCTAAAAACGAAAATTTATGCAATTCGTACTATAAGTTTTCGAGAAATTAATTAATTTAAAACGAGCGTATTTTAAGGACTGTATCAAAATTGAAGTTTCGTACTGGATTGTTAACCGAGAGAGCCCCTTCCTTGATCAAGGCACCTTAAGCGCCACTCAAGGAGTCAAGAAGCGTGTTAGATTACAGTACAGCAGAATAAATTTTAAAATGTCTACTCACTTCCATCATAGACGGTCCCTTAAACCATCATTTTGCCGTTTTTTAAGCGTAATTTGAAAACTACTTGGAAGAAAAATGTGAAATTTTTGAATTTCCATAAAGCAGGACTTAATAAATCTAAATCCATCAAAAAAATTGTAGGTTGCAATTCATAATTTTTTCGAATATTAATTTAATAATTCATAATTCATATCATAAAATTATAAAAATTGCAAATTCAGCTTATTTATGTTTGGGTATATTAGCATTATTACTACAAAAAAAATTAGCACATTAGGAGCATAATTTCGGGAGGTATAAATAAAAATATGAAAATGTAATTTAACATTAGAAGCACTAAATTTTGAATGTTTATAATTCAAACACTTATCATTCAAATGAATTGAAATTTGGTATCTAGGCATAGTTTGAACCGAAGATTTGAAATATCTCGTTAAAATTGGGTATTACAATTGAAAAAAATGAAGTTTGGATTCGTTTTAACATGTAGATGACCCCTTAAGAAAATTTTATATACATCATTTAAAAGTAGACTTTATTTCCAATCGTTCGGTACCAGTAACTTTCTTCTACGATGATTTGTTGAGGAGTTAGTAGGGGATGTTTACTTTTTTTTCCACGGCTGTACATTGACTAACGCGTATGGCGCTTCACGCCAAGGAAAACAAACAAACAAAAAATAATTAAAGCTCGAACCTTTCTGCTTTAAAACTTTAGTTCGGGGTTTGATACTTTAATTTTAATACTAATATATTAAAACCCCAGTCACAATCTCATTAGAGACGAAATCTTCCTGAATTTAACTTCAAATTTAAAAAGCTTTTTAAAGAAATTGATCAAGCCATACCCATTTTAATCAAAGATATTTATTTCGAAGTGTTTCGTTACTGTACAACTATAGCCCAGTGAATTGAAGAAAGTGTTTATGATATTGTACAGTCGTGAAAAAAAAAAAAAAAAAAAAAAAAAAAAAAAAAAAAAAAAAAAGTAAACACCTCCTACTAACTCCTCAACAAATTATCGTAGACGAAAGTGACTGGTACCCGAAGAGTGGAAATAAAGTCTCCTTTTAAATGGTGTGTATAAAATTTGCTTAGGGGGCCATATACATATTAAAACGAATCCAAACTTCATTTTTTTCAATAGCAGTACCCAAATCTAACGAGATATTTCAAATCTTCAGTTCAAAATATGCCTAGAAAATAAATTTTAAGTCATTCGAATGATAAGTTTTTGAATTATAGGCATTCAAAATTTAGTACTTCTAATGTTAAATTACATTTTCATATTTTTATTTATATCTCCTGAAATTATGCTCCTAATGTGCTAATTTTTTGTGTAGAAATAATACTAATATACCCAAACATAAATACGTTGAATTTGCAATTTTTATAATTTTATGATATGAATTATGAATTATGAAATTAATACTCGAAAAAATTATGAATTGCAACATACAATTTTTTTTTATGGATTTAGATTTATTAAGTCCTGCTTTATGGAAATCCAAAATTTCACATTTTTCTTCCAAGTAGTTTTCAAATTATGCTTAAAAAAACGCAAAATGGTGGTTGAAGTGGCCTTCTATGATAGATGTGAGTAGATTTTTGAAATTTATTCTGCTATCCTGTAATCAAACAGGTTTCATTGACGCTTAAACGTGCCTTGATCAAGAAAGCAGCTATCTCGGTTAACAATCGAGTTCGGAACTTCAATTTGGATACAGCCCTTGTAATACGCTCGTTTTAAAATATTTAATTTCTCGGAAATTTATGGCACGAATCGCATAAAAATTTGTTTATAGGCTAATTGAAAGGTGTAGAGTTCATTTATGCTGTCAGAATTGTGTAGTGCTATTCAGAAAAACAAAGTTTCGGTTCGTTTTAATATGTAGATGGCCCCTTAAACAAATTTTATGTACACCATTTAAAAGTAGACTTTATTTCCAATCGTTCGGTACCAGTAACTTTCTTCTACGATAATTTGTTGAGAAGTTAGTAGGGGGTGTTTACTTTTTTTTCCACGACTGTACGTTACAACACACTAATTACAAAACAGCTTAGAACAAAATTTTAATTCACACATACCTCACCTTCCAAAACATTGAAAATCAGAATGGTCTGGATAAATAGATGAACGCTTCTAAACGAAGCGGATCCGAAACTAATGAGCATTGTGACTATGGCTGCGGCATACAGAAATAAATGCGTCATGGCATGCGCACATAAAAATTCTATTTTCTTGTATCCCGGTACATTAATCAGCAAAACTTTAAAAAAATATCCGCATGAAGTGTTTGATAAAGCTTTACTTAAAGGTATAATATGTAAATTTCTAAATCATAAAATAATAATTACTACAAAATATTATTTTAACCCTTAAATGCCTGCGTTTTCAAAAATCATTGTAATAATGTTTTTCGGCTTTCATTTTTTAAATAAATCATGGGAAAAATACTCAAAAAAATCATATTTTGTTTTAAGTATAGTTTACGGCTGAAAAACAGCTTGTTACTATTCGGCAATACTGGTATTTAATTGAAAAAATAATTTGCCTTAAATAAAATTCTATAATATTAAACACACAAGAATTTTAGGAACTATAATAAGAAATAAATTTCACTTGCTCACTGTCAAAATAGGGTATTTCGCAAGCGCCCAAACAAAACAAAAAGAACAAGTAACATCAAAGGAAAAAAATAAATCTATCTTTATTCTTAAACAGCACATGCGTTGCCATCAACATGTTGAAAATCGATTTAATAATATTTTCAGAATGTATTTTATTCACAACATTAGGCATTATAGCTTTAATATTATTCTAATAGTATTTTAGAGCCTAATTGGGTATGTTTCCGAAAAGCAACACCAGGCATTTAAGGGTTAAAAGCACATATACTTTTTCATTTGTCATTTTTAAATTTTCCTTTTCCACTCAAAAATGAACCCACCTTTTTTTTTTTTTTTTTTTTTTTTTTTTAATGTCTGAATAAGAAGATAATATAACAATCACAAACATCACTTTCAAATTATTTCTTAAAAAATACTTTTAATTATAGTCTTTATTCAAACATCTTTATGTACAGTATCAAAACATATATTATATTATACATCTTTGAAAAATTTTAAAAGAAAAACTATTTTCAGAAAAAAAATGTAAAATATGTTCTTTTATCTTTGTTTTGTTTTCTCTTTGACAATAGAGCCACATCAACACGCGTCATTGCTGCAACATGGTGGTTTTTTACGATGATTATGATATCGTCTTACACAGCAAATTTAGCCGCATTTTTGACAGTGGAAAGGATGAAATCACCGATCGAAAATGCTGATGACTTGGCGAAGCAAACCAAGATCCATTACGGATGCGTCGCGTCGGGCTCGACAATGTCTTTTTTTAAAGTAAGCGACGTCAAAAATATACGGTTTTTGAATGTTGTATGAGATATATATAACAATACATTCTACTTCCTGTATTTTTTATATTTTTTTCTTTGACATTTATTGTGAATCGGTATCAAAAATCATGTTACTTTTGAATAATATCTTCGCACAATCCCAATATTGAATGCATTTACGCATTAAAAATAATAAAGTGTTATTCATATTAGTAAAAGAAAGAAGATATGGAAGATTGTATTCTATTTCTGTTGATAAAACACACTATTCAATTGTAGAGATAAGCATGAGAAATTATGTATAATGTACATCAAGCTAATGTTTTCGATTTTAGAAATGTGAATATAAAAATAGTCAAATAATGGATATAATCCGTAATTTTACTTTTAAATATTTAACAAGTTATATGTGGTATTAAATAAAGGATGTCTAGTGGATATAAAGTTTCGTTCACAGCATGTGAAATTGCAAATAATATAATATTTTTCAAACTATGTATTATTAAGAAAGTTTTTAGAATATTTCACGTATATACAGGGTGCAAAGGAAAGTCCCTTTAATCTAAAAATACTTGCGAACGGAGAGAGCTACAACTATGCAAGTGAGGTAACGGTATAGTAAAGCGACTACGCCCGACCTAATGCAAGCGACAGCAGCGCCACTAGTGGAAAAATTTGGAAGATAGCCATCGGAAATCCAAAACGAAAAGAGATAGAGAAATATTTCCAGTTAGAAAGTTTTAGAGCATCAACGAATTAGTATGAAACGACATTTGGTTCACACGGATGAGATAAATCGTCGCCTGTATAATTAAAAATGTTCGAAATCGATGAGCGACCTTTCCACTTTGCATATTCACATTCCGGATATGTAGCAGTGCACAATTGCAGATTGTGACGTTGTACTGCGCTGTAATGTCTGTAAAAATTTAATTTCCAATGCATTTAAAATATTAGTTTAACCCTTTCAGGGACAGAAGAATTTTGTGCGTAAACTGATGATTTAATTGACTGACACCAGAATATTCAAACGAATTTCATAGAAAAAAAAAAAAACAAAAAAAAACAGTAATTTTCACTTTCATTAGAGAAGCAAAATTTTATTAAAATATTCTTGGTGTCATTTGTCAATTTTGGAATTAAAATTATATGATTAGACCGTCTAGCCACCGCTCTTGAAAGGGTTAAATCTTTGTCGTCGTATTGAAGAGGTTTGCAACAGACGTTCCATGCTGAGAAATGTGCATGTAGGATTACTCTCAGGAATACAAACGTGTATCGTGAGCAATGGCGAACTTTTCGAAAATAATAAATATTAACTTTTTGTCACTTTGAGAAAGTTTGTCTTTTTTTCCTATTTTGTGTGATTTTATGAAAATGTATGGAAATAAGTACGTATGTATTCAATAAATCGTGCGTATTTCTTCATATTTCTGTCTATTCCATTCAAACGTTTACACAAAATGGAGTGCATCAATTTCGGACATTTTTGATCATACAGGCAAAGATTTATCTTATCCATGTAAACCAAATGTAATTTCGTACTAATTAATTGATGCTCTAAAACTTTCTAATTGGGAATTTTGTTCTATCTCTTTTTGTTTTCGAATTGCAATGACTATCTTTCAAATTTCGCCACTAGGAGCGTTGCTATCGTATGCATTAAATCGGGCGTAGTCGCTTTACTATACCGTTCCCTGACTTGCACTGCTGTAGATCTCTCCATTCGCAAGTATTTTCAGGTTAAAGGGACTTTCCTTTGCACCCTGTATATATATATGTTTGGGTTATTTCATACATTTTTAATTATTTCCCCTACAAAACTTATCCTCTTGTAATTATGTATCCGTTAAACCAAACTGATGCAATGAGTCATTAAAATCACAATACTAAATCTCTTTATAAAAATAAATTTACTAACATTCTCATAAATGATAAACAAACAAGAGGATACCGAGATCGTTATTACATGTTTCTTACTAAATAAAATAAAATAAAATACTCGAATTATCTTGATATATGTTTAGTAAAGAAATTTCTCGAAAATAATTGATAAGACAAAAACATAAAAACAGCGAACAAATTAATTAGCTGAAAAAATACTTGGCACAAGCGAAAAAGCATTTCGACCTAATTATCATTATAACAGATGTTGCGTCATATAATTGTTTTAAAGTTTGATCATCCTAGATTAAAATATCGTGTTAGTATTCATTGAGATCTACCAGCAGAGTTTTGATTTTTTGTGAGAGCCTTGAAATTACTCCTGTGTAAGGATTAAACTTTCTTGGAGATATCATATACAGTTTTTAAATATTTAAAAAGATAATGGCTTAACCTAGGTTTCATCCAAATTAGACATATTAAAAGGCAGAAAACAAACGTTTAAAAATGCACAAATAATACTAAAAAAAGCACGAAACAGCTGTTTCGAATCCACAAGCGAGATTCTTCTTCAGTGCCACAGAGAACAGACAGTCCACAGCATGCTAGAAAAAGAGTGGGCATGCCGACGGCGAACGAAGACTTTTGGCAGAGGATCCCAGGACTTAATGTTCCACATCCCCGGATACTGGACACATGGATTGCGATTCCTTGGTGCAAAATTCGTTATAAGGTGCGATTCATTGGACAGCAGTGAAAAATTTTTAAAAAAGGGGTGGGAAGATTAAGACTTATGTTCTAGAGTTAAAAAAAAAAGTGAAAAAAAAAGTACTTAATAAATAAAAATTTACAATAATTATGTGAAATTACTTTAAATAAAAAATCCCTGCCGGCTCGGGCCTACAGGCGGAGGTAGATTTCGATGTTAAGTACTAAAGTTTCTTTACAAAGAGTGAGCTGTAAGGAGCTAAACTTTTTGTGAAAATTATAATATACACGAATACACACACACGAGTATATGGAATAGGTTTAAAAAATGGCTACAAAAAATTCAGATAACCTTAAAGTGTTAAAATATATGTTTCCATATTCGGGTTTTTATCATGTTTTAATACGTTTCTCCAAACTTACATGGCGTTACATATTCAACTGCTGAGGTCCATTATATTTCCAATATGACGCAATATACATATTTTTTTAATTCGTCAAACTATTTATTTTATTTTGAGTTTTCATGCTGAAATCTTGCTCTAGAAAACTTATGACGTAATATTCAATTTGTCAAACTATTTAATTTTACACGTGAAAATTTTGCAAAAGAAAAGTAATTGTTGTGGTGAGAATTTTATTGTTTTTTTTTTAATTGTTGGCAACTGCTATAACGAAAAACTTTTATTTTTTTCCTGCCATTGTTGTGTAAGAGCTGGTTTTATCAGAATCATGTTAAGACAGTATTCAAAATTTTGAACCCTCCCCATTTCCACCCTCTTTGGCCGATTTCGCCAATTTTCAATCCCCGCCGAGATATTAGCCATATCAAAGTTGTTGGCGAGTTTAAGCACAATCCGCGCTTCACTGCGACTTTTATCGTGCGGACAAAATTTAGTACATACATACATACATACATATATATATATATATATATATAAACTTTTTAGGTGGGGGTGGTTTTGGGTTCCTGGGGTCCTATAATGAAAAGTTATGAAGGAATTTTTCAAAAGTCGCACCATGGTAACGACTGCAATAGGTAGTATTTCTTACGAAATCTACCTAAAAGAATGGGAAAAGGTGTTAGATGTTCTCCCCGATATGTGCAGACCATGGGTCTGAAAAGGACCCTTTGCATACCAGAGTTCACATCACACAGAGAAAGCGCAGAGGCGTGCACTCTAAGGGACATGGGGTTGAACTGAGCACCGCGCTAGAAAAGCTGATGTATATATAACTGCTGGGGAAAAGAGGAGGAGCTTAAGATGAAAAAATGAATTTGGTTGGCTGAGAGAAGTTATTCGCCGGATCCTTAAGATTTTACTATTGAATTTAGAAAATTAAGATTAAAAATACATGAAAAATAATATTAAGAGTTTAAAAGTATAAGAAATTAAAAAATATGGAATGCATTTAAAATCATACCAACGTTAGGTCTATTTCTATTACAGTTGCCAAATATGTCGTACATCTGTAGTGTGTTCAAAGCGCTATTTTCTGAATTTTCTACAGATAGATGAAAATTAATGTTAAGATCCTACACAAAAGTGTTACGTTTAGAGAATTCAATTTCTTTATAAAGATGCTAATTTCGAATATAATAAGGCACATCATATATTTGTCTAATAGTTGAATTTTGAGATTGTGTGCGACTGTTAGCGATGTATGACAAAATGTGACATCTATAAGTTAATGTGGGGAGAAGATAGGATTTGTAAAGAAGTAACTGGTTTTTAATTGTTAAATCACTGTTTTGAGCTAAAATGGCAAAATTAATCTTTTAGCAGCTCAAAACGTATTACCCGCGTAGTGTGTATGTTGTTTAAATGCGAGTCTCGGGTCAATAATTATACCAATATATTTACATGTGGGCGACCATGGGGCGACCATTGAGATAGAATTTTGTCTGGTGATATCGCTGATTGCATAACGCCTGTTATTTTAATAGCAAAGACATAGGTATCATCTGCAAATTTAGCCAAATAGTGTGAGGGTGGGGGGATATCGTTAATAAATAGATTGAACAGAATTCTCGAAATACGGGAACCCTGGGGGATGCCAAAACGAACAAAGTAATTTCTGGAAAGATTTCCTTTTACTTTTACATGGAAATTCCTGTCAAGCAAGTAATGGTAAATGAGTTTAATTAAGTAGGGGAGGGTTATAATTAATTAACTTAAAAATTAAACCAAACGTTCAAACTTTGTCGTACGTTTTTTCAATGTCTAGGAAGACTGCGGTCGTGAATTGTTTGGAGATTTTGCCAGTGGTAATGAGCGCGACTAATGACCTGATAGGGGCTGAGAGCACCTCTCTGAATCCAGATTGTACAGGTGATATGATATCGTTGATATGGCTGTGGTCGTTTAGTTGCCGAGCTATGAAGGCTTCAGTTAGTTTGCTAAGAGAATTTAGAAGGGAAATTGAGCATGACGAGAGAGAGGCGGTGGCATATATGCCCGATGTGTGTAGAGTACGCGACTAAAACAACCAAAAAGTAACATTGAACAACTGTATGGACAAGTAGAGACATCTACCGGATAAAGAAAACAAAAGAAACCAAAAGAGGGAAATGAAATTACTGCTTTCCAAATACTTGGAAAATCGGGTATACTAGATAAACCATTGACTAAGGAGTGAGAATTTTTAATGATGTGTTAAACTTCCCAAAATGAAGATCAAGTTCAGAAGAACATTTTTGCATAATGGTGGCTGATGAAAAGTCGAACCTATGTTGAAAAAATTACAAATTACGCATAGTTTATGCAAAAAAAAAAAAAAAAAAAAAAAAAAAAAAAAGAAATTGACGATTGGTGTAGAGACGGAATATTTGTCATTTAACGATTCTTATTTAATCGTAACTGGAATACAATCGAGCAATGATTTTCAAAAAAGATAATTCTTAAAAATATACTTTAAAAATAACTTTTCAGATTTATGCTTAAACTAATACAAACAATGGATTGCTGAGATATGAGGAAAATGCATGTCCTTTATCAAACCTCAATAGGGCCTGATTTAAGAATGGACTGTCTTTGCATCTTAAAGCGTGGATGCAACTATGTTGAAGAAAACTGACTTGTGGAAAAGTCAAACAACTAGTATACTGGCTGCTTAAGCAGAAATATTGAATTTTTAGAATTCTAAAGACGTATTTCGCTCAATTGTGCTAATTAGAAAAATATTGATAAGGTCAAATCGAAACCTTAGTTCAGATAAAACTCATTTTAAAGTATGTTTCATTAGTCAAAGTTAAAGATGAATGATATCGATAAATTTTAAATATATGATTGTTTTATTGCATAAGCGGTAATATTCTAAATCTTTAAAATGGTTTACTTCATAAAAGTTGTATCTAAAGCACATGTCTACTTTAAATGTATAAATGTATCTAAATCCTTAATTTTTTTTTTAATCTTTAAATTCTAAATCTTTAAAAAGGTTTAATCCATAAATGTTGTATCTAAAGCACAAGTCTACTTTAAATGTATAAATGTATCACATTCTACGTTTTCTTTATTCTAACTTATCTAAATAAAATGTACTATATATTACCAAGTCCATATCGTAATTGTAAGATAACCTCTGTAAAATAATGTTTAATGTTGAAGATGATTAAATGGTTAAAATGTCTAACTTGTTAATATTATTATTATTACTATTATTGTAATTCCACAAAACAAAACACTGTACATACATACAAAAAAGTAGAAAAATGTAAATTTATATTTTTAAACCTGAAAAGAAGAACCACATGTTGAAAGCGAATTTGAATAGGTAAAAAAACCCCAGTAGATAATAAATTTAAGGAATTTTATCACTCTTGTGTATGAGTGATTTTTTAAATAAAATTTCATCAATGAAAGAGACGAAATAAAGTTTCTTTACTCTGTTTAAATATATTTGCGTAACTGTGATTTAATTAATAAAATTTACAGAACATAAATTACAAAAATATATATTAAAATAAGAAAATCTCCACATTTTATTCTATCTGTATAAAATTTTGCTTTAGTGTTTCAAATACATTTTTTGTAACTAGTGAAAGTTTAAAAGAATTGTTTTAATAGAAATGAAAGTTTGAATGCTTTCAAACCTTCTGTTCAATTTTATGGTACTACTGAGAAAATGGAACCTGATTTTGTTTAGAAAGCCTCATTTTTTCTTTTCAGGGGATATTAAACTAGATTAACAAACATTTTTTAAAGCTATAACTAACTCTGCGTTTATTCGCATGAAATTGCCCCCTACCCCCCCCTCCCAAAAAAAAAAAAAATATATATATATATATATATATTGAAGAGATAGAAAAGAAATGAAAACTACCTGTGTGAGACAAATTATGTTATCTGGCTATTTTTTTTTTCTAATTTAGAGTCATTGCTGCAGCTGGAAAATTATAGTTTTACAAAGATAAACAATATGCAGCAAATATATACTTTATTTTTAAAAATGCACCTAATTTCTATACCATGTAAATCGTACTTAGTATTTTAGCATTAAGTCTTGTGCATATATATACATATATTTTTTTTTTTGTTTTAATGGTAAAATCTTATACATAAAAAAATATGTTTAAAAATAAATATAAAAGGCAAAGACGATTTTGTTATGGAAATACATCTTAATGAGACTTCTTTCTCTATTTCCTCGAAAATACAAATGCACTGATTTTGTTTCATAAATATTATATTACTATCATACTTCTTAACGACGAGTAGTTAAAAATTAATTGTATATACTTCCAGAATTCTGGAATACCAGTGTATGAGAAAATGTGGTCGTTTATGGAATCTGCACGTCCATCTGTTTTCACGAAATCAAACAGAGAGGGTGTTGAAAGAGTACTTAAGGCAGATTATGCTTTCCTAATGGAATCTACATCGATCGAATACGAAGTGCAGAGAAACTGTGAGCTTACACAAATAGGTGGACTTCTCGATTCTAAAGGTTATGGATTTGCAACTCCTCAGGGTAAGTTAAATAAATCTTAGAAATGTTATCTATGGATTATAGCAGTTTATTTAGACAAATACCGAATATATTTAGACACTGTGAAAAAAAAAAAAAAAAATAGCATATTTTTCTTATTTTAAGACAATATAGTACATCCACAAACAAAAATATATAATAGCTTCTTCCAAGTTATCCCGTGATTCCAAAAAGCATTCGTTAGCTTTAGAAATCTCAGAAACTAATATATTTTTGTGATTTACCCTTTATGCACTGAATTATGAATTCATGAAAATTTTATCTTCTAAAGCATTTTTCGTGAATTTTTGAAATTACATTAGAAGATTTACATAATCATTTAATAAATTTTAGAAGGATTGAAGGATTTAAAAGGATTATTTAAATTTGAACTTATAGGGATTTTGTGCAATATTTATAACTCCACTCAAATCTTTTATTTTAAATATTTTTCTTAGTATTTTTTAGAATTAGAAAATGTACAAATATAATGTTCTTACAATGGAAATATTTCCGAATTGAAAACTCCCCCCACCCAAACGTCAAGAAAGCTGAAAAGATGATGCAAATACAAAAGAAATCATACTTTTACAAATATTTTTGTTTTGTTTAACCAATAATGCTTTTGGAACAAGATAATGTAATGCCTTCAGTCTAAACTGTATTACTACTAATCTATGTATTAAAGGAATTTAATAAAAAGTTATTTTAATGTTACTTATAAGTACCAAAAATAGATGAAGGGTTAAAGAAGAAATTTATTAAAAAAATGTTTCTTTTGCTTCCACTGAGTTTTTGGAAGGTTCTGAGTATTTTTATAGTAAATTAAACCGTTTCTGAACTCAGAATACAGGATATTCGGATTTTATATATTCTCAAGTAAACATTTACATGTTCAACAGACACGTTTTATAAATATATATATATATATACTAACAGAATTAACAACAATGAATTTCATATTATTTTTTTTTCTTTTGTCCGAATAAATTGAATTACGCTGCTGAAAATTTATAATTGCGAATTTATAGCATCCGAGAAAACAGTATTCCAATTTGATAAAACTGTTTCAATCGCTAAAAATCGCTCGTTTCCGAAAAGCTGTGTCCTCAGATAAACGCTTCTTAAAATCTAGAAGACATATTGGTATCTGAGATTTCAAAAGATCATCAATGTTTTTCCGGATCCAGGGTAACGTTGAAGATATTATTGTAAATTTTCGTTCATGGATATGCTATTTTTTCGGAGATTAGTAAATATTTGTGTATTTTGACAGCGGAATATATCATATATTGATGTAATTTCATGTTTTTTCCCTTTTCGAATGGCACCTAAGATGAAAATATATGGCAATTATCATTTATGCATATTTGAGTTGAAATGAATTATTGTTAAAATATATATAAAAAGAAAAAACATGAACCACATAGTTAAATAAAAAAAAATAATATGTGCTTCCTATAAATTTGAATTATGTTTTTAGGAATTAAAAAAAATCTTAAAATTTTACATTAGACCTTTTATTGAATTTGAAATACGAACTAAACTTTGAATGTTGTAGTACATTTACAAATACTTAGTAAGTTAATTGAAAGTTTACAGCGAAAATTGAATTTGATACATTACAAATGTGTCACTGAATAAATGCTATTGTTCTGAGAATATTCAATATGTCTGTTTGCATTGTTCAATATGTGTCATATTTTATATGTTGTTACAATAAGTTATGTAACTGACACTAAATTTATATTTAATTACGTTATAGTTTAACCTAGTTGTTTAGTTTAACAATCTGTTTATGGAACATTTTGTCTGATGTTGTTGCGATTCCTTTGTCCTGAAATACATTTATAAAAAAGAGAAAGGTGATATATGAGTAAAAAGTTTAGAAATTCCGATGATTGATAATATGGATAATGTATTTATAATAATCAGAGCGTTTTATAATTTCGTAATTTCTCTCAAAAATAGCTCTTTGGTTTTTTGACAAAAGTTTAAAGATAAATCAATGTAAATATAAAGCAGCGATTAAGATATACAGTCTGCTAAAATTGTATATAAAATGACAGAAAGTGGATTTTAGGCAAAAGTGATCTATAAGATCTATACAAGTAAATAGTTAAAAAAAAAAAAAAAAAAAAAAAAAAAACTTTTTTTCAATTAAAGAACGTTAAGATTACGATTAATAAATCTTAACATCTTTAAAAATCCGACTTGTATTTCTTTTTAATGTTTCGTTAAAGAGGTTTACAAGTTTTAAAATGCTCAGTGTAAACTAAGTTTTCAGAAACACTTTACAGTTGCCTTTTACTGTAAAAAGCCTTAGTATTTTATTCTATTTTAGAGATTTTAAATTCTCCATATTCTGGTTTTACTGGATTCAAATTTAATAGTATATGTAATAATGTATACAGAGACTTAATATAATGTTAAGAAAATCAGACTATATATCTTTATTATTATTTAAAATATGAAATATACTTAAAATTTCATAAAAAGACTAACAAAAACATTCACTTTAAAATTCGGAATCTTTAAAGTAGAATGTTGAATTATCGCAACAGATCCCTTTTACATTATTAATGAAATTTGAAAGAAAAAAGCTTCTGTTTTCGGTCGCTGCGTACATATCTTTATATGTATATCTTCAAATTGGTTAACTGCTAATGAATTGATTTGATTTCAGTTGTTTACACTACATTTCTAGACGAGTAAGTTGCTTTTTAAACTACACATAGTCACCGTATCGTTAATTGTTTATTTATTTTTACAGAGACTCGTCAGAATTATTATTATAGTATTATCAGCTTCTAATCGAACTTTAGCGATGCTCGCGATTATCATTTCGAGTGCCTTTATAAATTAAATAGTAACGGCATAGAATCAATAAAATTTCATTTGCCGAAAGGAATTTGTGCCCCCCCCCCCCCTAAAAAAAAACTTCTATTCCGTCATCATTGAAGAGACAATATTTATTGTCACTATAATATGTCTTACGTGTATTAACGAACTAGTCCAGGAGGTTAATGCCATTTTCTTAAATGTGAAATGCTTCGTTTAAAAACAAAAACTATCATGTGTTCTTTGTGTATGCTAACATTTTATTTTTACAAAGGATCTGTGCAGTCAACTTCATTAAATTGAATGCGGATAACGACAATGGTTTTGATACAAAAAATATTATTTTATACCGAACCACTCTCTCTATAATATGTTAAGTATTAAAAAACAAAACAAAAAAGGAAGCACAGTGTTCATAACAATTGTTTTTGTACAATTGCGAGCAATAGGTCGATTATGAATCTTCCAATTGAATTTTCCTTCATTTTCTTTATTTCTGTTTCCAAATTACTAGTTGGGACATAATCTGTAAAGGGAATTTTAAAAGGTATGATTTTTTTTTTTTTAACGTTCATTTATATAATTTCCACATATGTACAGCAGGACTTTTGGCAAATAAAGACACGATTTAGCAGTTGTTTATCCACAGATGTCCCATGCTAGGTAGCAATATGGATTCTGCCTCTTACTATTTTAGGTTGAGCAACCATTCTTCACTTAAAAGGTCATATTATGTGAATATGATCCTCGAAGCTTGAACATTAAATTTCGAAAATAAAGAATCGTATTAAAAATAAATTTATAAAAACACTCTTTTATCTAGCTAAAAATGTTTCTAATTAAACAAAATATCAAAACAGAAAAACATATCCAGAACTCTTTTTCTGAAAATTTTATGCTCTTTTTTTTACAATCCGAGCAGTGTTATCGAGTGAAATATTCGGGAATCAATTGAGCAGAGAAAACTTTGTACATTTTCTTCAAAGAAGCATTGTACAGTTTTGCACTAGACTTTTTAATTTTTTTCGAAAACAGTATCTAAATTATAATTATTGTCGCAGTATTATATTTAACAAGAATCAATCTGCCATCTGCGTTACACATACACATTTTGGTATAAATATTTTTGAAGATTTTATAAGTATAACGCTAAAAAAAATTAATAATATGGAAACCAATTTCTGTGACATATATATGCGTGTACCATTATACATATAAATTTGATTTATTCATTTCAGAAGTTATAATATTTTGAGAAATGTGTTACGTGTATATATATGCTTAAGAACTGATAATTTCAACCACTAATTAGCATGTAATTTTGATATTATTATTAACAACTAGCATAACAATCCTTAACGTTTAACAGAAGTAAAATGGGATATAGGTATATATACATACCGGGCGAGCCAAAAGTTTGTTTAAACTTTAAAAAATCATAAAAAAAATATAAATTACGATAAAGGAGTGCGGTGTGCAAGAAAAGGCTCACAAGGTAGCGGATTATAATTAACAACAATAAAAAAATGATTAAAAAATCACATGTAGAGAGTGCTGATAACTAGAAACACGATGAACAGGAAAACAATACGTTCCATTCATTTGTTCTTCCAATAACAAATGTTCAATATGACCTCCAATACATTCTACGACACAACCAGGTACATGTCCATTGTGTTTCGGATTGTCAGTGTCCTCTACATGCGTTTTTTTTTAACTATATATATACTTTTTTTTTTTGCTAAAAAAATCCGACTACTTTGTGAGCCCTTTCTTGTAAACTGCACTGCTTTATCATAATTTCTTCGTTTTTTATGAGTTTTTAAAGTTTTAACGAACTCTTGGCTCACCCGACATATATATATATTCATTTATTTTTTTATTATTAAAAATATATTAAATATGAACTGAAATATCCAGATTTCAGGTTGCAGAATATTTATAGTTCAATAAATAAACAATTTATTTTGCTAAACGTAAATAAAAAAGGTAAATATCTTGTTTTATTAATACAGAGCTATATTTCACACAAATTAACTAAAAAAAAATAAACATATACTATAAAGATGTTTTGTGGATTGACCATAAATAAAACAAGGCTGATATATATTTCACAATAATAAAATACGTTTGATAACAGCTGAATTATTAAAATTTTCTTTGAAAACTCTAAAAAAATACACGCAGAGTTATATAAAGTATTTTCTATCACATAGCGCAGAAAACAAACATCATAGTAATTTTAAATGTTCAATAGAAAATAATAATATAGCTTCAAAAATAGTTAATGATTTACATAAAACTCTAAATGCTGCGCCATAAGTTTAAAACAATCATAGTAGAAATGCAGAACAACATTGCTTTTCTGAAATCAAGGAATCTTCTCTATTATATTTATTTTGTCTTTCTAATCACAGGTTCTCCTTACACAACTCCTTTCTCAAGCGTAATTCTTCGGCTGCAAGAAGATGGTTTTCTTCATGACCTCAAAGAGCGATGGTGGGCGAAAGAGGGTGGTGGAAAAGAATGCCCTCCCGAAGAAAAAAATGTTGGGAAAATCACGAACGAATTAAGCCTCGTGAATGTGGGAGGAATATTTTTAGTTTTGTTGGCTGGAACAGGAAGTGCCTGCGTTCTAGTCGTGATAGAATTTATAATAAAAACAAGAAATAGAAGAGTAAGTATGCTTATTTTTATTTATTTATTTTTTATTTTTATTTTTATTTTTTTGTTTTTTTTCAGAATCGTTTTAATTTTTTAGTTCCAAACTTTCGAAGAAATTAGAAACTTTTAGAAAGCCTCGAAAAATATTTTTTTTTATATTTATGAAATGTACTTTCTTTTGCAAAGATGTATTTTTTAGTACCACTTTAAAGCAAAGTATACCAAATGTCGTTTAAAATAACTTCTATAGATGTTGCATAAAATGTATTTTATGCAAGGAAACTCAAATGCCGACAAAATTTAAAAAAACATTTTTTTAAATAGAATAAAAAGTTTAAAATAATAAAAAGTTTAACAATATAAAATGTTCGATGTTAAACTGTAATAATATAAAGGATGTACACAATACAGTTCGTTTGTAATTTGAGTTTTATTATATACATATGGATAATAAAATGCATTAAAACTAAATTTAAACTTAACATCCTTGGAAGGCGATATTTGCAAAAGCAAATGTATGACCAATTCGTTTTCTTTCAAATTCGGCAAATTATTCAGATATAAGTTTGTAATTTTATGCATGGTAATAAGAAGAAACAAATGTTGAATAACATTTGAGGAAAGTGGGATATACATTGCTGCGTGATGTTTGTGTATTCATTATCTCAATGACAAATGTGTCGTTAGCTGATAAATTCAATCGGTGAAATAAATAAGAAATAAAAAGAACAAATGAATTATTTGCTTAAATTTATTTTAACAGTGATGAACTTATAGAAAGAACTGACAACAGTACGACACAATATAGAAAATGGAGGTTTTCCAAGGGTTTAGAAAAAAAGATACTTAAAAAAAAAAAAAAAGAAAACTTGCAAAAATGTGCATTTAATAAGTTAAAGATGTCACAAATATAAAATATGTTATTACATAATAATATAATTTTAAAAACTTAAAAACTTCCAAAATTTCACCCCGAGCGCTTTCGATCGGAACTTGTTCGTTATCAGGGTAGCTTTGATTGCGTACTGAAAATTCATATTCGTACTCCGTCCTTGGCTGGACAGCCAAGAGAGTCGAATTTGATGTGGAGGGGGGGAGGGTAGAAGGGGTGAGGTAATATAGTAAACTTAAAATTTATTTCCAAGTTTAACATTACTTCTTATGTTTTAAAAACTTTAACCATTTACGTGGAATGTTATATGAAGCATTATCATTAATCGCCGTTATTCCTTTTATTAAAATTTATATGGATTCCTTTATTAACAAAATATGATAATGGGAGGTAGGAATAATGATTCTTGCTTTATTAAAACATATATTTAAATTTTCCTGTTCTTTAACCCTTTCCGGCGCGGTGTCCTTAAAAAGGGACACTTAATTTTAATTCCAAAACTGACAAACGGCACCAAGAATATTTAAGTAAAATTTTCCTATTATATGTACATGAAAATAAGCAAGTTTGTATTTTCTAATAAATTCGTTTATAAATTGTGGTGTCAGTCCAATATTTCATCAGTTTATAGACAGAATAACTCCGCGCCGGTAAAGGTTAAGTCTTGATAACTCTGTGGTTTGTCTATTAAAGCTAATAACAACTACTTGTGTTTGTTCAATAGACAAACCAGAGCGTTGTCAAGACTTAACACCAAAATTTCAATATATGTTTTAATGAAGCAAAAATCTACCTCCCAGTATCATATTTCGTTAATAAGAGAATCCACATACATTTTAATTAAAGAAAATACGGTTATTAATGATAATATTTCATATAATATTCCATGTATATGGTTAAAGTTTTTAAAACATAAGAAGTAATATTAAACTTGGGAATAAATTTTCAATTTACTACACCCCCTTCCCCTCTCCACTGTAAATTTGACTCTACTGGTTGTCCAGCTGAGGACGGAGTAGGAATAGGAATTTTCAGTACACATTCAAATCTGCCCTGATGACGGTCAAGTTTTGATCGAAAACGCTCGGCGTGCAATTTTGAAAATTTTATGCATTTAAAATTCTATTATTATGTAATAACATCTTTTATATTTGTGACATCTTTAACATACTAAATGCACCTTTTTATCATGTTTTCTTTATTTTTTTTAATATAATTCAAGGTGAATTTGATATTTCAACGGTATATATTTTCATATATACATTTTGTGTTTAAAAAGCTACTTTTTTTTTTTTTTTTAAATCTCGATGCAAGATTTGAATATAAAAAATTATTCTATAAAACGAGAAATACATGCAAATTATATAATATTTCGATTTTAGTATATTAACTATCAGTTTTATTTTATTTTCAGAAAAGACCTCGTAGGTAGTAAAGAATTAAATAAGATGACACTTGGTAAGAATTTTTTTAATTGTATTTTAATCATGCTATTACATCATTGATGTATTATAGTTTAACTATAATGCAATTTTTATTTTACTGAAACGAATAAGTATTAATAAAAGGAGAATAATTATTATACGCAATACGAGGTGTTTATATAATCTATACCAGTTTTATATGCAGTTATTTAAGGGGTCACGGGACCTTTGAGTTTATCGAAGTGATAAAAAACATCGCATTTTTCAAAGTACCAAGACACAAATAATATGCAATTAAGATTTTTTTTTTCCTTTTCTGTCGAAAGTATACATAGAAAGTATATATTCTTATTTAGATTATTCAGAAAAATAAATGTTGTATATACAAAATAATTATTTAAATTTAAAATTTAAAAAAAAATGATCTCAGTAATTGGAGAATTAAAACCATTAACTGCTCCGCCCATGACAAACTCTAAATTACGCCCATAGAAAACAAATTTTAATAGAAATTTTTGTAAAAGTTTTCCAAGTGCAAAAACATAAAAAACCCAAATATGCGAAGTATTTTGCTTTTAGCATAAAGACGGTAAAGTAACGCCCATTTGGATACTATTTTAAAGCTGTTGCGAGCGTAGTTTGAAAATAACAGTGCGCGGAAACTCCAGATTTACTAATCTGAAAAAACGCGTTTTAAAATTTCAATATCTAAAGACTTTCAACTGTACTCACCGTCTATAAATGATTATAACTCCAAAAATAATACAGATTGTTTAACAGTATTTTTTTTTTTTCATATTGTTCAGAAAATTGAAAAAAAAAATTGAATTAAAAAAAATTAAAAAAACCTGATTTTTTGAATGTTTAAAGGTCCTGTGTCCACTTAATTGAAATTTTAAAAAGTAAATGCATTTTCGTAAAAGCGTACAAAAATTTGTTTTTGTGATGTCACAATTTTTTTTTTTTTTTTAAATATTTAACCACTGTTCCGATTTACTCAGTCTTTCAATAATTTTAGATTTTTTGGGTAATATCGACAAGCTATGTAATTTGTGAGATTTTGTTTCACACTTAAGTGCAGTAAGCATTAAAAAAATATTAAAAATGTCGCAAAAGTTAAACTGCACTGAAGTGTTCCTTCCTACAGAAAATTCTTTATAGATATATATATAATTTGTGAATGGTATATTATGAAATGGTTACCTTAAGGGGTCTCAGGACTCATAGAGCTTCAAAATATTCGAAATTTTAATTTTTTTTAGATGTTAAACTACTATCTTTTCTGAAGATTTTAATATAATTCTTTTCTTGAAATTCCCATTAGGACAGAAGTTATGGCTTTTAGAATTGTATCCGCTCAATAGCTGAACCGGCGTTTCTGAAAATTTTAACTCATTTTTCTCCAAATGACGTTTTTGGATCTAACGCGCAGGATATCTCAAAAACTTCTAAATCTTTTTTCATGATTTTCTTCAAAATACATTTTTCATGTTAGTTTGCTTAAATTGAACCTAAAATTTCGTTTTTATTGTTCAAAAAAAAATTTTTTTATGTGATTATACTGTTGAGATTTCCAAAGTTTTGTATTAGCTAAATACAACTTTGTATTAAAAATATAAAAATGATTTAAATGCAAATTTATTTAGGTTCAGCGTAATTATTACAATCTGAAGTATAAGTAGGCAACAACATTTTCATTGTAGTATTTACTAAAATTTATTTGGTAATCCTGCGCGTAAACTATTATAATTTTCAGCTTGTCAAATGTCTGACAATTTGGAGCCCCCCATAAATGGTTATTCTGTTTCTTGCCATTTTTTAAGTACATGAAATAACAGAACATACCTAAATCTTTCATTCCCAAAGAAAATTGTTTTTCAAAATCATATACATTTTAAAGTATTAAATGTTGAAATGGTCATTTTTTTTATTTTTTTTTCAATTTTAAGTGTTTTGAGACTTTAATTTATAATCTGTTAACAAACTATCTAATAACATACTAAAAGTTTTTAAAGAAGAAATATTTTTTTTAAAGAAGAAAAATATTTTATTATTACATTTCGTGTCCTCATATACACAGTTATATTTTAAGTATCGGTGTAGTGTCATTCCCTCTTCAAATCTAATTTATAATCTACCTACAATCTAACATTAGTTTATTTTCATACTAGTTATTGTTAATTTAAAACACCCCGGATTATAGATTAACAATAAATTTCTGTATATGAAATGATTGTAAGATCTTGACTGCCTGTGAAGAAGGGATACTATCTGGACGATATTTAAAGCATGCGTATATAGTCATTCAGTTAGAAACTGAGCATTCTTATTTTTTCTTTTGCAAAAAAAAATAAGCTTTGAGGACCGTCTTAAAACTGAAATATTACCACATACTGCCATCGAAAACATCTGGGGAATTAAATTTAACACATATTTGGGTATCACAGTACAATTTGCATTCGAATATCAAAAATGAAGTTCCTCCTCAAAATAGATTACGAATTAATTTTGGAATAGTTAATGCTAAATTGCTTTTCAATCGTTTCAGAACAGATTGCAATGCGGGCACTTTTTAAGCATAACTTTAAAGAAAAAATTAGAGTTAGCTACATTTTTCTAATTTGAATATTTGAATATTTATAAATCTATTCCTTTTAAACAATTAATAGGTTTCAGATAGAGAAAAGATATATTTTTGAAATATATGTTTTTTTTTTAAGCATATGGATTGTGACTGATGAATCTTTTAACAGAAGTCTATTTTTTGAGGTTTCTAATATGTCAATCCTAAATTAAGCCTGCTTCTCTTTTTGCAATGCTTTTACTTTAATAAGTACCGGTACTGCGAACGGCTTTAGAACGATAAAAAAAGAAATTTAACATATTGTCTGGTGAGGTACAATGTATGGAGAGTAAGAATTGTTTTGTGACATGAAATGTGATGTAAATGAATACGAATAAAAAATATTTCTTCTTGTACTTACATTTTAAGCAAGTTTTTAATATCCTCTTGAAATTTTTTTAAATGTACTGTACGAGGATATAAAAATATGCCGATTCTTTGTGTGAAACTCTTAATAACATTCTAAATCAGAAAATAAACTATGTAATCCTAATAATAAAAGAATATATTTTTTTTTAAAACGTAAGATTTATTAAATACTATATTTTATTTTTAAACCATAAATTAATACTCTAATACTTAATAAATTTGAGTTTAAATCATGACGTAATTTATATACTTAATAATTTCATTGCTATTTTTACACTTGTTGTAAGAACACTAATTTTTAAAAATGAATAATCAATTAATTAGAAGTTGGTTCGCTTAAAATTAGACCGGCAAGTTTTTTATTTTAAAAACAAATATAATAATATACATTTCAGATATTTTTGGAGACTGTGTAAGTACTTTTGTCAAATGTTACTAAAATTTATTTAAATAGAAACATATAAGAAGAAAACTGTCTACAATGATTCAATATAATATGTCCAATTAACAATTTTACACGAAACAAACTATATTTCTTTTTTGCAGAGTTAACAAATTATCATCTCCTCATCTGAATGATGTTTGAGATAAACCGGGTCGCCGAACAAGGCAGATTTATGAAGAAGAGCTGACTGAAGACCGTGAAACTATTCTTCACACTGAAGAAAATATTGCGCGGAATTTTTAGTTTTGTTCTCGAAAAAAAAAAAAAAAAAAAAAAAAAAATCAGATGGCGGAAAAGATGTTGATTAAGGGAAAATATTTCGAAGAGGAAAATAGGGAAATATTTATGCAACTAACAATGAAAAAGGTCGCACATTGCATTCTGATCATATTCAACTGCTCAAAATTCTTTTCCCATAAGTAAATTATTTAAACATTGTTATGAATACATTAAAGAGAATAATTAATGCAATAATATTTTTAATATAAACTAAAAACAACATATTTAATTTAATAGTTCTGATATCTAGTTTTTTGTTCATTTATTTATTTTTCTTTTAATTTATAAACTTTTTTTTTTTTTAATTTAAGTTTCAAACGCAAGCATTTCAAGGATATGACTGAACCGAATTTATTTTAAAGAATTTTATTTACATGGATTTAACTTAATTTATAGATGTAGGAATCGAAACGAAAATTTATTCGCTAAAAAACAGGATAATTCAAAAATTATTTTCTCAAAGAAGCAGCAACAAAAAATTAACAAAACACAGGGAAGATATGAAAATGTATGATTAAAAATGTCAGATGAGAAAATCTGTTATTTTTTTTTCCTAACCCGAAAGAATTCATTTTATATACAAACAATCACATAATCAAAAAACTGAATAAATATAAAAATTATTTAAAAATAATAATGAATACTTTAAGAAGCTCTGTAAGAAATACATGCAACTCATATGCGATAGATTTTTCTTCTATTATTTTGTTATAATTAAAGATCCTAAAGTATGATGTCAGCATAGCGTAAAACATAAAAAATAATATTGTATCATAAAATTAATTTTTATTTTTCTTCCAAGCAGCTAATGGGTAAATACAAAAAGTCGACTTTTTTATGATTTTATCGAAATACATGCTCCTATAAATATTACATCATAAATAATTTTAACTTATTTGTTACGCAATATAATTTATTAATAAGAGTTTCATAAAATATGTTTTTACTAGTTCTATAAAAATTCTCCAATTGTCCTTTACGCGGTAAAGTGATTATTCTCTGTTAAAAAATGACATAAAATTTTAACAGAACTTATTTTGAATTTTTGTCACAGTAACACGATTATATTAAAAAATCTAAATGTTGAAACAGCGGAATATATCAAAATATTCAATCATATTTTTTTGCAATTTCTTAAATTTTATATAACATTTAGACCATTTACTTTCAAACTCATTTAATACATTATTTTTTTAATTCTGAACAATTATTATTTTTGATTTTATAAATACACTATAACAATTAATGTAAAATATTATTACACGATATGTTTGAATAAGAAGTTCTGTCATGCTTGTTATTCGCCTATAGTTACCGAATTTTACAACAATGCAGATCTAGACTCGAATTTATCACTTAGTTGCATCATTTTCGAAATTTTAATTAGAATTTTTAAGTAAATAAGAACTCTATTTTTCCAGTATTGGCGATTTTGGCCACTTTTTGTTGCAACAATATGTGGATCTTTATTTCTTTCACAAACTGAAAGAGAATCGGGTGACTATATATTTCTGCTGACAACGATAAATAAATAAACTAACGTTTTTTTAAACCTCTAGACGTTTTTATAATTTATTCATTCTCAATCTATTACTTATTATTGCACGTGCAAGCTCAGACATTTGCGACTAAAATTATCATTATGTTTTCATTGTTATCGCGGTTAGACAGTAATCAGATATTTAAAGGTGTATTCCAATCTAAACTGCTTATTTTCTGATTCATTTTTAAAATCATTTTTGCTCTCAAACGCATCAAACTGCTAAATTCTCTTATTTAGCAACTACATAATGTGCCGTGTTTCTCAAGTTTTTGATAAATGCAGAAAATATTGTAAAAAATGCTGTCAAAGTGGGCGTTTTGTACCGAATTTTCCGAAGCGAGAGATCTGGGAATGAAAAAACAAATGGTCATACTGAGAAAATAATTGTTTAAAACTCAAATTCTATTTAACTGAGTGAAAAATGAAATCACAAGGCCTCTTAAACGTTTCTTCAAAATCACCTCGGCAAGTTTCATGTTTTTACTTTTAATTATGAGTCCGAAAATGTCTCAGAAAATTTCGAGCTGTTGAGGGATGAAAAGTGTTTTTTTCGAATACACCCTTAAAGTACGCAGATATTTACATTGTTAAAATACCTGCGCCGTATGCAAGTCTTGTTTTGAATAATGATACATAGTACAGATTAAAAATTGCAGCCTAAATTTTGAAAATTTTCAGTGTGCAGTAGAAAGTGTTCATGCTTTAAGCTTAAACTCTATAAGCATTTTACCTATATAAAGAAGCCGGACTATATACATAAGTTTAAATATTTAAAAATAAAATTTTCTTTTGCAACAATACTCTTACAATTAAACGTTTTTTTTTTTTTTTTTTTGAATATAAGTTTTGGAAATTTGCATTTCTATTTACTATTTGTTTATAACAACTTCATTCACAATTAAATTTTGTCATACATTATACTGGTTATGATTTAAATTTACAGAATAAAATTCAGCTTACTACTGTAAGACGACTAATTTAATATATATACATATATATATGTTTGCATATAATTTCTCAAATAGATACATTTAACAATTCAGTGAATATAGGAGAGTTTAAAATCTGTTGAATTAAATACTTCTTTAAATGTTTATAAGTCTTCATTATGGCTATCCTTTCATAACAATTTGCAAGGAAGAGGAAATATCCGCAGAACGCATACTCACAGAAAGGAATCCCGTTTTTCAAAGTTGTATAGGAATGACTTAAACAACCCATGATTAGTAAAAATGATAAACAGAAAATTATTATGTACAGTGAAATTTAATTACATTTCAAAGATTTATTTATCTTTATATATTGTTGTACGTTAAGACATACTTAAAATTTATAATTTAGGATAGAAACTGGTAGGTTAATTATTAAATTATGGTGTTTGGTGGGTTGAATCCTGTTCTATTTTTTATAGCTCATTGTTAAGATAATATTCAGGTATTCAGAATAGATCCTTCTATGATTTAAAATGTGATTTGGAGAGGTTTTTTTACAATTTACAGAAAACTTCAGCGTAACCAAATAATTAAAAAAAAAGATGTAAATATATTTTTTTTTTATAAATCAATTTCTGCCAGCAATAGAAAACTGAAAGTTGAAATATTTAATTTTTTTGGCTATTCCAATAAAATACAGTTCTCCATATGAGCAATAAATTGTCAGTAAGTTCGCAGGTACAGAAACAGGGAAAATATACCTTTATGTAACTGCTTTATTACCAGTTTATGTTAGCCAGCATTCAGTTAGCAAAGCACGCCGGATACCGTTATGTGATGGACGTAATGATGAGGTATGAGAGAAGGTGTATATATATATATATATATATATATATATATATATATATTAAAAAATATGTACGTAAAAATTAAAAAAATTCGTAAATGAAACGATGTATATATTTACACATTTATACCATTAGAGATTTGGAGTGATAAAATTACTTTTTGAACACAATTACAAGATAAATTACCAATTTTCAATACAGTAGAATCATTAAACATACTTTTCTTGTTTTATATATAACGTTACGTTTGTTGAGACAATTCGTATTAATCGTACTGTTGAATTTTCGTCAGACAACATTCTTGAAATGCTTGTAAATAATTTACAGTGCTGTGCGTTTGGTAAGTTTATGGACACCTTAATATTTCAAAATAAAATCACTAACAAAGAAAATGGTTTGTAAAAAATTAATACATAATTCCCTATATTGTCAATGTATATGTATATAAGCGTGTATATCATGGAGAAGTTTTGAAATAAATTTTTAAAGAAAGGAAAAATCCATAAGTTACATTTTGCAATTTATGCATCTCGTTCTATTTTAGTATGCAAATGGAAACACGCATTAAACCTTTTGCGTTAGTGGCTTTGTTAGTGAAGTGTAATCTAGTTGAAAAGTGTTTATGACTTCGGTTTGTCTGTCTGCTGTTTGCTGTCTGCCGTCGTCGTGTGTCTGTGCTCTAACTCGAGAAAATGTATTCAGATTGGTAAACATGGTATGGTATACTTAAAAATTAGTATTATTGATGATACATTTAGGGTATGGAAGAATGCGTTTTTGTTGGTGATTTTTTTGCGGTTGTGTAGTTTTGATCTGTTACTTTACAGAGTGTATGAGGAAATATTACTATACATAAGAAAAACATTGTGCATTTGAGGGAACTATCAGACTTTTAAAATGTGAATGACTATTAATAATTTATTTTCCAAACGTGGATACGTATATTTAAAAATTGTATTATTGACGATGCATTTAAAGTATGAACGCACAATTTAATTAAAAGTAGAACATGATATAGATGACATACATTTACTTGTTTTGTTTGGAAAAGAAAATATAGTCTCAATTTCTTTCTTGGCACTGCATTCAAATAATGAAACTTCTCGTGTAAGAGAATGGTATTCCATGATGTTTGGCCGGATATATAATTTAAATAAAACAACTCTGACTGTTTTTTCATGTGTAATTTAATGAATTCAAAATAGTAGCATCAATTAATGAAACGAATCTTTTTTTTCACATATTATCATTTTTCAGAATGATAATGAAATTTATCTTTCTAATAGGTATTTCTACCACAAATTAATTCTAAATATATCGTATGAAAATGTCGTCACATCGCAACCTACTCGAAATGCGCTGATTCATCTTACTAGCAATCATTAAAAAAGTCAAAAATTTGTATTTATTGTATTTATTTAGAAGTATCTTAAATATGGGAACGTCCATTCATTACTCTTGTGACAATTAAAGCAATTTTTCATAAATACTTGCGATCATTTCATTATAAAATATATTTAAGATAAAAAGTGATATAACCACTTAAATATCACTGTGTTCTACTCTCGTAATATATATATATTTGGCAACAAAAAGTATTTCATTTGTTTACATATTAAATCAAAATTTTGTTACTCTTGTGACACTGTGGTCACAAGAGTAACAAAATTTTGATTTATTATATAGACAAGCAAAATGATTTTTATTTAAAATTAAATGTATATTAAATGAGTGGAGCACAGTAGTATTTCACTGGTTATATCACTTTTTATCTTAACAATATTTTACAGTAAATGATTGGAAGATTTGTTAAAAACCGCTCGAATAGTCACAAGAGTAACAGTGGACATTCCCATATATGCTATAGTCCTATTTAGTACAAACTAACCTGGTGACAGCAAAGATAACAAACGCACAGCATCAGTTTAGAAATACATTTATACAAACTAAAATATTAAAACTTGATGAATTACCTGGAATTATGTAATCGAAACTTTACCTTAATTTTTATTACAATTATTAAAACTACTTTTTTATATATATTTATTTATATACTCTGAATTTGAATGCTTTTAAAATGCTATAAAAAAGTATATGATGTAAGTGTACAAACTAGTGCTATAAGAGTTGAAAATAAGAAGGCAATATATGAAACACAAAAATGCACAAGGTGAGCAATCTATTTCAATGGCATCGGTGCTATTAGAAACATTAAAGCACACCAATAAGTTGTCGTGACTGTTAAATTTCAATAGATATTTCCAGAATATTGTCTCAGAAATTTAGTACTTAAACCTTTATTACGTGAAAGCGCTATCGAAATTTTAGGATATTATAAAATTAAAAGAAAATCAAATCTTAGTATTAGATAACAATTATTTTATTTTTTGCCATTTTTTTCTAGATTAATTATTTTAAAATTAATGATACAGTGTTTTAAAAAATAAATGCATTTAAGTGTTACCTAATTTTATAAAACAAAACTGTTTTAAAATTTTATGGCGTCAATGTATTAGAGTAATATTTCCTTATAAATGTGCCTTTTTATTAAAGAAGAATTATTGATGTTTTCTTAATGTGTGATGTAAAAAACTCGTGAATGTATTAAACTTTATGCTGTAAAAATAATTTCAGCTTAATGAACATTTACTTTTTGTCTAAATGAAAGTTTCCCTACTTCAAGAATGTTTCGTAAGAAGAGAAAATTTATTGCTTTAATTTTAATTTTGAAATTATAAGCATTATTTTATTCAATTACTATTATTCAATATTTATTTCTTAGTGAATAAACAAAAATGCCTCCCTCTATATAATTCTAATATGTTAAATTTAGGATTTATACAGATAAGAATCTTAAGTACTTATAAAATTTAAATTATTAAAGCCACTCATTAATTCATTTGAATAATAAACGTTAAATGAATACATGTTACGCAATAAATTACTAAATAATATATAAGTTATTACAAGATTACGAAAAACATAATATATTCGATTGTAGATAAAATAAAAGATTTTTTTTAAAATTTTCAAAAAAAAAAGTTCCGTTTAGAAGAACATTTAGTACTGAATTTTTTTCAGAGTAATAAATTATAGACTAATAGATAAATTATAGATCAGATGCAGTGTTAACAATAAAAATTGTTTTAGATAATTAATTGTATGTTACTATAAAATTTGTATCTATGTAATTTTTCAACATTACTTTGTATCGCAGCTTGCGAAAGAGAGAGGTTCTCGTACACTACCAGATTCCGCTGATTTTTTTAGTCTACCCCAAGCACATTGCAGGGTGGCACACACGGCACTGTTGCACATGACTCAGAATGGCATTTCGACAATTAGTGGAGTCTAAATTATTTTGATCAAGTTGCAGCGAAGAGGGGTGAACGCATTGTTAACCTGTCTCTTTCGTCATCAGCCCTCTGCATACAAACTTCACAGTAAATATGTTGCAGTATTTGTTAAAGATTTAAAAATAATAATAGATGGAGTGTATTATGAACATTTAACCACTTTCCAGAGCCATTTAACAGTTCAAACAAGACCTCATAAAACCATACAATTTTTACATAATTAATTTGTTTTGCGAAACGTATATTTGGCGAAACGAATACATAATTAGAAACTTAAATTATGATGTAGTCTTATTTGGTTTATACATGGATATGCAATAAATATACTTGTATGCTGTTTTATTAATGTATTAAAACAATATTAATTAACAAATTATCTGTAATGAAATTGCATGTTTATATATGCATTACATCTGTGCAGCAGAAAAGTATTATTGATTTTTTTTCAATAATCTTTTGAAATGGTCAATGTTAACAATTTAAGTATCAATCAAAATTGCTCTTTCTGTAGTTTTGTCATTTTAAAATGACTTTTTTCCTGTTTAAAACACTAAAAATATCCCATTTATCTGTAAACTTTGATTTAAACAACTACACATTTTTTTCGTATTTGAGATAGTGAATTGTTGTATGGGTCAGAAAGTCCCTAATATTTTTGTGTTAATCACTATTTCAAAACACTAATCAACTTAATATATATATATACATACATACTAGGGGGCTCTGCCCCCTGCAAGGTACGCTTGGCAACCCCCGTTCAGACACCGCAGAATCTAAAAACACGCTAATCTGATGGGCTTAAAAAATATTAGAGAAGATTGAATTATACTGTAAAAAGCTGTGCAGATCTCCCTGTAAACGAGTTTCCACGCAATTCCCTTTGATTGCAAAAATTTAAGGGCGAATCAGTTGCTGTTAAGACATCCAATGGTTGTTTTCTTTTTTGATTAAAGGGATCAGTTAAACATTTGAAAAAAAGCTAAAATAAAATAAATTAAGTATAAGAGTCTTTGTCTCCCGGTATTTTAAAACAATCTCTATAACAATAGCCTAAGTCATGTGACTATCATCAACAGTTCCAGGCTTTACCACTTCGCTTTTTATACTCTAGGTGCCATTTTGGTACTTTAATGTTAGCCAGGCACAGGTGATAAGTCGTCAAATATTATTCCATCGCCATCATTTCATCTATATTAGTTCATGTCGTCAACTGCCATAAACAAATACGGTCTGATCCTTCGCCGTTCATATGAAAGTTTGGCAAAGATGTCATATACGTCCCATATTGGCGTGAATTTTTAACGACGCCAATTTGGGGAACGCATCAACAGCATAAACAGAAACATCCGGCTTACCATATCAAGAAATTAACGATACTTTGGCGCCAGTTATGTGCCTGTTCCGTATATGACATTGGCGTCAGAAAAAAATCTCACCAATATGGGACCGTAAGTTTTCCATTTTGATTTTAAAAAATCAAATTTTTTTTTCAAATAAAACTATATAAAAGTTGCCATGGTCGCAAAGAATTCTAGGTACAGTTACGCTAGCAGGATGCAAATCTCGCCAATAGCTTTTTTTCAACTCGCCAGTTAGCATTTTTTTTTTCGAGTGGAAATATTTGGCCAGATACGCACTGTAGGTTTGGCGTGATTTTATTTTTTTACGAAAATTTGGCGAAAACCTCGTTTTCAAATACCAGTTACATATGCATTTTTGGAATTCCTTAGATATCCCGACGACCAAAAATCTATTGCCAAACTATAAGATTAAATTCCAATAATGGTTGATCGTAAATGTCACATTCACATAACTTTAAGCAAGTTACGCATGTTTACGTCATCAAGTGATTTTTATTTCGACGTTTTATTCGTGTATTTATTAATGTTATACTAATTTATTTGTTCTTTCGTTATTTAAAATAAAAATTATGTCGATTTGTATAAAGTGGCGAGTGTTTTGGCGATTTATATAATTTGGCGAAATTGGTCGACGGAATAACTAAGTAGTACTGTATTTCTTAATTATTTTCTATTATTTTCTAAAGAAAATATAAAAAAAATAATTAATAATCATAGAACAAATAATTTATATAATTTGTAAAAAGAAATAAAAGTAAATAAACATTTATTATCAAATAAACAACAATAGCCGGGTTGCCATGACAACCTTTTCTGAAATATTAAAAAAAAAAAAAAAACATATATATGTTTGATTAAAAATTGAGTTGCCATCATTAGAAAAATGTATATAAAATTAGAAAAAAAAATATTTCGAAAACTAATTCGAATTTAAAAATTCTAATACCAGTTTTGAAATCTGCTGATCAATATTGATTTCTGGTGTTAATTTCATCGCAAAGTATTCCATATTTTAGGAGAAATCGCCGTGAAACATAATCAGTTGTTTAATCAGTCGATTCATACTTCCGTTTCATAAATTCGTTTCCTTAGGATTTTATATATATAGGGTAGATATATATATATATATATATATTCTATACATTATTATTATGTCTGTGCATTCTTGTAATAAAACAGTAAGGTTATGGTTTTGAAATGGTGGTTAAACAGAAAAAACATTAGGACGGTTCTGACCCATGTTGAAAGATTGCAAATACGTGCTTTAAATGTAATAAAAATGTTGATTTACTGCACCACTAAAAAAGATGAGATAAGCAAGACATTTCAAGTTCTAGGCGCCACAATTCATTATTGCTAATTAACTTATGCTATTTTTTTTTTCTCTAATATTATGTTTCTAACCAACAATATGTCATTCCTTTCTATATTTCCTTTTATATGAATTCATAGCTAATACACAGATTTTAAAAATCAGAAATATGTATTATTGAATTTAATTTTTTTATAAGTAAAAAAAAAATAATTATTATAATATTTTTAAATGTGCAGAAAAAGTCGTAAATATGAATGACATCTAGACACGTCTTTCAGATGTGGTTAAAATTTATTTCAGAAGCAAAAGAAGAGCGAATAAACACCATGTTCTGATCTAAAAATGTAGCTATTTTTATGGTGCCATAAACTTTATTGTGTTTCTTAAGCGATATTTTAACTTAAGAATATTATATATACATATATATGAATTCGTAACTGAAATTGACTTAAGAGATCATCTAGCAATGCAAATAAAATGACGTTGTTTTCTACTACTAAAAATATTACTTGTTTCTGAAATTGCGAAATTTAATTGAGAATTTGTGTATGTTGGAAAAAATTATTTAAAGTGTTATTTACATTTTACCAGCGAAATGTTTTCCAGCGTATATAATTGTTTTCTTAGTAAATTAAAATATCATTTTTTGACAGTTTTTATGACTATTGTCATCATTACATAAAGCATTAAATTTTAACAGAAAATATATTTTAATTGTAATATAATTGACTCTTTACTAGTATGTGCGAAACGTAATTACTGCATTCTATTTTTTTTTTTATTATTCTACTTGATAAATGAATAAGTTACCAACAGCTTCATTCTCATCGGTTAAAACGAATACACTAACGTAAATTAAAGGTTCTGTTAAATGTTTTAAAAAAATGTTTTCCAGTCAACCCCTTTGTTAATATAATTTTTTTTTTCGAAAATATTATTTTATATCCATTATAGATTTTATTTTTTTAAATGCACCAACATCCAATTACACTTTATTTTTTTAATCCAATTCTGTTTCATATTAAACGAGAAATATGGAGTTTTCTAAATGTTCTTTCATCTGTTGACAATTCTTTCTGGCTGTACAAATAAGCAAACTGACTTTTTAATGAACATAAAATACATTTTGTATACCGAATTTCTATAAGTGTATGTATAAAAATAAAATGATTTGAAAGTGTAATAAATGTGTCTTTGTTCAACTTGTCATTTTTAATACTTAATGGTCAAGTTATTTTTTCTTGCCATTGAATAAAAACCAAATGTTTCACGTACTGGATAATTTAACACTGAAAGCTTGAATTACCAAACTATAGTAATGAATACAGGAAGATAATTCCTCATAGAAATCATATATAAGAAATATTTCTTTGCTGAAAAGTATTTTCGCAATCGTTTTAAAAATTTTATATCATATAAACATGTGCTATCTGTATAGTAGAGAACGTCTTTTTTCTTGGACATTTAAAAAATGCTTCAAAACATATTCTTGAAAATTTATTATAAACAGCTTTTTTCTTAATAAAAACAAATAAAATAGAAACATATTATTCATTAAATTATTCCAAATTATTTTTAAAGCAATTTCAAGCATACTGAAGATTTTTTTTTTATTTAACTAAAATATCCAATGTATTATTATGAGTTATGTATGCTAATAAAAAAGCACGAAGGTCGTCTGTCTGTCCGCAGTAATTAGGAAAATATACCACATCTGGTATCATGAAAATTTGATTTAAGATTTTCCAAAGCTTGACCGAATGGCCTAAAGCTCAGATTTTTCACGGATGATCGCAAAGGATCCCGAAGCTTTAAACAGATCCTCGAGCAAGTAGAAACATATTTTTATCTTTTAAAGTGGGCATCCACATAACTATTCAAAATACGAATGAACAAAATATACCAAATTACATTTACGTACCTTTTTTTTAACTGTACAATCTGTTAGAAAAATATTAATAGTTACTTTTTTTTTTCTAAATATCCTTTTTCTATTTTTTCTCAAGTCTTCATCGGCTTAACTGTTCGAATTACGAAAAGAGATTATACTTAAATTTTCAAATTTAATGGTGAAATCTGTTAAAAATATTAATAATAACTCTTTGAAAGAAATTTTCGTCACGAGGTTTTTTGGGATCTTCGCTTTTATACCGTTAGTTAAAAATCTCCATCTGCTTCGGAAATTAAAATATAAAAAGATAAATATACCAAACTGTATCTACGATTATTTATATTAAAAACGGTGGAAACCGTTTTAATAAATACTAATATTTACCATTTAAAAAAAAACAAAAAAAAAAAACGAAAGTCTTTTTTGCTGAATTTAAAATTTGGCATCCATGTTCCAGTTCGAAATATGAAAAAAATATATAAAAGTAAAATTAATAAGAGTACATGTTCATTTATAACAAAGTCTTTGGTAAAAAAAAAAAAAAAAAAAAAAAAAAAATCTTGAAGATATTTTGGTTTTTCCCCACATTCTAACCAAACCACTCTAAAAAACCACCAAAGGAACGAGACAAATATTTTGCTAACAAACACTAAAAATTAAATGTATAAAATTGACACTTTTGCATATGTATATGTGTTAATTTGCAAAATTACACCTTTGTCATAAAATACTGAAAACATTTTTGCACATTACACAAATATATGTGTACTCATGTGCAATTTACACGTTAGGCTGTGCATTTCTGACAAGGGAACCACTTTTGGTGTTGCTCGCACCTAGCAATGAGATCTGGTGCATCTTAAAGCCCTATATTATGAAGTTTGAGAATCGATAAAAAATTTTCTGTTAAAATAATATTTCTTGATTATACAGCAACATAGCTTTTTGAAAATGCAATTTTCCAGACAACTTATTGGACTATTAACATTGAATTTTTTTTAAAGAAAAGCATTTAAAAATACAAAATTATTTAATAATAAGTATAAATAAAAGAAAAAAAAGTTTAAAAATTCCTTCAAAAACCCACGAATTTGATTCTGAAAAATTGCAACATTATATTCATATTTTTGGCGGGGAAAGTTAGCGTTTATTTTCAAAAGTAGAGCTTGCCGGCAACTCTAGCCTAAGGTCATAGCTGAATTTGTAATAGCTGGAAATCGCAATGTCCGAAGTATTTCGCCACAGTAATTTTTCTAAATTGTGTAAAAATATTAATTTACTTTATGATTACTTTTACCGAAGGACCATTTAATACAGCAACATTTAATTTTAAACATTCGAAACTTTATTTCATTCGATTTCAAAATAAAATTTTGTATTTCACAAAAAAATAGTTTTCAATGATCTTCGAAGTTTTTATAGAATTATATTTACTACTTATATATTTATCGTCTGCATAGAAAAAAAACCCTAATATTTCTTTCTTATGCTATCAATTATAAAAAAAAAAGGCAATCTGATATAATTCTAGTAATATGTTCTGTACATTTTCTCTTTGGATAAAGCGGGCTGACAAATTGTAGCGCCATATTTGGCGACTTAACTCACATTTGGCGTGAAATAAACAAATAAATATGTAATAATAAAAAATTAAAAGTATAAAAAAGTATATAAAATATTATTTTAACAAAGACATTTTTTCGGTTATCTAACTTTTATGTATAGGACTACAAAACGCACCAGGTCTCGATTCTAGGTGCGAGCAACACCAAAAGTGGATCCCTTGTGAGTTATATGATAAAATTTTTCTTTGTTAAGCCGCTTAATGTGCTTTTAAAATACATAGGAAAATGTGTATTTTGAAATTGAAAAACCAGAGAGTGTATCCGGCAATTTAAACGCCTTTTTACACGTATCGACAAATCGTCTTTGTATCGTCAGTATACTTGTTTTCAAGTGAAAATTTACGCTTGTGTTTTTTTAGAGAGCATGCATTTCTCGTTTTTATAGTTTCTTTACATTTGTTTGATTTCTTTCATTTTAAAACGATTTCTTTTCATATTCTTCGGATACATATTTTATGTAAGATATAAAAATATAAAAATATATTTAGAGAATTTTAATTTTGCAAATAAAACTACATAATGTTAAATTTTATTTTTTCTGTATTCGAGAGATTACATAGTTGAAAAGTGTTTATGAATTGGGTTTGTCTCTCCGTCTGCCCGTGCTCTAACTCGGGTAAATATAATCGTATTATCATGTAATTTATATACGTTATGGAGGTTCACCATGACATATTCGGTATTGAAACTGAAGGGTGTACCATTCATAATCCCTTTACATGGGGCATTCAAAAGTATTCGTTATGGCCAAAGGGGAAAAATCATTCTTGTCGTATTTTAATAGTGTTACAATATGTGAAACATAACGAAATTTATATACATCATTGAGATGCACTAGAAGAATGTTACTTCAGAATATCTAATGTGTAATGTACACATTACAGTACGCGTACAGAGGAACTCAAATGTATTTCGTTATAAAATAGTCTATGAGGAAAATCGTTTGAGGCGTACTTTAACGATGTTACTCTGTTACAAACATAATGAAATTGATATGAAATTCTCAGGTTCTCTAATACATGCTTTCTGTAGAATATGGTGTGCAAAGGTTTTATCATTCATATACAGTGCACACAAAATGTTCTGTTTCATAATGGTCTACAGAAGAAATCAGTTTGCTGCGTATATCAATTATTTTGCATCATTTTAAGCATGTAGAAATTGATAGATTTTACTGAGGACTTTTTTACTACAAGATGTTTGTATTAGAATATGGTGTTCTTTGCATTAAGTGTTCATTTACAGGGACATAAAAAAATTCGCATTCAATAATGTATCCGAACTATTGTCTATTATGGATGATTGCTGAAAGTTAGTTTTCAGTAACGGGATGCGTTTTTAAGTACAAATATTTTTTTTTATATACTACGTGGTGTGTGTAACTGCTATGGACCACATACAGGGCTATACAAAAGAATTCATAAACATTACTGAGAATGAGCTTGAATTGCTTAAAGGTGTTTTTTAATTTGAGTTATGTTTTTTCAAGCTCAACTACATTTAGTATATAGTAAAGCGAGGAGAGTTCGCGCGGTAGGAGAGATTGCGCACAAAGAGATTCGACGGGAAGGAGTAGAGTGCGCGCCCAGCGACTCCAGGTAGTTGTACAGCAGCATTAGTGCAGTGTCTACATGAATGTGCATATTTATTGCTCCAAGTGTCTTGGATAAAGCAGTGCTATTTTGGTATTTTTTCCAAAGTAACTGCTTGAATTTTCATAACTGTTCGTCAGAATTTTTATAGAGCGTCAATAATACAAAATATTTTGAACTTAAACAATTTCTTATAAACTACTAACCTGGACTAAGTATGCGAACACCAGAAATTAATTTTAGAAGTGGCCGTATTTAAATAAAAGACCGCGCAATCTCTCCTACCAAAATAGGAGAGTTTGCGCACATGCTACTTAGGAGAGATGGCGCATTTCCCCATAAGTTTAAGTGCTAGGAGAGATAAAACAGCTTATTGATAAATTTGTTTGAATTGCAAATTACGCGTAAAACATATGAATGAATCAATTTTGAAATCATTTCGGAAAAACACATAATTATCAAAACTAAATTTGGTAATAAATTAATTTGCAAAAAAAAAAAAAAAAAAAATACTTTTGTAGATAAAAATTTTATTAATAAATTAATAATACAGTTGTTATTAAATAAATTTTATGTAATTATTTTTGTTAAAAAATCAATAATATATTTGTTAATAATTTAAATAAATAAATAAATAAATAAATAAATAAATATATATATATATATATATATATATATATATATATATATATATATATATATATAATTTATGAGCAATTAATTTGCTAATAAATTAATTTTGTTAACTAAAATAAATTTTCTAATACAATGTTTTGGAATAGCTTTCACCCATTCCAAGTAGTGTAATGCCATCGAAATCAAAAGGAAACAGAGTGCAACTAATGTTACTGATCCACAAAATATATATGAAAAAAGATTTAAGAAGGATGCCGCTACAAGAAAAAAAAGCCGAAGATAAGGTGCTTTTACAAAAAGTTTGATAAAAAAAAAAAACTCAAGAGAAAAAAAACGAAGGTCAATGAGGATGAGTGCACTGAGTATCAGGAACTGTACCAGGAGACAATTTTGACAACTGACTGTATTCAATGTATTGCTTGTTGCAGGTGATTGCACGAAAGATGCACGTTTTACAATAATAAGTGCATCGATTGTGGATGACGAAAACTTCGGTTAGCAAACAAAACACAATAAAACTGTGGAAATTGAAATGAAGTAATTTTAACATAAGTAAAATAAGTAAGTTAAACATGTTATCTACTAGGGGAATTTTTTTTTTGTAATCTTAGTAAGGCTTGCTTTTTCTGATATTTTAATCTTTTAAAATTAAAAATTTTAACTGTTGTTAAAATTAATTCTTTTATTTATTATTTAAACATTTGGTTGAAATATTCACTCCTAATACAAAAATATTTACTCACAAAATGTCAATTAACTGTAATTATTATTGTTAACAATTTAATTTGTAGTTATTATTAATAACAATCTCTCCCACCCATGTGCGCGTTCTCTCCTACCCTGTAAGGAGAGATTGCGCAAAATAGTTTTCTTGGTTTTATTACTGCTGTTCTATTAATTTACAGTATAACAACAAAATAACAATGGAAATGCATAAAAAACAAATGAAGTCAAAATTATTCATGCATAGTTTAGCAAAATATTAATATTTAGATTTTTTATTATTATTCTTTTGAAAGGTGCGCAGACTCTCCTCGCTTTACTATACTAAGGGATGTCTGTAGCATATAAATAAAATCATATACAGTGCAATGCAAAGAATTGGATGCCTGACCGCCTAAGTATAGTTTTTTATCAAAGTGCTATTTTAGTAGTTTTTAGCATGTTTCTGGATCAGTTAAATTCCAGCTTAATATGTGCGTGTATAAAAAATGTGCATATAATATACAGGACTGTATAAAATAAATCAAGTACATTTTTGTCTAGTTGTAGAAATTGCTGAAGTTTAATTTTCAACTGTATTATGCGGTTTTTTTACTAAACTAAATTTTAGCATACTATGTATAATGTTTACAAATCTATAGATCATATAAAGAGCTGCTAAAACGTTATTGGAGTACATTTTCGGCTATGGTCAGCATTTCTTGAAATATATATTTAAAATGTGTTATACGTTTTCTAATATGTTTAAGTAGGTATCTTCTTTGCCTTTTTAAACGGCGATATTTTATTAAAATTTTCGGGAAGTGTTGGAAAGTGTTTCATAATCTATGCTGGTCACAAGAATGTTCTTTCTTGTTTATAATTAAATGTTTGATTTATATGTGACGAAAAAAAAAAAAGACATGACATTTTCCCTATTTTTTTTTCCAGATTATTTGTTTGGCGCATTGAATGATTTTACCATAAAAATATTTATATGGACGTCATTACTTTATTTCATGTTAGAAATTTCGAAACTTTTTTATCCTGTTCTGAATTATTCCAATAGTTGCGTATATGATTATATAACAGTTTGTAATATGAAATTTATTCACAAATCATGTTTATCATAAAATTGGCAACACCACATGGATTTAAGCTGAAGCAAGTGCAAGATTTCAGTGAATTCTAATTTTACACTTTATGAACTTTTTATATATTAAAATTACAAATCTTCATAACAATTCCGGTCAGGTAGCCCCACAACTCATCAAGATTTAGAAATTTTTGGTAATTTACGATCAAAAGGGAAATACGTTCTCCACTTTCCACCTTCCTGATCCGAATGTTTTACAGAGCTGCAGAAAAATGCCTAAATTCTACACTGATTTCAGTTATATATAAGGTTATTGTCACGTATCCGGAAAACGATGAAAGTGTCAATCACTATATAAATACGGGAGAATAGCCGAATTTGGACTACTTCAGATATTTTTAGATGTAAATCATTTCATTTTTGGAATAACCGCAAAATATCACTACACGTCGTCAGTCTACTTGTTAATTAAAGCGTTCAAAAAGGATGTTATTTTAACAAACCAGCTTTCAAAATATAATGCGGACGCCAATTATGTATTTATGAACTTAAAATGTACATAAAAAGTCAATTAACCTCTTAAAACGCAAATAATTTATTTACCGGTAAAGCTTTTTACCTTCTTCCATAAAAAAATATTCAAAACATTTCTAATTGACGTTACATGATATATAAAAGGTATCACGAGAATAAAAGATGAGAGGATAATAAAAAATAAATAAACATAGACAATGGATTTAACACTATTCATCTACTAACTAAATAAATCTTTAGAAGAATTTATTTTTGAAAATCTAATGTTTTATTTTAATTTGTAAAATTTCCCAAAAGTGGTCCGAATTCAGAGAATGGTTGCCTAAGTCGGACCCCCAGTATCCTAAATTAGATCAAACATTATTAGGCACTTTTATTAGGCACAGTAGGGAGGATGTCTGTAGTTTTTCCCTTACATCCTTCTTTCCAATTAAACTAAGTTTTTTTTTTTTTTTTTAATTTGATGTTCAAATTGCTTTTGCGGTTTAAGAGCTTTCTTTTTCTCATTTTTGTTGTTTTTTAATTTCAAGGTTTACTTTATATAGTAAAGATGTTAACACAGCTGTTTTTTGACTCTACCTGTACTTCAAATTAACTGATTTTGACAAGGGAGATAGCATTTCTGATGATCCATTTGTTTTTTGTGGGTTTTGTAGCCGCAGCCTTCTTGCGAGCTGCACTCTTCACAACTTACACTTTACTTTTCGTTTGCTATACCTTTGACAACTTTGGATGTCATTGATATTTCTTACAGACTGCTTGAGTGTGTCCTTTACATCATACTTTTAGTGCGTTTCATGATTACTGCCAGTCATTCAGAAATCTCGCTAGGAGGAAAATCAACGGATCTATCTGCAGTGCTTATATCCTCGTCAGGAAAAAATGATAAAGAAGCTGCGAAATGATAATCGCATATGTCGTCCAATTTAAGCAACTCAAATTGGTCAAATTAAGGGAAACGCGCCGTTTATATAACCAGATAAACTCAAGACAAAGAATAAAAACGAAAGAAAACAAATCCGCGTGAAAAACATGTGCAATTTACACATGAATTTAGATATGTATATGAAAACATAAAAACGAGTATTCTCTTACGTTTAGTAAGAAAACAATTAACTCAAAACGGCTAATTATAGTTTTTAAAAATTGTCTGAAAACAGCTCGTGCAAGGCAGGTGCTTCTTCTAATAATAAATGACGTCACTGTGATGAGCAGGAGTTCAGCGGTAGATGGCGTCTCTTTCTATAAATAACAACAAACTTGCAGTGGAACATTAAAGCGGCGGTCCAAATATGACTACGCTTCCCATTGCATTTAGTGATAGCTAACGTAATTTGAAGCTTGCACGTTGATGTATGAAAAAATGTGGGGTTTTTTTACTATTTTCTTTTTGCATTAATTTTTAGTTCAAATTTTACATTTTTTACCATCAAAGACATTTCAGTGATGAAATTAAGTATTACTGCAAAAATATATATCTTTAATAAACGAAATGCATGCCATCAATGAAAACTTATTCAGATGTTCATTTTATTACATTATTAGCAGGCCTCAGCCGCTACGCTGGCCGGTTTTTTGAAACGACACGACGCGACGTTCGAATGAAACGAAATGTATCGGTGAATTAAAACTTCCGCGTTGCTTAAAAACGATGCAAAAGCCATTACGATGTTATATTTTCTAATATTCTGTAAAATATTTGAAATATTAAGGACCAACACTTTTTAATGATAATTTACTAATGAATTTTTAGAGAAATAAGGTCGTTCTAACAACAAGAATTAAAATGTTCTCTAGTTGCCACGCTACTGAAAATGAGAGCATTAGCATTACAATGATTTGAGAGATTGTTCAATGTACCAAAATAATTTTTGCATGATTCAATCAGTTTGAGGTTCTCAGCTTTATGTCATGTATTGTATAGTACCAGGAGTTTAAAGGAAATGGCACTATACGTTTTATTTCCAAATACACAGCATCTTTCAGGGAGCCGTACCACAGTGTCCAATTCCAATGGGGTAAATGCAATTAGAAGTGTAATACCAGAAAATGAGTCTGTAGCCACAGATAAGAAGGTGTAGCAGCAAATCACTCGACCACAAGATAACTGTTAAAAATAAATGAACAATAACGGAGATCTTTATTATTTCTAAACTATTTCATACCTACTGTATTTTTCAGTTCAATTAAAATACAATTTTTGAATACGCCACGAAAACCACAAACAAAAAGGGAAGAAAAATATTCTTCCTTTTATTTATAAAATATTATGACGATTGTATCAGAAATTATACTTGTACAAGAATAATAAATATTTCACCAATATATTCAACAGACATGCTTCATTTTCTATTCAATGTGATAACATCTGAATAATTGTTTGAAATGACTACGATCTGGGTCCAAACAAAGCAGGCTTAGATACTTCGTTCTGTGCAATGAAGCTCACGGTATATAAGAGCAGAAATAAATAAGAGCAGAAACATTAATCATTTCCATTAATGGTGATTTCTTTGTCATTATCTTGATGCATGGTAGGGTTACCGGGTTTTAGTTATCCTCCTGAACATTCAAGGGGTGAGAGGGGAAAATTTATTATTTTTCCCACCCAGTGTGTCAAACACAATCTAATAAATGATAAAACATGCTGAATCGACAATAGTTTTCTCGCAATTTTAACAAAACTTTTTTTTTCATTACAGAGTTATATATATATATATATAAAGGGTTATTTGCTACAGCGTTTTTAAACTTTGGATATGATACACGTAATCAGTCATAAATACATGATGGTTCACTATAAATCGAACCCTTGTTGTCGTCCCCAACTTTAATGACAAAAGAAATATTTCCCAGATATATTCAACAGACTTTCTTTATTTTGTGTCAAATCTAATAGATATTACGGGAAGTGCACCGTAAATAGGCGAGTGATCCATCTGTACCGTGAGCTTCATTGCACACAACGAAGTGTCTAAGCCTGCTTTGTTTGGACCCAGATCGTAGTCATTTCAAACAATTATTGAGATGTTATCACATTGAATAGAAAATGAAGCATGTCTGTAGAATATATTGGTGAAATATTTATTATTGTTAAAGCTCTGAAGATAAACTCGGGCTTGCAATGAGAGACACTGTATTTATGACTGAATAAGTAGCTTTTGACACAGCTTTGCTATATAAATTGTTTACTTTAGGGAGTTGAACCAACCCTGAACATCTGCATCACTCTATATCGATACATGTATTTTAAATTAAAGTTACATGTTTTAAATGAGGTTTATAAATGAAAGGTTTATATTTAAAATGAAATCAGTGGAATGCGTAAGATGGAGATTAGAAGAACATTTAGCTTTTTGTCACCTGCAACCGGTTAGCAAAATGATACCAATATTTTCCAAAGTATCAGCTAACTAACAGGGATAATCTCGTCAAAATCCTTTTAGCAGAATTCAAGTTATAAACGGAACGCAGTATGAAACAGCATTTTATATTCTTGTTAAAGCTCTTATAATCGTGTTCACATGATTATACAGCTTTGCCAAATATCTTCATAAATAAGCAACGTAAAATAATATGTTATATACTAAAACCATTCATAATAAAATGTCGAACAAATAGTGCAATGTTCAACAATGTCCTTTTGGTAGAACTATTTTAAACAAGCTAACCTACATACTTGCCAACCAACCGCTTTTTTTTAAACGAATAAACATACTTTCAACCAGGAAATTTATTAAATTAAATGTTTCTTGCTTCGATGTGGTAGTTATTCGAAACCTACGTGTTTTCATATATTAAATAAAATTTCTGGTTTAAAGTATGTTTTGTTGATAAAAAAAAAAGTAGGAGGTTGGCAAGTATGCTTTCATAGTACGATTAATCTAATTACAGAACCTTTCCCTTAGTTCTAAAACTAAACAACTAGACAAATGTACTATGCAGTAAACTTGCCCAAACATTTATCTAAAAAACAGTGAAAGTCGCATCAAAATCCGTTTAGCAAAACATGAGATAAGCGGGGAGAATGAAATACGAATTTGCATTTTATACATTTAGAATATGGAAGATATAATTTCATAACCTGATTATATATCATTTACTTATAGTAGTATAAATAATCAAGGTAGAAATAAATATTTTAAAACTAAAGCCAACACTGAAATATTATCTAACAAACAGTGCAATTTCCATTAAAATTAGTTAGGAAGAACTTTAAAAGAAAAGTTCATCTTTCATCATCCTTCTTACCTGATTATTGAATTTTGCCCCATATCTCTATAACAAATCGATCTATTATGATACTGAAGCTTGTATCAACCATTTATATAACTAATAGTCAATTTTACATCAAAACACGACCAATAGAACCCCAGTTATAAATAGTTGGAATGAAAAATAAATTTTCATTTGATGTATATAGTATATCCTACTTCATTTTTAATGTCTGTAAGATAAACTATACTCTGTCAATAAAAATAATGTATAATAGTTTCCAAAATATTTGATTAAATATATAAAGCAAGGGATATTAAGCAGTTTTAGATAACACATTTTCATTAACATCATTTAGTACATTATATGCACACAGTTTATATTTAGACGATTTCTTTGTAACATATTTGATGCTATCAGTTAACACATATCAGTGAACATATTAGTTATTTCAAATATTTATGCCTTAAATAGATTAATACAATACTGTCCATTTAAAATTGAAAAAAGATATCTTAATACATTATAATGGTATGATACAAATGTCCTGTGTATTATTATTTATATTAATGTAAATGCCGTGAAAATTCATTTATACGTTTTGTTTCCCTTTTATTTCTATAAAATATGAAAAAGAATTTGATTCTTTTTCGAACAAATGGCTATATTTTGATAGATATGATAATTTTATAGAACAAATGGTTATTTTTTTACAATTGAAATTAATTTGAATGTTTAAAAATTCTTTTATTATCTCCTTTGCTTTAACTAATCCGTTTGTTCATTTTAATTAAAATTACAATTTTTTTAAAGTAAATTTTTTGAAAATTTAATGAATTTAATTCGCATTTCTATAGACACTTTGTCGCAATGTTCCAGTTAAAGAGAGAACGACATTGTTTAAATCGTATTACATTTCTTTTAAAATTTTTAAAACCGTATGGCAATTACCTCTTAAGCTACCTCTTTTCAAATGAAAAAGTTTTCCATTCATATACATTATTATTTTTATTTCAAATACACAATATATGTATATATATATATATATATATATAAGATTAATATTTTTTGATAATGATATTTATTTTGCAAATACTTATTTGTCTTTCACTAATAAATTATAAAGCTTTTATTTTAATTAAAGGACACTTCAATAGTTTTTTTTTAAGTTTCTGAACAGAATTTTAATTATTTCGTGGAATATGTTATTTTGATTCAAATTAGAAACAAATGTGTCTGAAAAATGTGCTGTGGAAAAATATTTCGTAAATGTTTATTTATAAGCAACTAAAAATGGAATTTGTAAAAAAAAATTAAGACACATTTTTCTTGAAAAAAATATTGAATAAACACAATCATTACATTGTTTGATTAATGGAAAATAAAATATACCCTCCCCCCCAAAAAAAAAAAAATAAAATATATATATATATATATATAATAGTGAAATGAAATAAATAAAACTGTTTTGGAAAATATTATGCGATGCTTTGGAATCAACTATATATCTAAAGACTAAAAAAACTAGTATGTTGTGGCCTTCACAAAACTTCCTTCTATCTCATACTTGTCAATACTTCAAAATTCATTATCACAGTGCATCTATGCTCATTATGAGGATTCTAAAAAGATGAAATTCCATGCATTAGTACTTGAGATATTACTGCCCCTAAAATCGTGTAAATCCATCAAAATTCAGCATAGGAGCGCTACCTATTGGGTGATTTACACCAGAACCTAATTATCATCAACTTATGTCAATGTCTAACAGAATATGAAGTTTGGGGAAAATCCGTGCATTAGTTCTTGAGATAGAGCTATTGCGCAAATCATGACAAATGCAGCATAACAGCGCCACCTGTTGAGCGATTTACACAACCACATAATCAGCATCAACATTTATGAAGGTGTACTTGAATCTGAAGTTTGATGAAAATTCGTGCAATATTTCTTCAGATAGAGCTGTTGAGGAAATAGTGCAAAATGCAGCACAACAGCGCCACCTATTGGGCGATATTCACCAACACGTAGTCAATATCATTTCATATCAAAGAGTAACTGAATCTGAAGTTTGATGAAAATGTGTCCCTTAGTTCTTGAGATAGAGCTATTGCAGAAATCGTGCAAAATGCTCTATAGCAGCGACACCTGTTGAACGATTTACTCCAAAATGTACAAAATGTCAATTCATATCAAGGACTAACTGATTCTGAAGTTTGGCGAAAATTGTTGCATTCGTTCTTGAGATACAGCTATAATGGAAATTCTGAAAAGTGCAGCATAGCAGCGCCACCTGTTGAGTGATTTGCGCCAAAACACAAACAGCACTAATTCATATCAAAGTATACTTGAATCTCAAGTTTGTTGAAAATCCAAGTATTAGTTGTTGAGGTAGAGCTATTGAGAAAATTATAAAAATATGCAGTATAGCAGCGCCACCTGTTGAGCGATTTACACCAAAATATACAAAACTTCAACTCATGTCAAGGACTAACTGAATCTGAAGTTTGATGAAAATCCGCGCATTAGTTCTGGAAATTGGGCTACTGCGGAAAACGTGAAAAAGGCTGCATAGCAGCGCCACCTGTTGAGCGATTTACACCAAAAACTAATCAGCACCAATTTATATGAGGGACTAACTGAATATAATTTTTTTATAAAATTCCGTGCATTAGTTCTTGAGATAGAGCGCCCACAAAATTTGTGTCACATACATACAGACTGACAGACAGGCATTTTGTAAAAACATGTTTTTCGGGTTCTATGACCCCTAAAACGTGTAAATCCGTCGAAAACCGAAAGTCGAAAATTTTCACGAATCCAATACTTTCTTCTTGTACAGATAGAAGAAAGTAAAAATGGAAATAGTTAATATTTATTAGTTGCAATATTCTGGTGTGAATGCACTGTAAAAAAAAAAAAAAAAAAAAAAAAAAAAAAAAAAAAAAAAAAAAAAAAAACAGATATTCTATTTTTAATTGAGACGCCAGTACTATTTCCGTATTTTAACGGAAAATTTTCACCATAAATTCCAAAAAACGGAAAATTTTCTGTAATTTATGGGCAAAAATTTCCGCAAAAATACGGATTTCTGGAATTTATGGGGGGTGGGGGGGGGTGAATTTCCGTTAAAATGCGGAAATAGTACTAGCGTCTCGATTGCCAATAGCATCTCCGTTTTTTACAGTGTCCTACAACGACTACAATTATTACTACTACAAATACAATTAGTACTGCTAGTACTACTACTAATATAACCAGTACTGCTACTACTACAGCTATCACTACTACTACTAATAATAATTTTGGAATCCTTCCCAATATTCTTCAGTTAGACACATCCTCGTTTTCTGGCACTCAAACTGGCTATGTAAAAAAAAGAATATTTAAATCTACATATTTTACAGTTGTATTTCTAAACATGCTATTTCTAACATCCTCACACATGCGGTTGGGAAATCTATATATAAACTTTAAGAAGAGGCAAAACAGATTACGAAAAAAAAATTATAGGGAATTAGATTCAACAACAGTTGAAGTAAAAGAGTATTTCTCATTCTTAAATTGAATATAGTGTCCACGTAAATAATTGCAGTTTTAACAAAAATAATGTGCAACAAAATAAAAGTTCTAAATTTAATAATTTTTCAAAAATCATTCTCTAAAACTAGAATCAGTACTAATTATTGATAGTTAATAGTATAATTTCAATATTGGAAATCATGCTTCTTCATGCTATAATTTAAAGGGGGAGATACCGCTGTAAAATCATGGAAAATTCATATATTTTTAGGCAGAAATATTTTTTACTTATTTACACACACTACTACTCTCAGCGTTAGCGAAAAAACCTGCTTTACAAGCTTTTGTTTATGTCGTCAGAAAATTCAATATTTTTTTTTTTTTTTTTAAACGCGTTTTTCTCAATATGCTGATTTTTGAACTAGGGAGAATTCTCAGAAAGTTAGTAATTAATGTATTTGCTTCAAAAATGCTGTGGAGTTACGTAAGATACGTATTTATCTAGTGAGCATTAACTTTGTCTTTATGATTCCTATTTTTTAATAAACGTGTCTCATAAAAAAGCGTTATGTAAAAAAAAAAACGTTTATGTTTTTATTTACGTCGTCAGCCAAAGATTCAATATGCCTTTTGAAAATTTTAAATGAGTTTTCCTCAATATATTATTAATGAGAATTATCTAAAAGTTAGTAATTAATGTATGAATGGTCCATTAATTATTAACTTTGACTCTATTTTTGAAGTATTTGCTTCAAAAATGGATTGAAGTTACATAGGATATGCAGTTATCTGGCAAACATTAAATCTGTCTTTATAATTCCTGTTTTTTACAAACGTGTCTCCTAAGAAAAATGTTTGATCTTTTTCTAAAATTTCATCTAAATTTATCTGAATACGTAAGAAGAAACTTTTTAATAAAAAGCTGGTAAATTATATTTAAAACTTATATTTATGAAAATAGTGACTCGAAATTACCATGAAAAGCAAAAAAATAGTCCATACTTTGATAACTTTTTGGTAAATTGAGGAATTTATGGTAAAATTCAACGAAATTTAGTCAATTCTGAAAACATTCTGCAGGACGTTCATTCACATATACACTATAGGGCCATTAGTGACCGGACACTTTAAATTTTAGACATTTTGTCAAACATTTAAAGATATATTTGTTGGGTTTTTCTGGAACTTCGGGATTATGAATTAAATATTCGACTTCATATTTATCATCAACGATTTGATCAGAAAGACAATTAGGAAGCCAAAAAAATAAAAAAATAATAATAACGTTTGGGATCACCCTGTAAAATAAAATGCACGAAAAATATCTTTAAATATTCAAAAAAGTGCCTAAAATTGAACGTGCCCGGCCATTAATAGCCATATAGTGTATATGCATTTTCTCTCAACACGTAATTTTTAAGCCAATGAGGAACACAAAAACCTCAAAAGTAGAAGATAGTTGAAAAGGTTGGTTGTGGTTGTGTTTATGACGGCCAATTATCAACACGAAGGATATAGACCCTAAGGGGGGGTGCCCTCCGTGGGGTCTTTCTAAGGGATCCTAACCCGTATTTATGCGTGAAATCCACGGTTCGAATAAAACCACGAAAACGCCGAACGATTAGGCTGACGGGCGTGATTGAGTTCGAACCCAGCACCTCCCGCCTTCCAGCTTCGAGAGCAGAACCTCTCAGCCACTGTTGGGCGATATTTGAAAAGAATATTAGAAATTGTTCGTGAGTTATGGTATCTGTTTATCGGATTTATTTACATGCACATTTAAAAAAAAAATACAGTTGTCATTCCACGAAAACAGCTATCGAATTAAGAGTATTTATTCTGAAATTAAACGTTTATTTCATTGCCTTCACACGATTGTTAATAACATGCAGTTTGAATTTCTTAGTGATATTACAATAAAGTTTTGAAAAATCCTTTCGATTCTTTTATTTATAAAAGCTGATAATCTGCTTGGTTTGTTGGCAGTTTTTTGCATGATGCAAAAAAAGTTATATTATTTTACTGCTAAAGTAAAAAAAAAAAAAAAAAAAAAAAAAAAGATATTTAAGAAAAATAGTATTTTCAAAGAAACTTATGAAAAACTATTTACAAATGTTCTGGAATATTTACTGAATATAAAAAAAAAATATATTATTTACATTTATAGTACAGAACAGAACATTCTTTAATGCAATAAAAAATCTCTTTAATTCCGGTTATTTAACTCATTTTTGGGACGTTTCAAATTTTAATGCATTCGTAAAATTTTCTTCTTCATTATAACATCAAAATTGCATGAAATCATTATTTATAAATATCTTTATCTATAACCGAGAGATGATAGCACAAGGTGGATATTTATTTGCTTAAATTAAGGCTCTGTTCGGTGTTAATAGATTTTTAATTTTTCAAGAGGGCGAAATGTAAAAAGTAAGTTTATTTGTATTTTTTCTATCATGGACCCAAAATCGAAGTTATAATCTTAGCTTGTGGACTTTTTTGAAATACATATTTTTTTTTAAATTGCGAAATTAAATGTTCAAGCCTATTTTTTATGCATTTTTGTAATGTACAAAATATAGGGTTCTAGGCACAAATGGGCACATATTTTTGTTAGAAATTTAGGAGACAGTTATTTATGCAATCTCCTTTCGAAGATATTTATGAAATAAATTGTTATCAAGTCTGCAATACGATTATTCTTATTTTATTATTAACTAGCAAACCCCGCGGCATTGCTCGCGTAATATTTGAAATATGCCAAGTGATATTTATATGTCTAATTTTTATCAAAAGTACTAACTAAATTTTTATTTTATTAAAAGGTAATATTTTATTTTATTAAAAGATACTTATTACTTTTAGGAATAATTCAAAAATTACTATTTAAAACACAGTTTGATTAAACATCATTATTACACTGTATTAGGCAGAAATGAGACTTAAATTAATAAAATGAAATAAAACTAAATAAATGATAATTTAGAAAATATTTTGAAACTTTTATGCTCAATTAATACGCTCATTTCAGTATTCATTTGAAGTTTTGAATTTTTTAGAAACCATCTTCTTACATCTTAAAATTAACCATCGTGTCGAATTCCAAGTCCTACCACCTCTCTCAACATAAAGGGCTATGTTGAAACAGGAACTGTCACCATTAATTTGCCAACATTAATTTTGAATTCGGTTTGTTATTTCCTAATATTCCACAGAAACGTAATTAAAAAAGCTTTTAAAGCCCTTTTTTAGAACGTTTGTTGTTCCTGTGAACCCCAGGTGGTAGAGTCACCGGCATAAAATATAGCCTGTGTAGGAACAGAGACTGTTACCACTGATTCGCAACTATTACTTTTATAATCGGTTTATATTCCCTGAAATTGCATAGAATCGTAATTTAGAACATTTTTAGAATGCTTTTCGCACCTCCCCTTAGCTTCACCCCTTTTTAATTCGAATTTATTTTCGACGTTCCTTTCGAGGGTATTTATATTTTATAAGTAACTACCATGTCATATTTAAAGTTTCTAGCCTTTTCAGTATCACAGAAATCGCAATTTAGAAAGTTTTTAGCTCCTGCAACCTTCTGGTGGTAGTCGAACAGACATAAAATATAGCTTATGTTTCAGCAGGTTTTATCACCCAAAGTTTGTCATCATTATTTTTTTAATCGGTTTAGTAATTTATAAGTTTGCTTAAAAATTGTAATTTATAACGCTTTTCACTCACTTCATTTTTTTTTAAATTTGGAATTTTCTTTCGACTGTTCTTAGAAAGCAGTTGCATCTTGTAAGTAAATACCATGCCATACTTCAAAGTGTTAGACCCCTCAGTTGTGCAAAAAATGCAAATAGAACATGTTTTGATTTTGCAACCCTCAGATGGTAGTGACAGCAACATAAAATATAACCTATGTTATAGCAGGGACTGTCACCATTGATTTGCAATCATTACTTTTGAAATAGCTTTGCTATTTCCTTAGATTGAGTAGAAATCGCAATTTAGAACGTTTTTAGAACGCTTTTCGCGCATTTTCACCGCTTTTTAAATTTCCAATTTTTTCGAAACTGTTCTTAAAGATCATTTATGGCTAATAAATATGTACCTTGCCTAATTTTAAGTTGCTAGCCCCTACCGATCAAAAAAATCGAAATTTAGAACGCTTTTTTGCTCCTGCAACGTCTTGGTGATAGTGATACCGACATAAAATAGCGTCTATGTTAGAGCAGAGGCTATGAGCATCAATTTCCTACCATTACGTCTGAAATCAGATTCATTCTTCCGGAGATATTGCCGACAAATCGGCATCTAGAAAGTTTTTAGAACGCTTTTCGCACATTTTGCTCCTGCATCTCCTCTGGGGTAGGGGAAACAGATATAAAATATAGCCTATCTTGGAGCAAGATCTGTCACCATCATTTTTACACCATTATATTTGAAATCGGTTCAGTACTTCCTGAGATTGCATAGAAATCGCAATTTAGAAAGATTTTTATAGCGCTTTTTGCGCATTTTGACCCCCTTTTAAATTTCTATTTTTTTAGGAAATGTCCTTAGAGATCATTGATATCTTATATCTAACTACCATTCCAAATTTCACGATTCTAGGCCCTTCCGTAACACAAAAGCATCAATTTAGAACGTTTTTTCTCCTGCACACCCTTTGGGGTAGTGGCACAGACATAAAACATCGCCTATGTTGGAGCAAGGGTTATCACCATCTTTTTGACGCCATTATTTTTTAGATCGGTTTAATATTTCCTGAGATTGTGTAGAAACCACCATTAGAACGTTTTCTAGAACGCTTTTCGCGCATTTTCACCCCTTTTAAATTTCGAATTGTTTAAGAACTGTTCTTAGACATCCTTTATATCTAATAAGTAGCTAATATTTCAAATTTCATATTTCTAGCACTTCGGTAACGCAAAAATTGGATTTTTAGAACGTTTTTTGCTCCTTCACCCCCTTTGGGGTATTGGCACCGACATGAAACATAGCCTGTGTTGTAGTAAGGGTTGTCTCCGTCATTTTGACATCCTGATTTTGACACCATTATTTTTTTAATCGGTTTGGTATTTCCTGAGATTGTGTAGAAACCACCATTTAGAACGTTTTTTAGAACGATTTTCGCACATTTTCACCCCTTTCAAATTTCGAATTGCTTAAGAAGTGTTCTTAGAAATTCTTTATATCTAATAAGTAGCTAATATTTCAAATTTCATATTTCTAGGCCCTTCAGTAGCACAAAAATCGCATTTTTAGAACTTTTTTTGCTCCAGCACCCCCTTTGGGGTAGTGACACCGACATAAAACATAGCCTATCTTGGAGCAAGCGTTGTCACCATCATTTTGACATCAATATTTTTTAAATCGGTTTATATTTCCTGAGATTGTGTAGAAACTACCATTTAGAACGTTTTTTAGAACGATTTTTGTGCATTTTCACCCCTTTTAAATTTTGAATTGTTTAAGAACTGTTCTTAGATATCATTTATATCTTATAAGTAACTAATATTCAAAATTTCATATTTCTAGGCTCTTCAGTAACGCTAAAATTGCATTTTTAGAAAGTTTTTTGCTCCTACACCCCCTTTGGGGTAGTGGCACCGACATAAAACATAGCCTATCTTGGAGCAAGCGTTGTCACCATCATTTTGACACCAATACTTTTTAAATCGGTTTGGTATTTCCTGAGATTGTGTAGAAACTACCATTTAGAACGTTTTTTAGAACACTTTTTGTGCATTTTCAACCCTTTTAAATTTCGAATTGTTTAAGAACTGTTCTTAGGCATCATTTATATCTTATAAGTAACTAATATTCAAAATTTCATATTTCTAAGCCCTTCAGTAACGCTAAAATCGCATTTTTAGAACGTTTTTTGCTCCTACACCCCCTTTGGGGTAGTGGCACCGACATATGATATAGCCTATGTTCTAAGTTGGACTAACACCATCATTTTGATACCATTACTTTTGGAATCGGTTCGGTAGTTCCAGAGCTTATCTCCGACAAATAAACAATTTTTTTCCTCTTTATAATACGAAGTATAGATAAGAGTCTTTTTCCATTTTTTTTCCGGTCAAGAGTCCATTCCTCAATGAAAGAAATTGGAATTGGAATAATATTGGGCGATTTATAAATTGCTCCTCGATAAGAAGAAAAAATGGGTACATTTATATCAACCGTAAGCAAATCTCGCTAATAGCATTTTTTTAATTCCCAGTATCAGTAGTTACATATACATAGCAGTAGTTACATTAAAAACTATTTTTTTGTTTTTAATTATGGCATCTTTTCCTGTTATTGTTTATCTTTTCAGTTTTTTAAATGAAATTAGTATAAGGCATGCATTTTAAATGAAATGAGTTAAAGGTTTGTGTCTTGAATGAAAATAATAAAATAAGAATATGGTATGAAAACAATCTTGTTGCATCTTGTAAGTAAATACCATGCCATACTTCAAAGTGTTAGACCCCTCAGTTGTGCAAAAAACGCAAATTAGAACATTTTTTTGCTTTTGCAACCCTCAGATTGTAGTGACAGCAACATAAAATATAACCTATGTTATAGCAGGGACTGTCACCATTGATTTGCAACCATTACTTTTGAAACAGCTTTGGAATTTCCTTAGATTGAGTAGAAATCGCAATTTAGAACGTTTTTAGGACGCTTTTCGCGCATTTTCACCCCTTTTTAAATTTCCAATTTTTTCGAAACTGTTCTTAAAGATCATTTATATCTAATAAATATGTGCCTTGCCTAATTTTAAGTTGCTAGCCCCTACCGATCGCAAAAATCGAAATTTAGAACGCTCTTTTGCTCCTGCAACGTCTTGGTTATAGTGAACCGACATAAAATAGCGTCAATGTTAGAGCAGAGGCTGTCAGCATCAATTTTCTATCATTAAGTTTGAAATCAGATTCACTCTTCCTGAGATACTGCCGACAAATCGGCATTTCGAAAGTTTTGAGAACGCTTTTCGCGCATTTTGCTCCTGCATCTCCTCTGGGGTAGTGAAAACAGATATAAAATATAGCCTATCTTGGAGCAAGATCTGTCACCATCATTTTTACACCATTATATTTGAAATCGGTTCAGTACTTCCTGAGATTGCATAGAAATCGCAATTTAGAAAGTTTTTTACAACGCTTTTTGAGCATTTTGACCCGCTTTTAAATTTCGATTTTTTTAGGAAATGTCCTTAGAGATCATTGATATCTTATAACTAACTGCCATTCCAAATTTCACGATTCTAGGCCCTTCCGTAACGCAAAAGCCGCAATTTAGAACGTTCTTCTCCTGCACCCCCTTTGGGGTAGTGGCACCGACACAAAACATCGCCTATGTTGGAGCAAGGGTTGTCACCATCATTTTGACACCAATATTTTTTAAATCGGTTTGGTATTTAATGAGATTGTGTAGAAACTACCATTTAGAACGTTTTTTAAAACGCTTTTTGTGCATTTTCACCCCTTTTAAATTCCGAATTGTTTAAGAACTGTTCTTAGACATCATTTATGTCTTATAAGTAACTAATATTCCAAATTTCATATTTCTAGGCCCTTCAGTAACGCTAAAATCGCATTTTTAGAACGTTTTTTGCTCCTACACCCCCTTCTGGGTAGTGGCACCGGCATGAAACATCGCCTATGAGGGAGCAAGGGTTATCACCGTCATTTTGACGCCAATACTTTTTAGATCGGTTTGGTATTTCCTGAGATTGTGTAGAAACCACCATTAGAACGTTTTTTAGAACGCTTTTCGCGCATTTTCACCACTTTTAAATTTGATTTGTTTAAGAACTGTTCATAGAAATCCTTTATATCTAATAAGTAGCTAATATTTCAAATTTCATATTTCTAGCCCTTCGGTAACGCAAAAATCGCATTTTTAGAACATTTTTTGCTCCTACACCATCTTTCGGGTAGTGGCACAGACATAAAACATCGCCTATGTTGGAGCAAGGGTTGTCACCATCATTTTGACACCAACATTTTTTAAATCGGTTTGGTATTTCCTGAGATTGTGTAGAAACTACCATTTAGAACGTTTTTTAGAACGCTTTTTGTGTATTTTCACCCCTTTTAAATTTCGAATTGTTTAAGAACTGTCCTTAGACATCATTTATATCTTATAAATAACTAATATTCAAAATTTCATATTTCTAGGCCCTTCAGTGACGCAAAAATTGCATTTTTAGAACGTTTTTTGCTCCTACACCCCCTTTGGGGTAGTGGCACCGACATAAGATATAGCCTATGTTCTAAGTTGGACTAACACCATCATTTTGATACCATTACTTTTCGAATCGGTTCGGTAGTTCCAGAGCTTACCTCCTACAAATAAACAATTTTTTCCTCTTTATAATAGGAGTATAGATAATATTTATAACGTTATTAGTCTCTGCAAAGAAATAAATATATATATTTTTTTGTAGTTCATTAAAATGCTAATTATAGTACATAATATACAATTTAAAAACATTTTAAATACTAGTATTAAAAAATGCTCTGACGAGCACCAAAAAAGGATAATATGTTTAAGTATGAAAAAGGGTTTGACAAGTGCTTCTAATAGAGCATGAAAAAGGACAAGGGGTCCCTTCTTGGCTGCAGCTCACTGTCAATGCCAACTTTGAAAAAATCATATTTGCGCTTTTTCCATATAAAGTAAATTCGCGGTACTTTAGTAAAACTTTCCGTCGCGCTTTACATGTTAACTGCACTGTTGTACTGCGCATGCGTCTGCAATGCAACTTTGTACAGTGCACTGTGTACCATTATTTCTCTATAAATTGTACTACACTGTACATACCTATTATGCTTTTGATTTTTGAACCTCAGCGCAGATTCACACTGTGCTTTTGTACTTCCGTATTAAAGGTGTATGCGTCTAATGTTCGTTTATAATTTACATGCATTGCTGTACTGTATAGTACATTGTACAGCCACAGCCACTTGCTTTTAATTTCAACAATCAATGAATTAATAAATATAATGTTATGCGTGCACATGTGGAATTGTTCCTGTACAGAGTGCTGCAACAGTCTGCACTGCACTACAAATCAGTTTTCTGTACAGTTCTACATTGCGGGCGTGCTTGGTGGCCCTACATGAGTGTGATACGCTGTAGGAACTAAGGTTTTTGGTACAATGTCGCCTTACATTCATGTTTAATCAGGCTGCGTCTTTACTGGTTGTGTCTTTACACTACACACTTTTATCGTAACTGTGGCTGATTTTTTTTTATATGAAAAAAGCGCAAATATGATTTTTTCAAAGTTGGCATTGACAGTGAGCTGCAGCCAAGAAGGGACCCCTTGTCCTTTTTCATGCTCTATTAGAAGCACTTGTCAAACCCTTTTTCATACTTAAACATATTAGCCTTTTTTGGTGCTCGTCAGAGCATTTTTTAATACTAGTCATTTAAATTTTTTGATAATTATATATTGAATATAAATAAACTTGAGTTACTTTAAATATTCCCAATACTTTTTTTCTTATTTCGCACAATAATGCACTATTTAACCAAGTTATGCACATTGTTTTAAGAGGTTCCAGGTTTTTTAATCAAATTCACGTTATTTTTATTCATAATTTAATTTACATGGGATCCCTTAAATATAACTAATATAATTCCTTAAACTGATGTTAGTTTTTGTTGCATTAAAATATCTTAGTTTGTTGATTCTCCCTAAACAAGTAAACCCTATTAGTTTACAATAGAAGTCTATAGGAATTTGGCGATATATCACGAAGTTGGTGACACACTTAGCGGTATTTTGCGACAGAACAGGGTCCCGTATATGGTAACCCTTCTTATAGGTATGGTGATGCATTAAATGCTGTTCTATAACCAATGAGATGCGTTTCATTCGAGCGTTGCCATTAAACAATTAACAAATAATCGCGATTTCTGTGACACATACGATAGCGTAACATATATTGTAGATTATCGTGGAAATCGAAGGTTTAGGCCACATCGTATTGTTTAGTTAGACCGGTTATACTAACATCGTTCTCATGCTTTGCTACAATTTCTTTTATTGAACAGTAATTCGCTTAAGCTTCTTACTACTGCTATCACTAAGCACTTTTTCATTCTTAGAAGCCATAATGAGAGCTAAAATTAGCGCAAACCTGAGTAAAAGTAAAACAAAAAGTTAATTTTTTTTACAGTAATAAAGGTACACAAAGCACTCTGATATGCACACCTTACTCAAAACTTGACTAATAACAAGAGTTATGTGAGGGTTGCCAACTGAACTATTCGCCAGCCTTGGTCGGGAACCGAGATATTGCACGCCAAACGAGTCAAATTTTGATCACCGAAGTTGGACATAAACCGAACTGGTTATAAACAGAAGCGGTCGTGAACCGAGGTTCCTCTTATATTTTGACCTATAAGTTTGCAAATATGGCATTATTTATATATTCAATGGCGATGATCATTAGGCATCTTGGCGATTTTGGCGATGAAACTCATCGATTTCAAAGTAACGCTCCGAAGTGTACTTGAACCGCCACAGATGTCATATACGCTTCACGTTGACGCGATTTTTTTCTGACGCCAATGTCATATACGCTCCGGGGTACTTAACTGGCGCCAAAGTTTTCTTATTTTGCTTGATATGGTAACCCGAATGTTGTTGTTTATTTATTAATAAATTGTTTATTTACTTTTATTTTCTTTTTTAAAATTATATAAATTGTTTTGTTCTATTGTTATTAATTAAACTTTTAAAATTTTATTGTTAATCTCTTTTTAAAAATATATATGAAACTGGTATTCGAAAACGAGGTTTTCGCCAAATTAGCGTCAGAAAAAATATCGCGCCAACGTGGTGCGTATATGACATCGGTACCATACTTGGTACAACTTGATTATCCTATCGACAAAAAAATTATCGCCAAACTATAAGATTAAATGACAATAATGGATGGTAGTAAATGTTACATTCATTTGACATTTAACACGATACACATGTTTGTTACATCATCAAGTGATTTTTAATTCAAGTTTTGGCAAAGGTGTCATATACGCCGCATATTGGCGTGATTTTTTTTACGCCAATGTCATATACGCACCGGGTACTTAACTGGCGTCAGAGTGTCGTTATTTCGCTTGATATGGTAACCCGGATACAGATGATATATTAAGGAGGTTGGCACAGATGTCATATACGCCCCATATTGGCGCAATTTGTTTCTGACGCCAATGTCATATACGCAACAGGTACTTAACTGACGCCAAAGTACCGTTATTTTGCTTGATATGGTAACCCGGATATTGTTGTTTATGCTGCTGATGTTTTCGAAAATTAGCGTCAGAAAAAAATCGCGCCAATATTGAGCGTATATGACATTTGTGCCACGAGGTTTTCGCCAAATTGGCGTCGGAAAAAATCACGCCAATATTGAGCGTATATGACATCTGTGCCCAAGTTTTTATTAGTATTTTTATTAATGTTTTGGCACAGATGTCATATTCGCCCCATATTGGCGCGATTTTTTTCGGTTGCCAATTTGGCGAAAACATCAACAGCATAAACAACATAATCCGGGTTACCACATCAAGCAAAATAACGACACTTTGGCGCCAGTTAAGTACCCGTTGCGTATATAACATTGGCGTCAGAAAAAAATCGCGCCAATATGGGGCGAATATGACATCTGTGCCAATGTTTTACTAATTTATTTATTCTTCCGTTACTTAAAATAAAAATTATGTCAGTTTGTATCATTTGGCGAATAGTTTGGCGAAATTGGTCGATGGGATAATCAAGTAGTACCATATATTTTTGCTGTACATTTTCAACAATATCTCAAGCAAAAGTACCTAAAGTTAAACGAAACCCTAATTATTAAAGGCACAGATGTCATATAAAACAACGGGTTTGGTGCGTTTTTTTTCTGACGCAAATTTGACGAAAACCTCGTTTTCGAATAGCAGTTACATATCTATTTTTAAATTACTTTCTATTATTTTAAAAAGGAAATAACAATAAATAATGAAAAGTTTAATTTTTAATAACTATAGAACAAAACAATTTATATAATTTTAAAAAATAAAATAAAAGTAAATAAAAAAAATAATTGATAAATAAACAACAATAGCTCAGTTACCGTATCAGGCAAAATAACGCCATTATCGTGCCAGTTATGTACCCTTGTGCGTATATGACATCTCTTCCTTATTAAAAATAGATGGAATGGTATTTTTTAAGGTATGCTTAGTATGTGAAGTATTTATATTACCGCATAACTATCGCTTGTGTAAGTCAGGATGATAATTAAAATAACCCTTACATTTAGCTCCTGAACAGAAGCTTGGGATTTACCCTGTTTTTCTTTTTTCTATCAACTCGTTTGTGCTCCATTGTGTCTATTACTCCAGTTCAAAATATTAATCAAGAAAGTTTATATATATATTTACTAGCAAACCCCGCGGCTTTGCTCGCGTAATATTTGAAATATGCCAAGTGATATTTATATGTCTAATTTTTATTAAAAGGTACTAACTAAATTTTTATTTTATTAAAAGGTAATATTTTATTTTATTAAAAGGTACTTATTACTTTTAAGAATAATTAAAAAAATTACTATTTAAAACACAGTTTGATTAAAGATCATTTTTCGACTGCATAAGGCAGAAATGAGACTTAAATTAATAAAACGAAATAAAACTAAATAAATAATAATTAAGAAAATATTTTGAAACTTTTACGCTCAATTAATACGCTCATTTCAGAATTCATTTGAAGTTTTGAATTTTTTAAAAACTATCTTCTTAGATCTTAAAATTAACCATCATGTCAAATTCCAAGTCCTACCACCTCTCTCAACATAAAGGGCTATGTTGAAATAGGAACTGTCACCATTAATTTGCCAACATTAATTTTGAAATTGGTTTGTTATTTCCTAATATTCCACAGAAACGTAATTTAGAAAGCTTTTAAAGGCCTTTTTTAGAGCGTTTGTTGTTCCTGTGAACCCCAGGTGGTAGAATCATCGGCATAAAATATAGCCAATGTAGGATCAGAGACTGTTACCATTGATTCGCAACTATTACTTTTATATTTGGTTTATATTCCTTGAAATTGCGTAGAAATCGTAAATTAGGACTTTTTTAGAATGCTTTTCGCACCTCCCCTTCACTTCACCCCTTTTTAATTCGAATTTATTTTCGACAGTCCTTCGAGGACATTTATATTTTATAAGTAACTACCATGCCATATTTAAAGTTTCTAGCCTTTTCAGCATCACAGAAAAGCAATTTAGAAATTTTTTAGCTACTAAAACCCTCTGGTGGTAGTGGCACAGACATAAAATATAGCTTATGTTTGAGCAGATTCTATCACCAACAATTTGTCATCATTATTTTTTTAATCGGTTTGGTGTTCGATAAGATTACATAAAAATTGTAATTTATAACGCTTTTCGCTCACTTCATCTTTTTAAATTTGAAATTTTCTTTCGACAGTTCTTAGAAAGCTGCTGTATCTTGTAAGTATATACCATGCCATACTTCAAAGTGTTAGACCCTTCAGTTGTGCAAAAAACGCAAATTAGAACATGTTTTGCTTTTGCAACCATCAGATGGTAGTGACAGCAACATAAAATACAACCTATGTTATAGCAGGGACTGTCACCATTGATTTGCAACCATTACTTTTGAAATAGCTTTGGAATTTCCTGAGATTGAGTAGAAATCGCAATTTAGAACGTTTTTAGAACGCTTTTCGCGCATTTTCACCCCTTTTTAAATTTCTAATTTTTTCGAAACTGTACCTAAAGATCATTTATATCTAATAAATATGTACCTTTCCTAATTTTAAGTTGCTAGCCCGTACCAATCACAAAAATCGAAATTTAGAACGCTTTTTTGCTCCTGCAACGTCTACGTGATAGTGATACCGACATAAAATAGCGTCTATGTTAGAGCAGAGTCTGTCAGCATCAATTTCCTACCATTTCTTTTGAAATCAGTTTGATTCTTCCTGAGATATCGCTGACAAATCGGCATTTAGAACGTTTTTAGAACGCTTTTAGCGCATTTTGCTCCTGCATCTCCTCTGGGGTAGTGGAAACAGATATAAAATATAGCCTAACTTGGAGCGAGATCTGTCAGCATAATTTTTACAACATTGCATTTGAAATCGGTTCAGTACTTCCTAAGATTGCATAGAAATAACAATTTAGAACGTTTTTTACAACGCTTTTTGCGCATTTTGACTCCCTTTTAAATTTCGATTTTTTTAGGAAATGCCCTTAGCCATCATTGATATCTTATAACTAACTACCATTCCAAATTTCACGATTCTAGGCCCTTCCGTAACGCAAAAGCCGCAATTTAGAACGTTTTTCTACTGCACCCCTTTTGGGGTAGTGGCACCGTCATAAAACATAGCCTATGTTGGAGCAAAGGTTGTCACCATCATTTTGCGCCATTATTTTTTAGATCGGTTTGGTATTTCCTGAGATTGTGTAGAAACCACCATTAGAACGTTTTTTAGAACGCTTTTCGCGCATTTTCACCCCTTTCAAATTTCGAATTGTTTAAGAACTGTTCTTAAAAATCCTTTATATCTAATAAGTAGCTAATATTTCAAATTTCATATTTCTAGGCCCTTCGGTAACGCAAAAATCGCATTTTTAGAACGTTTTTTGCTCCTGCACTCCCTTTCGTGTAGTGGCACCGACATAAAACATAGCCTATGTTGGAGCAAGTGTTGTCACCGTCATTTTGACACCATTATTTTTTAAATCGGTTTGGCATTTCCTGAGATTGTGTAGAAATCACCATTTAGAACGTTTTTTAGAACGATTTTCGCGCATTTTAACCCCTTTCAAATTTCGAATTGTTTAAGAACTGTTCTTAAAAATCCTTTATATCTAATAAGTAGCTAATATTTCAAATTTCATATTTCTAGGCCCTTCGGTAAAAAAAAATCACATTTTTAGAACGTTTTTTGCTCCTGCACCCCCTTTCGCGCAGTGGCACCGACATAAAAGATAGCCTATGTTGGAGCAAGTGTTGTCACCGCCATTTTGACACCATTATTTTTTAAATCGGTTTGGTATTTCCTGAGATTGTGTAGAAATCACCATTTAGAACGATTTTTAGAACGATTTTCGCGCATTTTCACCCCTTTCAAATTTCGAATTGTTTAAGAACTGTTCTTACACATCATTTATATCTTATAAGTAACTAATATTTCAAATTTCATATTTCTAGGCCCTTCAGTAACACATAATTCGCATTTTTAGAACGTTTTTTGCTCCTGCACCCCCTTTGGGGTAGTGACACCGACATAAAACATAGCCTATCTTGGAGCAAGCGTTGTCACCATCATTAAAACACCAATATTTTTTAAATCGGTTTGGTATTTCCTGATATTGTGTAGAAACTACCATTTAGAACGTTTTTTAGAACGCTTTCTGTGTATTTTCACCCCTTTTACATTTCGAATTGTTTAAGAACTGTTCTTACACATCATTTATATCTTATAAGTAACTAATATTTCAAATTTCATATTTCTAGGCTCTTCAGTAACACATAATTCGCATTTTTAGAACGTTTTTTGCTCCTGCACCCCCTTTGCGGTAGTGACACCGACATAAAACATAGCCTATCTTGGAGCAAGCGTTGTCACCATCATTTTGACACCAATATTTTTTAAATCGGTTTGGTATTTCCTGAGATTGTGTGGAAACTACCATTTAGAACGTTTTTTAGAACGCTTTCTGTGCATTTTCACCCCTTTTACATTTCGAATTGTTTAAGAACTGTTCTGACACATCATTTATATCTTATAAGTAACTAATATTTCAAATTTCATATTTCTAGGCCCTTCAGTAACACATAATTCGCATTTTTAGAACGTTTTTTGCTCCTACACCCCCTTTGGGGTAGTGACACCGACATAAAACATAGCCTATCTTGGAGCAAGCGTTGTCACCTTCATTTTGGCACCAATATTTTTTAAATCGGTTTGGTATTTCCTGAGATTGTGTGGAAACTACCATTTAGAACGTTTTTTAGAACGCTTTTTGTGCATTTTCACCCCTTTTAAATTTCGAATTGTTTAAGAACTGTTCTTAGACATCATTTATATCTTATAAGTAACTAATACTCAAAATTTCATATTTCTAGGCCCTTCAGTAACGCTAAAATCGCATTTTTAGAACGTTTTTTGCTCCTACACCCCCTTTGGGGTAGTGGCACCGACATAAGATATAGCCTATGTTCTAAGTTGGACTCACACCATCATTTTGATACCTTTACTTTTGGGATCGGTTCGGTAGTTCCAGAGCTTACCTCCGACAAATAAACAATTTTTTCCTCTTTATAATAGGAAGTATAGATGACAATTATGCATAATCTGCTTAGGTTGACGTCGATTTCACAAATACAAAAATCTGTCAGTTGAATTTCAATTTTTATTGACTTATAAAAACAAAAGTACACGTGTTATCCTTTTTTTTTAAATTATTGTACTGCTTTTTAGGGAGTGGCAACACGAAATAGATTATTAAATTAGAAAATTAGAAAATGAAAAGGAGAGATTTCTATAATTTTATGGGGACATTATAAAAGACAATTTCGATTTTCTCATCGACCGTCAAACATACAAAGATGAAAAAAACACCTCTTCTAAGTTTTAACAAGAGGATCAAAATAAAACAAAAACGAAGTTAATCCACCCACTGGAACGTTAGCTACGCTTTGTTGAATTTTTTGTCTTCATTTTTTCGTTTAAGATTAAATAAAAAACTACTGAAAGCTACAGTAATTTTTTAAATGCTATCAGTTTATTCGTCTCATCGAGTTCTATCTTTCAAAAGAAAAGACATTGTCGTATGTCAACTGGTTCGCCAGAAATTTAAGAAAGTCATTTGCATTTTCTATTTCTTAATCATATTATAGCTTAACACTGCCGCGTTTGCTATGATAAATGTAGGCAAAATATATAATTATGCATATTATTCTACTAGAAATACTCATATTTAGTTCTTTTACATTTTATCAAATAAATACAACAAAAAATAAGCTTAATTTTTTTTAGTATTTTTCCAGTTCATTTTGCAACATTTTAAAGTAATTTTACCAGAAAAATTGAGAAAACAAAAATTCAGGCACAAATGGGTTAAATTACACTCCTCGTTTCATTCACAGCAGTTAAGTAGTTTTTTAATCATTATAATCCAGGTTTTATTTATAGTGAAAAAAATAAGAAAAGATTTAGAAATGTAAAGTATTGGTCTTCAACAAAATCTAAGAAAACGGAAAATGCAAATTTTGTTCAAAAATACCATTCTAAACGTAGTCATATATCTTAAGCATTAAAAAATATAGATTAATAAAAATGATATTTTTGTGAAAACAATTGAGTCACGAACTATGTTAAAAAGTGTTAAATCGTTCTGTGTTTCTGTAAGAACCACTATTACAACGCAGGAAATAATAATTCGATTACAAAATTAGTGGTCGCTAATCAATAGTGACAGTCTCTTATCCTACACAGGCTATATTTTATGCCGGCGGCAACACCACCTTAAGTTGGCAGGAACAACAAACAGAAAGCCTTTAGGGACTTTCTAAATTACGTTTTCTATGGAATATTTGGAAATACCAAACCGATTTCAATATTAATGTTAGCAAATTAATGGTGAGTCTCTCTTTCAAAATAGGCAATTCAAGTTAGTGCTACTACCACCAGAGAGGTGACAAACCGTTAGACAAGAACCTTGTAATTTTACATGATAGTTGATTTAATATTTAAATGAGTACTAAGAATGGTTTAAAAAAAAACTAAAGTTCAAAATGTACTGAAATGTGAGGTTGAAATGACCATAAAATCTTCAAAATACTTTCTAAATTATCATTTATTTAGAATTAACTTTAGTTCTTCTTTCATATTTCTCATTTAGTTCTTCTCTCATATCAGCTATTAATTCTATTCTCATTTTTACCTAACGTAGTGTAATAATGAAGTTTAGTCAAATTGTGGCTTAATTAGTAATTTTTGAATTATTCCAAAAAGTGTAATTTATTTTAATAAAATTTAGGCATACAAATATCACTCGGCATATTTCAAGTATTATGCGAGCAAAGTCGCAGGTTTTGTTAGTATGGTATAATACTGAGAATGCTGATTTTCACTGTATCCAAAACAAATTCCTCGTTTCAAATCTCACGTAAAAGGTAGTTTTTCATAGCGAAAATATGAATTTGCAAATACAACGCTATGTGGAGAATTTAGAGGACATTCATCAATAGGTGCATACTTAACATTTATGTGAAAACACTTTGGGTTATGCTATTTATTTATTTATATATTTATGCCTATTTGGAGCAGGATCACCAGATCGCTAGGATCCGGTGTAGATCCTACTTACTCCACCCGGTAAGTTCCCCGGAATGCAGGGATTCATTACAAAAACTTCCAGTCCTCAGACCGAAAAGGCACGTAATAAAACAACAACTAGAGGTCAAAACCCTTTCGCTACAGACATCGGTGATTTGACGCTGGAAAAGTCTATTGATAAAAAAAAAAAAAAAAAAAAAAAAAAAAAAAAAAAAAAAAAAAAAGGGATCATGATTAAGGACCACACCGCCACAATGGTAAGCGCGCTGGAGGCCTGCTCCTTTGCCACAAAGTGCGATAGGACTGCTAGAGCTCCACAAATGCTCTAACACGACTACGGGCATGTCTCAAGAGTGCAAATGCAGAATAGCTAGGGGGTAAGATTTGTCAGATACATCAGGAAGCAAAAATTTTCTGCCAAAAGGCAGAGTAGTGTTGGCCGGGATAAGATATTTTTGAGCCATGTATCGGTGCGGGAGTTTGGGTACCTAAGGTACCAGGCCTCTGTGAGTGTGCAGAAGAAATAATAATAGTCTGGGGCACAGGCTTGCTAAACATTTATTTAAAAGCCTTAGCGCCGAAGTCCGAAAAAATTCTGTACTTTTTTTATTTAATAAATGACCGGCGCATAATTTGAATTACCTTTAGTTCAATTTCGTCTCACTCGGAGAATTACAATGCAATCCAGAGATGTTTAACTTGTTTGTTTATTTTTCTTTAACTATGTTCATTTAAAATAAATAAAATGACAACATACCAATAGATTTATATTGTCAAAATATTACATGGTATAAATATTTAAATTAAATTTATTATCAGTTTTTAATTGAATATGCTGTAATATACAGGGTGTCTACAAATTAGGCAAAAGGAAAATGATAAGGACAAATAGAATGATTTATTGAATGGAATTGGCAAGAAAAAAATAAAGTACACATTGTTGTAATATAGAAAAATAGTTTAGGCTTACCATTTTCACAAATGTTCGATGTGACTCCCTGTCGTGACTCATCGGTAAATCATTTCCTGCCACAGATTTTTCAGCGTGTTTCCGTCGATCAAATTAGTTGCAGAGGAGATTCTTGATTTTATTTCAGGAATGGGTGCAGGAAGTGGCGACTTTTAAACTCGATCCTTTACAAAACCCTATACACAGAAATCAAGCGGTGAAAGATCCGGTGATCGTGGTGGCCATTGAATAACACCTCTGCTCGCTAATCGATAGCGTCAGTTATGACACCTAACGCCATCTATTAATAAACATGGACATTATTGCTACTAGTCAGAATTTCAACAAGTTAATTTCATTTAATATTTCGGAAGATCTTAACTTACGAAATTGCCTAACTAATTTTTAAACACCACGTATATGCATTTTATATAAAATAAGAATAATGATATAAACCTTCTTACGAAATTTTCAAGATATATAAGGTTAATATTTCTTTTGCAAAGAAAACATTTTTTTATACAAAGTAATATTTTCACAGAGAAAAATTACAAATTGTAAACTTCTAACTAACGGTACTTCATCTTAAAAAGTAGAGTGTCAAACAAGTGTTGGGAAATTCTACGCCATATAAGTCATTCGCTATCTCGTTTGAACGTGCTCAAAAATGATGTAATTCATTCACTACAAAATATATATAGGACTGGAGAACTCTATAATGACAGATAAAAAGTAGAGTTCATTTATTCGGAAGAAAAAATATGTAGTTCATAAATCATTCAAAGAACTTTAGCTAAGGGAAAAGAAAGGCAAGACATGAAATATGAAATTGCATTGACAGGAATAAATTTCAAGAAGATATATATATATATATATATAAGTAGAATGCTCAGAAAGATTATATATATATATATTATAAAATATTTACATCCTAAGTGTTTTAATAAACGAACTTTTCGAGAAATAATTATACAAATTCTGCTATAAAAGAAAAATGCAACTTGTTTTTAATTATTGAAATAAAAAATAGCTGCAAAAGCAGTAGTATTAATAATTTAAAAATATAATCTTAGTATTTAATTTCGTATGAATGATAATTAAGTTCATGTAATTATATTATTTTCTATTATATTATATATAATAGAAAAACCACAGCCATAGCAAGCTTAAATCAAGAAGAAAACATCCAAGTAATTTTCAGTGAAGGTAAGATAATTTTTCCCTCCAGTCTGGCATTGTCCTTCCATTATAAGATAAACCGTACTGATTGTAACCAGCTAAAATTCAGTATGTAACGACGCAGCATCATTTAACTTACCAAAATTATGTCTCGAGATACTCAATGGTTACGTAATAAAAATAAACATCCAAATACCATAAAACAATAATGTTCATTACATGCAAATTTGAATGATGGTGTTTAACAAACCGCACAATTTTAGAATATTTTTATTTATTTGTTTTGAAAATTTCTCCGGTAGATTCGAAACATGTAAACAATTGAATAAACCTAACTGTTTTAAGATCCATTTCCACCTTTTAGCAATTAAAATTAGTATATCATACAATTACTTTCAATAAAGTGAAAGCATTATTAAAACCTTGCAGGGTTTCCGTTCAGCTTTGAATATACTGAATGCATTAAACGATTAAGATAAAAACGAAGAAAATTAACCTCGGTTAGTGACGTATAAATGCTAAATACAAGTGAACATGACTTCGGTGGATCAATCTTTCAAATAAGTTTGTTTTATATAGTATTAACTCCATGTGGGCACTCATAAAATGCAATATATCTGGGAGCACGGCAGTGCGTCCGCCAAATTCGCACAAGCCGTAAGCTACCTTTTCCTGAACCATTTCGGCATACTTTTCACCCCCTCATAACTCCGGTTTAGAGAGAGATATAAAAAATTTTCTTTTATACACATGTTCGTATGGTCAAACTGAACTAAAGTTCCACGATTTCATGTTTCTATATTTAGTAGTTTTCGAAATATTAAATTCCGAAAAAGCGCTTTTTTGTCACTGACTCACTTCGCATCATCAAATAACTAAGGTACTTCTAAAAGTCGTAGAATCATGAAATTTCACAAGTAAGTCGGGTTTGTAGCACAATTAACCAGAAAAATCTGAAAACACAGAATTTCCGCCTCTAAACCCTTCAAACAGGGGGTGTTCATTTGGCCGTAAACAGATCCTTAACACATTCAATTGTGCCAATGTTGGTCGCCAAAACCCGATTACAGAGTTTTGAAGAGAATCACGTGATTTCAACCAGAATAACATTTTATATATATGCTTTTCCAAAGATGTTTGTTAAGTAGAGAAAATGAATATACCTAAAAAATTTAATCAGTATAGGTTATGATATATTTACGATATTAAAACAATAAAACATTTAACAAAATATAAACCGCAATTCGGTACGTTTCCGATATAGTAGCCTTGGCGAAATACAGAAAATAGCCTTGACGAGAAAAGAAATTTGATAATAACGTATTTTCTGGCAACCTATTTACTGCGTCATATACACAAGCAATTTTTTCCATATGTATACAATTTATTTAATGTAAGGAACCCGTTTTTTTATTTTTATATACCAACATAAATAATTTGTATATAAAAAATAATATTTTATACATGTATAAATAAAATGTTTATATGTATATAAATACCATAAATAACATAAAAGTTCAACAGGTTTGTTTTCATAGTTTTTTATATCATTTGGCAACATATCTCAGTTTCTGAAGTCCGTATTGCGCCAAGATTTAAAAAAAATGCAAAGGTCCCTATAGTGGAAAAATATCCTAATTCCATATGAAAATTTAAAAATCTCCTTTGAATTAAATGAAATGTGTAACTAATAAATTGTCTTTAACGATGTGCGACAGATGCGGCGTCCGAAGTCCGCTTCTAATGTTATTATATTGTATTATTAGCCTACTTACTGTTGATTTATTGTTAATTTCTGTAATTGTAAAATCTGTAAAAGAAAGATTATAGTTATAGATAAGGTATGTTGGTCGCCAAAACTCGATTACAGAAAATTAGTCTGAGTTATAAAGGTGTTACATGTTTTCAAGCTGAATGAATTTTTATATATTTTTACAAAAATCTTAATAAGGCAAATCATTCAGTTTATCTGTCCATCTTTCTATCTTTTACTTCCTTAAAACAAATCTGGTAATTGTTAGTTATCCCGTCGACCAAATTACTGTCGCCAAATTGTAAGATTAAATGCCAATAACGATTGATCGTAAATGCCACATTCACTTGACTAACACGTGTTTACATCATCAAGTGATTTTTATTTCGACGTTTTATTAGTATTTTTATTAATGTTATACTACTTTAATTGTTCTTTCATTATTTAAAATAAAAATTTATGTTAATTTGTACAATTTTGCGAGTGGTTTGGCAATTTATATAATTTGGTGAAATTGGTCGACTGGATAACTAACAAGTACCACAAATTTTATTAAAGACCGGGAGGCGTCTGCATAGATCATCACCTCATCGAGTTGACGGCTGAAATTTTAGGATTAGTTAAATATCGATTAGCGTATTGAAATGTAACTGGTCTGCCAAGTCATATCTTTCTGGAAACCACCTACAGACCCGATTTTACGGGTTAATTGGTGGATTTTCCATTGTGTTTTCCTGCACCCATTCCTCCATGTTTCCAAACTTTTGGATGCAGGAAAATAGAATAGTAAACCTATCAGTTAACCACTAAAATTAGGTCTTCAGGTGGTTTCTATTAAGATATGACTTAACAGACTAGTTCCATTTAAATATGCTAATCTAGTTTTAACTAATCCTAAAATTTCAGCTGTAAACTCGGTGAGGTGATGGTTTGTGCAGACGCCTCCCGGTCTATTATAAATGTCGGAATTCTAATCTCAATAGCACTCTGGTCAATCTGGCAATTATCCCTACTATTTATGGAACACTATTCCTTTAAGTGCGTTTTAGTGATGATAATGAACTTTTGCATATGCATATAATACGTAATACATTTGATTCATATATATTATAGGTATGTGTATAATACATAATACATATGCATCATTATGACGTCAGAATAAACATAACATTTTTCGTCGCCAGATTTGAGAATTGACATGGTATATTATCAATTTTGGCGACACTGCGAATATTTGACGCTAGTGGCTATTTTTCAATGAGTTAATCATTAATGCGAGCCATCTATTTTTATTTTTCCGCATATCATCTGAATAGTTAAATGATATAACGTACTAATATTTCCAAAGTGCTAATAGTTTCCTCACTGCCCAAAACCTCTGCTATTCTTATTATATTGTACTGTTATTATACTTACTGTGACTATGTTGTTAATCTTTATACCGCTAAAACTTCTGTATAATATACAGAGAATTTACGGAAACTATTAAAGCATTGAAATTGCCAGTTCTCCTTATGATTATTATAATTCTATAATATGTAACCTGTTAATCGATATGTGCGTTAGAATGAATCTTCTATAATCCGGTTCCTCGCATTTTAGTTTTCAGGTTTCGAATAAATTAGCTAAAATCTTAAAACCATGGCACATTGACTAATTCTTCAACAGGATCAGGTGAGAAGAATGATAGATTTTCAAATGGATCATGGCAGTGAGCCGGTAGACCTTCTATTCTTCCGTAATCGAGTCTATTGAAAAGGTTAACGTGAAACAAAATGATATTAGCATCCATATAGTTTAATGCAAATGCAGATATTGTCAAAGGATTTCATAAGAACCATTTCACTTGTACCCATTCGTATCAGTTAAAATACAACAATTGGCAGTGAGCCCAATTAGAAAATATTACTTAATAGGATTAAAAATTTCCGCATTAGAGAACGAATCGCAACTGCTAAGGAAGCATGCATAAGTGAGTTAAGAGATATTTGTCACGAAAGAGGAAATACATAACAACACAAAATATATGATGTGCTTCCATGATCGTAAAGAGTTCTTGATTTCTCTATCAAAAGCTTCCAACTTTGCGAAAGATTGGGGGAGTAAATTAAATTATGAATAACAGTAACATGATGCAACGTTTAACATGGAATTAATACGATAAATACTGCTTGCTAGAGGCGGCTAGTACTTTAATATAAAAAGAAATAAAGTATAAATTTGTAAAACTCAATAAAATAAATTTAGGTATTTTTATGTTAGCCGGGCGCAAGTGGCAAATCGCCAAATACTGTTCCCAACTCCATTGTTTATATTGCATTCATTTCAATTAGAGATATATACTTTTCAGTCATCTCATTTAAAATAGATGAATTTCCCTCATTTTATTTAATAGAATATTTAACATAGAAATAAATAAATAAATAAATAAGAAATAATAACATAAACCAAAATATTTTATTTGAAAATCAAAGGATTGTTTCTAATTTACACATGTGAAAAATGAAAACTGCTATTGGCGAAAAAACAAAAGGCTAATGAGGAGATTTGCTCCACGCTAATATAAAAGTACCGAAATTTAAGTTTCTTCATATAAATATGGTTTAGAATAACAAGCTTGAAAAAACATACAAAAAGTAGTGATATCCCAACAAATCGGTTTCGGTAAAAAAAAAAAAAAAAAAAAAAAAAAAAAAAAAAAAAAGCGCCAAGTTCTCCTTAATGTTTCGGCCAGAAAAAGTAGTGATATCTGAAGTTCGCACAAGTTAAAAGCCAAACATCCCAAATCTTTCATTGGAAATGGCTTCCTGCGACTTGGCCGTTAAAGCCTTCGAGAGATTTTTTCAAAATTTAAAATATGTACAAATGAGCTACATGCCAACTACTATTGATTATTATTTGATTATTTTAGGCATTTTGTGGCACAGAGTACAGAAAAAAAAATACACATTTGAAAAAAGCATTTAAACAACTTCAGTCTATTTAAATGCTTAGAAGTTAAAAATAATAAACTACTTGTATTCAGGAGATTATATCACTAATTGCTAAAACATAATTAGTATCAGCTTTTAACAGTTTATAAATCGAATACCTCTTAATGTATGCAAACAAACTATAATAAATGTTCAAACGAAAAAAATCTCTTTCGTCAATACACAAGATTTCAATATTATACAATAAAATATAATGTAACATATTGTGAGATTTGAAGTAAGTAAATTTTGTTTTATTTCTTGGGTTTTACGTTAATGACTTTAGCTTTAGACCGTACAGAATGGCAATACATATCGCGATACATTTGTTTACATTCAAATTCGCGAAAAAAATTAAATTTTTAATGCGTAAAAGTTCAGATGAAAACTTTTAAACAATTGTAAAATAAAATGAATGATGAATTATATGAATATGACGACACAGCAGTAATAATAAAAAGACTAGAATTATTAAAGAGAATAAATTAAACAAAATTCACGCATCTAAACTTTTAACAATAATCCATTGTCCTATTACTAGATGTAAGTTTTCAAAAGATTTTGAATGTCACTATGCTTATTCAGGATCAAAATCAATATGATTCAAATATCTGTAATAATATATATACTCAGGGCTTAGTTTCTAGCAAAAAAAAAAAAAAAAAAAAAAAAAAAAAAAAAAAAAAATGTACCGGAGCTCTAATATTCTGCCGTAATAACAACAAAGCGTATACCCCCCCCCCTCCCCCCACACACGCATATTTATATTTCATATACTATTTGTAAATTTTAAAGCAATTTCGTCTTTCTAAAAAGGAAATTTTATATATTGGACACATCTTTAGGATTAATATATAATGAATTCTACTAAATGAACAGAGCAAAAACATTAAAATCAGGAGTGGGGAATTTTCAGAAAATCCTACTCGTCACGGACTTCCTTGTATTGGTGCGTAGTATTTATAAACTCTGGTCTGTTCTGACTAATATTTAAATATTCACTAAAATTAAAGAAGTACTGGAGCTGCGCTCCTGTGATATTCCGAGCAAATTAAGCACCGCGCGGAGCTAGAAAGTTAATCAGAGAGAATATTTTAAAAACACGAACAAAAAGCAGCAAGTAAAAACGGCAGAAACAGTTGCGACTAATTCTGACATTCCTCATCGCCGCGCCGTTCTGAAACCATAAAAAAAAACCCTACACAGGACACACTATGTCGCATACGTAAGTGCTTTGGTAGGAAAGAAAGCAAAAGATTTAAGATGGGAGGGAAAGAAATAAAAATCTAGGCTTTTTTTTTTAGAAACACTATTTCCGCTGAACTCCGGAGTGAGTGCCGGTGAATTCAGATCAATATTTAACTTTCCACTAAAAACAAAGACGTAGCGGATCTGAGAATCAAACAGAATATATTAACGATAATATCCAACGCAAATTAAGCACTGCTTATAGGCTAAAATACTTCAAACCTACATTAATTTTCATCTTAAATTTCTGCTTCATTTTATTAATCAGAGTAACACGAACATAATATTTAATAAAATAAATATTATCGTTATTCTGTTTGCGAATCCCCGGATTAGCTAGATACGAAGTACATGTCGCTACATCAGCAGCCGATGTACAACAAAACTATGAAAAATCGAGAAAATCGCACAAAAATCGTTTGTCACAGCGTCCCCCTTCCAGGGTTACACATCCATTTTCAACTGGGATCTGGCTTCAATAGTCAAAAATATACGTATGAAGTTTGGTTCAAATCTATGCCTAACTTTGTATGCCTTCCGGTGAAACAGTAATGAAAATGGCACAAAAATCGCTATTACAGCACCCCCTCCCGGCGGAATATCCCCAAATTTAACCTGGACTTGCTGGACATAATAAAAAATACATAACTTCGTATACTTTCCGATGATATAATAAGACATACATGTAAACGGACAGACAGATATTTTGTAAAAACATGTTTTTCGGGATCTCTGACCTTTAAAACATGTAAATCCGTCGTAAACTGGAAGTCGAACAAAAATTCGACTACAATACTTTCTTCTGTTATAGATAAAAGAAAGTAAAAAAAAAAAGATAATGCTAAAGCAAATATTTTAATAGAGGAATTTTTTTTTAAAAGGTAAAAAAAAAAAAAAAAAATCCCAATAACAAAAGAAAATTTTTAAATTTTTTATGCAATTTTTGACTTAAATTTTGCGGTGATTTTCCATATGTATAAAAGGAATCCGGCTTTTTTTTTTTAGTCCACTATAGTATTAAATCTTGTCATTTTTTCAATAAAATTTATTTGGAGTTCGGGCAGAGATTTTCGGTTTTTTCTCGAATTTTTTATGTGATTTTTAGAATTTTGTGATTTGTAAAAGGAACTCGGTTACCAACTTTTAGCCGAATATAATAAATTTCCTCCTCTGCGAGTTTTGAACTTTTTTTTCCCACTTCATGGCGATTTGTCTGCATTTGTGAAAAAAATCTGGTTTTAATCTTTTAGTCTAATATTGTAAATGCTGTCCTCTTTTCTTTTTTTACTTTCATTAAAGTTTATTCTGAATTTCTCGCGATTCTTTTATGCAATTTTTTTTTTAGCTTTTCGCGTTCTGCAAAAGTTTCTTGACTTTCGTAAAAGGAATTAGGTTTTGAAATTTTAGCTTAATATAGTAAATTTTGTCCTTTGCGATTTTAGTGGTTTTTTCTCTTTTTTGCGATTTTCCAGAATAATAATCGCCAGTTATCAAAATGACAAGATTTTGAAGAATTACGAATTTCGACGCCCGGATTTGAGACTCTGTACTGCATTGTTAAATCTGTATATGTGTTCTCCGAAAGTTATTATAACACGTTGATACAGTGCATTCCCTAGGGTTTTTTTTCAAAAAGGCTGTTAAAATAATTCACAGACAAAAAATTCCAACGCAAAACAGCATAAAGAATACTATTGAAACGAGCGAAGCGAGGCGAATTTGACCGCCACATGACGTAATGCGCGAGCAGTTAAGAAATCTTTACAGTTGGCGCATCGCACGAATGGTACCCCCCTGACATTTTCAAATCGCATTTAATTTAATTTATACAAATTTTTTTATTATTTTTTCCTCTTTTAGATTTTAGATTATTTTGAAAATTTACTTTCATCAGCCGCTCACCATTTTTTAGGTGCGTTCGTAATTATATAAATAGTTAACACCTACAATCGTCGTCTGGGCCGTCCGTCTGCCTGTCTGTCTACCCGCATTTAATAGCGCAATAACTACCCAACCTAATGGTTTGAAATTTAAAATATATAATCGTTTCAGGATTTCGTCGAGTAATTTCAAAGAGTATGAAAAGCTGATGTATAGTTCAGTTACAGAAAGAGTCAAAAGTATTCCGTTGCATTACGGCCAAAGAAAAAAGAAGTTTCAAGTCCGTTTGAATGGTGTTACACACTTTCGAACATATTGAATTGATATGCATTCATGAAGAGCATTAAAATATACATTATGTAGAAAATTCGGTACAAAGATTATTTATTATTCATTTGCAGGGCCACGCAAAAGAATTCTATTACATAATGGAATAGGAAAAACATCGTTTTGGCGTATTTTACTTATGTTAAGCTATTTCACATGTAATGACATTGATATACGTTGCTGAAGTTTACTACAAGTTACTTCCTGTATAACAGAAAGTTTATAGTATTTACAGGAACGCATAAAATATTCCGACACTATAATGTAGGCGAAATACTGTATATTAACGATGATTGCTGTAAGTACAGTTTTAGTTGTACTATGAGTTTTTAAGTTTAACTAAATTTTTGCATATTAACATGTGTATAAATGCTGTATATACAGCATTACACAAAATAATTTGTTAAAGTAACTCAGTATGAAAGAAAGTAGCTTAAATGTGGTTTTTAAATCAGTTATGCATTTTTTACGCTGATCTACATTTAGTATACTAAGATATGTTTGTAGAATAAGTAATATACATGGCCACGCAAAAAATACATAACCGTCTATGGATGCTAATCTCAGGTAATGTGATTTGAGTAGTTTTAAGTGTGTTTTAGTTTTAATTAAATTTTAGCTAAATAGTGGCGTGTATATAAAGGTAGTAAGATAAATACAGAGCTGTACAAAATTATTCAAGTATGCTTCGGTCTATTGGTATAAACTGCTGAAAGTGAAATTTTAAACTATTATGCGTTTTTAACACTTTCCAACATAGTTGAAAAGTGTTTATGAATACTGTTTGTCTGTCTGTCTATCTGTCCGAACTCTAACTTCAATTAACATAATTTGATTGGTCTGTAATTATTAAATGTTGTTGAGATTTAATATACAATGTTCTGCATAGAAAACAAAGTATGTAGCGTTCATAGTGTATTTACAGAAACACTGAAAAATTTTCCATTACATTACGGTCAATGGGTAAATGTTCTAATTACATAAGTAGTAGCACTAGTCGTAGTCTGATCCGCCCGACTGTTCGCATATAACAGCGCAAAAACTACGCAGTCGAATGGTTTGAAATTTACTACTAAGGGGCTCAACCACCATTGCGAGACACGCCTGCCAAACTTCCTTCAAACTTTGCAGCCTCTGAAATTATAATAATGTGCCCTGTTTAAAGCATATTACCAGGTTACGTAAGACTGAATGATATTACCCCCATATCGGCGGCTATATTTTATAAAAGGGTTGCCATACTTCTTCGTTTGAATGGTACATTTTTGTTTTGTTGGGTATTTTTGTTTTGTTTTGTTTGAATGGAGTTTTTCTGTTTCCATGGCCTCATCCATCATGGTCGTAAGAAATGGTGACTGCGGGATTGATAAGTAAGATTAATTACACAATTGAAAACCAGCTTGTATAAAATGGTACGTTAAAAATATCGCTATCTTTCTGACTTTTAAAAATACACTATGGACAATATTCTTCGTTTAGGTTTGAGGTAAAAAAAAAAAAAACTCCATCTGCTTGGGAATAGCTTTCGGAACCATGGTATTGAAAACTATTGTGTTTGCGCTTATATTACATATTTTGATTGAGATTTGGAAATTTTCGGGAAGAATTATAGCTTATTCATGAATTTTATTTTCTATATTTTGATGCACCATCATACATGTTATTTTTATATTGCATATTGTTTATATTAATTGAAAAGAATATCAGAATTTTCTAATTTGTATTTAACTAATTTTTATTTAAAGTACTTTGAGCATACTTTTTCCTGTATTTGTGCTGCATCAAGTGATGTAATATACAAATAAATTTGCTAGCCGCACTACTTTTATACCACGTGACGTCACATTAAAATTTTCCAGAACGAAACTCTTTTTAAATGTGTCATTTTAAAATATGACGTAATTTTCGCTATTAAATGCATTTCTCATATTTTTTTCTGTTTTTATTTTTTTTCTCTCTTTTAAGATTCACGGGTATATTCATTATTTATTTAAAAGTGTGTAGCCTCCATGCACTTGTACAAACTCGTTATTATTTTTATTGAAATTTAATTCATCTTGTTGTAAAGGAACACACACACACACACACACACAAAAAAAAAACAAAAAAAAACAATATATTTGGAATTGATGTCTCGCATAGATATATTTTTAATTTTTAACTGTTCGTCATCATTTTCATTTGTCCATTTTATATACGATGTAATTACTCCCATATACTAATTTTAACGCATATTAATTAATTTATCATTTTAAAGTTTTCTTTCTCGGCTTAATATCCATGTGAAAATAGTTCTGTTGTTAGAAAGGGAGTAATATTAATTGTCCTACCTCAGAAATGACGAAAAACGTTAAACAATTAATTTCGAAATCTGAAATAAAAGTCTCGTAAATATATTTTTAATTCAAACTATTTGGCAGTATATACTTGACCATTTTAAATATGACGTAATTTACCGAATTTACTACTTTTAATGCATATTTTACTTTACATTTACATTACTTTACTTTTTATAATTTACTAGTTTAAAGTTTTCTTTCTCTTTTGTCAAGTCATTTCAAATTTTATTAAACTAGAATCAAAACTTATAATGACATTAATAAATGTTTTTTCTTTCTATTAAATCGTATCTTATGTAATTAATTTAATGATATCTCATGATAGGCAATGATTCTATGTTGCCATGGTGATTACGTCCTATATAAGATGGAGTTTTATGATTTTCTTATTACTGAATTTTAATATATATAATCGTAATAAATTTCGTAATCGTGCATTTCTTCACAAGAGTGCAATGGCTATTGAACCAAGATCTGAATAATTATAAAACTAGTTATAGTAAGAAAGCGCCTCATTTGTAAAGTTTGACGTACAATTTTCGGCTTGTTTCATATTAAGTTTATCTGCTAAATTTTTACTCATAAAATTCGAATTAGTACACACATTCAACAAACCACGTATTTCATAAAAATACCCTAATTCGCCATTCATCAAACAAACAAATGTTCTAACTAAAACCACTTTCAACTTATTAGACATATTACACGTTATTGAAAAAAATTGTTACGGTTATTACCTTAGAGAGGCTAGAATACTGAATTTAAAATATCCAAATTAGATTCGCTACCGCCCTTTTTTAAATTACTCATTTCTGGTGAAATCATCTCCTGATTTCAGTTTTATTTATTTATTATTGTTGGGGAAAATGTAAGGTTGCATTATGTTTTTCTTTTTCTTTCTTTCTTTCTTTCTTAATAAAACAAGAAAATTCAGATTTTCAATCAATCACTTTTAAGGGTTTCTTCATCTGACGAAACCCTATTCGTCTAGCTCCTGTCTGTCTGTCTGTCACAGAGCCCGTTCTCACAAACTATATATGTTGGAGACTTGAAATTTTGCATACTTATAGATGAACACCTCACATCAAACGACAAATCCTAAAATTTTAAAAAAGGTCTTATATTTCACACTCTGTGCTCCAACTTGTGTATTTTAATCTTTTTGCTCTAACTGAGCCCCTAATTAAATTGTAGACTTGACATTTTGCATACTTAAAGCTGAACACATCACATCAAACGACAAAGCATAAAAATTTGAAAAAGTCTTATATTTAACCCTCTGGGCTCTAACTTGTGTATTTTAAACTTTTTGTTCTAACTGAGCCTCTAATTAAGTTTAAGACTTGAAATTTTGCATACTTATAGCTGAACACCTCACATCAAACGACAAATAATAACATTTTGAAAAAGTCGCATATTTAACACCCTGGGCTCTAACTTGTGTATTTTAATATTTTTGTTCTAACTGAGCCCCTAATTAAGTTTAAGACTTGAAATTTTGCATACTTATAGCTGAACACCTCACATCAAACGACAAATCATAAAATTTTGTGAAAGTCTTATATTTAACCCTCTGGGCTCTAACTTGTGTGTTTTAATATTTTTGTTCTAACTGAGCCTCTAATTAAGTTTAAGACTTGAAATTTTGCATACTTATAGTTGAACACTTCACATGAAACGACAAATCATAAAATTTTGAAAAAGTTTTATATCTAACCCTCTGGGCTCTAACTTGTGTATTTTAATCTTTTTGTTCTAACTGAGCCCCAATTTAATTTGAAGACTTGAAATTTTGCATACTTATAGCAGAACACTTGCAATCACACGAAAAATCGTAAAATTTTTAAAAAGTCTTATATTATTTACCCACCGGGCTCTACGTTGTGTATTTTAAGCAATTTTTCTAACCTCCCCCCTTTACACCCGGTGGGTACTTTTCTAACTTTTGCCGACACCACGTTGACCACTCTTTTATATTATGCGCAAAGCCTTACATATTTCAGTTCCACTTTTTACAGCCAGGGGGCGCTTACCTATTTCGGGTGCTATAGACACGATGCCCTCGACTAATATACTTACGGATAGGTTGTAAAACTGAGTTTCGTTCGGATAGAGGTTTGTGTAGAATAGAGTGCGCCCGCTGGTTGCGAAATGTGGAACTAACAGATTTTGCAAATAGATAAAGTGTTTTGAAAGGAATATTAAACGAAACCCTATGTGCGATCTGTGATCACACTTACCCACTTGTTAGGTAGCTTTCTTTACAAAAAAGTTACCTATTGCAGCCGTTCGGAGGAAAGCGATTTCAAAAAATTTTGGTATATTTTCATCGATCATGACCCCCAGACCCCGAAACCACCCTCCGTTCAATATATATATATATATATATATATATATATATATATATCTATATATCTGACCTATGTCACACTGTAACTCCCGTAATTATGAACCGATTTCGATGTAATTCGGTGTGTACATAGTACATACCAATGTCTCGACCGAGTTCGTTGGCCAGCTTCATCCGCCGTTTTGTTTCAAAATGGCGTCCATTTAAAATTTTTAAAAAAATTAAAACTTGAAATATGGTACCAAAAAATTAAAAATGGAAAAATATTTTTTTCTTATGTATTTGACCTTTATACAAAGATTCCGGAGCAGTTTTTGTTTCGTCTATATCTTAAAAAATGGCTGAGTTATAGCATTTTGGAGTTCTAGCGTGGCTGACATTTTGAAACGTCCTGAATTTTGTCACGCGATAAAAGGCGTATTTATGAACCTGTTTGGATGTAATTCAGTGTGTAAATAGTACATACCAATCTCTCGACCGAGTTCGTTGGCCAGCTTCATCCGCCATTTTGTTTCAAAATGGCGGCCATTTAAATTGTTTTTTAAATTTAAAATTTGAAATGTGGTACCAAAAAATTGAAAATGGAAAAATATTTTTTTCTTATGTATTTGACCTTAATACAAAGATTTCGGAGCAGTTTTTGTTTCGTCTATATCTTAAAACCCGTAAGGCATGGTGACGTCACGGCGACGTCGTTGTGAAGTCACACTGTGACTTTGTGACCGTCGATGTGACGTCACGTGACGTCGATGTGACGTCATAGTGACTAGAATGCGAGGTCGTTATGGCCGTTTTAGAGGTCGTTTGTGACGTCACATTGTGACCACTCTGTGAAGTCACGGTGTGACAAATTTGTGAAAAGTGTGTCATTTGTGACTATTTTGGCATTAACTTTGTGACGAACCTGTGACGAAAGCGACAATGCCTTGAAGTCACACTGTGACCAATTTGTGAAATATGTGTCATTTGTGACGAACTTGTCATAAACACTGTGATTTCAAATGAAAATCAAATTTCAAATTAATTGCTTAAAAGACGCAAATAGTGAAAATGATTCCATGCTGGGACTCGAACCCGGGCCATCAGTACAGTGCACTGACATTCTACCGACTAAATCACATGGAACGATACTCAGGCTGAAAAATTTCTCAATATTACATGTTGGCAGGGCTACAAACGCAGCACAAGATGGAATATTTAGCGTGAGCCACCAACATGATGCAAACACGAAACTTAATTAAATCCAGCATCGATTGAAATTATATTAATACTTGGAAATTTTTCCAGCGAGAACCATTCGCTTTGCATACAATATTTCAAATGAAAATCAAATTTCAAATTAATTGCTTAAAAGTCAATTTTAATTTGAATTGTTGTATGCAAGGCGAATGTTTCTCCCTGGAAAATTTTCCAATTATTAATATAGTTTCAATCGATGCTGGATTTAATTAAGTTTCGTGTTTACCCCATGTCGGTGGCTCACGATAAATATTCCATCTTGTGCTGCGTTTGTAGCCTTGCCAACATGTAATAGTGAGAAATTTTACAGGCTGGGCGTCGTTCCATGTGGTTTAGTCGGTAGAATGTCAGTGTGCTATACTGATGGCCCGGGTTCGAGTCCCGGCATGGAATCTTTTTCACTCCTTTGCGCCTTTTAAGCAATTAATTTGATATTTGATTTTCATTTGAAATATTGTATATAAGGCGAATGATTCTCTCTGGAAAAATTTCTAAGTATTAATACAGCGATGAATTTTAAAATAAACTTTTGCTGTAAATATAAAATCTTATCTTTTTACCGTACTTTTTAGCAAAATATCGCTATTTTGGAGTCCTATTCTTCTAAAACATTTTAAATTTTTCCACTTAAAAAACAATGCTTATCAACTGCCATATTTTTTTTATTAAGTTCTATGCTTGATATTGAGTTCAAGCTTGATATTTAGAATGTGTAAGTTTTTTTAATTTGTTGTTATTTGTCATTGCTTTATTAAATATGAACATGGAGACTAACGGATATTAATACAACTATTATTTATAGAGCGGCATGATAAGCGATATTTATTTAAATTTTTTATTCCCGTGTATATTGTATTTTGTGAATATGAGCTAAATAGATTTGGTATGTTTTATAGGAAAAGACTGATCTAGGAAATAGAAAAAAAAACGAGTAAGAAAAATCATGCGTTAAGCATAGATTATAAAATACTTTCCAACACTTTCTGAATGCTTTAACAAGACATCGTAATTTAGGGAAATGAAATAAATAAGATAACTAAGTAAACATTTCAGAAAACGCATAAAACATTTGAAAAACTGATTTCAACAGTTACCGTCCATAGCCAAATATGGTAAACGTCAATAACATCCAAAAATTTCAGAGCAATCCGAGTATATTTTCGAGAGATAGAGTGCGGACAGACTGCTAGACGGACAGACGGAGAGACAAACCGAAGTCATAAACACTTTTCAACTTATGTCCTATATTATGTATCCTGTATTATATGAACTTTTAAAAAATATATACTAAAGCAGTTTAATCTGTAACTTCCTATCAGGCATGAAAAACACTTTATTCCAATGCTTAAATATCATATTTTACTTTTTAGTGCCAATAATTACGCGTATCATAAACGTAGAAAATGAATTTACAATAGAAGAAAATTTAATTACCGATTCAGAATGTCTATAATTAAATGTTTGATTAAAATCACAAGCACAAAAATTCTTACATACAATTTTAAAAAATAAATATACCAATTTGAAAAACACTAAAAATAATAATTAGTATTTATAATTGTACTATTAAACAACAGCAAAATACAATAAATAAATTAAATGCACTATTAGATTTAACAATATCTCAAAAATATTTCCGTATGGTATAAGGAATTACTATTATTTTATAATTTTGGCAAATGTTAAATCTGAAAACATTGGTTTGAAGATTTAGGATTTTAAAAAATAATTTAAAATATTATTAGCACTAAAAGAAAATTCTTTCAAATGTTTCACTACTGTAATATGTAAAAATATATTTTCCCAGTATAATGTTAATTTCTAATCTGAAACAGTTTCGTAATCTCATGATAATCGAACATCATATTTAACCCCAAAATAATAATAACTATAAGTGTTAGTAATCAAAAAATAGTAAGAAGCCGATAAAATAATTCCAAATCATTGTCGTTCCATACATTTTCAATCTCAAGTAAGAGTAAATTAATGTTTATATTAATTCCAGTATAAACTTAAGCCTGAATCAGTCTCTGCGCAGATTTTTTTTTTTTTTTTCAAGCGATGGCAGATTAAGATATTTTTCTTTACAGTTATCGAATTGAAAAATATCGCTTCTGACATAAAGATCAGTCTCTTACAAATATAACATAAAACTATTTAACTCATAATATACAAATCAGGAACAAAATATTTAAATTAAATAACACTTACATATACGTTCCATTAATATCCGTGTATCCTAAAATGGTCATTTCCTTATCTTAAAGTGTTGTAGACTTGGTGATGTTCTAAAAACAGTGAACAATTTCCCGCGTCTTCTCATATTTATTTTTCTGTGGGCAGACGATTTTCAAGCAGATGTTCTGTTACAGATTATTTGTTTTTGTATACAAGAAATATTGAACTTGAATGCGCAGTAATTTTCTGAAAGTATCGTTAATTAAAATTTTGTATTTGAAGACATGTCCAATATATTTAACCTTTTCTTTTTATCCGTACCAAATAATTCAAGTTAAATGTATTGTAAAGTTCCTTTATTGTTTAAATTTTTAAAAGGTGTAAAAATAAATTTAATGGTATTAACGACCCTCCCCCCTTTTTTTCTTCTTCTTTTTTTTAAGTAAAGTTTGTTTTGCACAAATTTTGTATATTTCTTTTATTTTCGGAAAATGCTAATTTTATTTAAAAAGTCTGAAAGAAGTAGAATTTATGACTTGAATACAAATTATAAAAATATTCTAAAGCAAGAAATGCATAGATGACTAAACTCTGAAGACTCTTTCTACGTGCTCATTAAAAGGTGCAGATTTAACTGTAATAGAAAATTTTTAGTTTGAAACCACAGAAGTGTTTCGAATAATCCTGGTCGATAAAAAAAGTAAAAAAGAAAGAAATTTCCTCCCAGCAAACTAAATATGTAAAATGTATAAATTTAATAATCCTAATTCTAAATATATTATCCAAATGCTAGATAAAATTGAAATCATGAAAAAGTATACATTCACTGTCTTAGATATCAAATGGATAAAATATAGCCTGAAAATTTAGTTTATTAATGCTTGTATCGTGCACTTTATTTATTATGCCCCCCCCCCTTCTCCCCTTTAGTGACAGAATTTACCATTTGCTATCCACTAATATATTTTCATTCCTTATGCCGCTATAACTCGTGACTGCTTAAAATATTTCTCTTCATTTTCAAAGATTTTTGAAGTTCATATTTTTGTCACACTGTGACTTACAATATAGTGGTTTTTTTTGTCACATATGTGACGTGACTTACGTTACATAGCAGTGACATAACAGTGACGTCACATTTTTTTTAATTGCCAGAAAAATATAATTTTACAGTAAATAACATGTTTTAAAGAATTTTCGTAATTTTTTAAAGTTTTCTAAGAAGTTCACATCTCAGTCACAATGTGACATCACTGAGTGGTGGCATTTTGGTCACAGATGTGACGTGACCACAGTGACTTACAGTGACGTCACAATGACGTCACTGTGACCATGCATGCTATGAGGGAAAATGGCTGAGTTATAGCATTTTGAAGTTCTAGCGTGGCTGACATTTTGAAACGTCCTGAATTTTGTCACGCGATAAAAGGCGTATTTATGAACCGGTTTGGATGTAATTCAGTGTGTAAATAGTACATACCAATCTCTCGACCGAGTTCGTTGGCCAGCTTCATCCGCCATTTTGTTTCAAAATGGCGGCCATTTAAATTTTTTTTTTAATTTAAAATTTGAAATGTGGTACCAAAAAATTGAAAATGGAAAAATATTTTTTTCTTATGTATTTGACCTTTATACAAAGATTCCGGAGCAGTTTTTGTTTCGTCTATATCTTAAAAAATGGCTGAGTTATAGCATTTTGAAGTTCTAGCGTGGCTGACATTTTGAAACGTCCTGAATTTTGTCACACGATAAAAGGCGTATTTATGAACCGGTTTGGATGTAATTCAGTGTGTAAATAGTACATACCAATCTCTCGACCGAGTTCGTTGGCCAGCTTCATCCGCCATTTTGTTTCAAAATGGCGGCCATTTAAATTTTTTTTTAAATTTAAAATTTGAAATGTGGTACCAAAAAATTGAAAATGGAAAAATATTTTTTTCTTATGTATTTGACCTTAATACAAAGATTTCGGAGCAGTTTTTGTTTCGCCTATATCTTAAAAAATGGCTGAGTTATAGCATTTTAGGTAGCTTTCTTTACAAAAAGCTACCTATTGCAGCCGTTCGGAGGAAAGCGATTTCAAAAAATTTTGGTATATTTTCATCGATCATGACCCCCAGACCCCGAAACCACCCTCCGTTCAAAATTGATATATATATATATATATATATATATCAATATATATATATATATATATATATATCAATATATATATATATATATATATATATATATATATATATATATATATATATATATCAATATATATATATATATATATATATATATATATATATATATATATACATATATCTGACCTATGTCACACTGTAACTCTCGTATTTATGAACCGATTTGGATGTAATTCGGTGTGTACATAGTACATACCAATGTCTCGACCGAGTTCGTTGGCGAGCTTCATCCGCCATTTTGTTTCAAAATGGCGACCATTTAAAAATTTAAAAAAAAATTAAAATTTGAAATGTGGTACCAAAAAATTGAAAATGGAAAAATATTTTTTTCTTATGTATTTGACCTTTATACAAAGACTCCGTAGCAGTTTTTGTTTCGTCTATATCTTAAAAAATGGCTGAGTTATAGCATTTTGAATTTCCAGCGTGGCTGACATTTTGAAACGTCCTGAATTTTGTCACGCGATAAAAGGCGTATTTATGAACCGATTTGGATGTAACTTCGTTTATACATAGTACAGACCAATGTCTCGACAGAGTTCGTTGGCCAGCTGCATCCGCCATTTTGTTTAAAAATGGCAGCCATTTAAAATTTTAAGAAAAATTTAAATTTGAAATGTGGTACCAAAAAATTGAAAATTGAAAAAATATTTTTTCTTATGTGTTAGACCTCGATAAAAAGATTCGGGAGCAGTTTTTGTTTCGTCTATATCTTAAAAAATGGCTGAGTTATAACATTTTGAATTTCTATTGTGGCTGACATTTTAAAACGACCTGATTTTTGTCACGCGATAACAGGCGTATTTATGAACCGATTTGAATGTAACTTGGTCTGTACATAGTACACACCAATGTCTCGACCGAGTTCGTTGGCCAGCTTCATTCGCCATCTTGTTTCAAAAAGGTTGCCATTAAAAAAAATGTAATTTAAAATTTAAAATGAGGTATTAAAAAATTGGAAAATGAAAAAGATTTTTTTATGTGTTTGGCCTTGATACAAAGATTCTGGAGCAGTTTTTGTTTCTGAAAATTTGTTCTTTTGTTTATATCATAAAAAGTGGTTGAATTATAGCACTTTGAATTTCTATCATGGTTAACACTTTGAAACGATCTTGTATTTGTCTCGCGATACCACACGTATTCGCCTATTTCGATGGAAGAAGGCATGTGGATAGTATACATCAATATCTCGACCAAGTTCGCTGGCAAGCTTCATCAGCCATCTTGTTTCAAAATGGCGGCCATTAAATTAAAAAATATATGTATTTAAAGTGAGGTGCAAAAAAATTAGAAATTGAAAAAGGTTTCTTTCTTAAGTATTTGACCTTGATATAAGGATTCAGGAGCATTTTTTGTTTGTCTTTATCTTAAAAAATGGCTCAGATATAGCAGTTTCAATTTCTAACGTGGGTAACATTTTGAAAAATCTGATTTTTTGCCTGCGACAGCACTCGTATATATCAACCGATTCCGATGTGAGTGAGCATGTGCACAGCAATTACTAAGGTCTCGACCAAGTTCACTGGTTAGCCTCATCCACCATGTTGTCTTAAAATGGCAGGCACTTTAAGAAATCGCCGAATTTGGCAGCCAAATATAAGTTACTTTAAATAAAAGCAGCTTGGATAAAGCTGACTAATTTCGAGAAATTCTCATTCATAATGATTTAGTATTGATAAAAATTAGTATTGAATCTCCTACATTCGGTTTCCACTTAATTGAGCTTCGCGTGTTTGAATAATATAAGTTGGCTTTTTAAAAATAAGGAATATGAAAGCTACCTCTTCCTCCCGGCACTGGCCGGAAGGACTTTTGAATTTCTAGCGTGGCTGACATTTTGAAACGTCCTGAATTTTGTCACGCGATAAAAGGCGTATTTATGAACCGATTTGGATGTAACTTCGTTTATACATAGTACATACCAATGTCTCGACCGGGTTCGTTGGCCAGCTTCACCCGCCATCTTGTTTAAAAATGGCGGCCATTTAAATTTTTAAGAAAAATTTAAATTTGAAATGTGGTACCAAAAATTGAAAATTGAAAAAATATTTTCTTCTTATGTGTTTGACCTTGATAAAAAGATTCGGGAGCAGTTTTTTTTCGTCTATATCTTAAGAAATGGCTGAGTTATAGCATTTTGAATTTCTAGCGCGGCTAACATTTTGAAACGTCCTGATTTTTCTCACGTAATAACAGGCGTATTTATGAACCGACTTGGATGTTCCTTGGTGTGTACATAGTACATACAAATATCTCGGCCGAGTTCGTTGGCCAGCTTCATCCGCCATCTTGTTTCAAAATGGCGGCCATTTAAAAAATTAAAAAATAAAAGAATTTAAATGAGATACCAAAAAATTGGAAAATGAAAAAGATTTTTTTTTGTATGTGTTTGACCTTAATACAAAGATTCCGGAACAGTTTTTTTTTCGTCTATATCTAAAAAAAAATGGCTGAGTAATAGCATTTTGAATTTCTCTTGTGGCTGACATTTTAAAACGACCTGATTTTTGTCACGCGATAACAGTCGTGTTTATGAACCTATTTGGATGTAACTTGGTCTGTACATAGTACATACCAATATCTCGACCGAGTTCGTTGGCCAGCTTCATTCGCCACCTTGTTTCAAAAGGGTTGCCATTTAAAAAAAAATTAAATTTAAAATTCAAAATGAGGTATTAAAAAATTGGAAAATGAAAAAGATTTTTTTTATGTGTTTGGCCTTGATACAAAGATTCCGGAGCAGTTTTTATTTCTGAAAATTTGTTCTTTTGTTGATATCTTAAAAAATGGTTGATTTTTAGCACTTTGAATTTCTAGCATGGCTAACATTTTGAAACGATCTTGTATTTGTCACGCGATAACACACGTATTCGCCTATTTCGATGTAAGAAGGCATGTGGATAGTATACATCAACACCTCGACCAAGTTCGCTGGCCAGATTCATCAGCCATCTTGTTTCAAAATGGCGTCCATTAAATAAAAAAAATATATATATATGTATATTTAAAGTGAGGTGCAAAAAAATTAGAAATCGAAAAAGGTTTCTTTCTTAAGTATTTGATCTTGATATAAGGATTCAGGAGCATTTTTTGTTTCTCTTTACCTTAAAAAATGGCTCAGATATAGCAGTTTCAATTTCTATTGTGGGTGACATTTTGAAAAATCTGATTTTTTGCATGCGACAGCACTCCTATATATTAACCGATTCCGATGTGAGTGAGCATGTGCACAGCAATTACTAAGGTCTCGACCAAGTTCACTGCTTAGCCTCATCCACCATGTTGTCTTAAAATGACAGGCACTTTAAGAAATTGCCGAATTTGGCAGCCAAATATAAGTTACTTTAAAGAAAAGCAGCTTGGATAAAGCTGACTAATTTCGCGAAATTCTCATTCATTACATTGATAAAAATTAGTATTGAATCTCCTATATTCGGTTTCCACTAAATTAAGCTTCGTGTGTTTGCATGATATAAGTTGGCTTTTTTTAAATAAGGATTATGAAAGCTACCTCTTCCTCCCGGCACTGGCCGGAAGGACTTTTTATTCTTAAGACAATTAACGCAAAAATTTTTGGATTGCACAAACATATCTTTATCAGTCATTCATATTATTTTATAAATACGGCATTGGCAACTGCAATGAAATGTATTGCATGACAAAATATATGTGGAATTTTTTACGCCAGTTAGAAAAAGAAAAACTTTAGAGACATTTTAGGCATAAGTATTTCTATTACTACACATTATCAACAGCATGTTTTTACATTAATGTATAATATAAAATATATCCCCTTAGCTACATTGATAGTATTTCTACAAAAATCAGTTTTTATAACAATTATAAAATATATAACCGCTTTATCAGGTGAGTGACAATGTGTGTGACATTTCTTAACTTTAAATAATAATCCTAACTCTTAGTTAATCTTGATTGAAATTGGAAATATGTTTCACTGGGTTGACGTTGTGTTTTCCTAAAATGCCCTAAGCAAGTTTGGGAATTGTCACTAATTCTCGAAGCACTATAGCATTCCCTTTTGAATAATATCACAATTTATCATGTTTAATGTATGTAAGATGTATTTTAATGTATTAATTTGCTGCCCTTTCCCACAGATTTAAAAGAATTTTAAATTTGTACCTTATTGAATAATGACACAATTCATCATATTTAACGTATGTGAGATGTATTTTAAGGTATTAATTTGCTGTCTTTTGCCATAGATTTAAATGAATTTTGTATTTGTGCATTATTTTATATCAGAATTTATCATGTTTTATGTATGTAAGATGTATTTTAATGTATTAATTTGCTGTCCTTTTCCACAGGTTTAAAATAATTTTTTCATTTGTACATTCTTGGACATATTTTGTGGTAGGGGAGGTAGGGGATGAATGGGACAAGGGATGGATGGGACATTCTCAATATTTCAGTCAATAAACATTTATTTTAAATTGCTTCCTACCCCAAATAAGGCACTACCACAGTATGCTTCAGAACTAAAAGAAGGACCACATTGCTGTTTTCATTTTCCTTCAAAGTTGCATTTTCTGAAATCTCTGCTTAAAAGTAAATATTTTTTTACATCTGAAGATGTGAAATATCCTATACAATATAAAAAATTAAGCTATGTTGTAGTTATTTATTTTAAGGTTCAATAGCGATAGTTAAAATGAATGAATAGTAACCATTGTGACAAAATAATTTTTGAGGCAAAATGGCTGAGAAGGGAATGTATGCATCATGGGGATGATTGGGACATTTCAAATGGGGATGAATAGGACATTCTCATTCATCCCTAGAGATGCTGAAAATTTTATTTATTAACTAAATAGTATTATATAGGTTGATAAATTAATAATTAACGTTAATTAATAGTATTAAATAGTATTATATGAGTTGTTATTGTTTAAAATTTCTGAGTGTTATTTATTGTATTGTAATAATTAATAATGGAATATCAAAAATTGGTACTAAAACTTAATCAAAATAGATAAAATTGTTAAAAATAGAATGTTTATTGATCAAATGGGGGAAATTATATTGAATTTTGAAATGTTGCACAAATAAATCCCCACCCCTTACATATTCAGTCGGAAAGTCGTGTCGTGTTGGGAAAACCAATTCGTACCAGAAAATTCTATCATTTAATTATAAAACATTGATTCCGATATCTATTGTCTAATAATTACCGGGCAGAATTTTCCGGTACGAATTGATTTTTCCAATACGACCGGAAAAATCGTAATGAATCGTAAATTGAGGCAATCGTAATCATTTACAATGAATTTTACAATCGTAATCATTTACAATCAATTCATCAATTTATAATGCCAATCAATCCAGTTGTAAACTTTCCGATTGACCCAATAATTTCCGTTCTGCTTGTTTGTAAGATACATTTAATAAATATTAATTAATAAGTTATGATTGAAAATTATTAGCTATGCCACATTTAAAAGACATTTTGCACTTTCATTTCAAATCTAAAATGCCTCATAAGTCGGAAAAAAAAGAACAGGTTGATAGCCGAAGTCTGCATGATAAGTTAAAACTGCAATAAAAAAAGTTATGAAAACAAAAACAAAAACAAAAACAAAAACAAAAAAAAAAAAACCAGTGGCACTCCGGGAGTGCCAATAGAAGTGAAAACTTCAACAATTACGTGTGTGTTTTTTTTTATCGTCAGGAAATGTTTTATGCGTTGAATTCTGTAGCAGCACTAATGAAAGCATCTGGGGACACGGCAGTGCCCCTGCCAAGTCTTGAAAGCGCAGCCGTAAGCATCTTTTTCTGGAAGCAACTCAGGATACTTTTGACCCCCCAATATCTTTGTGTTGGTGATTCCCAGAAACTTGAAACTTCGTAAATCTAAAGTAATGTGGAAATGGAACTAAATGCTGAAATTTCTCGTTTCTATCTTTTTTATTTCAGAAGATATATGAACTTAAACTTTCGCCTTTTCGACACTGATTCACCGATCATCAAAACTCAGAGGTACGTCCTGTATCCCTAGAATCTTGAAATTTGGTATGAAGGTAGTGTTTGGGATATAATGAAAGGGAAAATTTAAAAAATCCGGAAAATTTGGATAAAAAGTCGAAAAATCAAAAAACCGAGAATTTGGCAGAGATGTGATATATGAACCAGGTTTGGCGCGATTTTTTAACATCAATTTGGCGAAAGCCCGTTTTCCAATATCAGTTACAATATATATTTTTAAGTTATTTTCTATTGTTTTAAAAAGTAAACAACAATAAATAAACGGTAATTTCATTAATAACTATAGAACAAAACAATTGTACAATTTAAAAAAATAAAATAAAAGTAAATGTACAATTTATTAATAAATAAGCAACAGTAGCCGGGTTACCTTGTAAAATAAAGTAACGCCATTTTGCTGTCAATTAGGTACCCAAGTGAGTATCTGACATCTGTGCCCCGTATTTTATCTTCCGTAATCGAAATTCCCGCCAATACTGTTGGTCATTGACCAGACCATCAACACGATAAAATACAGCGTTATCGGTTTTTAGTTACACGAAATAGGTAGGTCACGAATACGGTATGATTCATTTTAACTGACTAAAAACAAAATAATAATTTGTTTTAGCAATACGCTGCGCCGGGAGAAAAAGTGAGTTTTAGCTTCCTTCTTCTTTTGCGGATTGAGCTGAAGAGGGCAAAGTTCTTGTCATTCACCGCTTGGCGCGCTAGTGTCTATGTGTCAAAATGCTAGCATGTCGGTTACGTTACAGTGTCTCGAAATCAGTGGTTTTTCCCCATCTCAAAAAAAAAAAGTTCAACGCGCCTAAAGAAGTTTTCACTTCAAAAAAAAAAAAAAAAAAAAAAAAAAAACATATCGATTCGTGCTGTAAAATCGTATATTACAAAAATAATTACATATAAGGTTATAATTATAAATTTTAATTTGGTTAAATTGAATACAGAGAGGAATATCTTTGTGTCCCATCCATCCCTATTAGTGCCCCATTCATACCTGCTGTGTGGATGATTGGGACAGGGAGGAACGTTTTTTTGATTTCATAATATTTTTATGAATAAATCATAATCTAGAATAAATATTGTTCATATATGTTGTCAAATACCTAATTTATGAAATGTGATGTATAATATTGATAATAACTTAAATAAAAAAATAAAATAAAATATTTTTGGGAAAATGTCCCATTCATCCTCCATCTCCCCTACATTAAGGTAGTATCTAAAGAAATAAAATAAATAACCAATTCATCCAATCAAGTCGTAGTTTTAATTGTTAAATTTCGTATTCTTGTAAAGGAGAGTTTAGAGATTATATTCTTTATTTTTTCTGAAGATAAGCTATATTATGCATTTTTGTTTCTGTTCGTATCAGACAATTCAGTTTCCACTTTTATACCCTCAACATTTAGTTCCTCCATACATAGTTTTTTTTTTTAATCTCTTCATTATTTTCTCTCCTAAAAATATTATTGCATATGTTTTTTTCGTAGTTTCATTTCAGATTTGTTCCTTGATACCTAAATAAAATAGTGAAATAAAACATAGTCAATTTCGAATGACAAAATTGTATATACCTAATTAAACAGCAATAGGCTGTTTTATATTTAAAAAGAACTCAGCTACAATTCCCAGTTAAATGAATGAACTTTATTTATCTTTACGTTAGAGTGAATCCATTTTTTAAAATTTAAATCCGAGTAATGCATCGTGATAAAAATCATCGTTGAAATATTTTCTGAATCAACAATTATTTCACTGAACGGCGATACTTACACCTTTTTTTTTTTAAATACGCAATTCACACAAGATAGTTTAAAAGCTTTCTGTTTTGACACAGTGGCAAAAATGAAATATCCATTTCTGTAGTTGTATTTTATATTTTCAGGATTTTTCTAATCGAGTTGTATGTGCATAAATAACAGGTTAAGCATTATTTTTTGATTCTCAAAAGTAAAAGCACAATTTCAAAAACAAAGTGCACTGGCACTTAATTTGAAGACAGGATTTTCACAAACTAAGCATCACATTTATAATTGCGGCAGATATCTCTAGCAAAGAGGACCATGAGATCCGAAGCAGAAATCAGATTAGTAATTAATTTCGCAGTTCTAAAATAAAATTACGCGGACTATATTTAACTGATGTATTTCTAAATTCCGACTAACTTGAAGAGAACAGAGTTTAAGCATGTTTGCTAAGTGCTTCCAAGTTGATATTTTGAAAAAAATATCTAATTAGTAGGGGTATTCTGAATTTCACTCACCATATGTAATTGAATGCATTTGTAAGTGCAATTCAATACATTAACAAGTAATTATATGTAATATTAAGCATCCGTCGAAATCATATTTTAAAAATCGCTTCACTATAATGTATTTTTGATGCTGAAACAGAGTCTGAACCCGAGAATCGCAATGAATTCCACTTATTTTATTTTTATATGTATCACATAACAAAAACTTCCAAGACTTGCAAGGAAATCAAAAAGAAATAATATGTATTGACAATGAATAAAAATATAGTCCCATTGATCATAATAGTAATTAGATTTTAATAGGGATGTTATTGTAAAATAGATTATTATAAATTACTTATTAAAAAACTCATAACATACAATATGAACCTGAATTCCCTATCCAAATTTTCTTTTAATCACATTCTAGTATTTTGTGATGATGCATATATGTACGATTGTCTTGCGCAAGTGATCGTACTTACATTCACGCGCTTTTACGAAAAAAAATGCGCTAATATGAAACTTTAATTATTAAAGAAAGCTTGAACTTTTATTAACTTTTATTAACGTATTTCATGCATAACACTTTAAAATTAAGAAATAGAAGACAAATTATGAAATCGAATGCTTAAGTAAGTATTTTATTTTTAAAATAAAATAAATTTTCAATTGTTATTAACATCAAAACATACTTGTATTAAAAATATTCCATTTTTCATGCAAAATGTAAAGCAACCGACAAAATATATTTAAATAAAAAAGCTAAAAATGAAACTGAAATAGAATACTTCAGCGATACACATTTAATCAATAAAAAGGTTTAAAAAAACCCATGAAATAGAATATTTCAATTAATAAAACATTTTAAGAGAAAGATCTAGCAAAAAAGTTGGGCGTAAAAAGAACACCTAGGATTCGAATTCATGCTATCTAGACAGAAATGCATTGCACTAATCGCTCTAATCTTTCAACTAGCAAGCACATTGGCCGACTCCAACAAAACATTAAAAAAAATATGCGATCTGCGTTCTGAAATCTGGAATTTAAGTATGGGCACTTGATGTCTCCAAAGACATTATACAAATAATATAATATATGCTGATACTAAAATATAACATATTTTGACACTCAAGTCATGTTCAAGCACAAACCATTCAATGAATAACAAGGAAATTTTATTAGTATGTCTCGATCATCAAAGGTAAAATCTCTTAAATTGATTAAACTCGAAGGATTTTATCGTGATTTAAAATCTGATAATATATGTAATAGCTCTAATGAGGGCAATCTTAATCGAATTTTGAAACATCTGTTATTTTCTAACGAAATGCAGAATCATTTAGATTAATTAACTCATTTAATATATTTTGACTTAAAAAGGTAAAAGTAATCTTATTCACCACAAAGCAAATCACATTAAAGCAAAAGCACTAGAATGTAATATCACTTAAATGCACCGCAAACGATTTTTACCCTTCGAATATAATGCAACTAAATTCTTTAGTGTATCCTTGTAAATGAACTATAACAGCGTGATATTTAAATAAGTATATCATCCAAGATTTTCTCAAGATTATTACACCGAACTATTTGGTTTGAAATGGTTTAGTATTTTAGACTTTATGAAAATGACGATGTTTATATTGCACACACACACATATATATATATATATATATAGACTTCCATCTAAATTTAATGTTAAATCTATTATCAAACAGTTTACATATGATATTGATATTTTTATTTATAAAATTTCTATCTCTTATAATAAGCCTATTGAATATTTTAATCAATGGAAGATATTAGTAATTGAAAAATTAACTATGGCTTTAAAAAATAATATTGCTGATTTGGTTTCTATTAATACAAAGCATTATTTCCAACAAATTACTAAATTACAAAAAAACTTCGTTATTACATATGTAGACAAATCTCCTAACAATTATGCTATTATACGTAAATCATATTATCACCAACTTCTTACAAATTCTATTTCTTCTAATAAGTCATTTCAAAAAACTAATGAAAATGTAATTGTAAATAATCGTAAAATTCGAAGTTATTATAAACTATTAAATATTTTATCTACTAATTTTAATTATCCATATTTAGTTCTTATTCCCAAATTTCATAAAACTCCTATTAAATTTAGGACTGTTACTATTGGTTGCAATACATATAATAATAAAGCCAATTCACTTCTATTAAAAATTCTTAATCAATTATATGTACTTACTACAAACAATGATAATACACATTGTATAAAAAATAGCTATCAACTTGTTAATATTTTAAAAAATCTTCATTCTGTTTGTAATATAACGACATATGACTTCAAAGATCTTTTTAATAATATAGACCTATTAGATTTACATAAAATTATAAATGCATTATTTAAAAAGTATTATAAAAAACTGGAATTACCATCTAATATAGATATTGCATATTTTAAATCTTTAACTAACTTCATTATCTATAATAATTATATATTGCAAGATAATACTTTATATTTACAGCATGTCGGTATACCACAAGGCGGTTGTACTTCCAGTTTACTCTCAGACTTATACTTATCTCATTATGAACCTAATTTTACTAATAATAATCTACATTTATATCGTTATATTGATGACATCATTTTAATTGATACTGATCAATCTGCAATTACTCGATTTCCAGTTGATTATCCCACTAATTTGGAATTAACGGAAAACCTTTTATCTAACAATACTATTAACTTCTTAGATCTTAAAATTACAATAAAAGACAATAAAACAATCACAGATTTATATGACAAACGTAAAGAATTTAAATTCACAGTTAATACATTTACAAATTTTAAATCTTGTCTACATCATTCTGTATTTCGTAATATAATACATAATCATTTATATAGAATAAAATGTTTATGTTCTTCTCCACTAATTAACAATAATATTAAAAAACTAATTTATGATGCATTAAATCATGGTTTTCCAAAAAAATTCATATATTCATTAACACTAGAACGGCGGTAGGGGTCATTTTGACACCTGAGTACTTTCGTCCGTTGATTACTTTTGTTTGCTTGGGCGAAATGGTTTGAATTTTTGTGACTTTTCCTAAATAGATAACATATATTTCTAAAAAAAAATTCAGCTTTCTAGATTTGTTAGTTTTTGAAATATGGGCTTGTATTCCTAGAACGGCGGACGGCGTTCATTTTGACTCCTTTAGTAAAATACTCTTTGTACTCGAAGCTGCTTTTGTTGCTATACTATATGTTAGAGGAGCAATAAAAAAAAGGGTTTAGATTTATATTCATTGTCGTCCAAGGCATGAAGAATACTATTTTGCAAAGAAACTATTTCAAGAGATAGATTCAAAGAAAGAAATGATTTTTTAGGTTTGATGAAAAGACAACAAGATCTAGCAGACTACAGTCTGTTAAATTTGCTCTTGCATCTAAAATGTGGAATAAATTTATTGAAAATTGCAAAACATGCTACCGACCAGGACAAAATATTACAGTTGATGAACAATTGTTCCCATCTCAGGATAGATAAAAATTTACGCAATATATGCCAAATAAATCGGATAAATTTGGAATAAAATTTTGGTGATCTGTTGACGTTGATACTAAATACCTCTTGAATGAATTTATTTATCTAGAAAAGGATGAAACAGCCAATCCTTAATTACGTTTATCGGAAAATGTTGTCATGAAATTAACAGATACCCATCTAAACGAAGGGAGGAATATTACGACAAATAGCTATTTTACTAATATCAAATTAGCAGAAATGTTCAAAGCTAAAAATACTTTGGTTGCACAATGAAAAAGAACAGAAGAGAAATTCCTATATCATTCAAAAGTATGCACAGTACTCTTTATTCATCGAAGATAGTGGAATGTGATAATATGACACTTACCATCTATCAAGCCAAAAGAAAAAAAAAAAGTGTTTTTCTACTGAGCTCATTACATTCTACTGTAAAAACTGAAGACGGCCTCAAGAAGTTGCCCGATTCAATAGACTATTACAACGCAACGAAGTATGGGGTGGATATCCATGATCAGATGTGCCAAAAATACTCCGTGAAATAGGCTTCTAGACGATGGCCTGTCCATATCTTTTTCAATATTTTGGATCATGCAGCTTTAAATGCCTCGATAATTTATAAAAGTGTAACAGGCAAGCCTATCAGTAGAAGAGATTTTCTATTAAATTTAGGAGATGTGTTCAGAATGGATCTTATGGTTTCAAATCTCCTAAAGATCTTTCCTGAGTCTTGAGAAAAAAAAAAAAAACACGAAAATAAAATAGATATTTAAAGAAAAAATGTCAAGTACAGACATGCAATGGAAACAAATCTCAAGAATTTTGCGCACCATGTTTCAAAGTTGTGTGCGGAAAATGTACTGCAAAAATTGCTATTTTTTTTTCTTTTTGTTACAACTGAATTAATTCCTAATACATGTGTACAATTTGGAGTATTATAAGCATTAAATAAAATTAAAACACAATGCTTAACATATTAATCTTTCAGCTACACTTATAATGAAATAACGGAAACAACAGAACATATTTCTCATTTATGAATTTAGAGAGTGAATCATTCGGCGAGTAAGTAGATGAAAATATAAATATATATTATTTTATAAATTGTGTTTTATTTTAGTTAACATCAGTTTTAATTTGTGAAAACATTAATTTTAAATTGATTTTTATATAAAATTAATGAGTTTTTTGAGTAGACGTAGTATGATCCAATTAATCGCCCTGTAGGCGTTACATATACAGTACATTAAAAATTCAATAAATTATCGAATAATATTAAATATAAATTATGAAATGCACGTAAATTACATATTTTTGCCAATGTATGACTTTTAAAATTATTTTAGCGTTGTTATTTCAGTAGTTTCATCGAGAGGTCAAAATGACCCCTTCCCGCCGTTCCAGTAGGTAAAATTTTCCCGCCGTTCTAGTGTTAATATACAATTAGTACTTTTCTTACATGATCTATAAAAACAAATTAACACATGCGTAAACAAAATTACAAAAAAATTATAAGATAAAAAAATATCTATAAAAAATAAAAAATTGTAAAATAATATAAAAAAAATATTATAGGTTGGTTGGGTGGGTAGATGTTAGAGTACGGAGGAGGGTGGTGTTGTCTGGATAATACGCAATGGTTAATTATTTAAAAAAAAATGGGGGCTCTTGTATTAATACTATATTTTTGTTACGTATTTTATATGGATGTTGATTTGATATTTTATATGTAATTAGAGAATTTCATTAATATTATAATTAGCTTAATTATTGATTAATCTAAATTACAATTATTTGTTATTAAATTTTAATTTACTAAGGACAATATCATATTAATTACTAATAGTATGCCATTCTTATAGTGAATAATATACATATAAGTATGTTTAATATAAATATAGTTATACTGTATGCATTAAAATTGGGTAATTATTTTTATTTTTATTATTATTCCTCTATTCTTTTTAATATTTATTATCGGTTTAATGTTTTTGAATGTCCCACATTCATACTTTATGGATTTTTATGGATGTCTGAAAATAATCCACATTCTATATTTGTGCTTTTTAAGTAATGGGAATTTAAGTATCATTTAACCTTCTATATACTTCCACATGTTTTTTTATTTCCTGTTCATTTTATAAATATCTTATATATAATTCATTAAAAAATAATTTTTATATTATTTTTAATAATTATTTATATTAATTATTACTGAATTTATTTTGTTTTATAGCATATAGCTATATGCTATATATTATCAATGTTCTAAAATTAATTAAATTCTTAGTTTAGTTTAAATAAGTTAGCTAATAGAATATATTGTATGCTTTTTAATTTCATTAACAATAGTTTTTAAATACATTGTGTGGTTTATATTTGGTTTATAATTCTCTATATATAAGGATATGTTTGGTTTTGCTGTTTAAACAGTTATTTACATGCAAATGCTTACAATTATTTATCTTGCGATAGATGTTTAATATAAGTAAAAATAGATGGCAGCACCAAATTTGTCTCTTTAAGATAGCTCTCATTTTTAATTTTTCTAGCTCCATTTCAGTTATAATTTATACACCAGGGGGTATTTTTAGCTAAATTTTGACGATATTGTTAAACTGTTATTAATTAATTTAATAGTGCATTTTAAATAATGTAATTAATATCTGTTTCTTTTATATTAGATTAAATTGTTTTACAAGGTATTTCAAATTTTATTTCAAAATGTATTAACTGCATCCTTTGGTATCATTTAATGTGATTTCTTAACTGTTTTATTCACCTTAATCTTTTTGATATACTGGTAGACATGTGCGCATGGATTTTTGTAAAATACTGAAATATTAATCGGTATGGTGTTTATTATTTATATTTTATATCCTATAAATATTTAAATACGTTTTATTGATTCTTCCATTTCATATTATTTGTTTCTATTCTGCTTTCATTTTTAATCAATTCACTTGATTTTAGTGGTTGTTCGGGCACAGGGGAAAATAATTTTTAGCTTTAGCTTATTTTTCCCACAGAAAACGACCATTTTGCTTATATCATTGAATTCTGTGCCCTTGATAACGTAATTCAATGTACAAGCTTTTCAATTTTTGTCGGTGTCCACTTTTTTCTTTTTTCTTCCATAATGATTCTTATAATATTTTTTTTTCTTTAATACTTACAGCTTTAATTCATAATAATTGACGGTGGTAGGTTATGTTTAATTAATGTTTATATATATATATATATATATATATAATATACATATATATATACATATACATATACATATATAAGCTTTTAAATTATTTTTATCGGTATCCATATATATATATTTTTTTCTTCCACATTGATACTCGTAAGATAGTACATTTGGAATCCATGTTATGTGTGATGTATTTGTTAATGTCATTTCATTCAGAATATCACAGTTTTTGTTGGTGGTCGGTAATGTTTATTTAATGGTTATATATATATATAAACGAAGTGATGGAAATAGGCCAGCTTCTATAAAAATCAACATGATAGTTTTAAGTTAGGTTTACCTTTTAGCGATTTGAATTTGTCTAAGTCTAAAATTTAAAAAGTGGCTAGTACTTCTTTTCCAACCACACTGTTTTTTTCCTTAGCACATATTTTATCGTTTATTATTATTATTTTTTAAATTCATACATTATTTATCTTGAGTTAACTTGCAATAATAAGTTTCGGCGTTAAGCGGTATTAGACAAAGCAAGTCGCCATTCTCTATGTTAAACTGTTATAAATTCATACAGTTCTTTTACTTTTTAATATCGATTAATTTCAAATCGCACTCTTAAATTTATAAATGATGGATACACCTTACATAAATCACTACATTAGAGACAAATGTTGAAAATATTTTAAAATTTAATTTATTTAATTTCTCGGATTATATAAAAATCATACATAAATCATAGTTGAATTACAAACTTTGAAACACATAACCTACGTTATGAAATTCCAATGCTTAATTAATTTTGAAAAAAAAAAATCTTGTTTATATTCAGTATAGTTACATGTGAAAATGAATATATAATTTTCATAAAATTTTACCATTGCTCAATGACAAAGCTGCTCAAATAGTGACTGACTGTGGATGATTTTATTTCGATTAGGCGGGGTCAAAATACTCAGCTGGAATTTTCATCATGCATGCAATCATAATAGAGAATTCGAATAATTTTCTAATTTATTTTGAGTGCTTTCTTGATTACCTGATTCGAAGGTTTAGAAGATAAATAGAGAAGATAAAGATTTATTCATAACGACTCTCTCAATCTCTGGACTAAACTAATTAATGCTTATAATTGCTCTCAAGTTCTGGAAACCTACCAAATAATATTTACGTTTAATGTTATCTCGAATATATATCATTTAACATATAGATTACGCAATGAAATGTAAATGCAGAATTATATACGAAAATATATGATTATCTAATTGTTGATTTGCAATTTGGAAGTGATTGAAAATATTAAAAAAACACAAAAAAGTAACTAAATCCCCGACTAATGATGTTTAAGATAAAATGTTGTATCCATTATTTTAAAAGTATGGGATTATTTTATTCTAATTAATAAATGTTGCTCCTGGTTGATTCATATTTTTATCATAGGTACTAAATTTATCTGTACGAATTTAAAAGCAAGTTAAAAAATCCTATTATGTATGCATAAGATATCATCAATCTATAATAGGCAAGGATTGTATAGAAGGCATGATGCTTTGACGCAATGTATAAAATATCCGAATTTTTGAAACTTTATGCATCCTTTCCAAGTAATTGTTTGTAATACCTATCCATTATATAGGCTCATAGCTGCCAACATCTTACGTTTTTTTTTTTTTTTTTTTTTTTTTTTTTTTTTTAACCACAAAAAAATTTTATAGTAAATTTTAGCTTTTAAAATCGCCGTAATCTGCGGATTAAATAAAGTAAGATTTTCTGTTAAGTATTTGTGGTAGTGTTGGCAACTATGTAAGACTGATAAATTATATTTAGGTGCTGCAGGGGCGCGCCGACCCAGTGTGCAAAGTGTGCACCGCACACAGGCGCCAGAATAGTAAAGGCGCCAAATAGTTTAGGCGAAGCTGAAAAATTTGAAAAACTTTTATCCAATTTAAATTTATTAAAGGGGTATTTAAAATCGAAAGTGCGTCATTTCTGATGAGATGACACATTTATGAGTACATTTTTACTTTTAAGATATATGAAATTTGCAGATGCTCGTCAGCGGCGTAGCTTTAGGGTAAGGGGGGGGGGTCTCAAACCGAAAGGCGCCATGGTGTCGAAAGGTCACGGTCGTAAGGCGCCACGGAAGGCTTAAGGTAGCCGTCATGCGCCTAAAATAAATTTTAAAAAAGCGCTAGAAGCATAAAAAAAATCGGAAGGGCGACCACGAATGCCCCTTTTGACATCTCTATACTCTAGATCAGACCTGTCCAACTTTTCAGAAAACAGGGTGCACTACAGCTGGGGACAAACATGGAAAGGCTCCATTATTCAAATAATTGAAAATATATAACACTTCTATCTTACTGTAGTATTGGTAGTGACAAAGCCGGCGCCAGATGGGGGGACCGGGGGGGGGCATATGCCCCCCGTCGGGCATACCTGGCCCCCCCGTCGGGGTCAAATTTAATCGTCGTCAGGGAAATTTTTTTGACTTGAGTGTAGAATCCTGCATCGGGTCGGGTAACCCGCTTTTTCCCGACCCGACCCGAGTCGTGCCGAGTCGGGTGTATGTTAGTTTCAAAAAAAAGATCTTTGGTTAGTTTATAGAAACCCGACCCACGGATAAGTTTTCCGCTGATTTTTTTTTTTCTTTGGAAGTCGGATTGGCTTGGCTATATTTTTTTCGGTTTCGGGATGAGTTTTGATTCTTACGCGTCGGTCTTTTTTAAGCTGATTTTTCAAAAAAATGCGTAGAATTATATCTCAGATTAGAGTCCTGCATCGATTCAGGTTGCCCGATTTTACCTACACCCGATCCGACCTACGGCTCGGATTGAGGATAACATTTTTCGTTGTGGTTGGGTTCGGGCTGAGTTTTGATACTTAAGAGAAGTGTTGCCAAGTGTCCCGATTAACGTGGAATGTCCGTGGAATTTTTCACCATACCCAAATTGTGTCAAATTTTTACGAGTTTAATATAAATAAAAATTTTATTCCTTAGTCTGCGACGAGAAATTTTAAGAATGTCAGTCCACATGTCAGTTAAAGTCTGTCGTTACAACGACCGGATGTTACCGAAAAACTTATACATTTTGTCTAGAAGTCATGTTCACTCCTGTCCAATGTTTATTTTAATGACCGCAAACTTAGGCGCCTGTAAGAAATAAGAGACAGGACGTGGAAATTTATCTGCTCACTTCGATCGTCTTATTAAAAAGCGTAGGGTAAGTATTTTTTTATTTTTTATTTTTTTATAAATGAATGAGTGAATAAAAAGATAGTTTTGTATAATTATTCAAGCTAACTGAGTATCAAACTAAAAATTTCTTCTTTGTTCATTAATTTTAATATAGAGTAGAGTCTAATTTTATAATAATGTGGAAATTAATCTCTATTTAATACATAGAAAAGAAATGGAAGGTATAAATGAGAAAATAATTATATACATACATAACTTCATTGTAAACTGCGGGAAAAATTGTTGTCGCGTTTTGGGTCAACGGTAGGTTTCGGATTGATTTTAAGTTGAATGTTTGGGGCGGGTATAACCCAACAAGCGCAGGTATCTATTTCAGATAAAAATTGCGTATTTGAATATGAATGACTCTTTACATGTTTACTTTTCTACATAAAAGATAACATTAATATTAGAGATATGATTACAGACTATTTTTCTATAATTACATTATATGTATTTTGGATCAATTTTCTCCGATTCCGGGTTTTAGGTTGGTATTGGAATTAAGTATTTCGGGATCGATCGGTTTACGGGTAGACGGAATATTTTTGGTTGGGTTCGGTTCGGGTTGAAGCTTGGTTTGAAATAAAATTTGCAGGGCTGCAAATTTTATTTATTACCTTAGCGGGAACCTAATTACTGTAACGTTTAACTGCTAGTTTTCACGATGGCACTTTCACCAACAAATTAAAATAATTTTTGGTCACTGCATGCGTTTTCGATAGGGATTTGTCAACTGATTTTTTTCTGTTACCTCCGACATTAAAATACATGGTCAACCTTCCCTGAACACGAACCGCGTTGCGAAAAAAATTGGTTACCCACCTTACCTGATGCGGGACTCTTCTTTCTAGACCTTTGCATTTTCTTAAGGCTGTTCTTAACTGATCTGCTCAACAAGCGCAAAACGTTTTGACACATTTATAAATTCATTTTTAAATGGAAAGGTATAAACTTGGAAAGGCTGGCCATGGAAGCGATTTGGAATCGAACTGTTTTTTCCATTTTTTGATCAATCAATTACCTATTGAGTTACAAGCGTTTTTGATCACGTGACACGGCATTTTTCTCCCCATTACTGACTGGATTTTCTTCTTTCGCTCGGAAGTTCAGTTCAAAATGCCAACTTTGACAGTATTTTCTGAAAGATCGATTGCGTTTACAAGAAAACGGAAAAACAGCTCTATTACATAGTTTCTGAATAACAACACCTTCTAGTTTCATGCATTTCCGAACAAAAATGAATTAAAACTTATGTCAAAAAGTTGACTCTTTGTATTTGAGAACAGCCTTAAGGGGCAGGATGATCCGCCTCATAACCGGAGAACTATTCCATATGTTGTCGCTCACACACTGCTGTGTATGGGCCATACATCAGAGATCTGCACTGCACGGGCCGAAATTTCCGGGCCCGAGCCCGGCCCGACTCATCGAAAAAAAATTCGGCCCGACCAAATAAAAAAATTAAAAGTTTGGCCCGAGCCCGACCCGGAAAAAAGTTAAAATCCTAGCCCGAGACCGGCCCGAGTGAATTTTTACAAAAAAAAATGAATTTTACATCGATTTGGTTAAAAATTTGTCTCATACAAGGAAGCTCTGACCAAAAATATTTATTTTAACTTTTTTTCTTCTTATGTTTATAATATTCATTTTTATAGAAGTACCGTAGGCCCATATTCCATGTATTAACATACATGTATTCCATGTATTCTAAAAATCTGAAAAATGCTATACATTAAAATCTTCTAAGACGGAATTGCATAGAAAAAAAAAAAAAAAAAAAAAAAAAAAAAAAACGCGTTATAGACAAGTTCCCTTCTTAGGAAGTGTAAATGTATCATATATTTTTTTCTTACCTATTAGTATATTAATTTTGCATGGATCAACACGTTTTTCAGTTTAAAATAGGGTTCCGTCATAGGCAGGTTCCTTTTCACACGTTTTACTGTATTTTAATTTAGCTATATTTGAATAAGCGTAGAAATCTACTATTCTTTAAAAAGAATAAATTTTAATGTTTAACTGTAGAATAATGGCAATTTAAAAATGTATGTATTTTTTGCAAAAAACTTTGGGCCAGGTCTAATTTAATTGATTTTTGAATGGATCTGGCCAAGCTGAGACAATGATTTTCATACGGGCTGAGCCAAAACTAGGACTGAAACCAGTCCCGGCTCTGTACAGAAAAAATAAGTTAGGCCCGTCCCGGCCCGAGCCTTCAGGAATAAAGTAATGACCGGGCCCGGCCCTAAAAGAGTGGAGACCGGGCCCGCCCCGTGCAGATCTCTACCATACATGTGCACGTAAAATCTGTAATATTGAATGACCTTTTATTGGGAGGTTGCTGGGTGGAAAAAGAGTACGAAACAGAGTTTTTCCTTTCGGGTAATGCTCAAAAGTGTGGAAACTATTTCTTTTGTGGATTCGTCCGCCTTCAGGGCTTAATTTGCGCCGGAGCCAACCGGAGCTCAGCTCCGGTACTTCTCTGTTTTTAGTGAATATTTAAGTATTGGTCGAAATTCACCGAACCTCATAAATATAGGGCTCCGGAGCCCAGTACAATAGCGCTTTTTTTGTATCATGAACGTTGTCCATTTTAAGGCACATTTACGAAGTCATTTTCATTTCTAAGTAGATTTAATTGCCATGTTTTGTTATTCTGATAGAAAGCAACCGAGATGCGTTTCCTCTTTTTCTATAAAAGCATTGAATCTTTTTAATTTAATCTGTCAAATTTTTAATTTAATCTAATTTTCAGAGACTCGCCACAAAAGATTGTAATGCGGAAGGAATCGATTATAGTTTAAGATATGCACGTTTTATAGGAAATTGAAAAACGTTGTTCTATTCTTCAGCATATAAATATTAATTTCTGCAAATTTCATTCTTTTTTTCATAAAAAATGCATAGCTGGCGAACTATTCCTTTTTTGTGTTGCCACTATTTCCAAATAATAATCCTTACCATATTTAATCCCAGAAATCTGCAATTAATTAACATTAAAAGTAGGCAACGATTTCTATTCGAAAGGAGTGATAACTAAAAAGTGGAATAATTTACATCTAAGTATATGCTGATAGATATATTTAAAATTTTTATTTCTCTAAAGAAAAAAAAAATGCTTTAAGTTTTTCAAATAGTGTATGGAATATAAATATGGAGATTGGAGTGGCGGATTGGGAGGGGTGGGGGACGCTACGGTTGTTAATACTGCAGAATATTAGGGCTCCGCAACTTTTTTTTTTTTTTGTTAGAAATTGAGCCCTGCCGCCTATGAAAATTAGGTGACAAGTAGGGTGTGTCCAAAATAACCTTAAGAGCTATTTTCACTTTATTATCTACTTTATTTATATTCTTTGACAAGCTTCGAAATTTATATTTGGAATAAAAATGTTTTGGCCCTGTGTAATTCATCTCTAATTTTAATAGCAGTGTGAGTGTTAGAAAACTGCGCGTTTCGGGATATTCCAAATCCAGACGCGAAACATACTCCACCTGTTATTTAAAAAAAGAAAAAAAAGAAACAAAGAAATGTTTTATTGTTCATTTAAACCACTGATAAAGGAGAAAAGTTATCACGACATGGGAAAATAAATTAAATACAGTCCCGGTCTGGCCCGAATCAACAGAAAGGAACATAAGACCCGGACGTGCCCCGAGAAGAATGAAGTTCGAACCTGGACCAACTTTTTTAAAGCTAAAATTTAGCTCGAGCCCGTACCGAGTTTTCAGATAAAATCTAAGCCCGGTCCGAGTTTAATGAAAGAAACTTTTACTGAGTTCGGGCTTCGGGACAAGCCCGGACTCGTGGAGACCTCTTATACAGTAGAGCGCCGATTATCCGGACCAGTCGGGACCGAGGCCGATCCGATTAATGAAAAATCCGGATAATTGGCCAACTTTTAAAAACACCTAATGGCAATGTTATTTAGGTCACTTCCCTTGACACTTTTTCCAGGCTTAAGACTGAGAAGTTTTTTTTTTTTTTTTTACTTTTTTAAAATTTTATTTTCTACAAAATTGGTCCAAACTTAGACGTACGCATAGAAATTATTACATGTATAACATACACTTTACAGTATGTACATTAAAAAAATTTCATTGTGATAGGAAAAAGAAATTCTTGATAGACTTCTGCTTCCTAGAGGGCATTTTCTTTTTTCTGCGTGGGACTCTCGCGCGTTAGAAGTGAAACTTCTTAGGTTCTAGAAACAGTTGATTTTATGCATTGCTGTCTTTGCATTTGTTGCCGATTTTATTATTTCCTGATTAGGAAATCGTTATTTAACGGTTAACTTTCGTGACATCCAGCCAAATTCATCCTGCCTCGCCTAAAGAAGTTTCACTTAAAAATTTTTGGAGAAGTTTGGGAAAAAACGTATGACCCTTGACCTATCCGCTTTATTGGACAATCAGGTTAATCGGCGTCCGGATAATCGGCACTCTACTGTATATATTATAAATTCGGCCCCCCTGTCGGGGATACTGTGCCCCCCCCCACCCCCCCGTCGGGCAAGTTCTGGCGCCGCCCCTGGGTAGTGATACACATACTGACGACATAAAAACGAGTAGTATATTAAATGGCACAATGGTAAAGCAGCATAAGCCCCCAGGTTATGCACGGTTCCCATGTAAAAGTAAATTGCCGAAAAAAAGCACAAATCAATCCCAGCAATCGGCTACATTATAACAAAAACAATAAATAAATAAAACAGGATGGAGCTCAAAATACAATGCATTTTAAAAAAAGAAATGAAAAACGCCATTCGATTCCAACCCAATTTAATAGCCATGCCTAACATTGTATGCTTTTACGCATAAAAACGAGCCCATGAGCATGTAAGAAAGTTTCGTGTCATTTACAGCAGGGAAACATGTTTTTGAGAACAACCTCAAAATGAATTACGTTTTATTGAAAATTTAATTGAATATTTTATAGATTTGCTTCGAACAAATTATAATAGATCAAGCGCTAGTTTCACTCGCGTACAGAGAGATCATACAATAAATTTATTAATTTCTAGCGACAATCTTACAAAATATAGTTGTTAAACGAATAATAAGACTTTGCAAATAACTCGGAATTATTTTATTAAATATTTTTCAATAATTGCCTCAATAATTGAATTCAATTTGAATGAAAAACACTGACTATTTATCATTGTGATCCGTCTTACCTAAAACAAAGGCCTTGTACAAAGTTTAATATTACCATTGTGCCAAGTACGCTTTGAAAGGAGGTTACAAAGTTGCATGGCCACTTTGGTCTGTGCCACGTTTTTTTAGATAGATTTTTAATTAATATCTCAGCTAATTACCGACAATTCTTTTGGAAAATCATTATCGACAGTCCTTGGATGATTTCGCATCGTAGGTGCCTCGAACTCTCCTCAACTCCCCACTGAGCGCCAGCAAGATAAAGTTTATGTATGAAGGAAAAATGCGATTTTCTGAAAAATTGCATGACCTAGGATAATGTCTATAGTTTTCCTGAAAGGTTTAAATAAATTCCCACTACTTCTAATTTTTTCGTAATTTTATTTTCAGTAGATTTGGAAAAAGACATAATTTTGCCATACATTTTCGACGAATTTCTGAAAATATAATTGTATCTATTATTGTATATATTTTTGAGTTCTGTGTTACGAGGTTTCTCGAACGATCCCCCCTCCCCATTTTGTCTTAAATACGTACCCGTTCCCTGTGTGAAAATGGGGGAAAAGCTGCTAATTGTTGAGATTTGTTATGTAAATGTTTTTCTTAATTTTTGGAAAATTGTATGGGATAGTAATGAACAAATTAAAACTTTAAAATAATCTCTACTGATTAAAAAAAAAAAAAAAATGAGTTAAGAGGAGAGGAGTGAGTACTTAGTAATATCCAGGCCAAAATCTTTAAAACAATATGTCACATGAAAAAATTAATTTTCTCCCCCACGAGGGGAAAGCCACCTAATAGTCTGGGGTACAGTCCTGCATTGGGTCGGGTTACCCGCTTTTACCCGAACCCGACCCGACCCGCACTCGGCGCTATATTTTCGCTTTGCGGGTCGGTTCGGGTTGACTTTAACTATTTTTGTTGCGGGTCGGGTTAGCTTCCATTGTTTCGGGTTCGGGTTGCCTTTTTGACTCTTGCGGGTTTGGTTTCGGGTTGACCCGATTTCTTAAAAGAATGCGGAAAAAAAAATTCACGTTAAAAGCCTACATAAAAACGCAGATCAAAGTTTCACAAAAGCAAAATGCGTGCCTGTCTGTTTTGTCTTTAGTCGTCCTTTCACGAGTCTTCGAAATAACAAACTGCATTATATTTTTATCGTATTTTAAAAATACAATACGCAGCCAAACGTTAAATGGTCCTTCCTGTCTATCACACAATAGTTGTCAAAGTTAGAAGTATCAAGAATTATAGAACATTAGCAATGGCAATATGTTTTGCAATGATTAAAAATAAATTTAACATTTGGAGATTCAAATTTTAAATCTCCACAATTCCTAAACTACTTGACTAAATGCCTTTCTGTTTAGTTTTCTCAAGTAAAAAGTATTGCGTTTGTATTGAAAATTTCAGAGTTCGGTACAATTTTAGAAGTATGAAGATGAGCCTTAAGATTTTTTTTATATAACTTAAAAGAATACATAATTTCCAATCGAATGTTTATTTAATTGTTTTCAGGAAAAATTTGGTGAGTAAAATGCATGGGGTCATTATTTCATTTGACCGACTGCACCTTAAAACCGTCAGATACAAATGATATTTATTCATGAAATTGGCCATCATATGAAATTAGAGAGTAAAGTACATCTTAGACTGATGTAGTTATTTGCAGAGAAAAAGAGTATCAGGGAAAGAAAAGTCTTCTGGGGAAAAATTAGAGAATGTGATGTCCCCTTTATTGGAGAACTACTATCGTAATATAGTATTACCGTGGTAGTGCTTGAAGTGACCTATGTAGTACTAATATACATTAGCTGAATCAGTATTGCACATATATTAAGTGCACCTGTTACACAAATTTAATTAAAATTGTTTTTTTAATAAAATTCTTCTGAATTAATGCATTATTTTTTTGACACTCTTTATTATAATAAAAAAAAGACATTTAAATTCAATATTTCAATGTAAAAGGTTGAGGTTCTTAAAAATTTAAGAGTTGTAGGAAGTCTAAAGTTCTAAATTTTCATTCTTTTTCAGCAATCCATTATAAATTTTTTCAAAGCTATATTTAACTGAAAAATAAATACCCAGAAAAATACCCAAAGTGGTTATTTTACATCACTTGGGGACACCAGGACATGCTTTCGACTATCCTCACAAAATTTTGAGCTTCGTACGTGCCGTAGATTCTGCTAGCCATCGCACACAGACAGAGCAAAACTTTGTTTTATTAGTATTTTTAATTTAGAACTTGGATTCATTGCACGCAAATTGGAAATTCGAAAAAAAAAAAAAATCTGACAGAGAAGGAAGGGTTAAGAGTGTGACAAGGTAAAGGTACGCATAGCTTCTCAGAAATGTAAACGTCAAAATGAAAATGCATTTTTCATAACAATTGTTATATAGCCAGCATAGGGGTTCTGTATTTGCTAATATAAAATCAAATGTTCCGGGACGGGAACATTTTTGAATGCACCCCTGATTATAATCTACGTGTGGTAATTGTTTAAGGCTCATCTTAATTGATGTTACATTATTTTAAAAGAAATAAAAGCACTATAACAAGCTCCGATGTATACGGACACGACACCATTAATTTGAGAAAATATTTTTCTACTTTTATGTGTATTTACCGTATTACGAGCACTCCTTTCTTTGTGTCATAGTGCTACCATTGATTAATTCAACACAGTTATATTTCCAAATTAAAGTTTATTTGAACTGTTTTAAGTTCTAAGTATAAATATAAATAAAGATCAGATCTTAAAAATTCCGGGAGTAATGGGGGTAAAAGAAGCTAATTTATGTAGAAGGTATGCCATTTGTGGGGAGGGGGAGCAAACAGCTGAAGCACCCACTTTTTAGGGATGCCCGTTATTTGTATAGCTGCCAACATTCCTTATTTTTAAAGTCAAACAACAATATTTTTAACCAGAAATTTAATTTAATAGAAATAAAAAAGAATCCTGTAGAAACAAGACACATTTCATTAAATAAATTTTCTGTTTCAAATTCTTTTATTTGATCTGGAGAAAACCACCGGAAGGTTGACTTAGCAGCTATGCATTTATACTCATTGAAAAAAAAGTATATATTTATTTCCTTTTTTTGGGGGGGGGGGATGTTTAGAAATGTGGGGCGCATATTGAAGTTCTGCACACAGGCGCCGGATACTTCTGGCGCGCCCCTGAGGTGCTGAACAGGTGAGCAGCATTAAGGGGTTTTCTAGCTGATATCAGCTTAACACCCATACTAGGAGTTGAAGTATCTTATGCTATTATGAGCCATTGGGAAAAATTTAAACTGTATTTAGAACTACTAAAGACAGAAATTTAAATGAAATGAGAAACAATTTAACAATTAAGGTAGAAAAGGAAAAAAAAAAGTTAAAAATCTTTTCCGCGAAACGTTGATGACGTACATGGGCACGTGTAGACCTTGGATTTTCATGCGCCCATATGTGTATGTTGTTCAGGTTCAGGATACCGTCCTGTGTAAAACAGGATTCATCCGAAAACAAAATGCACAATGGAAAATCCGTCTGTACGACCCGTTGTTGCAAATAGCACCGTGTGAATGCAACACGTTGGGGAAAATCGTCAACGCACAATGCCTGTTGTGTTTATCAGTGGTAGGGGTGTTGCGTGCCCTCATGTAATATGCGAATATTGCTGGAACGATGTACACCCAAGACGCGTTCGTTTGTTCGGAGACTTGTTTGCGTGTTCCTGTCAAATTCCTTGTAGCACGGTTTTGTCTACGACAGGCGTGCCTGTAGTGCGCTCTCTACCAATCTGACTATGTACTTGGAAAGCTCCTGCTTCACGCAATCTTCGCTGCAATTGTCCAAACAAAACATGACTTGGCTGATGTCTGCTTGGGAAGCGCTCAAGGTACATCCGTACCGCGGCTCGTGCATTTCCATCCGCGGCGCCATGTACGTAAATTATATCGGCCAATTCTGCGTTACTAAACCGATTCATCCTTCTCATGCATCGTCCTCGCCTGAAATGATTACGCTTCTCAGTCTCCGTAAACCTGCGCTCATCGCCCTCTAGCGGTCGCAGTTTGCATTTTCGAACGCAAGTTCCTATGTAAATCTTGTTTTTCATGATATGACAGACCAGCATCTTAAGTTTCTAAACAACCAAAAGGTTGACCCTGAGACACCCTGAGTTTTGAGACACCCTGTATATATAAAGGTTTAAAGAGTAACATTTCTTGTTATTTTTATTAAGAAAGTAAATGTTTTATATAGTAAAATTTAACATAGCTTCTTATTTTTCTGAATCAAACCGACAGAAATACCCTCTAAACATGCATGCTGTACATTAATTCCGTATCTTACCAAAGAGTTGTTAAAAAAATCTCATAGCACGGTGCTCTTTAAAATTGAGGTATGAGACATCCTTTTTTGCGGGGAAGGAGGGGGAGAGATTGAAGGCGAAAGAAATCCTAACTATGAATTCTTTGTATTGGTCTTTAATTTTTTGTTGTTGTTGTTGTTTTATTTTTTTTATAATTAACCTAAAAAATTTTATGATATCAATTCAAAAAATCTTAACGGGTTAAAAGTTTGTGACGCAGCGCTTTATCTTATGCTCTAAGAATTTTAAATATGGATATTAAAAATAATGATATCAAATTTTGAGTGACTCTATGCTATTAATTATAATCTCTCACTCTATATTATATATTTCATCATTTTTTTTATAATCGCATATGCAAAAATTATGTTCATTTTAAAAAGATGTATAAAAGTTTATTTATTGATGCTTTATCATTCACATCTTTCATAAATTAAAAATATGAGTTTTAAAAGATATGATATCAAAATTTAAGTGACACCTGAATAGCTTTTGGTCCGGAATTATAAGAAAAGCACTCTTACTCTGATTAAACTTCTCATTCTCTTGTTTAAACACTGTTTATTACATATAATCTCACAACTCTCTATTCCGGACACAACTCAAAGCACAATAAACAGAAAATTCTAAACTAAAACTTATTAAAAAAAAAAAACACATTCTCGAAGTAGAACTTCGAACCAAAACTAAAACCAAAGACAATGTCCTTTTCACACAGCTTAGAAAATAACTACAAATTTAAAGAGCCGTGTCTTTTTCTCACAGCTTATATATTTCTAGTACAAACATTTTGATATATCTGCAATGTAGCGACATCTGTTGGTATAATTAAAATATATACTTTATCAAACATACCGCCCCTCTTGAAACCTCTGAGGGTGGTTTCAACTAAACCACTACAATTACAACCATTACAAAGAATAAAAATTACAATCTAACATAAATGAGTCACAGTTAATTTAAATTTATACAAATATCTAAAACAATTAATAAAGCAATATTACAATAATACACACCTTCTTAGCAAAAAATAAATTAATTTTCCAGAGGTAATACGGCAATTTTTGAAGAGCTCTTTTGAATACTCCATTTGGGGTTTTTACACTTACGACTCTTTCCTTATTGTCATTGCCACAAAATACCTCTACAATTTTTCCTAATAACCATTTACAAGCTGGAAGATCATCTTCCTTTATCACAACCATATCTCCAATTTTAAGGTTGTCTTTTACTATCACCCACTTATTTCTTTGCTGTAATGTACTTAAATAACTATTTTTCCACTTTATCCAGATGGTCTGAACCATTTTTGTGGTTTTCTGCCATAAGTTTAATCTGTTATTATCAACATTACTCAAATTAGATTCAGCAATGGCATTAAGTGGGCGACCAATAAGAAAGTGTCCAGGGGTCAAGACCTCCCAGTCATCAATATCTGTAAGTGGGCGAGAATTCAAGATGCCTTCAATTTGGTTAATTATAGTTAACATTTCTTCATAGGTTAATTTAGAATTGCCCACAACACGTTTTAAGTGATACTTGCAGGACTTGGCTCCCGACTCCCATAAACCTCCAAAATTAGGAGCTCTAGGGGGAATAAATTCCCATGCAATCCTTTCAGACAACAAGTAATTAGCAAGTTTGTTGTCTGGTTTGTTTACCATATCATGCAACTTTTTAAGCTCTAAATTATTTTTTACAAAATTGCCAGCGTTATCACTGAATATTTTTCGAGGTTTGCCTCGTCTGGCAAAAAACCTCTTTAACGTGGCAATAAAGGCCTCCGATGTTAAATCACTAACTATTTCCAGATGTACTGCCTTAGTTACCATACAAATAAAAATACAAACATAAACTTTATGAAAAATACCTTTACGTTGACCTTTTTATCTAATCAAAAATGGGCCACAGAAGTCAGTTCCTGTGCAATTAAAAACAAAGTCAACATTCACTCTATCTTTAGGAAGCTCGCCCATAATTTGTTCTGATATTTTAGGTTTGGCCCTAAAGCATATAGCACAGTTATGTACAATTTTTCTGCAAATAGCTCCACCGTTTACAGGCCAAAATTCTCTACGAACACAATAAAGTAAATTTTGTGGTCCTATATGTAGATATATTTTGTGATAACTTTCAATAATTAATTCTGTAAGTTTATGTTTAGAGGGCAGTACAATTGGATGTTTTTGAACATAACTTAACATGCTATTTTGGAGGCGACCTCCAACTCTGATTGATCAACTCTGACTCTCCAACTCTGATGACCATTGAAGACAACTCTTAGTTTTGTGGAACTTTTATCTGGGCGATCGACACCATGGTGAGGAAGGTAATTTGCATGTATCGACTCATTTGGCTCCTCTACGTCCTCCATATGGCCTAATTCTCTATACTCCGACATAAATGCACAATATAACAGGAGATTTGGATTTTTAACTAGCCTATTCCAAAGTGAATTTAATCTATTTTCCGCAAATTGTTTTGATTCTCCCAATGAACTAGGATCCTTTTTCAAGGGCATTTGTACTATGAATTTGCCTGATATGTCTCTCTGATGTGTGTTTATAAAGTGGGTATCGCATGCTTTTTCTTCGGTATTTCTCAATGGTGCGGTATCCTCTACTTGTTCTATTTCCCAAAATTTTCTCATTTCGAAATTTAAATCTGTTTCACTAACTAACCCACAATCTACTTGCTCCTGACCGCTACCGTCGTTAACACTCCCAGTCACTATGCAACCAAACACCGTATTTTGCAGTATTAATTTAGAATTTGGTACATTCATACGACCCACCTTTATCAGTTCTAGAAATACTTCCGCACCTAGCAAAAGATCGATTTTTCCTGGCCTATTAAATTCAGGATCAGCCAGAATGATTGACTCTGGAATTTCTAGCTCTGAAATATTGATATATTTTGAGGGCATAATTTGCGAAATCTTTTCTATGATAAGAAAATCTAACTCCCGACTATAATCTCCCGAATTATTACTAATCAAGGCTGTTGTTTTATTTTTTACTACCACTGAGGATCCACTTAAACACGATACCGAAACATTATTTTTTTCTTTGCGAATTCCTAATATTTCAGCTAACTGCAAAGTTAAAAAACTGCTCATTGATCCATTGTCCAATAAGGCACGCACCGGAATTTTATTTCCGAATTTATCTCTCATATAAACAACCGCAGTGGAAAGAAGAACTGTTTTAACATTACTCGATCTCACATTCACAGTACCAGCGAAATTCTGAATTTGGTTATTTATCTCAAAGGGTATCGCGTCAGCATTTAATGTTTGTCTACCTTCATTCGCTGCCTGTGAGTTTGGCGCTTCTTTATCTCTAGAATTTTTTGTGTTTCCCATTGCAGCGGAATTTCTCTCACGCTTATCAAAACAAAGAAGTATATTGTGCCGTTTATGGCATTTGGCACACGAAAATGTCGAATTACATTTTTTGACGCAGTGGTATTCTGAAAGACAATTGAAACACAAATTATGTTTTTAAACAAAATCTACTCTGTCCTGTACATTAAATTTTTGGAATTTCGGACATTTAAAAACACTGTGATTTTCCTGGTTACATACAACACATTTGCGCATATTTTTTTCATTTAACCCCGTAACCATGGAAGTCACCTTTGAAAAGGTATGCCTTGTATGGCTTTCGTTTTGAAAATTTCGTTTTGTATTTACTTGTTTGGACGCACTTAGTGTACGCGCGTGGTCTCTCAAAAATTCTAGCAACTGAGTAAAACTTGGTAAATTATCCCGCTTAAGATGTCTTTCCCACCACATTTTTGTATTTGCATCTACTTTTTGAGCTAAAATGTAAGCAAACATGGTAGTAGAAAACCCCTCAACTTTTTGTTCTAAAATCTCTAATGACCTAGTGCACCCATTTTTAATATCTATTAAATTTAATAATGCTGTTGGGGACTCATTCTGAATAACAGGAATATTTATAAAACGTTTTAAATGCGCGTAAACCTGTTCTCTCGAATTTGAATACCGTTCCTCTAAAAGCGACCATGCAACTTCATAATTAGAATCCACAATTGAAATTGATTGAATGATTCTAAAAGCATCTCCCTTCAATGAAGATTTTAAATATTGCAATTTCATTGCCCCTGATAAATTTGAATTATCATGTACAGTGGCCTTAAATATATCTTTAAAAGAAAGCCACTCATGCAAATTTCCCGTAAATATCGGAAGAGTCAGCTTCGGCAATTTTATATTATTTTCAGCCTTTGAAGCATTCTCCAAATTAACATTTTGAAGTTTTGTTTTTGAAAGCTTTTTGCTGAGTTCAAATTCTAAATTCTCTAATGACTCATTTATTTCCTCGTTTTCTTTGATAAAATCGTCAATTTCATCTTCTTTACATACTTTATAAATTGCTTCAAATAACTCAGAAAAAGTTAGAACCAGCTTATTGTGTTTCTCCTTTACGAGAAGTAATTCGCTTGGCTCTAGTTCAGAACCTGACAATCTATCTTTTAATTTTGTCAAACTAGTTTTATTTGTTTTCTTTTTAGCTTTAAGCTCTTTCAACTCTTTCAAACTCATTTTGACAAAAAATATATAAATTAAATGGGTATACACTTACCACTCTTGACTCTTTAAATAATTAATCCATGAGCGAAAAAGGAAAACACAAGGTCAAAACACGCAGCTGTGATTCACACTTTTAGCCGCTTAAGCACTTAAACGATGACATGTTGATCTTTATCACTTTTATAACGATCGCAGTAAATATTTATATCACCCTCCTGGTTTTTCTCCGGCAATGAATACGGACCATAATATGAATAGCTTTGGTCCGGAATTATAAGAAAAGCACTCTTACTCTGATTAAACTTCTCATTCTCTTGTTTAAACACTGTTTATTACATATAATCTCACAACTCTCTATTCCGGACACAACTCAAAGCACAATACACAGAAAATTCTAAACTAAAACTTATTAAAAAAAAAACACATTCTCGAAGTAGAACTTCGAACCAAAACTAAAACCAAAGACAATGTCCTTTTCACACAGCTTAGAAAATAACTACAAATTTAAGGGCCGTGTCTTTTTCTCACAGCTTATATATTTCTAGTACAAACATTTTGATATATCTGCAATGTAGCGACATCTGTTGGTATAATTAAAATACATACTTTATCAAACAACACCTTGATGTGGCTTTAAACGATTTGCTTTTAAATCCAATTTAAATTATTTTTAGTTTTGCTACGATATCCACACATCTAAAGAAAACTTTTAATTTCCCAATACACTGTTAAATACATCACTTTCACTGAACTTATATAATGCTTTGAAATGTATTTATTTGAATAAATTGATTTATCCTTTGTGCCATGCTATTAAAAATTAAAAATAAAATTTATGTAAATAATTTTTTTGCGTTATTGTATCCAAACTGAGTGAAATGTATTCAAATGGATACTATGAGGGAAAAAATTATTTACATAAATTTTATTTTTAATTTTTAATAGCATGGCACAAAGAATGAATCAATTTATTCAAATAAATACATTTCAATAATAAAATAATACACAATAAAATTATACATCATTGTGGATAAAAATACTGAGATTTATGAATTTCATAATAATTAGGGTGTACGTGGATCAAAAACTTTAGATTTTGTGTAGTTTTTACATATTGCTTTAATTTCTATAAGACTTTCTATAATTCTATAAGACTAAAAATTAGTCTGAATTAGCCATTTTCATACGCTAAGCACAGAAGGTGACTTTGGAAGCAGGTACTGATGGACCCGACCTTCGGTTTATTGGGAGAGACAGCAGATGAATATTTTCGGGCGTGGGGTGTCAAAACACACCGCGCCCGTCCTGCCGGGTTAACAGTATATTGGAAAATTAAAATAATTGTTTAGATGTGTGAATACGTCATAGCAAAACTAAAAATAATTTAAACTGAATTTTAAAACAAATCGTTTGAAGCCACATCAAGGTGTCACTTAAATTTTCATATCATATCTTTTAAAACTTCTACTTTGAATTTATGAAAGATGTGAATGATAAAGCATCATTGAATAAACTTTCGTACATCTTTTTAAATTGAACATAATTTTTGTACATGTGATTATAAGAAAATAAAACGATGAAATAATTAATATATATAACGATTATAATTAATAGCATAGATTCACTCAAAATTGGATATCGTTATTAACGCTTTCTAACAAAATTGAAAAGTGCTTATGCATTCGGTTTGTCTGTTCGTCTGTCCGTCTGTACGCGCTCTAATTCCCGTAAATATACTCGGATCATTCTGAAATTTTTGCATGTTAGTGACCTCTACCATAGCATGATCCCTATTTCAATAGCATGTTTAGTTCACTTACAGGAACAGTCAAAATGTTTCCGTTACATTACGGCCTATGGGAAAAAATCGTTTAAAATGATTTTTAATGATGTTACATGCTTTCAAACATAATAAAATTAATATGCATTTATCAAGTGCACTAAAATATGTATTCCGTAGAATATGAGGTGCAAAGAAGAAATGTTATTCATTTACAGGGCCACACAAAATAATTCTGTTACATAATAATATAGGGGTGGAGGGAATTTCTTCCGGTGTGTTTTAATTATGTTAAATTATTTTATGTATAATGAAATTGATATACGTCGCTGAGGTTTACTATAACTTAAATCATGTATAATACGAAGTGCATAGAATTTCCAAGGACACACAAAAGATTTAAGATACTATATTGTATCCGAAGTACTGTACGGTAGCGATGATTGCTGGAAATGCATTTTTAATTATGTTATGTGCTATTATGTTTCACTATATCTATGCATTGTATATGGTGTGTAAAAATGCTGTAACTCATATACAGGGCTACACAAAAGAATTCGTAATGGTTACTGGGCATGATTTTAAATTGATTAAAGGTGGTTTTTAAATGAGTTATGCATTTTTAAGATGAACTGCATTTTGTTTACTAAGAAATGTTTGTAGGACATAGATAAAATTATATACAGGGTCACGCAAATAATTGGATACATGGCCGTCTATAAATGATAATTTCTGGAAATGTGATTCCAGTATTTTTAAGAGTATTTTACTTTGAATTAAGCTTGAGCTTAATAGTGGCGTATAATAAAGATACTAAGTTAACTACAGGTTTGTACAAGGGTATACACGTATGTTTCAATCTATTAGTATCAATTGCCTGAAAGAGCAATTTCAATCTGTTATTTGTTTTCTTGCTAAACTAAATTTCCCCATTATATAGCATACATATCAATGTACAGATCAAATACAGAGGTGTTCAAAATAATTGGAATACATATTTACTATGGATGGTAACTGCTGAAATCAGTTCTTCAAATGGTTTATGCGTTTTCTAAAATGTTTACTAAGTTCTCTTATATACCTTATTTCGTTAAATAACAAAGTTTTGTTAAAGCATTCAGGAAGTGTTGGAAATTGTTTCATAATCTATGCTTAACGCATGATTTTTCTTACTTGTTTTAAAATTCCATATTTGAAATTCTTAGAGCATAAGATAAACCGCGGCGTCACAAACTTTTAACCTGTTAAGGGTTTTGTATTGATATATTACACGTATATATACATATACATATATATATATATATATATATATATATATATATATATATATATATATATATATATATACAGGCATCCCTCGACTTACGCAACACTCGACTTACGCACTTACATAAAAAATTTCAAAAATTACATTTATGAACATAAAAGCTCGTTTTATATGCATTTGCATACTTTTGATAATTGTTTTATAAATAAAATATGCAGATAAAAACCAGAACAGTAATATAGTTTTATATATTAGATATACTTATATTTTTATTGGTGTGTACAATCATATCTTTAACAAAACAATCACAAATCTGATTAAAAAGAGTAAAAAAACTCTGTTTACCGTTGCAATTTTGTTAGCTGAATTCAAACCATAACGAAACCTAATTTTAAAATTTCGGTGAAGAGGAACAAGTGAATTTTTTCTTGATGCTTCAGAGCTGTTCATTTGATGTAGATTCAAAATGGATATAAATTAATTCATCAATGTTAAATTTATAAATCCCAAATTCCAGAAGATACTTTTTATTTGAAAAGTGTTATTTTAGTTTATTTTTATATTATTTCATACTTTTATAGTTTATATCCAAGTAAATACTGCTGTATGCTACTTTATTTATAAAACAATACTGTGTAAATAATGTATATATTATTTGTAATAAATATTGCTGTTTCTAAAGAAATTTTACATAAGGAATTTACAAACTCGACTTACATAAAAGTGTACGGAACGCATTACTTACGTAAGTCAGCGGATTCCTAGACATACATATATATAGACACACACACACACACAATATATATATGTATATATATATATATATATATATATATATATATATATGTATAATAATTGTAATATTATTTTTAAATATTTTGCAGGAAATTTGGTGCTACCCTACTGAGAAATTTTGTTAAGAAATAAATTGTACTTCTTGAATGAAGCTTCCTTTAATCTCCCTATTCATACAAACTATGTTTCTAAGAATCCCTCCAATAGAATAGAAAAGGGATGAGGAAAGTATTTTAATTATTTATTCTGAACAATATTCATCAGATAATGGAATATTCACGTCGAAGGTATTTATCATAATATACCATTCAGAAGTACTGCATTGTTTTTAACTCTGAGTATATTTATTATGGATGCATCTTTACAAATGTAAACAGATAAATATATTTTTGAAACTGTTTCTGTATATTCGTAAAAAAGTGTTATAGCACAGCTTATTAATTTTTTTTACAATCTTCATAGCAATAAAATGCTGCAGTAACAATCATTCTAGACGATTTTATTTTTAAAGAAGTAAACAAATAAAATTTTGAAATAATATATTAAACACATTCCTTACGAAACTTTAGTAATGATTTTCATTTTCAAATTTATTGTATGTCGATTACGCAAATAGAATATGTTAACTAAATCTGGCAAATATATTTGTTGATTACTACACTGCTAAAACAAATTAAAGGATATTGAGGTGTGGTCGGATCTTGTTGCCTGAGAATTGTTTAGATGATATATGCATGTTCGACAGACGTGGTAGGCTATATGAGAAAAAATCCCTTGCAGCTCGGGCTACAGGTGGAGGTAGATTTCGAAGTTAAGTACAAATTTTATCGTCAAAAAAATAAATCCAGAATAGAGGTAAACCCAGTAGAACAATTTTACCTGTCCGCTTCTGTCGAATTTTTAAATTCATTTTTTTGTAAGGGCTGGTTTCATCACACTCATCTTAAGGCGGTATACAAGAAATAATTTTTCACCCTCAAGAACTCGAAAATTTCGACAAATTTTTAGAGTCATTTTTAAAAGTGAAAAAAAAAAAAATTACTCATGTTATTTCTTGAAGAGATTTATAATTGAACTGTGTTTTTATTTTTCGTTCAATTAATTAGATCTTAATTTACAGACAAGTATTTTCTCAATACGACATTTTTCTCATTTCCAGCACTATCGCTTCAGAAATTCACGTCAAAATGTCCACTTTGAGAGAATTTTTTGAAATATGTTCTACCTTTATTAAAACATTGTACTAATGGGGCACATGATATAGTTTCTAAATAAGGAAACCAACCAAGTGGATGCGTTTGAGAGCAAACATGAATTTAAAAATGGGTCAGAAATTAAGGTGTTTGGATTTGAGTAAACCCTTAATACAATATTATTTTTCTCAACTCCTATATTTGATTAATTTGTTTTTATTATAATAGTTGGTCCTATCAAAAATTTGTCAGTACGAAAGTTGTAGATGATATTGAGAAGATATATAATAAATTCAAGTGGATTGTATATCTTGTGTATGGACGAAGTTCTGAATTTTTTTTTCTTCAACCCCCCCCCCCCCCCCCCATTTGTTTTCGGTAAGCGTTAGTCTTCAAAAACGCGTCAATATAAAAGTAGTAGATAATATTAAGAAGGTACATAATAAGTTTAAGAGAATTTGATATCTTGAGAATCGACGAAGTTATGAATTTTTTAGTTCCCTTGGTCTGATTTCCCATTAACAAACTCGACCGAGTTTTATGCCTCTTTATTTTATGTGTCAATTTCGAAGATAATTGTGCACAATTTTGTACGTTATCGTATCCATAAAAATGTGATATAGGTAGATAAAATTTTGAACTGGTGCGAGGATTGGGGTTCTAGGGGTCATGATCGGCGTAGATCCACAAATATATTTCGAAAATTCGAACACAGGGGAGAATGTAATAGGTAGTATTTCTTACGAAATCTACCTAAAAGTTACACGTTTTGCAGAAACTAGTTCATTGTATTGAGTATTTGGGTACAAAAGGAAAAAAACGGGTTTTGTGCATATGCGAAAAAACGAGTAAAAGAAGATGTTTCCTTGAAAGGAAAGTGTTTTTAGTAGGGGGTATGGTTTTCCCGGAAAGGCCAGCAACGTTGAATAAATTTACGACATACACTCAATGAGACTATTAATGAGGAGCTGGGGTATTCTGTCTTACTCCTCCAGAAGAGCTGTCTCCATTTTATGGAGAGTTTGCGGGGAGGTCAGATAGCAGCAAATCGCCTGCCTAGAATGTCCCAAACATGCTCTATTTGAGCTCATGTCCGGAGAACAAATTCGATTCGTATAATTCCTTCCCCAAAAAGTAAATCATCCGCGAAGTGAGCACGGTGTGGCCTGCAATTATCATCCATTAACATGAAGTCATCTCCAATTGCTGCAGCATAACGGACTACAATAGGGCAGAGGATCTTATCGCTATATTGCTAAGCTGTCAGAGCTGCATTTCGAATGATATTGAAGTCGATGCGCCCATTAATGCTGATGCCAGGATAAACATATCCCCCTCACCGCCAAATCTGACTTTTCCTTGTACGAACGCAGGATTCTTGCTAGAGTCATGTTCTCTCCATTTGAAAATACGCCCGTAACACATACCATTGGCCTGCGAGAATGCAGACCAAAAGCGTGGAGACGGCTTCGGATAGTTTGTGTCGAAGTGTGGTGCCAGTAGCCAAGCGAAGTTGTTGTTGAAGAAGAGTGGCATTTATAGTTCGGAGTCTCTGAACCGTTACCGCTAAATATCGATCTTCTTTGTGCATTAGTACACGTCTAAGACCTTGTACTACTCTTCGTCCAGCGTTTCCTATCTCCAAAAAAGGATTCCAGGTTATGGAAATTACGGTTTGTGAAACTGCAGAGGATTCTGCTACTTTGGCTTGTCTTTTGCCCTCATATAACCGACCGATAACTCTTCAGACTTCTGTTCCAGTTAAATGACTCCGTTGACACATCGCACGCATCGAAACAAAGCAATTACTGGATGCAAATCATTGTTTTCCGCTTTGTCTTTCCGTTAGTTGAAAACCGAATTTCATTCACTACGGCAAAAGCGTCGTTTTTGATGTCAAGCTCAAAATTTGCATATTCGGTTGTTTAAAACGAGAAAAATTTGCATCTGTGAATCTCTTCTTCCATTTTCTGCAAAATAAATGTCCCTTAATACGTTATTTTATATAAATACTTGCAATATAGTTTAATTGTTTTGAGCAGTGTAATATATGACATTAAGTGTAAATTGATATTTTAATGCCTCCATCTTTTAGTTTAGCCGGAGGAAGAAAAATAATATTTGCGATTTAAAATGTACTTACATGTTGAATTTGTTGAGTAAATGCAAATTCGAAAATTGTGGCAAATTTGTCTTAAAAGAAAAATCATGTCTGATGACAGAAAATGAAATTGTTCACTTTATGAGACGCTTTCTTAAAACAGAATCTTATGGTTATTTCCTGGTTATTTCTGTATTAATCATTTTCTTTTGTCGAAATTTACTATAAAAGTAAACATCAGGAGAGAAAAAAAAGACTTTCACAAAAGCATACTGGATTATATTACACGTATTTATATTGGTCGTATATTGTATTTTTAGTTTTCACCGAAAGTGAAAATTAAGTCAAAAGTTTTTTGCAGCTAAAAAAAACAGAGGTTCACACATTTTTGAGATTCTGATAAAAGAAATATATAAACAAATATCAGTGTTTTATTTTCTAATAGATTCAGATTACAGCTATTTTGATGAACTGTAATATTGCATCATTCTTTCGAAGGTAAAAGAGCTTTTCTTAAAATTTCAAGAATGATTTTATCCACTACTTAATCTGCAACAGTTGATTCATTGCTTTGGGATGACGCTTATAGAGATCTTTTTAAAGTCGAAATGCACAGCAATCCATATGCGTTTGTAATTTACACAAAGTAGCTTCAATTCTATTTTCATTTCTATTTTTTTCTAAAATTACATTAGTATATTTAGAGGTATAGAAAGTTTTAGACACTAACGATGAACATTAATTGGTTTGATTAGCTTTAAAATGACTTTCATAATTTTATTTCCAGACCCTGAAAAGTTTAAAGTTGTTTAAAGATTTAGCGATATATATTTTTATGGGTGGGTGTAGGATTGGATTAAAAAAAATTTAAAACAGTTAAAAAAATTAAAAAGAAAAATGAGATTGAGAAATGAGAAGAAACTTTAGATATGATTAGTGACGCAAGTACATTTCTTGTGTGTTCAAAGTTTACATTTTCTACAGTCAAATATAAACTGTGACGTGTATTACTTTTTTTATTTATATATGTCACTTATTTTCCGTATAGCCGTAAATACATTGTTTATATTTCAGCAACGTTTTATAAAAAATGATATTTTTATTGAAGCTGGGGATTACTAAACTCTAATCCGAATTTATGCTATATAGGTTTTAATTTTTTCATCTAAATGTAAATCACAGAGAGAGTCCAAAACCATACATAAATGTGCAAATACTTTGTAAGTGCCTCACTACAGCATAAATTAAAAATAGTCCTATGAACAAGGATTTATCGTTTCCCTCCTTGTTTATTTAAAATTAAAGTAATTACATTAGAATTTTTTTTTAATCTTTTGCAACGAATGAAAAAAAAATATATATATAATCCTTCCCATTTTATTTAAATCTTACTATGCAACAGGCATTAGGATCTCTAATACAATTTATTAAAACTTTAAAACATTCAGGATAATTCAACCAAGTTATAATATTCTTAATAGGCTTTGTTTTGAAGAAAAGGGATAATGTTTAGCTTTTTAAAGGATAAAAAGCTTTAGTAGGAATAAATACTGGAATTCATCCAATTGTTTTTCCACTTCATAAGGCAAATGCCGTCTAAAACCAGTACATATTGAATAACGAAACATTTACTACTGGGAAATACTTAAAAGTAAAATAGACCATTACGTATTTTGAAAAATAATACAATGGTCAATTTTTTACATACATCTAATTATATTTAAAATAAAAATACCAATTGTAAAGTTTACTTGTATATCGTATAAAAATTAAAGAATTATTGCATAAGAAATTATGGGATTTAAACACACTAAATCATAATATTTTAAAAATTCAGAAATTTATGCGCATTAAATCATAGTATTTAGGAAACTTTATTTTTTGAAAGAGATAATGAATACGCGTTGCTCGCTACACCAAAATCTGTCAACGAAATGATAAATTTTTAAAATTTCTTTTTGTATATAAATTTCTACCTCCATTTTTATTTTTTTTTAAGTATTTTTTTTTATTTTATTTACTTTCTTTACACGAAGAAAGTATTGGAATCATGAAAATTTTTGCATTCCGCTTTTCGACGGATTTACACGTTTTAGGGTTCAGAGATCCTGAAAAACATGTTTTTACAAAATGTCTGTCTGTGAGTCTGTGAGTCTGTCTGTGTGTGAAACAAATTTTGTGCGCGCTCTAGCTCAAGAACTAATGCACGGAATTTAATAAAAATTCATATTCAGGTAATCCCTGATCTAATTTGGTGCTGATTAGTTTTTGTGAAAATCGCTCAACAGGTGGCGCTGCTATGCTGCATTTTCCCGGATTTCTGCAATAGCTGTATCTCAAGAAGTAATGCACGTATTTTCATAAAACTTAAGGTTCCGTTAGTCCTTGACATGGATGGATGCTGTTTACGTTTTGGTGTAAATCGCCAACAGGTGGCGCTGCTATGCTGCATTTTGTTGGATTTACACTATTTCCTCAATAGCTCTATCTCAAGAGCTAATGCACGAATTTTCATCAAATTTCAAATTTAAGTATAACTTGATTAATATTGCTGCTGATTATGTGTTGGTGTAAATCGCTCAACAGGTGTCGCTGCTATGCTGAATTTGTCATTATTTGCGCAATAACTCTATCTCAAGAACTAATACACGAATTTTCCTCAAACTTGATATTCAGTTAGACATTGACATAAGTTGATGTAATTAGATTCGGGTGTAAATAACTCAATATGTGGCGCTGCAATGCTGCATTTTGCTGGATTTACATGATTTCAGCGACATGATTTTAATTAAGAATTCTAAGAACAAAAAGAAGTTCTTAAGCTCTCTTCCTCCCGCCTCCCCCCCTCAAAAAAGAAATTCGATAGAAAGATGTAAGTATTTGAATAACTTCATTCTGTCTGTGATCTTTTGTCAGAGTTTAGAAAAGGAGTCTAGATATTAAAAGAAAGCATAAAACAAATTTGATGAACAATAAGACTATATATTTCAGGGATTTTTTACCGAAAAAAAATTAATTCTAATGTATATGCGCCTTTATTAATAGACTATTAAAGATAATCAATTTAGGGGAATTTTTATATGAAATTAATATTATCACATTTATGCAAATAGGTATGGATAAACAGACTTGAGTAAAATTACATATTTATTCTTTCTTCTCTATAACACGATCTAAATGAAGATGAAGTTATATGTACAGTTTATATCTTATTTTTTTTTTTTTTTTAATCAAAAATGTACCTTCATTATGTCTAGAATTACTAGATTTACAGATCTTTAAACAGATCTTCGATTCTTTAGATGCCTTCGGCGCTTTAATCTCGGATTAGCGATAGGTATTTGTAAAGGTAAATTTATTTTGAAAAACCGTCAGCTAAAAAAAAAAAGTTAGAACAATCAATTAACTGACAGAGTAACTGTGAATATATATTTTATTTCGACTACATCTGTTTTTTACTAAATTTTCATCCTTCATAAAAAAAATAAAAAAATTAAGGCGATATAAATTGAGAAAGACTGATATTTTGAAAGAAGAAATTGACTTTACTTACTTTTAAATTATTAATTACTCTAAAAAATGAATTATAGGTAAACAAAATGTATACTATTGTGTTTGCTCACTGCTTATAAAAGCTATACGAGGATTAATTTTAATTTGAGCGAGTTGAATTATTTAAATTATATATAATATGTTTTAAAAAAGAAATGATATCTATTAAAAAACAACTTTTCAAAAGTACAAAAAAAAAAAGAGCCAAGCAAAAGAAAAAAGGTGAAATTTGTAGCTAAAAAATAGTGTGATATCAAATTTCCAAGCTTATATTATGGTACTTATTTAACATTTTCCATTAAAAATTCACCATATGTAAGTCGAGTACATACGTATGTGTTGATAGAAATCCTTTTCTTTTTTACTAAATACATCATAACGTGATTCTGAAAATTGCATTTTTTTAAATTATGCATGATGGGCTTGACGGCGATCTTTCCATATTTTACACAAATTTCTAAGCACACAAGCTAGTAATATGTTTACATTATTAAGAATTTTGAACTTCTAGTTTTAGCTACAAACAGATAAATTAAGAAAGTCTTTTATTTTGAAAAATCAAAAAGAGTTTTACTGCTTTAACTAATTAATTAACCCCTCTCCAAAAAAAAAAAAATAATAATAATCATAAGATGAAACCTGAAGTTACTTCAGCTTTATTTTAAGACACAAATTTCTTGGCACACTTTTCCATAAATGAAAAGCATAAAATGATTACTTTAGCAACAATTTCGAACTTCCGATTTTAACTACGAACTTGTGAGCTTATAAATTTGTCTAAAATATGGAAAGATAGCCGCCAAGCCCATCATGCATAATTAAAAAAATATATTTTCAGAACCACGTTATGATGTATTTAGTAAAGGAGAAAAGGCTTTCTATCAACGCATACGTAGGTACTCGACTTACATATGGTGAATTTTTAATGGAAAATGTTAAATAAGTACCATAATATAAGCTTGCAAACTTGATATCATACTATTTTTTAGCCACAACTTTCACCTTTTTTCTTTTGCTTGGCTTTTTTTGTTTACTTTTGAAAAGTTGTTTTTTAGTAGATAAGTATATTCTCCAATAAAATATAGTTCAAAGAATTATTTGTGCTCGCAAAACTATTGTGTACGCTCACCGTCAAAACATCACATTACTTTTTTTTTTTTTTTTGGTTTGAAATGATTTTTTTTTAAATTTTGTTTAAAAATAAAGGCTTTTGTTTCCATCTTATAATATTTAAATGACTGCTATAATCTAAATAATCCTTATCCTATCCCGAAGCAAGAAACAACGTGAATAATTCAAAACCTACATATAAGTTACGTTACAAAATACTAGAGGCACAAACTCAGATTTCTACAGAAAAAAAAAAAAATGCTAAAAATTATTTTAATATTTAATATCCTACTTCCTTTTATGAAATCTTTCGCAGGAATATTTTATGTACACAATAATTTAAAAAAATGTATGACAAGATAATCCCTTCGCATTATGTAGTATTAAATATAATTCCTGACTTTAGCACTCATGCTTTTATTCCGGATCAAAGCTGTGTATATTTATGAGAACTTTGATATATTCTTCGAAAGAATATTTTACATTCTTAAACAATTACAAAAATTTTCTTCAAAATATAAAAATACTATGTTGTTTTGAATATATCATGTTCATTCTGGTTCCAATCCCATAATTTTTTGGAGGATAGCACATCCAGCATAAATATAATTGTTAGATATATAAAATTACGTAATATTTAACAAGCAATATAATGCTCAATGTCGGTCTAATCTTATAATTTTGAGGAGGAGTGCACATTAAGGATAGATAAAATTATTTGATATATAGAAAAATATAAGATATAACAAGCAATATTAAAGAAAATTAGCAAGAATGCGCAATTCCAAAACATTCTTCTGTGTCATACACGTTAATATTTTAAAATGAGTATTTTTTAATAATGCATTTTTGAAAGAAAACATGGGTGTTTAATATATGGGTTTTTATTTTTTTACATTCCAAATTATTTATAAAAAAAAATATTTTAAACCATAGTGGGAAGGGAAGAAAGCAGATTTCGTAATGAAGACTAACCAACGGATAATAATAGCAAACACATGAAAAGTTTTGCTTATTAAAAATATACAATTTAAACTCAGATTGGACAATTGATTCAGTGTGATTTTTTGCCAACAGCTACTGCGCGCGTTCCTAAAGTTGAACAGAATAGGCTATCACACCCCACATGTAAGTCGATTGTCTATAAAATTTTATATAATCCTCTACCTATCACATTACTATCTGCATATAATTTTTTTTTTTCGAAAAATAGTCACTTAAACTGTAAAACATAGAGAAAATTTCTATGATTGTGACCCTTCTGGCAGAATACTTCCATTATCAAATACCAACTGAAACCCGTAGACAAAAACATATATATGAAGTTTGATTCAATTCTGTACATTTGTCATACTTTTCCGATTATTGAAAATAATTTATAGAAATTGCAGCTCCAACTTTTAGCTGATTTTCTTCAAAACGTTATACATTCTTTGCTTTATGGCATTACATCTAAAAATTACATTTTGTTCGAGAAATATTTATAAATCCTTCACTTTAACACCAAAAAATCGCTGCCATAGAGCACTCTTGAGGCTAAATATCTCCACTTGCCATAATGAAGGGAACGAACATTCAGAGTGAATTATGTCAGCTAGGTATCGGTCCGGATAGCCTAACAGGTAAGGCATTGGCACGGCACGCCAAGTATCCAGGTTTGATCCCTGGTCTGGACATTTTTCGCTCTGTTGAAATAAACTTCAACTGTGCTACTCCAGCCTTGAATATGTCAGTAATATTTTGCTGTCAACAGAAATATTCCTGGTATTTCGCAGGAAACTTACTGGCATTTCTGTAGAAAGTTTTTAATATATACAGTAAAGTTCCAGTCATTTTCAAGAAATGTTTCTTGGAAATAATGGGCAACTCAGCTGCCCATTTTTTCCCAGGAACGTTGCGGAATTTTTTTTTACAGTGTAACCTATTTCAACTAGGAACTAACAGAAATATTCGAAAAAAGTATATCACGTTTCATTCAATTCTACACATGACTTATACACTTCTCCATGACACACAGAGGAATCACGGACAGACAGAAGTTATGTAAAAACATATTTTTCTGGATCTGTGACATTTGAAACGTAGAAATCCATTGAAATCCGGATGTCTAAAAAATTTTGATTGGAATAATTTCTTCTATTGAAGATAGACTATTATCTATTGTAAAAAAATAGATAATATTTTTTTGAGATTGAAATAAGTACCCATATATAAATACACACATGCACACATTTTGACGCACGCGAACGGACAATACACCCTTTCTCAAACATTTATATGTTCACTTATTATTCAAATTTCACGGAAACGTATAAATTCGAAATAGTTTTGTAATTCTCACTTCCGTCTTTGAAATTAAACAAATACATTCCGATATAATATTCCATACTATGAATACAATATTGCTTTCGTTGCACTTGGAAATTAGCATACAAATATTTTCTTTCGGGTAAACAGGAATACAAAACGACAATTTTCAAATATTAGAATGAGAAATGCGTAGGAAGAGAATCGCTATGTATTTTTCTAAGCATTTACACTATCGACAATATGTTCATATCAGAAACGCGTTTTGATATTTTAGTGGTTTTTAGAGTTTGTAAACAGTGGTTTAGTAGATTAAGAAGAATTTTAAGTATTTCTATGTAATATATATATACATATTAATTTAGCTTTCTATTTAATGCAAATTGATACAGCAAATATATACATAAAGTTGAACATCTATTTCACGAACTACTATTTAGCTAAATCCTCTTTTTAGCGAATTTATACCTTCAACATTGAAATTCGAAAACAAGTACTTGTAAAATAACTTCCATATAGAGGAAGAAAACCTTCATTCAATGAAGTCGCGCATCGGATGTTCAGAGATGATTTTTTTGAATGTCTTATTTTCCTTTTCAACACTTCCACAATCCTAACTATTGTGCAATTCTCTTTATCACTTTACCGTCAAATAATACACATTACACGAAAGTCTCCCACAACTTCAGGTCATGCTTTTTGTTCTCATAAGTTACTTTTTCAATAAGTCTCCTCTATCAAGCGATGCAGGTCAAGCGTTAAATAAGGAGGTATTGGTGAAAATGATTATTCCAGAAAAGTAGAAAGGCGATATCTTGAAATTTTAGTTTGACGCCAGTTCTTCATCTTAGACTTTAACACGATTCGTGATTTAACCCTTAAATGCCTGACTTTTCAAAAATTATTGTAATAATGTTTTCGGCTTTCATTTTTTAAATAAATCATGGGAAAAATACTTAAAATCCTATTTTGTTTTAAGTATGGTTTACGGCTAAAAAACAGTTTGTTACTAATCGGCATTACTGGTCTGTAATTGAAAAAATAATTTTCCTTCATAAAATTCTATAATATTAAACACACAAGAATTTTAGGAACTATAATAAGAAATAAATTTTACTTGCTCACTGCAGAATTAAATAAGGTATTTCGCAAGCTTCCAAACAAAACAAAAAGAACAAGTAGCAACAATTGAAAAAATAAATCTATCTTTATTCTTAAGCAGCATATGTGTTGCCATCTGCATATTGAAAATCGATTTAATAATATTTTCAGAATGTATTTTATTGACAACATTAGGTATTATAGCTTCAATATTATTCTAATAGTATTTTAGAGCCAAAATTGGGTATGGTGCCGAAAAGCAACACCCAGCATTTAAGGGTTAAAAATGCCTAAGAGATGGTGTCTTAATGTTAAAGATAAAGTGCAGGTGCTTGAGTTGATAACGGAATCAAAAAATAAATAGATGTTGCGTTAAAATCTGGTATTACTGCGAATAGTTAATAAAAAATTATAAAAAAATCGTGTAGTAATTTTAAAACAAAGTGAAATACTAGTCGAATGTAGCATTGCTAGAAAACGACTTAAATCATGCTTAGACGAAGATTTGTATGAAGCTGCTTTTAAGTGAATTTTATTGGTATGCGGTGAAAATGTGCCACTATCGGGGCCTATTATTAAGGGAAAACTGTCTAATATGCAAAACACTTGTTGAATTCAACACAGGAGTGGCCGTCTGGATAAATAAATAAACGGAATAAAGAAAAAGGTAATATGCGGAGAACTTGCATCGGTACGAGATTAAGATTGTGATCAGTGGACACAAGGAGTTTAAAAGAAAAATCTCGAAGACTATACAGCTAGTAAAGTTTTCAATGTGGATGAAACTGCACTATTTTTTAAGTTTCCTTCCCACTAACACACTAACTTTTAAAAAACGATAAAATTTTAAGTGAAAAAACAGTAAGGTGACGATTAGATGGCATGGTAAAGAAAAATTGCAATTTTAAATGAAATAATAAGACGAAACGTAATATTTTACCTTAATTCAAACATAAAATATGTAATATGATTTAAAAAAAATTCAGTGTTTTACTTAAAAGGTGACTAAAATAATAAAAGAGATCTTACAAGTTAAAAATATACATTTCATATAAAATTTCTAAATAATTATAAATTTCTCTCTGTAATTTCTAGTTATTGGAAAAAACAATAAATCCAAATAAGGAATAAAATCCTTAGAGATTGAATATGATTTTAATAAACTATTTGGAGGATGACTGCTTTATTTTGGAAAACTGATTCTTAACTTAGATAAACGTCTGACTAAAGAACGTCCTAAACTTACCAGGTTTATTGACACTTGCCCAGTTTTACCTAAAAGCACAGAAAACTTATAAATCATAAAACTTGATTTCTCTTTGTCTGATGAGACATCTAAATTGCAGCCAATCGACCAAGGTGTCATTAAAAATCTCAAATGTGATGGTCGCTGAAAAATACTGGAGAAATTACTAAATGCGACTGATAGCAATAACAAAAAAGCGGAAAACTCAAAGAATATGAACAATTTGTGAAGATTCCAAACTTGAAACTTATTTAGGAATCGAAAATGAGGTATGTGTCGCTAAACTTGCAAATGGCTCTGCTTTTTAGAAAGTTTGAGCAAAAAATCAGGAAGTAGACGAAATCGACAGCGAAGAAAATTAAAGTAAAGCAGACGAAAGTGAGTGTCTTTTTGATTCTCCACTTGACGACATGATAAAAGCATTTAAAACAATTAGACACAGACTTCAATTTCCTGAAAATGTACCAGAGTACATCTTCATTTCCTTGCAATGATGCAAGAAAATATGTTTTTTTTTTTTTTTTTTTTTTTTTTTTCGTATGCGAAAGCTCTTTGAATATCCAGCAGAAAATAACAAACTATTTTTTCGCATAAAAACATTTTCTTCTCTAATTATACACAAACAGCATTTCTGGTGCTTCCTTGATTTCTAGTTATCAAGTTCATTTTAATAATTTAAATATTGTTTAATACATCGTGGAATATTAATCGGTAAATATTATTAGTTTAAATGCGTGTGTTGATTTTGATGCAATAAATCTACAGGGAATCCCAAAAAGGAGCACATACTTCTAAAAATGAATAATCAACAAACGAATAGAGTTATTAAAAAAATTCTTGCAGGAAACGGATGTGTGAAGTCTGGAATTTTGTCTAGAACACTTTATTATAATAGTTCAAAATCTGACCGACAGATGGCGCTACAGCACATTTTGATGGCTATATGGCCAACAAATACACCATTTTGAAGAATTAACGCAACGGCAACTACTGTTTCCCTTGAAATGGTTACTACTGAACTTTCACTGACCACGTCTATTTCCGTCTGGTCTTCACCCATGCTCCGTCTGCTCATATAGCCACCAAAATGTGCTGTAGCGCTATCTGTTTTTGTGATATATTTGAACAATTATAATAAAGCGTTCTAAGAAAAATTCCAGACTTCACATATTCATTTCCTGCAAGAATTTTTTAATAGCTCTATTCGTTTGATGATTATTAATTTTTAAAAATAAGTACTCCTTTTTGGGACACCCTGAGTTTGAAACAAATTATTTGAGCAAATGGCTGTTTTTAATAACTAACATTTATTTTTAGAAATCGTCTATTTAGATATGTTTTGAAAGAAAATAAGTTGAAACTGGTGTGAATCGATAAGAATTAAAAGGTCTTCTTAAAGCACCATCAAAAACTTTTAAGTGCGCTAGGCCTTTCGAAAGATCAGAATCTTTCTTCGTCTGGTGCAAAGAAGACGTGCTTCTACTATGAAAGCAACAGCATGTCTCAAAACATTTTTTTAACTTCAACATAAGGACCTTCAGATAAGAGAGCATAAACTTTATCAGAATAATCTTTTTTATATATAAGAATAATTTGACCACATTTATCAGCTTTAGTAATAATACGATTATTATTGGACTCGAGCTCATTCAGAGCGATATGTTGAGAACGTGAAAGATAAGGTTTATATTTTGAATTATTAAAAGAAATAGTATCAGCAAGGATGTGAAGAAGAGTTTATTTTTGAAAAGAATTGACTTAACTACGTTTAAAAGAAGACTCAAATAAAACAATCAATTTCATAAGAGAAGGTTTGCAAAACCAAGAACAATTTAAACCAACATCTAAAATGCTGTTTTGCTCAGGCGTTAAGATATGAAAGAAGAGATTAATGGTGCAGTTCTCATTTGATAGAAACTTATTTGAAATGTAGACTTTTTTTACTAATTTCACACTGAAGAAAACTTTTTAGCAAGCTTACCCAGGTAAAAAAGTCAGCAAAAAACCTTTAAAAAAGACATTCAGGAAACCTGAAGGTATTTCGGACAAAAAAATCTGCGTGTTTCCTTTAGGTAAAAAACCTGAATTAACCCCCCACTTTTTTTGTCCGAAATACCTTCAGCTTTCCTTTAGGTAAACAAACCTGCGCATTCCCTTACCATGTTGTCCGAAATACCTGAAGTTTTCCTTTAAGTAAAAAATCTGTGTCTTCTCTTTACATAAAATCATGCAGTATCACTGTACGGCCTGCTTTTGTCTTAAATATCAGTGGTTTTCCTGAAAGATAAGCCAGTGAAGTGGTAGAAGGAACACTGGAGGTGCATAAAATAAATAAGTGATCACAGGCCGTTCCAACAATATGCCACAAGGTGTGCCGGCAAAATTGATAAAAGTGCCTCCTCAGGGGGGGATGCAAAGAGGGGTCAGGGACATCAGATGTGTATAATATGAACAATTAGTTATAGGCCATTCCAACACTATGTCATATGAGGGGTTTCGGCAAAATTTAGAAAAGAGCCCCCTCAGGGGGAGCAAAGTGGGCGGAGGAGCATCAGATGAGCATAACATGAATAAGTGCTCACAGGCCTTTCCTACAATATGTCACATGAGGGGTGTCAGCAAAATTTAGAAAAGAGCCCCCTCAGGGGGAGCAAAGTGGGGGCAGGGACATCGGATGTGTATAACATGAATAAGTAGTCACAGGCCGTTCCGACAATATGTCACATGAGGGGTTTCGGCAAAATTTAGAAAACTGCCCCCTCAGGGGGGAGCAAAGTAGGCGGAGGGGCAACAGATGTACATAACATGAATAAGTAGTCCCAGGCCTTTCCGACAATATGTCACATGAGGGTTTTCGGCAAAATTTAGAAAACTGCCCCCTGAGGGGGAGCAAAGTGGGCGGGGGGTCATCAGATGTGCATAACATGAATAAGTGGTCACAGGCCTTTCCTACAATATGTCACATGAGGGGTGTTAGCAAAATTTAGAAAAGTGCCCCCTCAGGGGGAGCAAAGTGGGGGCAGGGACATCGGATGTATATAACATGAATAAGTAGTCACAGACCGTTCCGACAATATGTCACATGAGGGGTTTCGGCAAAATTTAGAAAACTGCCCCCTCAGGGGGGAGCAAAGTGGGTCGGGGGCATCAGATGTGCATAACATGAATAAGTGGTCACAGGCCTTTCCTACAATATGTCACATGAGAGGTTTCGGCAAAATTTAGAAAACTGCCCCCTGAGGGGGGAGCAAAGTGGGTGGGGGGCATCAGATGTGCACAACATGAATAAGTGGTCACAGGCCTTTCCTACAATATGTCATATGAGGGGTGTTAGCAAAATTTAGAAAAGTGCCCCCTCAGGGGGAGCAAAGTGGGGGCAGGGACATCGGATGTGTATAACATGAATAAGTAGTCACAGGCTGTTCCGACAATGTGTCACATGAGGGGTTTCGACAAAATTTAGAAAACTGCCCCCCTCAGGGGGGAGCAAAGTAGGCGGAGGGGCATCATATGCGCATAACATGAATAAGAGGTCACACGTCTTTCCAACGGTATGTTATATGACAGGGGTCGGTAAAATTTATAAAAGTGCCCTCTTTGGGACTAGTATTGTGCCCCTCCCCCCCCCCCCCCTTTGAAATTTTTATATATTGCAAATAATAGTTATCGGAAGGCTCCGTAAAAAAATTCCATCTAAAATGATGAAAATACTGCAATAAAAAAAAAATCTGAAAAGTAAGACATAATAAAATTCCCCAAAGCAGAATATGATTATAAATGCGCCATACATTGACTTCACTGCAGAACATTTCAAATTTTCATTTTCAAAAAAAAAAAAAAAAAAAAACCAGCAAACTCATTAATCGTTCATTTAAAAAGATTGCGAAATTCATCAATCGGTCGCAAGAAAACTCGTGTAATTCGTCAGTCAGGGAGAACAATTCATGAAATCCTTTAGCTTGCTGTGGGAAAACATACAAAATTCGACGAACAGTTGCGAGAAAAAAAATCCATGATTTTCGCCAATCGGTTGCAGATAAAATAACGCAAAATTTGTCAGTGCACCTCTAGAAGAAACAGCGAAAAAAAAAAAAAAAACTACAATCTTCTCTAATCGTTCGCAAGAAAAAGCCTCAAAATTTGCTATGTTACAAGTAAAAATTCGTGAAAATTGCAAATCGGTTGCGGTTAAAAAAAAATCGTGAAGATTGTCAGAATAATCTGCGGAATTCGTAGATCAGTAGCGGAAAAAAATTCACAACTTTCTCGAATCTCTGTCAAGACTTGCTTACTGGTTCAAGAGAAATATCGCAAAATTTTAAAATCGGTCACAGGAAAAAAAAAAAAAGTGAAATTCGTCTGTGTATTATCGAAAAAAAAATAGAATTAGTCGATCAGTCGTGCAAAAAAAAAAAACATGAAGATTTGGCCAATCAGTCGCAGAAAAGTGACAAAGTTCACCAGTGGACCGTGAGAAAATAATCACGATATTCACCGATCTGTCGCAGTAGAATGCGAAATTCGTCGATCGGTTGCAGAAAAAAAAGGTTTTTTTACCAATCGTTTACACGAAAAAGAGAAAAAAATTTGCCAATCTGTAAAAAGAAAATATAATGAAATTCGCTTATCAGTCGCATGTAAAAAAAAACTTTGAAGTTGTCAGAAAATTCACGAAATTCTTCGATCAGTCGTGGAAAAAACCAACGATTGTTTCCAATCTGTCGCAAGAAAAAATTGGAACATTTGCCAATCAGTCTTCGGTAAAAAAGCATGAAATTCATGGATCGGTCGTGTGAAAAAAAACTACGATTTTCACCAAAAGGTCAATGAAAAATATCACAAAATTCACCCACCAGTCATGATTAAAAAATGCGAAATTCGTCAATGAATTGTGGAAAATATATCAAAATTCTTCACCCAATCGCAGGAGAAAAATTGTGAAATTCATCGATTTGGTCAGAGAAAAAAGGCCAAATTCGCCAGTTGACAGAGGGAAAAATCATCAATCGATTGTTGGAAAAAAAACCCGCTAAATTATCATTCGATTAGGGGGGGGGGGGGGAGAGAAATCACAAAATTCACCAATAATTTCATTCGCGTGAGTATGTCAGGGTTTTATGAAATGTCTTTTGCATTTCTATAAAAGATGCAATTGCACTTCTTCATATATAAAGAAAATTTTCCTGTGACTTTTTTTTTTTTAATTCACACAGAACATTGCAAAGTATTCAGCTTTGGGAATGAAATTCTTTGATCAGCCGCAGAGAAAATCTGTGAAATTCAGTCAGCGACCATATGAAAAAAAAAAATTCAACAACTGTTTATGGGAAAAAATGAAGTTTGTTGATTAGCTGGGAAGAAAATCGGCAAAATTCATAAACCGGATATGTGAAAAATATCACACGAGTTTTGCCAATCAGCCGCAAGGAAAAATGCAATATTCGCCAATCGGTATGGTTTAGATGTATTATAATCCCGCATTTGCCATCTTTGATTTTTTTCTTGCATGAAAACTCCTTTTTCGCGAAGTATGTCGCCAATGGTTAAATATTGTTGATAGATTAATATAACATTGAAAAAACTGGAATATAATCATTATAACTATTAATTAAAAAACATTTTTAATTCACACCAAGAAAAAAATCCAAGATGGCAGATGTGGGATTATAAAACATTTGTTCTGAAATAAAATATCACAAAATTTATCAGTTGGTTGCGGGGAAAAAATTACAAAAATTCTCATTCAGTCACCTGAAAAAAAACTGAGTAATTCAACCGTCAATTAATGGGAAAAAAAAAAATCTAGAAACCCTTCAGTCGATTGCTTTAAAATATTGTGAAATTCGTCAATTGGTCACAGGAAAACAACATGAAATTCAGCAGGCAATCATGAGAAACAATCGTGAAATTTTACAGTTGGCTGCAGAAAAAAATGTGAAATTCGTCAAACAGTTACAGGAGAAAAACATAATTCGTCAGTCAACAGGGAGGGAAATCAAGAAATTTCATCAGTTGCAGGAAAATATCACAAAATTAAAAAGGTCAAAATAAAAAAGGACTAAATGCAAAATATTTTCAGTGAACAAGGTTCTTGAGTGTTTTTTTTTTTTTTTTTTTTTTTTTTTTTTTTTTTTTTTTTTTTTTTTTAAGTGTCCAGCTGGCAGTAATTTTTTTCTAGAGTCCACACTGTTGAAGGCATTTTTAATATAATTGTAGAATAAAATGAAACAAGTGATTACTACTCTATTGTTATTCATACTGCTTAATATGTTTCTGAATAATTAATTTGTTAAGACAGTGTTATCATTGTGAATTTGTATTTTTTTTTTTTTTTTTTTATTTACATTTGCTTGTGGATATTTCTTTTAAAGGTGATTTCAATATAAAAAAGAATGCAGGTGTGCATTTTTATTATCTGCCTCTTAAATAGGAAAAAAAAAAAGAAAGAAAGAATGAAATCTTGTTTTTCACCCTTTTATGATATGAATCCATGTATATTAGCATTGAGCTTTAGCATTTTTTTTTTCTTTTTTGTGCATGGCAAAGCTCTTTTAAACCCTTCTGCTCTTTTTAACACTTCCTATGCTCCCTGCGGCAATTCAACTGATCGCGGGAAAATATCGCAAACTCTAGGGACTCTAAACAAACCAGTTCAAAATATTTTTGTGAATAATGTACAAGTGTGCCCTTTTTTAGAATAGTGTTTCCTTTTTGAAAAATTCCCGCCCGGCAGTCCTTTTTTCTAGAGTCAACACTGCATATATGTAATGTAATATTAATGTTAAAAAAAGGAAGGAGGCACATAATAAAAATGCACACATGCATACTTTATACACGATTAAATCAAGTTGACAAAAAGATCTAAAAACAAATATAAAAAACACCAACTGACCAGTAGAAGAATTGACATAAAAAAGCCACTGGTCCCAAGGAACAGTAAGCATGAGAATTTCTTTGTCCGCAGTCATCATCACTGGTCTGCTACATAAAATTCTATTTCATCCCTTTAACCCTTTGAGTGACAATTAATTACTTCATATGACTAAGATTTAATCGAATTTTCTTTGTTTTTTAAAATAAAATAAAGTTATGCGATATGTGCTTAGTTGCAGTTTTTGCAGGGAGAGGAAAGTTTACGTTTACCTGTCAGAGAGGGGGGGGGGGGAGTTACTGGCCCTGCAGATTATAAAATTTTTCAAATTAGTGGTCCAATTGAATTTCTGGTGGTACAGAACAGTCCCAGCGGACCCCCCAAGGAAATCGAACGCTGAACTGACAGTGAATAATATGACTTTTTAAATATTTACTACTCAAAAACATATTAAGCAATATGAACTGAACAAGCACAGAATGAAATCAGTTATTTCTTTTAAGCCTGTAAATGATAAAAGTAACAATGCAAACAAGAGAAAATTACACAAATAAAATTTACATACACAATAAAACATGCGAATCTGCTCAAAACATGGAAGATTCTCACCCATTACAGAACAGTCCTTTTTAATAATTGTTTTGTACACACAGGAGGTAAACGCAGTGGTCGATCCAGGCAAAATTTGAGGGTTTTTTTAGGGCCCTTTCACAAAAGTCTATTTAATAAAATAGGCCCCATCACAAAAATAAATATTATAAAATGAGCCCCTTCACAAAAATAAATTTAATAAAATGGGCTCCTTCACAAAAATAAATTTAATAAAATGGGCCGCTTCACAAAAATAAATTTAATAAAATGGGCCCATTCTCAAAATTCCTTTTAATAAAATAGGCCCACTTCATAACATTCTTTTGCATAAAAACTATTTTAAATATGTAATTAGTAAATAAAACCAGGTCATGCGAAACAAAAACTAACTGAAATTTAAAGAAGTTTCTGTTAATAAATTCTAGATCCAAATTTGAGTAACTGGATTTCAACTATAGTTACAAAATATTACTTTTCACAAAAATAACTTTTAATTTTCACAAAATGGAATCCAAGAATAAAAACCTGCATCGACCCCTGTTTGTTAAAGGCCCCAAGAATCTATATATAATTTTTAATGATGTTATGCACTATAGAACAATATTATTGCTCTAAATTTGTCTTTAAATGTTTTTTCGTGAAAAAATTACTTTATTTAAAATAATTATACACATGTAAAGAATTTTAAAATTATTTTTCCCATATTTCATATTCTGTATTATAAATTATTCTACAATATATAATTTTTTTAAAATTAATTTTATGAGTCGAATATTGCAGCTAGAGACATTAAATCCCGCTAAAAGATTTGCCAGATTACACCTCCACTGAGTATTAATCAAGCATCTATGTTCCTAAAAAGATTATAGCTGCTTGATTTTTAAAGAAACCAAATTACTTACTCATAAAATGATATTCCAATACAGTGATCTGCTTAGAAAGAACTTAGGTCCTTTAAAGGACCCTTCACAAACTTTTCCCCCTCAAAACAAGGGCCCTTCACAAAACGTTTCCACCTCCAAACTGAGCTTTTTACAAGTTTAATTATCAAGAAGTAATTTAATCCTTCTATCACTTTATACATAATAGAAATATATGCATATATCTCCTTAAAAGTATAAACAAGAAACTGAACATAACGATTCTTTGAAATTCAGAAAATTATGACTAGATTTTTCACAAAAATAAAAAGACGTATTAATGAAAATATCAAAAAATAAAATAGTTCTCTTTGGATGTATTTGAAAAGTGAAGTGTCACGCCGTTTTTAAAACTGAGAGATTTTTATCGCTATTATTTTAAAAAATAGTAAAAATTCATCTTTAGTCATATACGAAGATTTCTTGTAAAACATTATCTCCATACCACAGTATTTCTATACGTGGCGATCTGATTTACCGAATGTGGTTAGTATCGCATGAATGGCTGAATACAAAGTGCCAAACAAATATCAAGCTATAATATTAAAAATAAGTATAATACAAGGCTCACTTATACCCCTCTTACGGCTATATATATATCCATTTAAAAATTAATTAAAATGTGACTAATATACAGATAAAAAGAGCCTGCAAAAAGGAAAAATAGAATAGCAAAACTACAGCGTAACGACTACTCCCGCTTATTTTCCGAGTGGGGGAAAAGTAAACATGCTTTCTGTGTGTTGAGTTGATAACTTCCTTCTCATTCTCCCATGACATGGAGTCAGAAATACAGCTACATGAGGGCTGCTGTCATCTCGAGGGCCCGGGTTCGAGTCCCTGGGTAACACATTTATGTAATTGTGTATGTCCCATTGTAGTTATATAATATATGTAATGGAAAATAAAACTTGTTGTGACTTGTTGTTGTTTCTATGTATAATAAGGATCATTCGAGGCGACAGCCATTGTAGGCTATAGGCCCCAAAGCATTCTCCACCTCGGTGGACTTCAAATGTCAAATGACAGCTACATGATCAAAAATCAAATGTTGCAACGAAAACTTTGTTTTTGAAGAAGTAACTTTTATAAAAACTGGAATTCACGCCTGCTATATATAGAGGATAAGGGCAAATTATGCATGTAATAGCCCCACCTATATTTTTCAGCTTTAATCGTGGACGCTACCAAAATGAGGAAAGGGGGGGGGGGGAGGGACCCTGCCCCCCCTAGATTTTAAAATTTAAGTAACTAGATATTTCTTTTTGTTATGTTTTCAAAAACAATATAAAATGTATTATTTTCGAGTAACTAAATTAAAAGAGCCTCTTTTCTTTAATGTTAGTATGTGCAAAATTCTTAGTTCCTCTTTTTTAAAGAGGTGCTGTTTGTGTTGTTTTATGATGGCCAATTGTCTACACTTGGGATATTGGGCCGAAGGGGGGGGGGGGGTGCCTGGCGTCTTTTAAAGGGAAGCTAATCCGTATTTAAGCAAAGAAATCCAAGGTTCGAAGAAAACCACGAAAAAAACTCCGAACGACTAGGCCGACGGGCGCGATTGGGTTCGAACCCAGCATCTCCTGCCTACCAGCTTTGAGAGCAGAACCTCTCGACCACTGGTGGGGTGGTTTTGAAGAGGAACTAAGGATTTTGAGCTAGGACGACAGGAGTGGCATGGTGAAAGAAGGGGGGGGGGCGGAGTGCATTGTATCCCTTCCTGCATTTTGAAATTGAATTAACTAAAATTTCTTTTTTTTTTTTTGTCAGATTTAGAAGAGCACAGTAAAATATATTCTTTTCGGAAAACTTAAAATGAAAAACTAAATAAGACATTTTTAGAAAAGGGAGAAGGGAAATTGAGGGCCCTCGTTAGATTTTGAAATTTAACTAAAATATTTTTTGTGCGTGTTTGAATACGATTTTAAATATTAATGAAAGGGACTTTGAAATAATTTGGAGATTTTGTTTTTTTTAGGGTGCCATTTTTGTACGTGTTAGACTTCGAAGGGTTATTTTTACTGGTGGTAATTTAAGAGAAATTTATGACAAATTTTAGGATAAAAAGGGGACTTTGAAATACTTTTGTGATTTTTTTTTTCGTTTTAGGGGGAATATTTTGAAATTGAAAATTTTGAGCTTGTTAGAGTTAGAGGTGAAATTGTTACTGGTTATAATATTAAAAAAAATTGTGACAAATTTAAGGTCAAAAAGGGCTTCGAAAAAATTTCGTGATTTGTTTTTCTTTTTAGGGGGAATTTTCGGAGATTGAAATTTTTGAGCGTGTTAGAGGTGAAATTGTTGCTCGTAATAACTTCATAAATGGGGTAATTAAAAATTTTAACTAGTAGACTCTTCAAAATAATTTCGAGATTTTTCTTTCTTTTTGTAGAGAATTAAAAAATAGTATTTTAAATGGTAATTAAAAATCTCAACGAGGGGGACTTTAAGATAATTTTGAGATTTTTATTTCTAGAATGGGATTTTTATATCGCTATTTAGAATGTTAATTTTAAATATTAATTAAAAATTTTAACGAAGGGAGTTAAGAATTTTTGACTGAACCGGTGGAAGACGTTAGATTTCCGGGAATTATCTAATATATTAATTTCGAAATAAATTTAAAATATTAATGAGGAAATGCGGGCATATCAAAATCTTAGATACCATAATGTACAATAATAAAACCTTTAAGTAAAACCTTCATGTTACCTGGTAAAGAAACAATTTTCGTTTTCCTTCAACATACCTCATGTGATTTCACGAAAATCTTCTAAGTCATTGAAGGTAATTTGGAGGTGATAACTTACAGAAATAAACCTGTATGGAATCTTTTAAAAAGAGGTATACTTCTCAAGATAACCTTTAGTTTTCATTTGCCTTAAAGATACCCGTTGAAACCTTCAAAATGGCTGCAAAATCTCAAAATTTTTAAAGGTTTTTCTCTGATTTTTTTTTACCTGGGTATTTTGATGAGCAGTTTTGAAACTAAGCAGAGAAGGCCAACTTTTACTTTCAATATCCCAGAAATCGTCAAGATTTTTACTAAGGAACAAATGAAAGTAATACAGCTATTCTACAATTTTGGGGAGAGTACGCCGAACATCTTGAATACAAGCTCTTAAAAGAATAAAATATGAACGAAACATAGCTTTTTAAATTCTGAAAGAATTACTAACAGAACACTTAAGCTGGATAAATTAGGGGATAACATTATTTTTCTTGTAATTTTGAAGAAAATGTAAGTCGTTAAGAAATTTCCCACGCTTACGTCTGAGTTTAGTAAATCTATTAAATTGAGCAGAAAACATAACAGCAACACACAGATAAAAAAAATGTAGAATAATAAACTATAAATAAGTTAGAAAAATAAATAAGCAAATAAATTAATGAATAAGATAAATAAAGAATAAACAACATACAAAAATAGAATACTAATTTTGTGTGTAAGAAGACATAAACATAGATAAGCAAGTAAATTAATCAATAAGATATATAAGGAAGACAATCAATGCAAAATTTAGACAAAAAGTACTTACATAGAAAAAGGGTGTGTGTGAAAAAGCATAAAAAATTAGTTTAAATGCAGAAGAAGCACAATCAATGAAAATAAGTTGAAACAGGTGTGAATCGATAAAAACTAAAAGAACTTAAAACACCACCAACGAGCTTCTGATATGAAAATAGCAGCAATACTTGCTGCTTTTATAGTAGAAGCACCTCTTGTTTGCGCCTGACGAAGAAAGATTCAGATCTTTCGATAGGCCTAGCGCACATAAAAGTTTTTGATGGTATTTTAAGAAGATATTTTAGTTCTTAAATACGTTTTGGTCGGGATTCAGCGACTTCGTTAAGCAGAGATTCTACTGTATATATGATCACAAAACAAATCGTTAGTAAATGCTCCCTAAAAGAGGTAAACCTAAAAGTCAGCCTTAAAAACAAGTAATATGTCATGTCGACACAGTGTGACGATCTAACTCTATGAAAAACTATTGAAACATGTGAAAACGTCTTAGCATACTATAGTTATGAGTATGTATGACTTACTATTTAGTCCGCTGAACCTTTTTAAGCTTGTTCTATTTTATTACGCGGATTTTGTACAATTTAATAACACGTGTATGCACTAAAATAAAAATTGGTAATTTTAGCTGTTTCTGTTTATATTTTTGAGGCTGAATATGAAAATTACTACAGAAATGGTGCATCACGTAGGATTACTGAACAATATATAATACTGGATAAGTAGAACGATGATTATTTTTTTACAAATTTGTTGTTTGTGATTATAAATCTAAATACATGAATTTCTTCATGTACCACAATTTACTTCAGCAGTTACACACAGTTAGCAAATCTCTGACGTACTTTTAAAAAACATAGTTTAAGAATCATCTTACTCTAATTTAAATAATGGTAATTCTGCGTATGATGATTTTCAGTTTAAGATAGTCAATGAAGAACTTAACCATTCAATTAATCGGAACATTCTGATTTAATCAAGGGTATGATATTAATGGAGATTTTCTGACATTTTATGCTCCATACTAAAATAAAAACTTATTAGATCATAAAGGATCTACTACAGTGTATATAACCAGAAAACAAAATGCTTATCTCTTTCTTTCTACCTGCTAGTGATTTTAAAGATATGAATAGATTACCTTAAGAATGTTGACAAATAGATAAACCGAGTTTAGTGTTAAATATAAAGCCCAGAAATTGTCCCTTTTAATAAGTACACTATACTAAAATGTCTTTTTTACATAATGGAAACAAAAACATCTCTTTACCTATTTTAGAAGCGTCATTCGAATATATGAATGTCGATTTTTTATCGATAATTCATCTTAAAAATGTAGAATCATTACACAATTAAAAAATCTAAAAACGCAGTTTTAATAGCATAAATATTTGCCATATAAAACATTTAGCTAAGAAAAAAAAAGTGAATAGAAATCTGTTTGAATATATTCCATATGTATAATGATATGTATATATACATTTTAGAATAAAAATGTACTATTTTATTTATGTGCGTTAATTTGTTTAGGAACCAGGGTTCGTACGAGTCCAGGAATTTCCAGACCATGAAATTCTTGGGTAACAGTATTTTCTTAAATAAGGCAAAATTTCGTGAGCTTGAACTAGGTTTATTTTTTTTATAAAAAAATATTGATATTTGAATTGGAAAATAACGGCACGCGTACAAACACTGATGGTCTATATAAATCAATGTAATTCTTGTTGACGGAGATAATGTAAAGTCCGTACGGAATTGAAACGAATTGACGTTATTTTTGGAGAGAGATTTTCAATAGAAACATATACAGAATTAAAATGATTTTTTTTTTAAAGAATTCACAATAGTAATTTTTTTTACCCCATCGTACATTCACATTTCCAGTTACATAGTAAAATCACTCATGGGCTGTTTAAATATCACATTAGAAGATGTACGAGATGAAAAATAATTCTTCTGTAAATTGGAAAAAATGCAAAGTTAAATTTTTATGTCACCATTTGAAACGTGTTTCAAATATATATATATCATTAGTTGTTTTCTAAAAACTAAAATAAATTTAAATCCCTTTGGGATATTTTAAAGATAGTATACGTTTTAATATATAATAACTTTAGTTTTTACAGAGATATAATAAAGATTAAATAAAACCAAGTATTCAGATTTTGTTGATGAATTCAATTAAGCTGTCTTGTCAATGCATTTCAGTTTTATAGTTATTAAAAGTAGAAATTGATGAATAATATAACGTTCAAATGGACATAAAAATATATCTCAGAACAATAATGTGCTTTTGACCATAAAAATTAAATAAAAATTATGATTCTAATTATAGCTATTAACGAAATTTTAACAATTAGAATTCACACCTATAAAATCTATCAATGTAATATATTTGAAGTAATTAATATAATGTTACTGATACTTTTTCTTATGGAATTTCTATCCCGAATCCTTCAAAACTCTCATTTAAATATTTTTGTGTTGTCTTTGTATAACTCAGTAATAAATCTATGATTTTTTTTAATTTAACAAATCATAATTAAATTCAATCCTGTATCTTTATTTTCAAGCAATTATATTTACGGGAAAAGGTAATTAAAGCACAAACAACGGAAATTTTTTTAAAAACTAGAATTCATTTTCTCCAGTTTATAATTCATAAGGTGCTTGTTCCGTCGAATGCTTCCTGTTATTGACATCTACTTCATTAATTGCGCTAATTAATGTACTTGAGTTTCACAGTCCTTTAAGTATATGGAGCATGTAGATAATTAGTTTTAAAATTTAAAAAGATTTAAAATGTAATTGATGATGAATAATTCATTATTAAATAATCATTTTAATTTTTTCATTAAAATTATTAAATAAATATAATAGCTAAGTAAACATCGTGTCCAAAACATGACAGTAAGTCTACCACAAAACTAAATAAAAAAAAAAATCAATTTTAATTTGTAAGAAATTCTTCAGGACTTTATTTTATTCATCACTAAGAAGGCCGCACGGTGTAGCTCTGACTTATCATAATAACTTTAAATAAACCTCAAATTTGTATGACCTTTTTATCTTTAACTCTACTTTGTGTGAACTTGCATTTTTAAAAGAAAAAGAACAAAAATTAATCATATTTAGTGGTAATAGAGATCGTAAGAAGACTTTTTTTGCCGTTTCACGGATGGTCGTTTCATAACAATAAAAAATAATTCTCGTTCATAGAACTCTGAAATTTTTATCAGTTATAAATATAATGGATTTGCAGTTCGCGGAAAATGTCGTGAAAAGAATATTGATATACAGTTTTAAAAGAGATGTTTTTGCTTCTCGAAAATCCTTTTCCATGTTGGGAACTTTAATGTAATAAAAAAATAGTTTTATTGTCTGAACTGCCTGAAATTTTATACAGTTTTAAAACTGTCTCGAACCTCTCACTAAAATTTTGTGAAAAAATATGCATATTTAGTAATGAAACCAATCGAAACCGCGCCGAAACAGTCCTATTTTTAGCGTTTCCATCGAAAAAAATTTCAGAATTTTTTTTTTTTTTTTTTTTTTTTTTTTTTTTTTAAATACCGATATTTAAAAAAAAAAATTATAAATACGGATCCGATATTTTTACAGGTGATGCAAATCTGATATACCAGAATGCTCAAAAATTATTGTGTCCAAATACAGACTTTTAGTTATTTTAAGTGTAAAAAAATATCGTATCCGGAGGGCTTGAAACAACCTGTTGTTGCGAATTTTTTTGAAAGAGTTCAAATTCATGTTTTTAAAAACTGATTGCGCGAACACTCAACTTAAAATTGTAATTTTCTGTATATCGGTGCCTCTGAAATCGAGCCGCAGAAGATAAAGGGAGAAAAAGTCAACCATGAAAATGACCCTTTTTGAAAAAAAAAAAAAAATGTTTCTAAAGGGTTAAAAAAATATTTTTTTGTTTTTATTTACAATTTTTATTTACCAGACTTTTTTTGCCGATTCAGGGATGGTCGTTTCATAACAATAAAAAATATTTCTCGTTCATAGAACTCTGAAAATTTTATCAGTTATAAATATAATGGATTTGCAGTCCTCCAAAAATGTCGTGAAAAGAATATTGATATACAGTTTTAAAAGAGATGTTTTTGCTTCTCGAAAGTCCTTTTCCATGTTGGGAACTTTAATGTATTAAAAAAACAGTTTTATTGTCTGAACTGCCTGAAATTTTATGCAGTTTTAAAACTGTCTCGAACCTCTCATTAGAATTTTGTGAAAAAATATGCATATTTAGTAATGAAACCAATCGAAACCGCGACGAAACAGTCCAATTTTTAGCGTTTCCATCGAAAAAATTTCAGTTTTTTTTTTTAAATACCGATATTAAAAAATATATATATAAATACCGATCCGATATTTTTACAGGTGATGCAAATCTGATATACCAGAATGCTCGAAAATTATTGTGTCCAAATACACACTTTTAGTTACTTTAAGTGTAAAAAAATATCATATCCGGAGGGCTTGGAACAATTTGTTGTTGCGAATTTTTTCAAAAGAGTTCAAATTCATGTTTTTAAAAAACTGATTGCGCCATCACTCAACTTTAAATTGTAATTTTCTGTATAACGGTGCCTCTGAAATCGAGCCGCAGAAGATAAAGGGAGAAAAAGTCAACCATGAAAATGACCCTTTTTGAAAAAAAAAAAAATGTTTCTAAAGGGTTAAAAAAATATTTTTTTTGTTTTTATTTACCATTTTTATTTACCAGACTTTTTTTTGCCGATGCACGGATGGTCGTTTCATAACAATAAAAAATAATTCTCGTTCATAGAACTCTGAAATTTTTATCCGTTATAAATATAATGGATTTGCAGTCCGCGAAAAATGTCGTGAAAAGAATATTGATATACAGTTTTAAAAGAGATGTTTTTGCTTCTCGAAAATCCTTTTCCATGTTGGGAACTTTAATGTATTAAAAAAACAGTTTTATTGTCTGAACTGCCTGAAATTTTATGCAGTTTTAAAACTGTCTCGAACCTCTCATTAGAATTTTGTGAAAAAATATGCATATTTAGTAATGAAACCAATCGAAACCGCGACGAAACAGTCCTATTTTTAGCGTTTCCATCGAAAAAATTTCAGATTTTTTTTTTTTTTTTTTTTAAATACCGATATTAAAAAAAAAAAAAAAAAAAAATTATAAATACCGATCCGATATTTTTACAGGTGATGCAAATCTGATATACCAGAATGCTCGAAAATTATTGTGTCCAAATACGGACTTTTAGTTACTTTAAGTGTAAAAAAATATCGTATCCGGAGGGCTTGAAACAACCTGTTGTTGCGAATTTTTTCGAAAGCGTTCAAATTCATGTTTTTAAAAACTGATTGCGCCATCACTCAACTTTAAATTGTAATTTTCTGTATTTCGGTGCCTCTGAAATCGAGCCGCAGAAGATAAAGGGAGAAAAAGTCAACCATGAAAATGACCCTTTTTGAAAAAAAAAAATGTTTCTAAAGGGTTAAAAAAATATATTTTTCGAACCAATTCCCGCGTTTCATGATTAAAAGTACGAAATTTAAGATTATATCTTTCTTTTTTCCATATCCCTAACGATTCAGCAGGCAGCTGTCAAGAAACCTGCCCCCCCCCCCCCCCCCCAAAAAAAAAAAAGTCTTTCTTCAACTTCCAAAAAGCAGGAATGAGCATTGCGCGCGCGCACCTCTCCGATTTACACAATAAAAAATTACAAGTTTTAAATTAGTATATCTGCCAGTTATCACAAAATTCAAATTCTGAGCCTCTGTTGCGTCAGGGGGTGCCTTAAACTATCCACTTACTAATATTCAGACCTCTGCGCGTGGTAGATTCCTAGATTTCGCAGACACAACAACAGAATGAAACATTGTTTTATTATTATAGATAAGTGGTCATCTACAATATAAAATATAGAACAATGATATTTCAAATACTTTTAAGCACACTTTATAAGCCATATCTATACTTCCGATAATCCAATCTGGCCAGAAATTTGTATTTTTCTTATATCATAACTTAATTCCTCATACAGTAGGAAAAGATAAAATTTTGAGAATGCTAAAGGTAAATCACTGACACAAACTTATTTTTTTAATTTTGACTATTTTGATAACTATTTTGATATTGCAGTCTCGTAAATGCTTATGGGTATTTTGAGCTATTCATTATGCATTCACTGTGGGTTTATAAGAAATTCAACGGCAAAAAGAAAGTCCAAGAGATTTATTATTCTTTCGCAATGGAACCGGCACGCGATAGGGATAGATATAAAAAATTCATGTATGAAATTTATTTTGAAAACCATAATTAATCAGTCAATTAAGATAAAGTTTCTTAGAAAAATTGCATTTAAAATTATATTTCTTTTTTTATACAATGGTGTAAAAAATAAACATGTACGATCTTTAGGTGTTTAAAAATTTCAGTAGCAAAAATTGAAAAAGCGAAATTTCACCGGAAAATGTTGCCATTCGCAAACATGACGTCAGCGCTACGCACAGATACGTTTGTCCTTTATAATATAGATAGATATTTACCAATTGGCTATTTGAAATATTACTGATGTATCATTTTTGTAGTGTTATAGTAGTTATTACAGATTTCCAGCTTCCTTCGCTATTCTGAAGCGCACAAGATTTACGATTTTCATTCTTAAGCATTCTAATAATGATACTAAACCAGTTATCTATAGAATATTTGATAATCTCAAAAAATAATAGCTTACAAATATAAATGAAATATCTTTTATACATAAAGTAGAAAATGATTAATCTGAATTTTTCAGCATCTGTATACAGACTTCTCCTTGTCTTGTAACCAAGTAGCGTATGCTGTTTCATATGGCAAGCCTGTGGAAATTTAAGGATATATTGACGTCACCTTCAAATGTGAAAGGTTAACGACACATACCCTGAAGGCACCGTGTTATGGTTTTAAAGCATCCGAAAAGGGAAAACAAATGCAAGACTAACCAGTTAAGGAAAAAAGCGTAATATTTTTTTAGATATAAATTGAGTTTACTTTATAACATTGTGTACAATATTTGTGGTAAATGAATGTGCATTCACGGTATTCTTCAATTTAATTACAAACTTTTATATTTCAAATTTTTTGTATAAGCATCTATAGCATGAAGTTTTTAGAAAAAATCTAAGAAAAAAAATTACAATATTCCGATGCTCTTTAATCCATTGGATATAAATATAGTGTCAAAAATGGTGTTACCATATGAAAAAAAAAAAAAAAAAAAACATATCCGTGTGTTTTCTAAAATATAGAAGACACCGCAAAATATATAATGTGAATTTAAAAATTGAATTGTTTGCTTAAAAGGTGACAATCAAAATGAACATTTTAAAAGTTTAAAATATGCATTTTATTTAAGCTCCAAGTACTTTTGGCTTGCATCAGCAATCTTCATCTGTAAAACTTTTAACACCTTTATTATTTATTGCCACCATTAAAGTAAACGATGAACTTTTAAAGATGTATCTTTAACCTTACTACCTTATTATAATAAGGTAGGCAATCTACAAAAGTAATCGTTTTAGAAAACGAATAACGTATTTAAAAAAAAAAAAAAAAAAAAAAAAAAAACAGGATTCTTCAATTACCTCCCACAGCCGGATAAGAACTAAAAATGTTTTGTGGAAAAATATTTCAATTCTTTTGTAAAGCCATATATATTACGTAAGATTTTTATACATGCCATATGTTAAGGTAAAATTTAATGCAGGAGAAATAGACTACATAATTCACACACTTAGAAATTATCATCATTAGGTGGTCATTCATCCAGTTCCTTGTGTGACCCAGTATATCACTTTAATAATATTCTAGAAACTTCTCTTTGTATGATATATACAATTAATCTTGAAAATGCATAACCCCATGGAAAACGACTTTTAAACAATTCACTCTGATACTCAGTAATGCTTACAAAATTTTTATGTAGCCCTGTATATTATTTATGGTATTTATAAATACACCGTAATATGAAAAAATTAATAAAACTTAAAAACAAATTTCATAACTAAAAATAAAATTTCTGTTATTATCTGTATTCCAGTTATGAATTTTTAAATTTTAAATTTAAATTTTAATGTTGTATATACAAAGTTTTTTTTCCTAGCTAATATATTTAAGAATATTTACTTTAGTGTGAAAGGGAAAAAACATGTTAATTGCATATTATTTTTGTTTTCGTCATTGAAAAGGGGGACGTTTTTTATCTTTTTGACAATCTCAAAGCTTCTGTGCTCCCTTTATCACGAAAAATAAATCAGATTTTTCCTGCTTCTTATCACTCAAATTAATGCATTCCGCTCATAATCGTTAGGGTTACAGTTTACTAAACTATTTGTATTTTATATGCTTTAAATGCTAATTTGCACGTATAGAACTTCTCTTAGTGTTAACTAAAACTATTCACAATGCATGAATAAATTTTGAACTTTTATTCAGCAAAACCACAAATAACAAGTGGGCTTTCAGAAATTAATTATTTAAAAGTCAGTATGCAATCACATAACCTTTTCATCATAGAATAATTTTGAAATTTTGCAGAGCCATGTTTCCTGCTCGTGTGCGATGAAATGCTTTTGTGAAATACGTACTTTATAAATAATCTGTTTAACCGACAAATAATATAATTTATCAAGATATCTGATAATATTTAGTTTATAAATATGTGGTATTATTTAGCACACTTTTGATATATATATGTATATAAACTTAAGAGAGATCATTTACTGTCAGTTAATTGTTCGAAGAGTTTATTGTTAAACCATTTTACCTGTAATGGTGAAACTAACGTTCTAAATTTCCTAACAATATAATCGGATAATTAATATAATGTTTTTAACCTTATCATCACCGTGAACTGATATTTCCTTCATTAAACTGTAGGATTAACTATAATAGAAACAGTATTTTAATTAGTATAATTCAACTGATATACAAGGAGTTTTTAAAACCTTGAGTTGTGATTAATACTGTCAAGGCTTATTATTTATATACGTAATTAGGGTTTGTACATACAATTGAAAAAAACATAACATTTTAGCATAAAAAAAAAATACAGAGTAAAAAACCTTACAATTTTGATATTTTTCTTGACAGTCAAAGGATTAAATAAGAAAATTATGTAAAGTTATTTTATTTCTATACAGAATTTTAAAACATGTTAAAAAGTTTATTTAATATAATTTTTAATCTTTTAAAACCAATGCGATTTTTTTTTTCATTTTTGATATATATTTCACTGGGCAATGAAAAAAAAAGGAAACGTTTCAAATTCAAAATATTTGCCATACAGTATATCATCGTTTATTAATGCTTAATTTTAAATCAGAATTTTCATTTTTTATTTGGAATTTTTTGCTTAAATATAAATTTTAACGCAAATAAACAAAAACGAAAAATTCACGAATTTCTTAATGTTAGTGAATTTGTTAAATAAAAGTAATTTTTTATGTACTAGAGGGCTATGCTCCTACGATCTACGATCGTCATAAGCCGTTCAACTCTACAAACACGCTAATTTGATCGACTTATGAAAATTAAGGGAGATTGAATTATGATTAAAAAACCAGTGTTGATCTCCCTGTAGGTGGGTTTCCATTTATTTCCCTCTTACTGAGGGATTCAAAGGCCGAATTACATTCTGTTAATAGCTGTTTTCATGTTTGATTAAATCAGATTAATTAAAATTTTGAAAATCAGGTAATATAAAACGAACTAAGCCAAAACAGACTTTAGGAAATGGTTTTAAATTATACATTTAAATGAATGGCTTTAAATTTGACGCAAACATCTCCAAAGTTTTCTTTCTCTTTTTTAATATTGAAGTGAAAATATGTTTATTGTTACAAAGGAAATTTTATTATTTGCGCTGTCTTAGAATTGATAACAATACTTAGAAAGATCATCTAGAAATATGAAATAAATTTGATTAAATATATTTTTTTTTATTTAAACTATTTCGCAATGTTATTACTTGGCCATTTTAAATATAACGTGATTTCACAAGTTTACTAACGTTAACACATATTAATGAATTCATTATTTTAAGATTTTCTTTTTTTTTCTTTTTTTTCTTTTTTAATGTAATATTCACGTCTAAATACATTTTTTGACGTAATTTTCAGTATTTTCCTCCTTTTAATCCGTAATCATTTAAATCTAATTTGAAAGTTTTTCTTTTCTGTGTAGAATAATCTCGCTTAAATATTTTTTTCTATTTAAAGGAAATATTATTATTTGTACTCTTTTTTACAGTAGGAAACAATTTCACAAACCTTTCTAAAATAAAAAAAAAATAAATAAATATTCAAATAGAGAAGACGAATAAAAATTAAAAAAATATATATCGAGTCAAAAAAAAAAAAAAAAAAAAAAAAAAAAAAAAAAAAAAAAAAAAAAAAATTCTGCACAAAGCGAGTTTGTAATATATATACTTAGAAATAATGATTAAATTCCTAAATAGTTTTTCTATTATAAAACTTTATTGATTGAACGATTTTGACGAAGTACGTATCTATTATGCTATATCGCTTGTTAAAAAGTACACTCCGGTGGAGATGTTATTTCAGATCAATTGATTTATTTTATTTTAAGATAGAGTTGAGGAAACAATAAACACCCCGTGCATTTTAATCACCAAGAAAGAAAGAAAGAAAAATAATCGTAAATAGCCGTTCCACTGGGAAACTAAGTCTTTCAATTACCATACTTTGAATACTTCTAATACAAACATCCAATGATGACGGAATATATGTCAACCCTATATATATATAATCCTAATGAAACGAATTTATGAATCGGATATATGAAACGAATTTATGAAACGGATATATGAATCCACCAATTAAACAACTGATTATGTTTCAAGCGATTTCTCCTAAAATATGGAATACTTTGCGATGAAATTAACACCAAAAATCAGCACTGATCCGCAGATCTCAAACCTGGTATTAGAATATTTAAATTCGAATTAGTTTTCGAAATATTAATTTTTTTTTTCTAATTTTATATACATTTTTCTAATGAGGCAACTGGGTTCGAACCCAATCGCGCCCGTCGGCCTAACCGTTTCGGAGTTTTCGCGGTTTTCTTCGAAACCATGGATTCCCATGCGTAAATACGGGTTAGGTTCTCTAAGAAAGACCCCCACCGAGGGCACTCCCCCTAGGGCCTATATCCCCCGAGTTGATAATTGGCCGTCACAAATCAACCCAACTCTAATGAGGCAACTTAAATTTTAATCAAACAGATATATATTTTTTCCATATTCCAGAAAAGGTTGACATGGTAAGCCGGCTATTGTTGTTTATTTGATAATAAATTTTTATTTACTTTTATTTCATTTTATAAATTATATAAATTATTTTGTTCTATAATTTTTAATTTTTTAAAAATATTTCCTTTAGAAAATGATAGAAAATAATTAAAAAATACGGCACTACTTAGTTATTCCTTCGACCAATTTCGCTAAATTATATAAATCGCCAAAACACTCGCCAAATTAAACAAATTGACATAATTTTTATTTTAAATAACGAAAGAACAAATAAATTAGTATAACATTAATAAATATACAAATAAAAAGTTGAAATAAAAATCACTAGGTGACGTAAACACATGTAACTTGCTTAAAGTCAAGTGAATGTGACATTTACGATCAACCATTATTGGCATTTAATCTTATAGTTTGGCGATAGATTTTTGGTCGACGGGATAACTAAGTAACACCAAAAATGCATATGTAACTGGTATTTGAAAACGATGTTTTCACCAAATTTTCGTAAAAAAAAAAAAAAATAATAAAATAAAATAAAAAAATCACGCCAAACCTGCTGTGTGTATATGACATCTGGCCAAATATTACCACTCGAAAAATAAATGCTAACTGGCGAGTTGAAAAAAAAGCTATTGTCGAGATTTGCATCCGTCTAGCGTAACAGTACCAAGAATTCTTTGCAAAAAAAATTTAGATTTTTTAATCAAAATGGAAAACTTACGGTCCCATATTGGCGCCATTTTTTTCTGACGCCAATGTCATGTACGGAACGGGCACTTAACTGGCGCCAAAGTATCGTTATTTTGCTTGATATGGTAAGCCGGATGTTGTTGTTTATGCTGTTGATGCGTTTCCAAATTGGCGTCGTTAAAAAATCGCGCCAATATGGGACGTATATGACATCTGTGCCATACTTTCATATGAACGGCGAAGGGATCTGACCGTATTTGTTTATGGCAGTTGATGACTTGAACTATTATAATATAGATGATTTAATGGCGATAGAATAATATTTGGCAACTTATCACCTGTGCCTGGCTAACATTAATGTACCAAAATGGCACCTGGAGTGTAAAAAGCGAAGTGGTCCGCCTGGAACTGTTGATGATAGTCACATGACTTAGGCTATTGTTATAGAGATTGTTTTAAAATACCGGGAGACAAACACTCTGTATACTTAATTTATTTTATTTGAGCTTCTTTTCAATGTTTAACTGATCCTCTTTAATTAAAAACGAAAACAATCATTGGATGTCTTAACACCAACTGATTCGCCCTTAAATTTTTGCAATCAAAGGGAATTGAATGGAGACCCGTTTACAGGGAGATCTGCATAGCTTTTTTCAGTATAATTCAATCTTCTCTAATATTTTTAAAATCCATCAGATTAGCGTGTTTTTACATTCTGCGGTGTCTGAACGGGGTTTGGCGAGCGTAACTTGCAGGGGGCAGAGCCCCCTAGTATATATATATATATATATATATAGATTAGGTAAACTGGCAAACAGGCAGAGTGGCAGACTGAAAGTGAGAGAAAAAGACAGACAGGCCGACAGACAAATATAAACTGAAGGTTAGCGCACGAAGGATCAATGGAGGCAAAAGTATATACAGGGTGTCCGGTCTCAATGGTGTCCAATGGCTAATTCCTAAACCGTTAGTCATAGATATATAGTTCCAATTTCAAAAATGTTTTAAATCAGGTAAAGAAACATTTTAAAAGCGATTTCGGTCAATAAAAACATTTCTTAAAAAATTACGAAATTTAAATTTTTATACAGTACCCCGGTCCTATAAGTTATGTTTAGTAATTTTTTCCCATTACACAGACAAGTAAGACAAAAAAGTCACATTCATATAATGCTAAAATTGAGCGAGTTATGAAACTTTAAAAATGCATGACTTATGCCACTTTTCTACTCTGAAAACAAATGAGTTCGGCTTGGATTTGAGGGATCATATACCAAGTGTTTAAAGTATTCGAAGATCTTAATTCATGTGTATCTGCGCTTTGAAAAAAAAAATCCTACAAGTATTATGATTAAGTCTCAAATTGGCTAAAATAACATATGTTTTATTTTGTCAGGATTTGAGAGTGTTTCTCTTATGATTTCTTTTAACAAAAATTATGTTTTTTTATAAGTTTTTATGTTACTTCAACAATCGTATGTATGTTTTTGCAGTTCAAAATTTGTACTCGAACTTTAAGCCACTTTTAAATATCCGATCGAGATTGCATTTTACATACTGGCGCAAATCCGATAACAATCTAATATTATTAAGATTTTCGGGGATTACCATTTATACTTATTTTACAGGATAACACAAAAAATTTCGGATAGATTTCTGCCAAGGAGTTTGAGAAAAAGTTTTAGATTAGATAATACAAGACTGCGATTGTTGGGTTTTTTAACTTGTATGTATTTTTTAGCACTGAATCCGAAAATTACCTTAATTTTTAACCATCATGTCAGGATATTTCGCAAATCATAAATTTTCAAATTTAAAGAATAACAAAAATCGAATACTATAAAGTAGGGGAGATGGTTGTGTTTTTTGACTTTTGATAATTGATTTGTACGCACTTTTTAGCACTGAATCTGAAAATGAGCTTCATTTTTAACCATCACGTTAGAATTTTTTTGCAAATCGCAAATGTGTAAGTTAAAATATAGCGAAAATCTCATACTATAAAACATATGTAAAATATTTTTTATTTTATTTTATTTGATTTGATTAAAAAAAGTATTCGATATTTTTGCTTATCCTGGGATTCTTACAGCTAAACAGCTGAGTGGTCTGATGAGATGGGGGAGGAAATTCAATTTTAACATTGAACTTCTTAACTTTGAAATTTGCAATTTGCGAAAAATCCTGATATGATAGTTAAAAATGAAGGTCAATTTCGGATTCAGCTGTACAGAATATATAAAAATCAATTAGCAAAAGCTAAAAAACATGACATAACCCAACTTTTGCAGACTTATGCAATCTAATAATATTTTAAAATACGTATCATTTTGTAAAGAATTGAGGCTGTTAATTTAGAATAGTTTTATTTAACAAAAATTCTACTTCTTCTTTCTTCTTAAATATTTATTACAAATTGTATATTTTCCATTAATATGCCAGAATGATTAAAGATTTCAAATTTATATTGCAATGTTAATTTTACTTCCAAACATTTTTTATATCTGACGAAATTATATTTCGACTAAATTTGTGAATGACCGCCAATTTGCAGCAAAAAATATGCTCCAACTTTAAACAACTATTACTCGGTCAATTTTAATCGTAGAATAACGGGACTTTTTTTGTATTACTTGTCAGTGTAAAAGGAAAATTTCACTAAATATAACTTATAGGACACCGTATAAAAATTTTAATTTCGTAATTTTTTAAGAAATGTTTTTATTGGCCCAAGTCGCTTTTGAAATATTTCTTTACCTGATTTAAAACATTTTTGTAATTGGAACTATATGTATATGACTAACAGTTCCGGAATTAGCCATTGGACACCGTTGAGACCGGACACCCTGTATATATATAACCCCTTGGAATACAGGGTGTCTCTTAATTCATTTTCAAAATTTTATGGGTTGGTAAGGATCACTGTAACAGTCATTTATTGTATAGGAATATCTGAGAGCAAGAGATGTGTTGAGGTACAAACACAGAAAATTGACACAGGCATGAAAGAAGTGCTGATTGACAGCGTCATTGACAACTGCTATGTTTACAATAAAAGTTCAAAATTAACTCAACCAACAGCAACAGCAGTAATTCCTGGCACCGTCTATGCATTGGTTAGAGTACAATTTTTAAGATGCCTGTTATTTCTTGCACACGCGCTATAGCAACGGAATTTTAAACGACATGATCACCAAAAGTGTCAGCTGGGATTACATGAACAAGACTCTTCAGGTGTCCCCATACGAAGTAATCCAGTGTCTTTAAATTGAGATCGTAGTGGCTAAGAAACTGGTCCAGCACATCAAGGCATGTAGTTTTTTTTTTCTTAAGGACGTTTTATCAGAACTTCTTCTTGAAGTTCCGATCGCTATTTATAAGCGACTGCCGTTTCAGCATAATTGTATTCCAAACCATTTCAACACTGCTGTGCGCAATTACCTGGAGCGTGATTGTTTGGGGGTAAGCATTTATGTGACTAATGATGATTTCGTCAATCGAATTTCCGTTACTGCTGCACGTGTGTATTCTGGCATCTTTGAATTTGTATTGATTTCCGCACCATTAAAGTTGCTAGACCTGTATTACTGTCGGTTGAGGAAATTTTGAATAGTAATTGTAAACATAGCACTTGACAATAACGCTGTCAATAAACGTTCATTTCATGTCTGTTTCGTCCGTGTTTTCATCAACGAGTCATTTACGCTATAAATTCCTATTCAATAACATATTGCTACAGTATCCTCAGTTAACTCTTACAGTTTGGCCCATGAATTTAGGGACAGCCTGTACATTTATAATACAAATATTGTGACCAAAATAATGTCCGAACTACTGAAACAATTGTAATGGAATCTAGAAAATGTATGGATCCTGCAAGTATGTTTAAAAAGATCGTTAACCAAATTTCATTTCTATTTGTCCTCTCGTTTAGGGACCCACAGGATAAAAAATATGAAAAATTTGTCTACGATAACTTCTGGAATGCTGATAAAATTCGAATCTAATTGGACGGTATATTGATTTTGAAAAGTATTTTTAATGCACTCATTTATCGATTATGTTGCTCTTTGAGTTCGATTGTACAGGCACCCAAAAGAAAAATATTTAATTTTTCACATCACAATAACATCCTAAATATTGAATCTGTTCAAACAAGACTGGGACACTTTTTTTATCTTGCACGTTTTTGCATGAATTCGTTAATCAGGCCTATTTGTGTTATAATAATTTTACAAGAACGCACAAAATTGTCCATGAGTTTCACTGAATAGTTTTGATTTTATAAAACCAACGGAGGATTAAACTATTATTTAAATCAATTTAATGTTTTAAAAATAATTGTATCATATCCGTAATTTATGTTGCTAAAATTTCAAACTTAGAAGAAGTGGGATAAATTTAACTTTCTTTAATTCTATGTATGTACCTTTAAAAAAATAAACTACCTGCTTTTATGTCTCTGAAACGGAAGGACTTTTTCTCCTGTAATAAACATGCGAAAACTTAAATAAATTACTTAAAAAGAATAATAATAAAATAGACTTAATTACCAGATTCTTCTTTTAATATACAATAATCTTTAATATAAAATACAACGGTAATAATTGCAGTATAAATACATTAGTCATGGTTACGTAAATTATATTTTGTGCAATTGATAATATGTGAAACACGTCATACTAATTCAGAATTGCAAATGATATAAACATCTGATACACAATTTTGAATATTTGAGAAAAAATATTTAAATATATTTTATGTGTTAGATTAAATACAAAGCAGTTATCAGCATCCATTAATCACTTGGTGAATAAAACTTGTTCTTCACAATTTATATTAATAAAAGGCATTCTTTACAAACGCTTTTGTATAAAGAAAATATTTTAAATAAGTAAAAATATTTAATACATGTATATAAAAGAGGCATTAGACAGATTATAAAATTTTTATCTGCAATCATTAATCAAAAATATCTTCTGAAGCGTGTTACGCTTCTGTAAAAAAATTGTAAGGATATTGCAAAAACGTTTCTTAAATAAATCACCTAAACAATTTGAAAGAATTATCAGTTCCTTAAATATAAAATTTTCATTTTGAAAAAAAAAAGTAATTTATACGTAAAAATTATGACTTTATATTAACATTATATTATTTTAAAGCATAAAAGTAATTTAGTTTGAGTACGATATAGAAAAGTCTGAATTATTTTAGAACATAATAAGTTTACTTTCACTATCAGTACTTTATTGCCGAAACTTCAGTGAAGGCTAACTGTGGGGAACTGAAAAGTTTTTGGTTTCCATTTGTTCGTTTCTTTGTCTGTTTTTTTACGCGATAACTGCCGCAAAAAACATCTGATCAGCTTGAAATTAAGTAAGCATATTGGTGAGGTACCCGGAATTAGCTGTATATCTTTTGGTTAAATTTCGTTCAATCGTTTGTGAAATATGAAACTTTTTTTTTACGCCATATTGTTTTCCTACGGCAATTCAGACGATTTTCAAATTTCCATTTGTTGAAAGAAAATGGCTCATTTGACTATTGTATTTAAATGATAAATTATAAATGCTAAAATTTACAAATAAGAGATTTAAATTATTCCAATTAGCTTGAAATTTTACCGATATATTTGCCATTTTTTTAAAAAATTAGGTTTATAATTTTTGGTGGAACTTTATGCATGTTTTCCAATAATATATAGCATTTTGATTTATCCATTTACTTATTTGACATAATACATATTTCATTATTTCCCTTTTGTTTCATCAGTTGTCTAGCAACGTATTTGTTCCTAATAATAATATTATTAAACAAAAACATAATTTGCAGAACAAATTAAAATAGAAAACAATTTATTTCCTACATTGTTTAAGCCCGAGAAGGGACAGATATTAAGATGTTTCATTCAGTTAGCTCAACGTTTAATGTTACATTTTTATAACAAATAAGTTAAACCAATTGAACATTAAAAAATAAAAGTTAAATTCAAACAATATGATACTTTAAACACCCAAAACACTCAGATTCCGTTCAAATGAAAGCGAAATAAATCTTAAACTTTTTCCATTTATTAGTTGTAAATAATATATTGAAGATTTTGCGTATTACGTTTATGATGATTGTACATAAAATCATAAGGCACGTCTAAAATACATACCTTCATAAAAAGGTCTAAGATTTATTTTGCTTTCACTTGAACGGAATTTCAACTGGTTTAACTTATTTGTTACAAAAATGTAACATTAAACGTTGAGCTAACTGAATGAAACATCTTAATATCTGTCCATTCTTAGGCTTAAACAATGTAGGAAATAATTTGTTTTCTTTTTAATTTGTTCTGCAAATTATGTTTTTGTTTAATATGCCAAGTTTTTTAATAACTACTACATTCAGACAAACTCACAGATGAATTCATTTAAAAATTATCGGATTGTATCATCATTAAGGTTTGAATATCGCATCACAATTTGTGGTGTAATTTACCAATGATTAATAAAAAATTGTTCATAAAAGCAATAATACAGGTTGTCGTTGTTTGGACAAAAACTTCCAATGTGAGCATAAAAAATCAAAATTTACTTAAATTTAGTTACTCCCATTTTCCACTTGGGAACGCTATGAATGCAAAAATAGTGTTATATCTTTAATGCTAATATTTACCAACACTATAGCTGTTATACAGTAAGACATAAAAAAACCGCCAGTTTTATTTAAAAAAAAAAATTCCCTTTTTCCTCGCAGGGGAAGCTATAAACGCAAAAGGAATTTGTTACCTATGTTAAATTTCGGGTATTTATTTTGCGGCATCACCAGTCGTTTTAGTGCCAGGCAAAAAAAAAAAAAAAAAAAAAAAGAAAAGCCCTTAAGGGAAATTTTTAGATAAAAAATGCCATAGACATAACGTTAAAAGTCCGCATCTTTTTAAATTTTACAAATAATGGACCCAATCAGTGGTGACGTCAAAGGCAACTCAATTCCGCGTACCAATCATAAATTGGATCCAAATAAACCACAGAGTTCAGAGACAGATAGGGAGGAAACGTGATGGTTCGGCATGAAGCTAAACATTTAACCTTGAAATCAATTAAAACCAGTCACAATTCGATCCAAACAATTGCGGGTAGCTTTGAAAACCTCTCCCATTCCAAATAATTCAACCCTGGTTCCACGTACTCGTCTTGTTTGGGCTAATGGTTTGAGCGATATCTGGCTTCATATTGCAATCCGTTTTGATGCATTGTGCATCTCCTCTACACTCTGAACTTTCTGGGTTTGTTTGGATCCAATTTGCGGTTCATACGCTGAGTTGGGTTGAATGTGACGTAGCACTGATGGGTCATTATTTTTTATCTCTTGTTAATACAAAAAAGAAATTGCCTACGAACAATACATATATTACACAGCGAAAATGTTCGTGTGTAACCCTGACGTCATATTGACGATGTAACCGGAAAAATAAATTTCACTTATTTGAAAATTTATTAACTTCTAAACGTCGGAATAATTCAATTTTTATGCCATCTTAAAACAATAGAGACTGTTCAGAATTAGTTTCCAGCTAATATTACTTAACGAAATTAAAACTGCATCTATAAATAAATAAAAGAAAACATAAATAAATCACAAAGTCAACATCTTTTTAATCGAAATACGCGCTCATCTGTATATAACTTATAGTCACGCTTAAAATTCAGTATCGGTGAAATTAATTGAAATTTGTTGACGTCATATTCACCTACACTCTGTATTTACTCATATTAATGTTTCTTCTATTACTTTTATCTCCACTATGACTCCATATTCATCTGACTTTTAATTAAAAAAAAAATAATAAAAAAAAAATATAAATAAATAAAAAAAAATCCACTTTTCACGTGAAAATGTTTCCACTGAAAATTAATTGCTAGAGACAAAAACGTATCACGGCTTTTGAATTTTCTGCAACAATAAAGAATAATGTTAAATTAATGGGAAAATGTCCATTGATTCTCAATGTAAATAGCGAAATTTGTAATTATAAAGAAAAATTCTTGAATAATTTAAATAAAACATAGCCTGTGCTACTTTCTGGGTTATAATCCATCCATATGCAAAGGCATTTTATAATCCGTTTTCTGTCAGATATAAGGCAAATGTTTTTACACTTTAAATTTATAATATTATTAAAATTAACAAAGGATAAAAAAAATGAGTGGCATCAGGGACAAAAAGGTGGGAAGAAAAAATCAAAAAGTTATGATCTCCATAGGCTTTTCTATGTTAAATTAACATTGAGAAGTGACACTGTAAATAAATAAGTATTGCGCTGCCGCGCAATACTTAAATAAATTTGTGTATAACATTGGAGTAAAGCCAACGTCAAAACGAATGAATTAATGCATTTGGTTCTTTGCATATAGATGGATTTTAGCCCAGAAATAAAAATAGGCAATATTTTATTTATTTTATTCAAATATTTTGCTTAAAAATACAAAAGTACATTATTTTCATAGAGAATAAATTGACATTTTTGCCATAAAATTTACCAATATATTAGTAATCGTTGCCAAGAAATTCAAAACCAGTAATAATGTTCTCTTAAACATTTTCAATTGTATTATTTTCACGTGAAAAAGGAAAAAAAAAAATTAAGGATAAAAAAAAATGAATATAGTGTCATACTGGAAATAAAAGAAAACTCTAAAGTATTTCTTAATATAACAAGGTGAAAGGTTTTGAGTAAGTACGAATTGCAACTGAATGAGATATCATTTAAAGAAAAACAACATGTTGGAATAAAATGATCTTGGGTAAAATAAAATTAACTATTATTCATGGAGGAAAGAGATAGATGGAGATGCAGTATGCCGTGAAAACAGTTTGCAAAAACAGTTGTGATGCGCGTTATCGCTCAGATTTACATGCCCTCATTCGGTCCAAACAAAACAAGTACGTGGAACAGGGACCGAATTCTTTGACTTCATCCGTGCATTTTTTCTCTGAATGGAAACCATCTGCTTATATTTAATCATTCTAAAGAAGCATTTCATTGTATTATGAATTAAAACATGTATTACTAAAAATATTTTTATTATTATTATTATTATTATTATTATTATTTTTTTTTTTATAAGCACGTCGTTGTGTTTGGGCCGAATGTAGCGTATTTTAGGGTTACATTTTGGGCGTCACTTTAAGCTTTATCGTCTGTGTACGGTTAACGTGAAGACTTCATTTTAAATTTTAAATTTATTAATTTTTTTAAACTTTTGCTTATCCTTATAAATAACAACGTAAAAAAAAAAAGAAAAAAAAAATCCAAGATATGCTTTCCATCCACAAAATCAATAAAAAAATACGAATGCAAATTTAAATAGACTACGGGGGGTTCAAGGGGGCAGAGACCACCTGAACCGATGCAATTTTTGATTTAAAAAGTTACCAGAATAAGCAGCTCATCGGAATTTCAGAATATCATTGTATAACCACTTCTTTAACACTTTTAATTTCTGAAACTTTACAAAGAATTTTGTATTCTTATAAATATTTATGTAATTTTAAAACTATAAAAAACGATTTGTAGGAAGTTGAATATTACGCAAAAAGTGTTAACAATGATTTGTAAATATGACATTGAGGCTTCTGATCTGCAGATTTATTAGTTATTACTTTATTTAAATGCTAGGTAAGATATTTAAAAGTTAGCATGCAGTTAATAAGCTGTTAGACAATTGCATAAATCATTTTTAGCTCACAGGCTATCAAAGCCTGAGAGCTTATGTGCCCGCCTGTTCTGTATGTACGTACGTAACGTGATAAATCTTGATAGAAATATCCGATTTACTTCAATTTTTTTCTCTAGGTTCATCTGATAAGTTTTCAGATAAGATCAGTTTCGCTTCTCTGATTAGTTTTTGAGGTTCATTGGTTAAGGATAAAGGGAGAAAAGGGGGGCTAGTCCCATTTAGATAAATGGGTTTTTCATGCAGAAATATTCGATTTGCTCCAAATTTGGTATACCGGATTATTATGTTAAGTATCTTCCCTTATTAAATTTGGAAGCTCATTACTTAAGTTTAAAGGGGGGGGGGGAGAGGGGGACTACCCACCCTTAATTTAAATAAATTGGTTTTCATGTAGAATCATTCGATTTGCTCCAAATTTGGTATATCGATTTATTATGTTAAGGAGCTGCCTTGATTAGATTTGGAGGTTCATTAGTTACATATAAAGAGAGTAAAGGGGGCTACCCCCCTTAATTTTGATAAATGGGTTTTTCATGCAGAAATATGCGATTTATTATAAATTTGGTATATCTGTTAATTATGTTAAGCAGCTTCCCTGATTGGATTTGGAAGATCATTATTATGTATAAAGGGTGGAAAGGGGAGCTCTCCCCCTTAATTAAGATAAATGCGTTTTTCATGTAGAATTATTCGATTAGCTCCAAATTTGGTATACCGGTTTATTATGTTAAGTAGATGGCTTGATTAGATTTGGAGGTTCATTAGTTTAGTATAAAGGGAGGAAAGGGGGGCTGGCCCATCCCCCCGCTTAATTTAGATAAATGGGCTTTTCATGCAGAATTATTCGATTTGCTCCACATTTGGTATACCGGTTTATTATGTTAGGAAGGTTCCTGATTAGATTTGGAGGTTCATTAGTTAAGTATAAAGGGAGGAAAGGGGGGGTGGACCCCCCCTTAATTTAGATAAATCGTTTTTTCATGCAGAGTTATTCGATTTGCTCCAAATTTCGTATACTGGTTTATTATGTTAAGGAGCTGCCATGATTAGATTTGGGGATTTATTGGTTAAGTATAAAGGAGGGAATGGGGCTAGTCTCCCCTTAATTTAGATAAATGGGTTTTACATGCAGAATTATTCGATTTGCTTCAAATTTGATATTATAGTTTATACCGATATGGCTTCCTTCATTTTATTTGGAGGTTCATTGGTTAAGTATAAAAGGGAGAAAAGCGGGAAAGAGTCCCCTCCCCTTAATTTAGATAAGTGGGTTTTCATGCAGAATTATCTAATCTAGTTTAATATATTTTCTAGGTTCATTCTGACAAGGAGTTTTTCTGATTAGTTTTGAAGGTTCATTGGTTCAGCATAAAGGGAGAAATGGGGGAGCTAATACCCTCCTTAATTTAGCGAAATGTTTTTTTTTTCATGCAGAATTATCTGATTTGCTTCAAATTTGTTATACCAGTATATTATGTTAAGGAGCTTCCCTGATTAGATTTGGAGGTTCTTTGGTTAAGTATAAAGGGATGGGGGACACGGGGACTAATCCCTTCATTTATTTTTCGAGGGGTGTTATTCTTTCAAAAAAGAGTATAATATACAATTAGTGTGAATAGCATGTGAGCTCAATGCCATCGGTTTAACTGGGCAATTTTCTTTTTTATTCTTTAAATGACGATTCCTAGAAATATTAATTTAATTATTCAATTATATAAGCAAAAATATTACGTCTGAATTCCATCTTAAAATATTTACATTAAAATCACAGACAATACATAAAACAATTAAAATTATTACATAAAAACACTAAAAACATATTAAAATTGGGATGTTTCGGATCATCACGATCCCTCCTCAGCCAATTATAAACGTTAAGTCAATACTAACAACAGTTACAAGTAAAACACAACAGAAAGTCATCAATTTCAGGTTACAGTTAAAATAAAATAGAATACTCGGCCGGCACAGATGCAGCTTCGTTAATCGCTAAATCCTTGGTTTTAGTATGCCAGTCCTCTAAAAACACTCTCCCTGCGTAATTGTTGCAGCCAGATCGGATCACAAAAGCTTTATTAAAATCTGGAAAATGGTCGGTTGCAATAGTATGCTGAACGATCTTTGAATTCAAATTTCTACATCTAAATGCCTGTTTATGCTCTTTAAGCCGTATTTCAAGTGTCCTGCTAGATTCACCAATATAAACCGCTTCACACTGCTCACACGGAATTCCGTAGACGATGTCTTTAAAATGCAGGATGGAATATCTATGTTTAAAATTACATAACAGATTCTTAAGAGGATTTTGGGGAATGAAAGATGTATGAATACCAACTGATTTCAAATAATGCGAAATCTTTTCAGAAATGCAGCTATAATAAGGTATGCTTGCGTAAACATTTGATTTTGTACGCTGGAAAGGTGGAGGGGTATTCATGTCTGCAAGGAGAATTTCTCTGATAATTCGAAGGCACAATCTTAATGGGTAACCATTTAGCTGTAAATCAATTAAGATTTTTTGTTTTTCAATGTTGAAAAGCTCCCCAGTACTGCAATAACGCAAAGCTCTAGTAAACAAGGTTCTAATAACTGCAATTTTATGGGATTTGGGGGATTCTGAATTAAAATTTAAATACTGTCCAGTGAATGTTGGTTTTCTATAGACTGTGGTTACAAGGGTTTGGGAAGTGGAAACAGAACTTCTACGAATCAATATATCTAAAAAGGGGAGCTGTTGGTCAGTTTCATATTCAATTGTAAATTGTATAGAACCACAAATTGAATTTGCATGTGTTAAAATAACCGGGAGGTCATGAAACTCAGCAACGAGGAAAACATCATCCACGTACCTACGTCAAAATTTAAGCTTTTGTGTTCCGATCTGGCTGCAACAATTACGCAGGGAGAGTGTTTTTAGAGGACTGGCATACTAAAACCAAGGATTTAGCGATTAACGAAGCTGCATCTGTGCCGGCTGAGTATTCTATTTTATTTTAACTGTAACCTGAAATTGATGACTTTCTGTTGTGTTTTTCTTGTAACTGTTGATAGTATTGACTTAACGTTTATAATTGGCTGAGGAGGGATCGTGATGATCCGAAACGTCCCAATTTTAATATGTTTTTAGTGTTTTTATGTAATAATTTTAATTGTTTTATGTATTGTCTGTGATGTTAATGTAAATTTAATTATTGTGTAAGCAAAATCTTACATGTAATTTATAGTTTAACCCTTTACGCCCCAAACTATGAATTAATGAAAATTTTATCTTCTAAACATTTTTCGCTATTTTTGAAACTACATCAGAAGGTTTACACTATCATTTAATAAAATTTCCTAACTAAAATTAATTAATTAAATTTGAATTTATACTGATTTTGTGAAATATTAATAACTCCCCTAAAATCTTTTATTATAATATTTTTTTAGTATTTTGTAGAATTAGGAAATGTAGAAATATAATGTTCTTACAATAGAAATATAGAAATATTTCCGAACTGAATACACCCCCCCCCTCCCCCGTCCTTTCCAATCTTTCAATGTGAAGAAAATGAGAAGATGCAATGCCAAAGGATTTCAAACTTTCTAAAATGTTTTTGTTTTGTGCAACGAATAATGTTTTCGGAACAACATAAAGTAAAGTATCTATAACTCATTCTAAATTGTATTGCTACAACTCGATACATTAAACGGATTTTATGACAAGCAATAATGGTACTTTAACGTACCGTCTGGGCGTAAAGGGTTAACTGTATATTTACTCTTATTGGTAATTTAAATTTATATCTAAACATTTTCAATTAAATGTGGTTATTATTTCTTATAAATAATCATTTTTTTTCAAAACATAGTATTAAAAATTTTATAAAGGAAATAACAAAGCAAAATCGAAAAGAAATTTTTCATTCAGAAATTTTTTAAACGTCTTACATAAAAAAAAAATTGCCACAAAATATATGTATAAATGTAGATAAGTTTTAGATTGCTAATTTATTTATTTGTTATTCTTTATTTAACAAATTTCGATTGTTTAATTTTAAATTCTGGAAAAAAAAAACTTTATTAAAGAATATGTTGATCTTGATTCAAACGCATGAGTAATGGGACTTTAATAGCTTTTGAAGATCATCAGCAATTTCAATCAAAACATTTATCCTTTTAATAATCAAAAATGCGAAACGTTTTGTAGCATCAAGATTTATAATGATGAAAAATGTCTTTTACGGTGCCAAAGAAACGTGTTGATGTGCTCATAAAAAAAAAAAAAAAAAAAAAAAAAAATCAATAACAAAAGTTATTCTAAATGTTTCTTTTTTCCCCCATAAATACATTAACATAAATCCACATTGATACATTACCTTTTATGAAGTACCAATTATGAATCGCATTGTTCAAAAGAATACAGCACCATGGCTTAGATGTTATATGCTCCCGCATCCGCCATCTTGGATTTCTTGGCGAATTTTTGTTGACGTTTATCGATAAGGCTTCCCCGACGAGTGACGTGTTCTGGCAGCCCCGTGAAGCGTAACATGTGCATAATACGTTGCTTGGTGACATTTATTATTTCGCGGAAAAGGGGTTTTCACGCCAAGAAAAAATCCAAGATGGCGGCCGCAAGAATATATAACATATGTTCCAAATATTTTTGGATACTTAAACTGGTATGCCAAGGAGATATTAAAACTAAATGGAATATATGTATTTTAATTATTATGACTGCTATTATTTGGAATATTCTTCTATACTTCTTTTCTCCTCTGGAATACAAATCTATAGAAGTAACTACAAGAAGGCTTTTGTCCCTGCGCCCATAATGCGCAACACGCCAGTGCTTCAAGTAGATCCATATTGCAAACTTCTTCTCAATTCATCCATTGGTGCAAACACACTGTAATTTACACCCAATAAAAAATGTAAAATTCTTGAATTTAAGAGAATTTTAAGAAGTTTATGTTGAGTATAGAGAAACAGCCAGGCAGGTAGCTTAATTGAACGTTACCCTTAACACTATATCTACCACGATTTTGTGTACACCTATTTCTACCAAAAGGTGTCTTTTGACACCTTTGCGTTTCAATGCAAAAAACTGTTGGGATTTCAAATTATCATTTAAATATAGATAATTAGAGCAATATATTTATTCATTGATGCGTAGTTATTAAGGAATATTTAATTAATATTTAATTTTAAATGTATTGCGGATTATAAATTCTAGCTTAATACAACAATTTACAAAATAAAAATGTATATAAATGTAATGAAACATGTTTTACGTCAACAAAGACAGTAATTAAAACATATTATCTTCTTCATTATTTTTAATTTTTATTGGAAAATTAAACATTTTAATATTACTAACTTAACAGACTTTCAATGTCATGTATAAAAATTGAATCTTTGTAACAACAACAGTAATCATAAAGAGAGTAGTGTAATAAAATTCTTTCCGTATTCAATACCACAGTATTTACTCGAATGAAAACAAAATTCATGTTTATTGAACTCACTACCAGAACTGGAGAACAAAACGCGTTACTCAATTTTTGGAACTAGCACTGCAATGGTCTACACTAAAATGAAACTTGGCGGAAAACAAGGGAATATCAGAGTATTGCAGCAACTCTTCTATTTTTCGTTACAACTGAAATTGAGATTCTGTAATCTTATTATAATTGATATGATGCTGTAAAATGGTGTTCACATTTATGTGTAAAATTGTTTAAAATTAGAAATTATGAAATCCTTATAAATTAGAAATTATGAAAACTTTAAGGTATCAGAAGACACCTCATGGTAGAAATAGGCATACCATATGCATATTATTATATCCAGGATGAGCTGGAAGAAAATTATATCGCTGAATTAATATAACATCTATTGTACGAAAAGTCAAAACATTAATTGTGGAAAAATGGATAAACTTAGAGAGTAATTTTAAGTTAAAATCTGAATGGCGTCTTTTGACACCTCTTGGTAGAAATATTGTTAATTGCACACATTAAAAATTGCGTTTCACTTTTTTATGTAGCAACTTAATTTATGGATTCTTATCGGAAAAAATTGCTATTTTTTATTATTTCCGTTTTCATAATTTAAAAATTTGCATAATAAAATGAGTTTAAATTCAAAGTAATCACCGAAACGTCTGTAAAACACAAATGATCTATCTTATTTTAATATAGACAGCCTTTAACTTACCTGGGATGAACTCAAAAAGAAATTTTATTAAATCCTTATTACTTATTTTTATCTTAATGCTGTCATAGAGTGATCCATAAAAAATAATTTTATTTAAAGTTGGTTAGTACTTTTCTCGCTAGGGAGCATTTTCAGCATAAAATTAAGTTCAGTAGAATCTGTTCTGTCTAATGTTAACCTAGTGTATGTGTGCCAACTTAGAAAACATGATAAAATTATTTTAAATTTGGTTTACGCAATTTCTGACGAGGAGCATTGCCAGCGTGAAAAAAAACATATAAACATTTTATCAAAATATAAATTTGGCGTTAAAAGAGCTTATTCTGGATATTTATTTAAAAAAACAACCTAAACAATTAATTTTACTTACAGTCCGTTGCCCTACTTCTTCCCATGATATACATCTTCGCACTATTAGTGCGAAAGAAAATTTTGTTAAAATTTTGTTTTTTAACTTGAAAAATTATTGCCATATGAGAAAACAAGCATTAGTTATCGAATTTCACACTAGGTGAGATACCAGCGTAAAAACATATATATATATATATATATATATATATATATATATATATCATGTGGAATCTCTTATCAAAATACTGATTTGAAAGTCGCAGAGAATCTATCCCTTATTTTAATGCATGCTTGCCATATGAGAAAACATAAATAATCCATTAATCTATTTTCTATCAGGGTCTTTACCTGATTAAAAACAATAAACTATCATTTTACACCTTTTATCAAAATATGTAAATTAGCTGCAGCAGAAGCTTACTCTGAAATTTATTACAATAAATAAATAAATAAATTCATAAGGAAATCATTTTATTTAAGTTTAGTTACACTATTTCACTTTATGAAACATTATAACATAAAAGATAGCTGGGTTATATTTGTGAAACCTATTTTTAACTTCAACACAGTTGCCATGCAACTAAGTATAAAAATAATGAATTTTACTTAAATTTGGTTACTTTATTTACTCGAAATATACACTATAAGTGTAAGGGAATGCATTTGTTGAGATGCAATTCAAATTTTTGTCTTGCGTAAGGCTCATTTGTTAAAGCATAAAAAAATAAAAAAAATTAAATAATCATAATATTTAATTAACAATATTTAACTTTTGTTAATATGGTTCTCTTTACAGCACGATATCGGCCTAAAAGAAAGTTGGTTTAAATTACTTCATATAATTTTAAGTTGGTGTAAGGTTCATGAATGATGAATATAAGAAAAAATATTCAATGAAAATCATTTTTAAAAATTCTAGGAATACAATTCTCCACATGGAGCGCTATTAGCGTAAGAGAACTAATGATATCTATTTTATAAATACATACATTTCAGAACGGCATTTCTTTTCTTTTTCATTTATTTTATACTTGCATTAAATTTGTTCATGGGAATTGAGCTTAAAATGCGTTCGAAAAATAATTTAAAGACATAGCTATACACACACATACACAGAAAGCGTCATAAGGCATTACTTTTTTTTTTTTTTTTTTTTTTTTTTTTTTTTTTTTTTTTTATGACGGCTGATTATCTACACGAGGGATATAGGCCCGAAGGTAGAGTGCCCTCCGTGGGGGGAGGGGTCTTTTTAAGGGAACCTAACCCGTACTTACGCAGATATATCTAAGGTTCGATGAAAACCACGGAAAACTCCAAGGGATTAGGCCGACGAGCGCGATTGGGTTCGAACCCGGCACCTCCCGTCTACTAGCTTTGAGAGCAGAATCTCTCGGCCACTGGTTTATTGAATGCGAATCGCACAGTGTCTTATTATAGGATTAGATTATATATTATATTATCACCTTTTTACAAATTGCAGTATATAAAAATTATAGCCGAGAAGTCCAAAGGGACCAGTTATGCGGAGAATCTCGTTATAGGGAATCCCCATTTTATCATAAATTAGAGATTAGAGCACAGGGTAACCTTACAATCTGTGCGTTATATTGGATGTTGGGTGCATTAGGGACGCTATGAAACGTGATCCCATCTTATAGTAAATAAAATTTTGATGATTAATGAAGCGGCCAGCGCTCACGTCTCAGTTATATTGACCTTTGCATTTTGTACAGTATTTTGTTTTATAATTAGTTTACACGGCCGACGTCAACGATTTATCCGATGCAACGCCAGACGAGTCTGCTTGTAAAATATCAAACACTAGCTGTGTAGAAAACCATTAAACCGCATTAAATTGCTTGAGGACTTTTGATTGTCTGGAGGGGAAATAAATCTAACTTTATTACACATTTCAAGTTTCTACTCCTAACGAATCTAAATAATCATAATTTAAAGGTATATATAAATATTTTACAGGCATACATACAATAAATACAATAAACCCAACTGGAGTGAAAAATTAGCCAGAGCCAGGAATCGAACCCGGGACCACTGCACTCCAGGCAGTCGCTCTAAGGAACTACTCCGGCCGATGCCTGAGTCTGCAATTTTTCACTAATAAACCATGTTGGGGAAGTCACCAGCCATCTTTATGACAGCCTTGGATGACCGGACAACGGTGAATAGATTTTCCTATTACATCGATCTACAAAATATAATAATAAACACACATACTAGAATATATATTAAACACACATTCACACATAAATAACGCCTGCATTCAACAGTTAAAGGTATATATAAAGGTACTAATAATAAGCCAGAAGTAGCTAGGAGTCGTTCGGTAGCTTCATCGCCCCGAGCCCAACTCTTCCCGCTTTTTGGTGCCTTTAATTTGTGTAATTTCCCTTTTAAATTTGTCCGGTTTCAATTTTTGATTTTTTTTTTCAACCTGGCTTTCGCTAGAGAGTCTTTAACTCGGGACGTGACTGGGGACCTACGTGTCTTGCTTCCGCAAAAGAGTCTTTCACTCGGGACGTGGCTGGGGACCTACGAAATCTTGCTTCCGCAAAAGAGTCGGACTAGAGTAGAAGAATAAAGGGCTGCGGAAGAAGATGGGCCGCTCGCCGCGGCGGTCACACTCAGGCATCGGCCGGAGTAGCTCAGTGGTTAGAGCGACTGCCTGGAATGCAGTGGTCCCTGGTTCGATTCCTGGCTCTGGCTAATTTTTCACTCCAGTTGGGTTTATTGTATTTATTGTATGTATATCTGTAAAATATTTATATATGCCTTTAACTGTTGAATGCAGGCGTTATTTATGTGTGAATGTGTGTTTAATATACAGGGTGTCCGGTCTCAACGGTGTCCAATGGCTAATTCCTAAACCGTTAGTCATAGACATATAGTTCCAATTGCAAAAATGTTTTAAATGAGGTAAAGAAGTATTTTTAAAGCGATTTGGGTCAAGAAAAACATTTATTAAAAAATTACGAAATTTAAATTTTTATACGGTTCCCAGGTCCTATAAGTGATATTTAGGGAAAATATCCTATTGTACTGACAAGTAATACAAAAAAAGTCCCATTCCTCTGCGATTAAAACTGACCGAGTAATAGATGTTTAAAGTTGGAGTATCTTTTTTGCTGCAAAATAGGGGTCAGTCACAAATTTACTAGAAATAAAAATAATCGTCAGATATAAAATTTAACATTAAACATTGAGAGTAATTTAACATTACAATTATATTTTGAGATTTTTGTTCATTCTGACGTATTAAAACAAAATATACAACTTGTACTAAAAATATAAGTAAAAAAAAAAAAAAAAAAAAAAAAAAAAACAGAAATTTTGTTAAATGATTATAAAAGCAACAGTCACAACTCTTTAGAAAATGATACATAGTTAGATTACCTAATCTAAAACTTTTTTCGTTGTTTTTTTATGAGTATATTTTTATACATAAGTTTTGAATGGCTGTTCTGAATATGTTAAGGAAATTAAAATGTCCCTTTTTGAAAATGATCCTTATATCACTTTTATTTTCTTTTACATTAAACATCAATTATTTGAATCATATAATTCTACCTGTGCCATTACTTCGATGATTTAAATAAACATAACAAAATTGTTACAATATTTTAATATTTTGTTCTAATACAGCACAGATTTATCCATTAAAGGTCGGACATCATATAACCGCCCACATTCTCTCTTTTTAATTAACTTTACTTTTTTTAAGATCTTGTTCCATTTGTCATTGTATTGTAATGATAAAAAAAAAATAATTATTATTATTTTTACATTACCCCTTCTGAAAATTCCACTGTCTCTCCCCTCAGCAAATATTCATTAGAGCAGTTATATATTTTTTTTAATTAAAAATTAGGGGAAAATACTGTTAAATCAAAACATATGTTAAATTATTAAATTTTAACATTTAACAATTTATCTATTTTTTTCTTCTTTTTTTTGCCGTACTTCTCGCTAAGCAAGTTTCAAAAACATATAAATCACTTTTGCCATCAAACACTTGCCTCTGCACTTGCCGAGCACGAATACCGCAAAGATGAGTCACTTTGACGCCGAAACCTCTGGCCAATCAGATTACAAATTGGTAAAACATGGTTGGGAAAAAATATGCATTTTAAACCTTAGAAAGTATTTGAATGTGCATGATTTGAGGCCGCAAGTGTTTTGGCAGATCTGTTGTACAAATAAAGTTGTTTAACTCATTTTCCTTGTCCAATAGGAAAAATTTTCACTCCATTTAATATTTATTTTTTGTTTAGCAAGTAGAAATTGCATTTTGATTTTGGTCTCTAAAATATTTTTTTTCAAACAAGTTTTTATAAAAAACTAAAAAGTTGAATTTGAAAAAAGCATAATATCATCAAAATGTATAATAAGCAATCCCTGCTCATACATCGCAATGTATCTGACATCTTTTGTGCGGTACTGTATAAAAAATATAAACGCAACGCACTTTCATTTGGGAAAATTACATTGTGAATCTCAGTGCCTTACATAAATATTACTGATTTTAATTTTAAAATTTCTGTTTGTAGGTAATAATGTATACGAAATTTTTGGAGTGGTCCTGTAAAATAAATATAAATGGTACGTACCTAAAATCATATTAATATTACATTGTCATTGGATTTACATAATTATGATAAATTTAATCTTGATCGGATCTTTGGAAGTGAGTTAAAATTGGAATATAAATTTTGAGTTAGGAAGACATACATACGAACGTCGAAGTTAAAAGCTTATAAAAATAATACAACTTTTTAAAATAAAATCATCAAAAGAAGCACACTCATTTCCTAACAAAAAAAAAAAAAAAAAAAAAAAAAAAAAAAAAAAAAAAAAAAAAAAAAAAAAGTCAAAATACAATTGAAGACGTCAGTTTCGAAACTCGCCTTATCCGAAATTTAAAAAATCGTGTTTCTCTATCAATCTATTCTATTGGTATAAATGTACCAATGAAGCATACAATCTCCAAATTTTCAATGAATACCAATGGACGCATTTAAAGGTTTTACGCGATTTCCCAAAATTTGATTTTCTCGATAAGGCGAGTTTTGAAATTCACTTCTTCAATTATTTTAACCAATATGAAAGAAAATTACTAAAAATTAACACTACCGTAATATTTATACGGGGGCAGCACCTTCAGTTAAATCGCTTTAAAAATACTTCTTTACATTATTTAAAACCTTTTTGTAATTGGAACTATATGTCTTTGACTAACGGTTTAGGAATTAGCCATTGAACATCGTTTGGAGTGGACGCCCTTTATAATACTTTAAGCACTTCGTGTACGACCCCTGAAAGCTTGGTCCAACTCATCTGTTTTCAGTTACAGAAAAGTGGTTTAAGTCATAAAATTGAAAATATCATAACTCGGTCAATTTCAGTGCTAGATGAATGGGACTTTTTTTCCCGTACTTGTTAGAGAAATAGGAAAAGTTTACTAAATATCACTTATAGGACTGGGGGACCGTATAAAAATTTTAATTTCGTAATTTTTAAATAAATGTTTTTCTTGACCCAAATCGCTTTAAAAATAATTCTTTACCTCATTTAAAACATTTTTGTAATTGGAACTATATGTCTCTATGACTAATGGTTTAGGAATTAGCCATTGGACACCGTTGAGACCGGACACCCTGTATATTGTAGTATGTGTGTTTATAATCATAATTTAGACCGTTTTCAGAACATTTTCCGTTCATTTCATTCTTTTTTATTTCGTTTTTATTACAACCTGTTCTTTTTTTAACATTTTCATTTGAAAAGTAACTATCATGCAAAATTTCAGGTTTTTAGTTCTATTGGTGTAAAAAAAAAAAAAAAAAAAAAAAAAAAAAAAAAAAAAAAAAAACGAAATTTTAAACAGCCTTTATTTTTCTGCTCACTTTTATATCTGAAATTGCTTATAAACTGATCTGTGCATGTCTCTACGTCTTGAACGCAACAACAATTTCAAATTTTTAATTTCAAATAAATTGTAATTAACTTTCTATAACATTTTCCGCTCACTTCATGCTTTTAATTTTCGGAAATTGTTTAATTATTTACAGTTTATTTATTGTTAAAGAAGTTCATGCCGATTATTTACATTGTTTAACTGACAACCACGCCTAATTTTTACCTCTAGCAATAACACAGAAATCTCAAATTTAGAGCGTTTTTTTGTTTCTGCACCGGCTCATGGTGTGTTGTACCAATGTAAATCGTATCCTATGTTGAAGCAGATATGGTCACCAGCATTTTGCCAAAATTATTTTTTAAATAGGTTCAGTAGTTAAAGAGGTTACACCCTACATACACGCAGTTGTTACTCCTTTATAATATTAATATACATAATAAAATATTCGATAAAGTTTAATTTAAGAAGACTACTTCCTTTAACTAACTATTCTTCAATTCAATGAAAATTTAAATATTATTATTAAATTCAATGATGTATCAAATTGCTCTTCTTTAATAACTGAAGTTTATATTACTTCTTCCGATCTTTTTAGTTATATGTAAAATTATTTTTTTAGAATGGTGTTTTATCAAATTTTGAATTGTAATATTAAAACGAGAATTCTTTATAAATTAAAGTGTTAATTTTTTTTAATGCAGATGTGTATAAATAAAAATTTAAATAAATTAGAGGATTGCACTTTTGGATAATTTTTTGGATAAAATGTATGTAAAATTAATAGTAATATAATTTCAATTGGTTTCTGTATGGTTTTCAGCTATTAAAAAAAAAGAAAAAAAAAGTATTTTTCCAATTCACAGATTATTTAGTTAATAAAGAGATTATTTATCATCTGAAATAATTTAAAAATGATGGACATTTTTAATGAATAAATCTTAGCATTAAGTAATGATTATTTTAATAATATTATTAACTGTTTTTTTCTGTTTTCTGGTAGGATTGAGTCCACTCTGCTGATAATTGCCTAATGAACAGAACTAAACATTACATGCTCTGCATAGTTGGGATTTGAATTGCGTGATTTGCAAACAATCTGAGTTCACCAGAATAAAACAAAATAGCAGAACTAACAAAATATAATATTAATCATAACTTTGTTTGTGTTAGATTAACTGGTTTGTCTTTCTTTTCAAAGTTTTTCACAAAATAATAAAAAAATAATCATTCAATTTTTTTTTCGCAAAATAGAGACCTAAGAAAATGTTTTGCATCGACTCGACTCATGAGTATTTATATATTTTTTAATTTAAATTTTATCATCTTTGTGATAAACTAATATCTGAAGTTTGTTTAGTCTGCTGAATATATTTAAAAAAATTATACTACAAACTCTCTATCCATCAAAGTTTGAAAGCTATCTAATTTGGACACTATTTTTAGCCCTACAAGGGTTCAAACGTTTGCTGGTACTGTGCTGATTTTTATTACTTTAAATGCATTATATGAGAAAACAAACTTAATAGAGATCGGCGCGTTTGTATCAGACATAATTTGCATTATTATTTATTTATATCTATTGAAGTATTTTTGATTTAATTTTTCTCACTTGCAAATGGATGTTTTTTAATGCTGACAAAATATATCTTTTAATTTACAAATTTTATTTCATAGTGGAGAAAATATTTTTCTTTCAAATTAAAAAAAGTTAATAATGGAAAAACATTATTAAAATATAAAAGCGAAATCATTAATTATAGAAATAAATTTGGGAGAATTTTGTTATTAAGATGCATGTATGTATATTTACTCTTATTAGAGTTAACATGGATACATATAATGTGTCTGTGTGTGTGTGCGTATATATACACAGGACGCTGCCGAATTCGAACGTCAAATTCAATGGGGTGATAGTAGCCATCAAGAGAATGGAAAATTGCCTAAGAATAGGGATCACAAACCACTTATTTAGTCACAAATATAGGATGTTTCATCTTAACTGAGCTTGTGTTGACGGTAATAATTTGAGAAAAATAAAAACACAGCAGTGAAAATGCAACGATATGTACGTACATTGTTGAGTGTGAAATGTGATAGCATCACAAAAAGTTTTAACCGATGATACTGTATGAACTGGTAATGACAGTCCAAAATGTGGAGCATGAACTCCATACTGCAGAAGTGCATAAAGGAAACTTTTGCCACTTTTTTATCACATTTAAAACAAAAGTGAGAATGTCTGTTAAAAGTTTTATTATAATATACTTCAATTTTCTTAAAGTTATTATGGTCAACCTAAACAGCGTTAGTGTTTACAACTGTAAATATAGAACACCTTGTATTTACGGGGTTTGCAATCCCATGTTCTATGGTAATTTTCCATCATCTTGATGCCTACCATCACTCTTCTATATTTGTAGCCCATTTCGGCTACATACGGTACATAGATTATTTTTTACTTATTTTAATAATATTTTTGAATAACAATATTCTGAACGAAAAAAATTTAAATACAATTTTGCTACATATATAAACATATTTCTCTAACTTTTAGCAAGAAATGTCCTGACACGTTCCTCTTTATTGAGGTTGTAACGATTTCTGTTTCCAAATTATGACTATCAACATAATTATATTTTTTCCAGAAGTAGATAGACATATTGGACAGATAATTTTACAAGGCAAACTTTCGTGTGAAACACCATGCTCTTTTATACTTTCTTATAATTTAGAAATGCCAATATAAAAACATTTTTTCACTCTCCGATTGCATATTCTTTAATTTTTCTGTCTCTTCCATTTTATCAACCAATGCGTGCATTTTTTTTAAGTATGGATAAAGATTTTGTTTACAAAATTTAAATTAATTTTTTCCCCATTCATTCACATCTTTCTTGCGTGACATTGTGGAAGAGGAACTGCTACCTCATTGTCTCTTTTTCAGTTAAATTCGAATTTTTGCTGTGGAATTCTAACTTTGAAATAGGGAAACAGTAACATTCCTGTTTCTACAGCTTTATCGCCAACTTGCAAGTTTAGAAGAAAAATTAATATGGCATTTCATCCAACACCGTTCAAAGGAGGAGAATTCAAACGGCCGCAGTGAGGAGAGATGTATATTTTACTGTTTTTTCATAAATTACACTTAATTCACACTTTATTCACAGTTAAATTATACTCAAGATCATCTAGTAGGTTCAGTGTAAGGACATCAATTTCCCGTAAAGCCTGCCTTATAGCTATTTGAAACGTAATAAATACAAATTCTTGCATAGTTTTTGTATTTGCAATAAATATACATCAAGTGCAATGCCAGATTTTCAAATTCATGCGTGTCTATGGATATCTGTTTTTGCACATAGAATGTTAGTCGTGTTTCAAAACCTATATTATTGACTAATTTCGCGGTTAACGGCTGCAGATATATATAGATATATTAAAAAAACTGAAGAAGTTAGATGTAGAATAATAAATACTAGCAGGAATGACCGAGTTAAGCTCGGTCAAAATTAGCTTTCTGTTTATCTCGATATATTTTTCCCACTGAATCATTCTTGCTGTTTTAGATGCAATTAGCTTGACCATGAAACATAGTGACCCAAAATGACACTCTTATCGAGTTTTTTTCGAACATCCGACCTATCACAATGCTCTTCTCGAGCCTGAAAACGATGGAATATAAAATTTAGTGAAAATCGTTAGTCGTTTTCTAGGTAAAATAAGCTTGATCCATGTTGATTCAAAAAACCACTAACCGAAATTCATCGAAAGATGTGAGTTATTTCAATGGTCTTTTTGTACTGTGAAACGGTATAACAAAAAAAAAATTGCCAAAATTGTTTGAACCTTTTTGAGATGCCGTTAGCTTGACCCCGACCCATTATCACCAAAATGACCCACTAATAGAATTTTCTTGAGCATGCGACCCAGCCCAATGTTTTTCTCTTGTCCAGAAACGGGTTAGTACAAAGTTTTGTCAAAATCTTTTGAGCAGTTTTTTAGATACAGTTAGATTGATCCTGATCCATTAGGACCCAAAATGACCCATTGATTGAATTTTCTTGAACATGCGACCCCGCACAATGCTCTTATCATGCCCGGAAACGGTATTATACGAAATTATGTCAAAATGTTTTGAAGCGCTTTTTAACTACAATTAGCTTGACCCTGATCCATTGGGATCCAAAATGACCCACTAATCGAATTTACTTGAACATGCGACCTAGCCCAATGGTCTTCTCGAGCCCGAAAACGATAGAATACAAAATTTAGTCGAAATCGTTTAAGCCGTTTTTTAGATGCAATTAGCTGGACCCTGACCCATTGTGTGCCAAAATGACCCACTAATCGAATTTTCTCGAACATGTGACTTAGCCCAATTCTCTTCTCATGCCCAGAAATGGTATACGTAATATAAAACTTGGTCAAAAGGTTTTGAGCATGTTTTTAGATTCAATTAGCTTGACCCTGGCCCATTGCGACCCAAAATGACACTATAATTGAATTTTCTCGAACATGTGACTTAGCCCAATGGTCCTCTCATGACCAGAAACGGCCGTATATTAAAAAATTTCGTGAAAACGTCTTGAGCCTTTTTTTTAGATATAATTAGCTTCACCCTGACCTATAATGACCCACTAATCGAATTTTCTCGAACACGTGACCCGTCCCAATGGTCTTTTCGTGCCCGAAAACGATAGATTAAAGAATTTCGTCAAATCGTAGAGCCGTTATCTAGATAAACTTAGCTGGACCCACGGAGACCGAAAATGACCCACTAATCGAATTTTCTTGAACACGTTACCCATCCCAATGGTTTTTTCGTGCCCGAAAATAGTTAGATACAAAATTTAGTCAAAATCGATTGAGCCATTCTCTAGATATAATTAGCTTGACCCTGACCCATTGTGACCCAAAATGACAAACTAATTGAATTTTCTCGAACACGAGACTCATCCCAATGGTCTTTTCGTGTCCGAAAACAGTAGGGTGCAAAATTTCGTCAAAATCGTTAGAGCCGTTATCTATATAAACTTAGCTTGACCCACTAATCGAATTTCCTCGAACATGTGGCTTAGCTCAATGGTCTTCTCGTAATACAAAACTGTAGAATATAGAGTTTAGTGAAACTCGTTAGAGCCGTTTTTTAGATAAAAATAGCTTGACCCACAGTGACCCAAAAATGACCCTCTAATCGAATTTTCTCGAACACGTGACCCATCACAATGGTCTTTTCGAGCCCGAAAATGGTTAAATATAAAATTTATCTAAAATCGATTGAGTTGTTCTTTAGATATAATTAGCTTGACCCTGGCCCATTATGACCCAAAATGGTCCACTAATCGAATTTACGCGGACACGAGACCCATCCTAATGGTCTTTTCGTGCCTGAAAATTTCTCAGATGCAAAATTTTGTCAAAATCGATTGAGCCGTTCTCTAGATATAATTAGTTTGACCCTGACCCATTATGACTCAAAATGACCCACTAATAGAATTTTCTCGAACACGAGACCCATCCCAATGGTCTTTTTGTGCCCGAAAACAGTAGAGTGCAAAATTTCGTCAAAATCGTTAAAGAAGTTATCTAGATAAACTTAGCATGACCTACGTTGACCCAAAAATGACGCACTAATCGAAGTTTCTCGAACATTTGACTTAGCGCAATAGTTTTCTCGTAATCCAAAACTGTAGAATATAGAGTTTAGTGAAAATCGTTAGAGCCGTTTTTTAGATAAAATTGGCTTGACCCATAGTGACCCAAAAATGACCCACTAATCGAAGTTTCTTGAACATGTGACCTAGCCCAAAAGTTTCCTCGTGTCGAAAAACGGTGGGATGTGAAATTTGGACAAAATCGATTGAGCCGTTTTTTAGATATAATTAGCTTGACCTTGACCCATTACGACCCAAAATGACCCACTAATCGAATTTTCTCGAACACGATACCTAGACCAATAGTTCTCTCGTAATCCAAAACTGTAGAATATAGAGTTTAGTGAAAATCGTTAGGGCCGTTTTTTAGATAAAATTGACGTGACCCATAGTGACCCAAAAATGAGCCACTAATCGAAGTTTCTCGAACATGTGACTTAGCCCAATAGTTCTCTCGTAATCCAAAACTGTAGAATATAGAGTTTAGTGAAAATCGTTAGAGCCGTTTTTTAGATAAAATTGACGTGACCCATAGTGACTCAAAAATGAGCGACTAATCTAAGTTTCTCGAACATGTGACCTAGCCCAATAGTTTCTTCGTGTCAAAAAACGGTTGGATGTGAAATTTGGTCAAAATCGATTGAGCCGTTTTTTAGATATAATTAGCTTGATCTTGACCCATTACGACCCAAAATGACCAACTAATCGAATTTTCATGAGCACGTGACCTAGTCCAATGGTCTTATAATGCCCGAAAATGGTAAATTACAAAATTTCTTCAAAATCGATTGAGTCGTTCTTTAGATATAATAAGTTTGACTCTGACCCATTATGACCCAAAATGACCCACTAATCGATTTTTCTCGAAGACGAGACCCATCCCAATCATTTTTTCGTGCCTGAAAATGGTTAGATACAAAATTTCGTCAAAATAGATTGAGCCGTTCTCTAGATATAATTAACTTGACCCTGACCCATTATGACCCAAAATGACCCACTAATGAAATTTTCTCGAACACGAGACCCATCCCAATTGTCTTTTCGTGCCCGAAAACAGTAGGGTGCAAATTTTCGTCAAAATCGTTAAAGAAGTTATCTAGATAAAGTTAGCTTGACCCACGGTGACCCAAAAATGACCCACTAAACGAATTTTCTCGAACATGTGACTTAGAGCAATAGTTTTCTCGTAATCCAAAACTGTAGAATATAGAGTTTAGTGAAAATCGTTTGAGCCGTTTTTTAGATAAAATTGGCTTGACCCATAGTGACCCACTAATTGAAGTTTCTTGAACATGTGACCTAGCCCAAAAGTTTCCTCGTGTCGAAAAACGGTTGGATGCGAAATTTGGTCAAAATCGATTGAGCCGTGTTTTAGATATAATTAGCTTGACCTTGACCCATTACGACCCAAAATGACCCACTAATCGAATTTTCTCGGACACGTGACCTAGCCCAATGGTCTTATCATGCCCAAAAATGGTACAATACAAAATTTCGTCAAAATCGTTAGAGCCGTTTTTAAGATAAAATTTACATTCACACACACACACAATTTTTGCTCGCATTATAGTATAAGATATAAAGAAACTGAAAAATCTTCTTTTTTCCTCTTTAAAAGTTTCCTCACAATTGAGGAAACTGAAAAATAAAACCGTTATAATATATATGGAAAATTGAAATGATATTTTTAAGGAGAAATAAATATTTCATTTTGTATCTTCACTGAAATACAGTTTGATCATAGAATAAATTAACAAACGAAGTTTGATTTTGAGGTACTATTTTTGCTCAAATTTATCTGAATTGTACCAAACCAGCCTTCAAATCAAACTTTTAAGAACTTATAAAAAGTTAAATTAAATTTATTAAATAGACAATCCTAAGAAAGAAAATAATTAAATACAGAACATAAATTAATAAATCTTAGTGTTCACCAATAATAATATATGCATGAATCTTAGAACTATTTTATACACCAATAATAATAAAAAATAAAATATCTAATAAAGATACGAAAATTAATCAAACGATTTATAAGAGCAATTTTCTTAAAATTTATGTTCAAAAATATGAAATAAATTTAAACTAAAAAAGAAGTTATATCTTCCCTTTTTAAACGATTTTTATTATATATATCGCATGGTTTTTTTAAATTAATATATATCCTAATTTCGAAATATTTTATTTCGTCATAAAAATCTGAATAACATTTATTAAAATAGTTTAGATAGCGAATCTATTCATTAGTGCATGAATGATTATAATTCGTCGACGATAAGCAGCATTGATGACAATCAGCTAGTTAAAATTTCAGAAGCGTCTTTATCATTAAAAAACAAATTAAAATGAAATGGAAGGTATATTTTGCCTCCGTTTGTAATATTTTATAGTCTGATTAGAAATTCGATTTTAGTTGGTGCTAATGAAGCATAAATAAATGGGCTTTACAAAGAAACTGTCTTTATCTCTAAGAAAGCTTTAATATTTAAACGTTGAAGGTTGATATAAATTATCAGTATATTTTTACTATCAATTTGACATTAAGTATGCTTGCATAAGAAAAATATTATTTTCTTCTATCACGTTAGAATAAGCAATTGCTTAATTTGGACCGATATGTTATTTAATAATTTATTCAAATGTGTTTAAAGAATTGATTATATAAATCTATCATTTAATTAAAATTTTAATGCGAGATAAAAACTAATTACTAGCAAGAATATGGAAATAATTTTAAAAATGGATAAATGAGATTTATGTTCGAATCTGTGTATAAAATGTTAAACTTTTACTGCAAAATTATATTTAAGAGTATATTTAAATGCTAATTATGTCAGGAATATTTAAATTTATTGAAAGAGTTATCATTTTATTCCATAATATTTCTTTAACTTTTCTATATTTAATAAATTTATTAAAATCTAAAAAAAAATACTAGTTATTTTTTTCTATATTCATAAGAAGACAGGAAGTGACCGAAAGGTATTACCCGGCCAGTAACACCCCAGGCACTTGAGACCTTTGATGCTGATTAGCTAATTGTATCACCCTTTCTACATCTGAAACGAAATTCAAATTTTCTTTGGAATTAAAAGATGATTTTTTTCATTCCTGCTTTGTCCTAAGATTAATCCCATGAGTAATGGATCAGATGGATATAAGAGTGCAATTAAGTTAATTAAAATTGTGTTTTGTATTGTTTTCAGCTGTTAAAGTTTTACAAATTTTGAAGAAAAAATTTAAGAAGTATTCATTAAATTCTCAGATTAATTTAGTTATGAAAGAGGTCATTTAAAATCTGAATTGATTTTTAAAAGACGCACTTTTTTGTTAAGGAATAAAGCGCACAACTAAATAATCATAATTTCACTATTATTATTTACTAATTTATTTGTCGTTTTTTATTTGGGGGTGGGAGCTGGGGGGATTCAGTGAACTCAGCTGATGATCACCTTATTATGAGAACAACATATTACATCATCTGGTTACTATTATGCTTGTAATATGCAACAGCATGAGTCAATTCAAGCATATATTTTGTCCGATATTTAGCTCTTTCGCAAAAATCATCTTGATAAAATATGACATATAATGAAAATTCCCATTAATAAAAAGGAGACTCTCACAAAATTCCATTTTTCAAAAAGAGTCCATTCGCAGAAGTGCATACAATAAAAGTCACTTTTTCATAATTTTATTTTTTGTTGCATTTGAAATATATCATTTGCAAACGAACAGAGTTCATCAGAAAAAAAAAAAAATTAGTAGCAGGCTCAAAAATATATTACTAGAAAATAGTTTGGATTCGATTAACTGATTTTGATCTTTCTTTCCAAAGTTTTTCACAAAATTAAAAAAATATATTCATACATACAATAAAAGGAATTTCACGACTTGAGACCCAAGATTTTTTTAATCGACTTTGAGTATTTTTATGTTTTAAAATTAACATTTTCTGATATGTTTGATAAATTAGTATCTGAAATGTGTTTTCGACTGAATATTTTAAAATGTTGATACGATAAATTGATACGACCATGCCCATTAAAGTTTGCCAGCTCTCTAATTTGAACACTGTTTTTGGCACTATATGGGTCAAATTTTTTGCTGTCACTACCCTTTATTTATTATTTTATGTGCATTATGTGTGAATATAAACATAATAAAAAATAAACTGATTTGTTGGATAAATTAGTGTCTGAATTTTTTTTAGTTAAATGGATATTTTGAGAAGTTGGTATCACAAATTCCATACTTATTAAATTTTGACAGCTATCTAATTTGGGCACTGTTTTCGGCACAACTTGAGTCCAAATACATTGATTTTTATTAGTTTATCTGTATGAAGATAAATATTGTAAAAAAGAGCCCATTTGTATCCGTCATAATTTTGCATGATTACTTTATTTTTATCTATGGAAGATTTTTTTGATTTGGTTATGCTAGCTTGCAAATGGATTATTTTTAATACTTGCAAAATATGTTTCTTAACTTTCTCATTTTATTATAGAGCGGGGGGAATATTTTACTTTCAAATAAAAAATAAAAAAATAGTTAATAACGAAAAAACAAATTTTTATCGTAAAAGCGAAATTAATCACTATACATATAAATTTGGGAGAATTTTATTATCAGCATGCAGTATGCATGTATATTTACTAGTATTAGAGTTAACAATGGATATATATATGTGCGTGTGCTTATATATATATATATATATATATATATATATATATATATACAGGGTGTTGCCGAATTACAGACAAATTCACTGTGTGATAGTAGTCATCAAGTGGATGACAAATTGCCGTAGAGTAACGGGTCGCAAAATTCTTAGTTAGTCACAAATACACGATGTTTCCTCTTAACTAAACATATGTTGACAGTAATTATTTTTAGAAAAATAAGAATGTTGCAACGAAAATACAACTATATGTGCATTGTTTTGTGTGAAATGTTATAACATCACGAAAATTCCTGGGGAAAAAAGGTGCTTAAGCAGTCGATGATACCGTGTGAACTGGTATCGGTGTCCAAAATGTGGATCATCAAGTGCGTATTGCTGGAACATGTAATGGAAACTTCTACCTTTTTTTTTACAATGTCACATTTACAACTAAAGTGAGAATGTCTATTAAAAGTTTTATTATAATATACTTCCACTTCCTGAAAGTTATTACCGTTAAGCCAAATTGGGTTAAGGTCAGAACATCTTGATTGTATTTTTGATTAAATACGGGGATTAGGAACTCATGTTCTATGGTAATTTTTTTATCATCATGTCTACTATCACCATTCTGACTCTGTAGTCAAATTCTGCCTTTATATAGATATTTTTTTACATAAATAAAGACACAATATTGCTTATGGGTACACAAAACACGAACTTTAATAAGATAAATATTAACATCTACGTTTCGAGCTGTTTCTACAGCCGTCTTCAGGAAAACATGATGGTAAAAAGGCTCAAAAATCAGAGACGAAAGTTTTTGAGCCTTTTTACCATCATATTTTCCATAAGAGGGCTGTAGAACCAGCTCGAAACTTAGAAGTTAATTTTTAGCTTATTAAAGTTCGCGTTTTGTGTACCAATAAGCAATATCGTGTCTTTATTTATTATATTTTATGGTGAAATTGTCCAGTATGTATTATATTTTTAACTATTTCAATAATATTTTGATTCTCATTTAAATTATTTGAATAACAATAATCTGATTTTAGAAAATCAAAGTACAATTCAAGTAACATATATAGAAATATTTCAATAACTTTTGCCGAAAATGTCCAGACGCTTTCCTACTTATTGACTTATTATGAGGCTTAACATGAATCTTAATTATGAATATTATTTTTACAAAATGTGACCACCATACTGGCCTTTAAATAGAGTTTTGCAGGGCAACGTTTCACAGTAATCCATGTTCTTTATATTTTCTTATAATTTGAAATCACGATATAAAAACATTTTTCAATCTCCGATTGCATGTTTCTTCCAATTTATCAATCAACGCGTGTCATTTGTCTTACATATGGATAAAGGTTTAGTTCATAAAATTTTAAACTAACATTTCCCCCATTCATTCTTGCTCACCTCTCTGGGAAAGAGACTGCCACACAGTTATCTTCCCTTGAGCTCAACTCCCTTATTTACTGTGGAGGTTCAAATTTTGAAACGTGATGAGTAGCAACATTTCTGCGTTCTCAGCTTTGCCACCCACTTATAAGTTTGAAAAAATGAATACGTCATTTTATTCAACACTGTTCAAAGAAGGAGAATCCTCCTCAGTGAGGCGATAAGTATTTTTTTACTGTTACTGGTTAAATTACGCTTGATATAACAAAAGGTCATCCGGCAAGTACGACGCAAAGAGATCAATTTCCTGTAAGGCCTTCTTTATAATTATTTCAAACGCAATAAGTATAACTCGTTGTATAGTTCTTGTATTTGGAAGAACTATACACGAAATGCAATGCCAGACCTTCAAATTCATGCTTATCATCTGTTTTTGTGCATGGAGTGTTCGACGTATTTAAAAATCTATACGATAGACCAATTTCGCAGTTAACGGCTAAATATATATATATATATATATATATATATATATATATGTTCAGGAAAAAAAAAAAAAAAAAAAAAAAAAAAAAAAAAAAACTTAACGGGTCTGATGTAGAATGGCCTGTCCATTAAGTAATGAGACTGAATTTTTCGGGCCAAAGAGACGGAGTTTGCGAGCGATACGTGAGGTGGGGTCTGTCAGCTACAGATTCTAGTGGATGCCAGTTGGCCTTGAGCTTTGCAGCTCACAGATCGCTCGGGAAGCATACACGTGTTTGAATGAGGCGTTAGGTTTTCAGAATAACGTGGAATGTCGAGCAGAGGTACGACAGAAAAGTTTGTGTAAAACTAAGCAAATCAGCTACTGAGAGGCTTCCCATATTACAAGAAACATGGGGGAAGGATTTTTGTGTCCAACAATCAAGTGTTTAGGTGGCATAAAGTTTTCAAAGTTGGAAGAGAGGATATTGATGTCAAAAAATGCGATGGGCGACCATCAATTTCTCGAACTTCAGATAACGTGGCTAAAATGTTAATGCTCTTAGTCTCTGATAATCAGATGTGTCTCCGAATGATTGCGGAGACATTAAGACTTACGTAATCGATTGTGCATCAAATTTTTACGGAAGAGCTTCAAATGCGGAAAATGTAAAGGGTATGTTGGAACCAGTTTGCAAGAAAGTGACCCAGTTCCGGGAAAAATACAGCATTATAACGCTGCCCCAACCACTGTACAGACAGAATCTATCATTGACGGCCTTTTTTCTATTCCCACTTTTAAAATACACATCAGCAGGACATCGTTTTGACATTCTGGCGAACTTCCAGAAAAAACGTAACGCGCGTTCTGAACAGTATTCCAGTTGAAGATTTCCAGGCGGGTATAAATGGATGGTAGAGTTGTTGGCAACGATGTATTAATGCAGAACGAGGCTATTTTGAAGAATATTAAGTGTCTGTAACATTATCTTCAAATAAACGTATTTTATGGAATCAATATCATTACTTACTGGAAAGACACTGTAGATATATAAACAAGTAAGAAAAATCATGCGTATAGCATAGATTATGAAACATTTTCCAAAACTCCCTGAAAGTTTTAGCAAAACTTCGTTACTTAGGGAAATAAGGAAAATAAGATAACTAAGTAAACATTTAAAAATCTGATTTCAGTAGTTACCGCCCATAGCCAAATATGTATTCCAATTCTTTTGAACAGCCCTGTATTCGATCTGTATGTTGATATATATACTATATAAGGGGAAAATTTAGTTCAACAAGAAGATGCATAACAGGTTGATATTCACCATTCAGCAATTTATACTAATAGATGGAAACATACTTGAATAATTTTGTACATCCCTGTAGTTCCTCGTACCTTTATTACAAGCCACTATTTAGCTAAAATTTAATTCAAACTTAAACACTCTTAAAACTACTGAAATTACATTTCCAGAAATTATCACCCATAGATGGCCATGTATCCAACACTTTGCGTGGTCCTGTATATCATTTTATCTATATTCTACAAATATTTCTTAGTACACTAAATTCATTTCAGCGTAAAAATGCATAACTCTTTTAACACCCACCTTTAAGCAATTTATTCTCATACTCAGTAACCTTTAAGAATTCATTTCTGTAGCTCTGTATATGAACCATAGCATTTATACGCACTTTATAGTATGCATAAATATAGTGAACAAGTAGGTAAGTGTGATCAGAGATCGCACAGAGGGTTTCGTTTAATATTCCTTTCAAAACACTTCATCCTTTTGAAAAATCTGTTAGTTCCACATTTCGCAACCAGGGGCGCACTCTATTCTAAACAAATCTCTATCCGAACGAAACTCCGTTTTATATGCTATCCGTAGATATATTAGCCGAGGGATTGGGCCGATTGCATCCGAGATAAGTAGGCGCCCCTGGCGGTAAAAAGTGGAACTAAAATATGTATGGCTATGGTGCATAATATGAAAGAATGGTCAAAGGGGTGTCGGCAAAAGTTGGAAAAGTGCTCCCCGGGTGAAAAGAGCGGAGGTTAGAAAAATTGCTTAAAATGCACAAGTTAGAGCCCGGAGGAGTAAATAATATAAGACTTTTTGAAACTTTTATGATTTGCCGTGTGGTCTGAGGTATTCAGCTATACGTATGCAAAAATTCATGTCTCCAACTTAATTAGGGGCTCTCTTAGAAAGAATTGCTTAAAATACATATGTGGTAGCTCAAAGGCTTAAACGTAAGACTTTTTCAAGATTTTATGAGTTGTCGCCTGTCCTCAGGTGTCTGCTATGAGTGTGCAAAATTTCAAATCTCCAATTTAATAATTGGCTCAGTTAGAAAGAATTGCTTAAAATACGCATGTGGGAGCCCAAAGGGTTAAATGTACGGCTTTATCAAAATTTTATGATTTGTCGTCTGATATGTGGTATTCAGCTATAAATATGCAAAATTTCACGACTCCAACCTAAATAGGTGCTCACTTAGAAAGAATTGTTTAAAATACACATGTCAGAGCTCAAAGGGTTAAATGTACGGCTTTTTCAAAATTTTATGATTTGTTGTTTGATGTGAGGTGTTCAGCTATAAGTATGCCAAATTTCACGCCTCCAACCTAATTAGGAACTCACTTAGAAAGAATTGTTTAAAATACACATGTGGGAGCCCAAAGGGTTAAATGTACGACTTTTTCAAACTTTTAGGGTTTGTCGTATGATGTGTGGTGTTCAGCTATAAGTATGCAAAATTTCAAGTCTCCAACATGTATAGTCTCTGAGAACGGGCTCTGTGACAGACGGACAGACAGACAGAGGAGCGAGGGGAATTGAGTTTCGTCAGATGAACGAAACCCCAAAAAAGCGCATATCATAATTAAAAATGCATTTCGAGCAATCATTACTAATATACAGTAATTCGGATACGATATAGTATCTGAAATCTTTTCAAATACACCGCAAACAATCTCCCCTATACCATTATGAACGAAATTTTTTTGTGTGGCCCTGTACATGAACAATAACTATTCTTTGCATCGCATATTCAACAGAATGCATATTTAGTGGGCTTCATAAATGAATATTAATTTTACTATGTTTGAAAGAGTGTAACACCATTAAAAATCATTTGAAACGACTTTTTTTTTCCAGTGGCCGTAATGTAACAGAAAAATTCTGACTGTCCCTGTAAATGAACTAAACATGCTACAAACTTCATTTGAAATAGGGAATGTGCTATGGTAGAGGTATCTAACATCCAAAAATTTCAGAACGATCCGAGCATATTTACGAGAGTTAGAGCGTGGACAGACGGCCAGACAAACCGAAGTCATAAACACTTTTCAACTTTGTTAGAAAGTGTTAAAAACTGAAAACAAAATCATTATAATTTTTAATCATTACTTTTGGAAAATTGAAATGACACTTTTATGTAGAAATAAATATTTAAATAGTGTCTTCACTGAAATACTGTATGAACATAGAATAATCTTCTAACCGAGGTTTGTTTTTCCAGTTGCTGCTTTTCTTGAAAGGTAGCTGCATTCTACCAAACAAGTCTTCATATCACTTTTAATAACTTATGAAAAGTTAATTTTCTATATATTAACCAGACAATCCGAACAAAAAAAAATTCTTAAATACAGAATATAAATTGGTAAATCTGACTGTTCACAAAAAATAATATCCGCATGAATCTTATGCTTATAAATAATATCCGCATTATATTTGATAAAGATACTAAAATTAATCATACGATCTTTAACAACATTATTATGTTCAAAAATAGCAATGAAATTTAAACTGATAAAGAAGTTATATCTTTCATTTTTTATACGAATTTTAAGCTTTATATCACATTGTTTTTTAATTAATATATATTCTAATTTCTAAATGTTTGAGTTCGTCATAAAACTCTACATAACATTTATTAGAATAGTTTAGATAACGAATATATTCATTAGTGCATGGATTATTGTACTTCTTTAATGATAATCAGCATTGATGATAATCATCTAATTAAAATTTCAGAAGCACCTTTATTATGAAAGAACAAATTAAAATGAAGTAGAAGGTTTATTTTGCCTCCGTTTATAATATTTTATAGTCTGATTAGAAATTCTATTTAAGTTGTGCTAATGAAACAAAATAAATCGGTTTTATAGAGAAACTGTCTTTATCTCTAAGAAAGCTTTAATATTTAAACGCTGATGGTTGATATAAATTATCAGCATATTTTTACTATCTATTTGACATTAAGTATGCTTGCATAATACAAATGTTCTATTTCTTCTAGCACGTTCCAATAAGCATTTACTTAATTTGGAGTGATATGCAATTTAATAATTTATTCAAACGTGTCTAAAGAATTGATTATTTAAATTAAAATTTTAGTAGGAGATAAAAACTAATTATTAGGAGAAATATGGAAATAATGTAAAAATTAACAAATGACAATTATCTTCAATGAATGTGTCTAAAGATTTAAGCCTTTAATGTAAGTTTATAGTAAGAATACATTTAAATGGTAATTATGTGAGGAATTTCTAAAAAATATTGAAAAAGTTATAATTTTAATCGTAATTTTCTTTTTCTTTCAATTTTCTATATTTTATAAAATTATTAAAATCAAAGGTTTAATAGTTTCTTTTTCTGTCTTCATGAAAGACAAAATGTGATGAGTAGGTTTCACCCCGCCAGTAAAACCACAGGCACTTGTGACCTATAATGCTAATTAAAATTAAATAATAACCTAGTTGCATGCAACTCGGTATATATTGGCGAAACTGGTCGTACTTGCGCCATTCGCCTTGCCAAACATAAACGTCCCTACAAATCTGGAAGCTTACAGTATAAAATTGTACAGCATTCTTTAGATACCAACCATATCACAAATTTCGCAAATATGAAAGTTATCAGATCCGGTTGCAAAAATGCTAAAAGTAGAGTTTTTCTGGAAGGTGTGTTCACTCGTAAGCAAACCTCGCCGATAAAGGAATCATGTGCACTTTCACCTGAATGCACAGCATTGTTTTGATATTTTTATACTTTATTTAATTTTATCTGCCAATAAGTTTTAACTGTAAACATCATATATAGCTTTCTGTCATTTGAATGTTATTTATTGCACTGATGAGGGGCTATAATTTAGTTCGAAACGTTTGCTTTTTAATTGTATTAAATGTACTTATGTAATTCTTACTTTTATATCTGATGAATTGTAATATATATATTTTTTAATCGTATATCAGACGTTAAACAAGGATTATTTATTTTAATAATCCTATTTAGTTTAAATAATTTTTAAATACTGAATTAATTTATGAAAAAAACATTTTCTGTAATCTTATTGATTTGTTTAACATATTTCGATATATTATGAGAGCTATATTGTTGTATAAATGCATTTATTACTGTTTAAGTCATTATGTGAATGTGGTTGTTGCTGTTTTAAAAATTTATACGTGCTTTATGATTTTTGAAACAAGAACGTTATTAATATTTATCACACGTTCACGTTTTTTCTTTTAGTTATAAATGCATTGAAAAATCCATATCATCATGAAAGTATATAAACAAACAATCGTGTAAATATTTGGAAAGATAAATCTATTACCAGTACTGGTTAGCTAAACGAAACTTTATAAACAATATTTTCTTTCCCGTTTTCAAATCTATTACTTTAGAGATTCTGCGAAGTCGTAAAACAGAAAACGAAGTAGAATTCTATTTGCAATGTTTATTCGAAGCATTATTCTTGAGAAAATGAAGTATGGAAGTTAAAGGTGTTAATTAGAAACATACAAATTCAATCTATTTTTTATAATCATCGGACACATTTGTTTTCCATTATTGTTCAAAATTTAGTTCATCATTCAGGTAAATTTCGTTAAACACAATGTATGAATACTCAATATGTGAAAGCATTTTCAGAATTATGACTGAAAATATATTATGTAAAAATTTATAACAAAACATTACATGATAACAATGTAGAAAATGATAAAGAATCTAGGAAAAGAAATTATGAATCACACCAAACTAACAAAGTTGTTCCAGCTATTAACTGAATTTATATCTTTGCTTCGTTCTTCTCCTACATAATTATGCAAATACGAAATTTTCTTGTGATCAATTATTTTAATAATTAAAAAAAAACTTGCATCTAATTAAACTTATTATTTATTTATTTTTATTGGAAATCAATTTCGCTAGCGGTTTATGTATAGAGTCCCATTTATGTTTTGCTCGTTTACATTCTTAGGAATTTTATTTTGTGTTAAACAATACAGAAAATTATAGTCACAAATTAAAAGTGCATGGTTTTATTTTCAAACAAATATAAGTCAAGAATTTTTGCTGATCATTTTTGTACATAACGTATTCATTAAATCACGTTGAACATTATAACGATGAATAAAAATTATTTGTTAAGAATGCATTACAAAACAAATTCAGATTGCTTTAACCTTCGCAATACTAAGATCAAAATACAGTGAATTCTCGATAAGTCGAATTCAAAGGGACCGGCAATAATATTCGAGTTATCGTAAGTTCGACTTATCAAAAATCCTCAAATACATACAGAAAATATATGAAAAATAATTCAATCATCTACGTAGGAATTGCAATTATACTGTAATAACGGAGCCTGCAAAATGAGCGCTAAAGAGATATATAACTTAATGCTACATATAAGGTACTTACAAACTCAAGTTTTCCGAAAAAACTTGTTAATTATGACTGTTTTAAGAAACTTTTTTGTCTTTCACATGTCAGAAAGTATGCAAACAAAGAAAGAGAATCGTCCACACTGTCTCTACTTTCGAGATATTGCTGTAGTGTCGTCATTGCCGCATGTGCTTCTTGAAAGTTTGTAGGTGAAACGGAATTTACTTCCTCATCATCCTCAAACTCAGAATCGTTCTCCACCTTTTTCATTGCTTCAACTATATCTGAAGCATTAATTTCTCTGCAAACTGCGACATTTTCATCAATATTCAAAAACTCATTATCGTCATTTTCAGAAATAACTTGATCGTGTAGATTTTCATTCACAACACATGAGTGCGCATTGCTTGCAAAGAAGCCACATCTACTGAAGAAATTTCTGATAGTGATTTGTTTCACTTCGTTGTTCCAGGGATATGAAATCAGTCTAATTGCTTCTAACACATCACACTTTTGATTTATTCCATTTTTGTCATCTTCGATTGCCTTCCACCCTTTTCTGTAGGAATGTTTTAAACATTTATCCCGGGAGAACTCGCTAGTGAGAATGCCCAATTGTTTTTCTTTTACTTTACATTCATATAATATCAACTTTTTTTGGTTGGCTTAGTACTTTTATTCACAAAATAGGTAAAATAATTGTAAAACATTTTGAAATTTTAATTAAAATGAAAAATGATTTAAATAAGAGTCTTAAAAATGTACGACTGTGAGAGAAAATCTCATGCAGCGAGTTCTCCCGGGTTAATTATTCCCTCGTCTGCTGGCTGTAGTTTAGAAGTTGTGTTAGAAGAGAGAAATTCTAACTTGATAGATTTCAAGTTCAAAAGTTGATAGTGTACAAGGATCAACGAAGATCAATATTTTATGCTTTTTTGCATGAAACACTGCATATAAATTTCTGATGTACTCCTCGAACAATATCCCCCTCATAGCATGCATGGTCACGGTGACGTCGTTGTGACGTCACTGTAAGTCACTGTAGTCACGTTACATCTGTGACCAAAATGCCACTACTCAGTGATATCACATTGTGACTGTGATGTGAACATCTTAGAAAACTTTAAAAAAATACGAAAATTCTTCAAAACATATTATTTACTGTAAAATTATATCTACTAAAAAACAACTTTTCAAAAGTAAAAAAAAAAAAAAAAAAAAAAACCAAGCAAAAAAAAAAAAAAAAGAAAAGAAAAAAGGTGAAAGTTGTGGCTAAAAAATAGTGTGATATCAAATTTCCAAGCTTATATTACGGTACTTATTTAACATTTTTTGATAAAAATTTACCATATGTAAGTCGAGTACCTAAGTATGCGTTGATAGAAAGCCTTTTCTCCTTTACTAAATGCATCATAACGTGTTTCTGAAAATTAATTTTTTTTTAATTATGCATGATGGGTTTGGCGGCCATCTTTCCATATTTTACAGAAATTCCTAAGCACACAAGTTCATTGTTAAGATTGGAAGTTCGAAATTGCTACTAAAGCAAACATTTTATTCTTTTAATTTATGGAAATGAGTGCCTAAAAATTTGTGTCTAAAAATAAAGCTGAAGTAACTTCAGGTTTCATCTTATGATTCTCTTTTTTCGGAGGGGGGTTAATTAATTAGTTAAAGCAGTAAAAATCAATTTGTTTTTTCAAAATAAAAAACTTTCTTAATTTATCTGTCTGTGGCTAAAACTAGAAGTTCGAAATTCTTAATTATGCAAATATGTTACGAGCCTGAGTGCTTAAAAATTTGTGTAAAATATGGAAAGATGGCCGCCGAGCCCATCATGCATAATTTAAAAAAAATTAATTTTCAGAAACACGTTATGATGTATTTAGTAAAGGAGAAAAGGCTTTCTATCAACGCATACTTAGGTACTCGACTTACATATGGTAATTTTTTATCAAAAAATGTTAAATAAGTACCGTAATATAAGCTTGGAAATTTGATATCACACTATTTTTTAAGCACAACTTTCACCTTTTTTCTTTCTTTTTTTTTTTTTTTTTTTTTTTTTTTTTTACTTTTGAAAAGTTGTTTTTTAGTAGATATCTGTTCTTTTTTTAAAACAAATGATATATAATTGAAATAATTCTACTAGCTCAAATTAAAATTAGTCCTTGTATAGCCTTTATAAGCAGGGAGCAAACACAATATTATACATTTTGTTTACTTATCATTCATTTTTTATAGTGATTAATAATTTAAAAGTAAGGAAAGTCAATTTCTTCTTTCAAAGTATGTCTTTCTCAATTTATATCTCCTTAAAATTTTCTACGAAAGATGAAAATTTAGTAAAAAACAGAGTCGAAATAAAATATATATTTACAGTTAGTCGGTCAGTTAATTGTTTTTTCTAACTTTTTTTGCTGACGGTTTTGCAAAATAAATTTACCTTTACAAATACCTAAGGTTAATCCGAGAATGAAACCCCGCAGGCATCTAAATAATCGAAGATCTGTAAATCTAGCAATTCTAGACATAATAGAGGAACATTTTTGATAAAAAAAATCTAAAAATTTAAAGATATAAACTGTACATATAACTTCATCTTCATTTAGATTGTGTTATAGAGAAGAAAGAATAAATATGTAATTTTACTCAAGTCTGTTTATCCATACCTATTTGCATAAATGTGAGGATATTAATTTACTATAAAATTTCCCCTAAATTGATTATCTTTAATAGTCTATTATTAAAGCCTCATATACATTAGAATTAAATATTTTGGTTAAAAATGTGATGTTTTCGGGACGCGAGTCAAGACTTTCTCAAATATTTAGGAGGCTTTGGCTTATTTCACCACTATGAAGTTATGAAAGGAGAGGAACAGACATGTCAATCTTCCCGTGTGAAAAACTAGTTACCAAAAAAAAAACGAGTTCTTTCCCTCTCTTCTGCCCTTTTCTCTCTTGATTTTGACCGATAGCAGCCCATTTAGCAGTCTCTTGGACAAGATGCCGCTATATACGGTGGACGCAGGAGGAAGGGTGTTAGCGCGACCAATGACATAATAGGCCAGTTCATGATGTTTAAAAGTCACACGGAGTTGGATCGAGGCTAACGAAAAAGACAGGCTACCGCGGTGGGTCCGATTCTTCTTTTTTTACAAACCGCTGGAGTCACGTGATGCTCTTTTCACGCACCTTCTTTGGTGCATTCGAGCATCACGTGACTCCAGCGGTCTGTAAAAAAAGAAGAATTGGACACACCGCGGTAGCCTGTCTTTTTCATTAGCCTCAGAGTTGGATCATCTTTACACGATGATTAGTACAAAGCTGCGCGCCGATTTTTTTTGTGTTCATTGCCGTATACAGATAATCAACTCCGTGTGACGTTATGAACTGGCCTTATATGTTGTTGGCCACAGTTTAGGAACAGCTACAAATGACTTCATCTATATCTACTCCGAGGTAAATGAAAAAGACAGGCTACCGCGGTGCTACAGCGCCTAGAATATATAGTGTGGAAATCGGCTATCCCAATAATACTTTTTGGATCTCTTAAATTTCAAATGATGCTGAAATCCAATGAGTCGATCACAGCGATATCTGCAAGATATTTCCTAGAACTTCATGTCGATTTGGTAACAGCGTCTAGAATAACTAGTGTGGAAATATTTTATTAAACAACGCTAAAAATTTGTATCCCATAAATGATCGACGATACTGCTAAAATCCCAAGTGTCGATCACAGCGAAATCTGCGGGATTTTCGTATTACATTGTATAGACTAGCAATATCTTGCAGTTATAGAAAATATCCTGCAGATGTCGCTGCGATCTGTATATTTCAGCAGCATCGTTGCACATTTAAGGATACAATATTTTAGCACTTTTTTAAGTATTACAGGGATAGCCAATTTCCACACTATATATTATAGGCGCTATAATTGGTCTAGACGCTGTAGCATTTTTTTTTTTTTTTTTTTTTTACATTTTATTAACATACATCTGACCTGTGTGCTTGGCGTCAAGCCCGCTGTAATAATGCGATGTTTACTTTGAAAGTATATCACAGATGTCGCTGCGATCAGCTCCCTGGATTTCAGCGTCAGTGCACATTTAAGGGATACAACTTTTTAGCGCTGTTTGAATAGCAGATTTCCACACTATGTATTCTAGATGCTATAGCGGGCCATTACACGTGTCTCTTTCTTCTTTAAAAAATATCCTGCAGATGTCGCTGCAAATGACTGTTTGGAATTCAACATCGTTGTACATTTAAGGGATTCACTATTTCCGCGCTTTTATAAGTATTGCTGGTATAGTCGATTTCTACAACATATAATCTAGGCCTATAGCGGAGCTATAGCATCTAGAAGATATAGTTTAAAAATCGGCTTATTAAAAATGTGCTAAAAAATTGTATCCCATAAATGTCAACGAGGCTGAACGATGAATGTCGATCACAGCGACATATGGTAATTCCAACGTAACTATTTCAAAAGACATCAATTGAGAAAACGTTTCGCTCAGAGAAGATCTAGAAAATGTTGCTGCTATCGACATTTGCAATTCAGTGTTTTTCAATATTTATGGGATTCAATTTTTAGCAATTTTTAAAGTATTAATGGAATAGCTTGTTTCGACACCACGACCATGATATATGTAGATTTTTCTTTGTTATCGCAACGAGATTGACCAATCAGAAGCCAGAATTATTGCTAACTTTTCACTGTTTGCAAAAATTTACCTGGATCTCGGCCTATAGTTCTAGACGTTATAACTGAGCTCAGGAATAGTACAGAAAGCAAACTCCGTATTTTGATACATTAAGGCCGGGATCCAATTAGGAACAAGTGTGTCGCTATAACGAAGTAGCGACATATGGCCAATAAATGTTTAATGGTAGAAGTGATAAAAACAAATCGTTAAAGGTCTTTGCGAGAGTGTCATTATCGTCAGGCTAATGCATATTGAATTATTTCCCTAGTCTAATAAAGCTCGTCCATGCGCTTATCGTCTAATGGAGGATATTCCAAATATGGGTTCAAGGCTGAAAAAGTCACGTGGTACCGGCAATTTACCTAAAGAACTTCTAAGTGATGAGAAGGGAAACAGGAAACTACTACTGCTTTCTCCCGTGAACTGTTTCATTGGCTAGCGGGGATTTACATTACGTCGACGGAGTCTTCCCTTCTTTACGTTAGACGTTTTTGCCGTGACCACGTGATCATAACGTAGATAGAATAGCCTCTATTCAAGACAGTGGATTGCCGTACTATAGCACCTAGAATTATAGTGTGGAAATTGGCTATCCCTGTAATACTTAAAAAAGTGCTAAAATATTGTATTCCTTAACTGTGCAAGGATGCTGCTGAAATATACAGATCACAGCGACATCTGCAGGATATTTTCTCAAACTGCAAGATATTGCTAGTCTATACAATGTAATACTAAATCCCGCAGATGTCGCTGTGATCGATACTTGGGATTTTAGCAATATCGTCGCACATTTACAGAATACAAATTTTTAGCGTTGTTTGGATAGCATATTTCCACACAAGGTATTCTAGACGCTGTAGCCATACTTTCGGCAAAAACTTGAAAATTGCATGCTTCCTGTGCATATATCACCACTCTTATGTATAAAGGATCTCTGTTATGGTGTTGATTCTGAGCGCTCTTTGTTAAATTTCTATATTTGTGTTTTAGAGAAAGCAATAGAGAAAAGTACTGTTACTACGGAAACAAAAACTTCTTTAATATCGAAATGTATAGGAAAGGAGTTCAGAATCAGTGCCTTAAATAGTTTCGAATATGTATTGTTGTTATGACAATCAATACCCTTCCTGGATGTGGAAATGCAAAATTGTGTTCAACATAATGGAGGATATTCCATCTACATTTTGATCACGGGGTCAAGGTAAAAACTTCTATCGTAAAGAAGGGAAATCTCCGTAGACGTGTAATGTAAATTCCCGCTAGCGAATGAAACGGTTCATGAGGCAAAGTAGTAGTATCTTCCCTTCTTATCAGTTAGAAGTTCCTTGGATAAATTACCGGTATCACGTGACTTTTTTCAACCTCGAACCCATATTTGGAATATCCTCCATTGGGCGCAATCTAGATAGATTTTTGGCTATTAGAGAAACGAGATTCATCAATCAGAAGCCTGCATTTTTGTGAACTTTTCGCTGTTTGCAGAAATGCAGGCTATTGATTGGTGATTCTCGTTTCGCTAACAAGGAAAAATCTATCTGGATCCTAACCTACATTTCTACAAACATTGCACTTCATCCACGGCACTAAAAAAATGACTCAAAACTTTCATGACATAGGCCGGGATCCAGAAACAGCAAATATTCTCAAACATGCAGGCTTCTGATTGGTCAAACTCATTTCGCTAACAGCGAAAAATCTATCTGAATCTCAGCCATAGTTATCTTCGATGAAATCAATGCAAAAGGATAATATAAAAGAAAAGTATAAGTTTTCTAAAATATTTTGGCGGGTTTATCGCTATTTGGCATAATTTGTAAACTTTAGAACTAATTAACAGTTTTTCGCTAATTATGAATAGAAAATTAATGTTTTTAAAGCTGAATTTTGTAAAAGCACGTAGATTGAGTAAATATCTACCCAAAAATTATATCCTTACTTTTTTCTGTCCATTATTTAAGTCTCTACCTCAATTGAAACATAAGTTGTGACGAAGAAAATAAATCTGTCATTTTCAGTATCTCGACGTTATTTTAAAAAATCTATATCTCTGTTTATAATTAATTTATGAGGATGCATTTGATCTCAAATTGAAGATCTACTTTATTAGGTCCTTCTGGTGTTGATTTTATTTTTCTGCGATAATTTCTGCTTTTGATATGGGAAATTTTACGCTGGCATATTTCGTCCATTTAACATGGAGAAGTTGTCTTGAGTATAATAAGCAGTTATGGTGTCTTGCCGTTATTCTTGGCGTTTGTTTGTTTGGCGGGGTTAGCATTTTTTTCAGCTTGGCTTGGCAGAACGACCTTCCTGCTTGATATGTATGTTTCGGATTTCTACTTTCATATAATTTTTAGTGCAATTATTTCTTTATAACAGAAATCCTATAATTTCGAAAATAAAATTTACATATCATGTCATTAAATTTGCTAATATAGTACGTTTTAATTTTAATAACAAATCCGTAGCTGAAAATTAATATAAAAAAATCATATATAGAAATTTTGATCAATATTTGTGATCCGAACTATCCGAAAGTGTGCATATTTTCCTTCATATAATCAGTACATATTCTAAAATAACACGCGATAATTCATTAAAAAAATCTTTTAAAACACTAATAATAAATCGTAAAATAAATATTTTCTTATATTTAAAAAATATATATATATATATGACTTCCATCTAAATTTAATGTTAAATCTATTATCAAACAGTTTACACATGATATTGATATTTTTATTTATAAAATTTCTATCTCTTATAATAAGCCTATTGAATATTTTAATCAATTGAAAATATTAGTAATTGAAAAATTAACTATGGCTTTAAAAAATAATATTGCTGATTTGGTTTCTATTAATACAAAGCATTTTTTCCAACAAATTACTAAATTACAAAAAAACTACGTTATTACATATGTAGACAAATCTCCTAACAATTATGCTATTATATGTAAATCATATTATCACCAACTTCTTACAAATTGTATTTCTTCTAATAAGTCATTTCAAAAAACTAATGAAAATGTAATTGTAAATAATCGTAAAATTCGAAGTTATTATAAACTATTAAATATTTTATCTACTAACTTTAATTATCCATATTTAGTTCTTATTCCCAAATTTCATAAAACTCCAATTAAATTTAGGACTGTAACTATTGGTTGCAATACATATAATAATAAAGCCAATAAACTTATCTTAAAAATTCTTAATCAATTATATGTACTTACTACAAACAATGATAATACACATTGTATAAAAAATAGCTATCAACTTGTCAATATTTTAAAAAATCTTCATTGTGTTTATAATATAACGACATATGACTTCAAAGATCTTTTTAATAATATAGACCTATTAGATTTACATAAAATTATAAATGCATTATTTAAAAAGTATTATAAAAAACTGGAATTACCATCTAATATAGATATTGCATATTTTAAATCTTTAACTAACTTCATTATCTATAATAATTATATATTGCAAGATAACACTTTATATTTACAGCATGTTGGTATACCCCAAGGCGGTTGTACTTCCAGTTTACTCTCAGACTTATACTTATATTATTATGAACGTAATTTTACTAACAATAATCTACATTTATATCGTTATATTGATGACATAATTTTAATTGATACTGATCAATCCGCAATTACTCGATTTCCAGTAGATTATCCCACTAATTTGGAATTAACGGAAAACCTTTTATCTAACAATACAATTAACTTCTTAGATCTTAAAATTACAATAAAAGACAACAAAACAATCACAGATTTATATGACAAACGTCAAGAATTTAAATTCAAAGTTAATACATTTACAAATTTTAAATCTTGTCTACATCATTCTGTATTTCGAAATATAATACTTAATCATTTATATAGAATAAAATGTTTATGTTATTCTCCTCTAATTAACAATAATATTAAAAAACTAATTTATGATGCATTAAATCATGGTTTTCCAAAAAAATTCATATATTCATTAATATACCATTAGTACTTTTCTTACATGATGTTTTAAAACAAATTAACACATGCGTAAACAAAATTACAAAAAAAAAAAATTATCTACAAAAAATTAAAAATTGTAAAATAATATAAAAAAATTATTATAGGTTGGTTGGGTGGGTAGCTGTTAGAGTACGGAGGAGGGTGGTGTTGTCTGGATAATACGCAATGGTTAATTATATATATATAAAAAGGGGGGGGGGCTTTTGTATTATTACTATATTTTTGATACGTATTTTATATGGATGTTGATTTGATATTTTATATGTAATTGGAGAATTTCATTAATATTATAATTAGCTTAATTATTGATTAATCTTATTTACAATCATTTGTTATAAAATTTTAATTTACTAAGGACAATATCATATTAATTACGATTAGTATGCCATTTTTATAGTGATTAATATACATATAAGTATATTTAATATAAATAAAGTTATACTGTATGTATCAAAATTGGGTAATTATTTTTATTATTATTCCTCTATTCTTTTTAATACTTATCTATTTTCAATTTATTATCGGTTTAATGTTTTTGAATGTCCCACATTCATACTTTTTAGTTTATTATGGATGTATGAAAATAATCCACACTCTATATTTGTGCTTTTTAGGTAATGGGAATTTAAGTATCTGTTAACCTTCTATATACTTCCATATGTTTTTTATTTCCTGTTCATTTTATAATTATCTTATATATAATAGATTAAAAAAATATATATTATTTTTAATAATTTATATTAATTATTACTGAATTTATTTTGTTTTATAGCATATAGCTATATGCCATATATTATCAATGTTCTAGAATTATTTAAATTCTTAGTTTAGTTTAAATAAGTTAGCTAATAGAATATTTTGTATGCTTTTTAAATTTCATTTACAATAGTTTTTTTTAATACATAGTGTGGTTTATATTAGGTTTGTAATTATCTATATATAAGGATATGTTTGGTTTTGCTGTTTAAAAAAAATTTTTTACATTCAAATGCTTACAAATGTTTATCTTGTGACATTTGAATAATAAAAGTAATACTAGATGGAAGCACCAAAATTTGTCTTTTGACCATAAGTTCTAAATTTTAATTTTTCTAGCTCCATTTCAGTTATAATTTACTACTCCAGGGGGTATTTTTAGCTAAATTTTGACGATATTGTTAAACAGTTATTAATTAATTTAATAGTACATTTTAAATAATGTAATTACTTTCTATTTATTTTATTTTATTTTATATTAAATGTATTTAACATGGTATTTCAAAATTTATTTCAAAATGTATTAACTGCATCCTTTGATATCAATTACTGTGATTTCTTAACTGTTTTATTCAACTTAATCTTTATGATATTAGGGTAGCCATGTGCTCGTGGATATTTGTAAAATACTGAAATATTAATCGGTATGGTGTTTATTATTTCTATTTTATATCCTATAAATATTTAAATAGGTTTTATTGATTCTTCCATTTCATATTATTTGTTTCTATTCTGTTTTCATTTTTAATCAAATCACTTGATTTTAATGGTTGTTTGGGCACAGGGGAAAATAATTTTTAGTTTTAGCATATTTTTCTCACAGAAAACAACCATATTGCTTATATCACTGAATTCTGTGCCCTTGACAACGTAATTCAATATATAAGCTTTTCCATTATTTGTCGGTGTCCACTTTTTTCTTTTTCTTCCATAATAAATCTTATAATAAATTAATTGATTTTTTTTTAATACTTACAGCTTTAATTCATAATATTACGGTTTTTGATGGTGGTAGGTTGTGTTTAATTAATGGTTATATATATATATATATATATATATATACACACACATATATATATATATATAACCCTTTAAGCCCTGACCCCCCACAATTGTGCGGGCGATATTAAAGTAAAAGATAATGGCTATTTCCTGTTTTTGTGAGATTTAAAACCAAATCTGCACATTTATATGAGTTAATTGGCTTCATATGTTTTGATAAGACACAACTAGTGGGTACCAACTAAAATAGAGGGTTGGATTTTCTGCTTTTAAAAAGACTATATCATCTGACAGCAATAGACAAAAATTATATACTACAGTAATTTCTTTTAAATATGATTTTTAATGTTTGCTTAGATTTAATTTTTCTTTTCATATACTTCATTAATGATTTTATTTGATTTTGTATTTGATAAATTTAATTAGACTTTACAAATGTTAAAAAACAAATACCCCGCACGATTGTGCGGGTCCGGGTTTTATCGTTTCCAAAATGTGTACCTTTCCTAATGTATATATATATATATATATTTTAAGTGATTTTTTTTAAATTTATATTTTTAGCACTTTATTTTTATTGATTACATTTTTAAACCGGATTAAATTTAAATAGGTTTGTACTATTGATGATTTGTATTTAAAATATTCATGATTTCTATTTAAAATATTCATGATTTCTATTTAAAATGATAGTATTAGATATATAATATGCGCATGGAACGAACTGTATGTTTCTGCTCTGAGTTACAGATGTCATATATGATTTATAAGTTTTATAGGCGTTGTATGCATATCACGAGATAGATTTTTAAGTTTGATAAATTCAATCCATTTTGTCGACACAACAAGTAAGTCACCAGGAATAAATAATAAATTATGGGAAGTGCAGCAAATTCTCGACAGATTCCGTAGTGTCTGCTTGAATTTACCAGGAGATCAGGGAAAATTTTCCATAGATGAGCAGACGATTCTTTTTTTAGGACGTGCTTCAGTAAAGCATATATAAAAAACAAACCACGCTCTGTTGTAACAGTATCACCTGGGATAGTTTTAAATTTTGTAATTTACCAGTGGAAAAGTACAGACCTAGTCAACAAGGATCTGGGCTTAGGACCTGCTGTTGTTCTTACTCTGGTTCAGACCTAGTTTTATGTACTTCGACCGGCATTTCAACAAAATAACGCTGCTAGAAAAACTAAAAAAAGAAATTTGAAGGATCAGGCAGAATTCAAACGGAGTGAAGGTCATACCATTTGTCAACGGATCTTCAGAGGAGTGCGAGCATTGAGCACATCTCAGAAAATGAAATTGTAGTGGTCTGTCCAAAAACAAAAATTGTTTCAAACATTTTCTTTGTGGCTGATGAAAATTATCTCAATAAAAAACAACTTTTTTTGCTTAAACTTTTATTTTTAGATATTTGCACACATAATCCAAATTACACAATCGTGTAGATTTAGACTAATAACGGCTGTATTAATCCCGAACCCGCACAATTGTGCGGGTCCTCCCGTGGCATAACCTGACATGGAATATTTTTTTAAATATATATATATATATATTTTTTTTCAATCAAATACGTTATACAAATACGTCGGTAAAGGGAAACCACCCAAACTTTCAATTTCTACCAAAAAATCTCCCGGTCTTAAAGGGATATATAGACTGTGCTGTTAAAATATTTTGAGAATCAGTTTGAATGGAAGCAAAAAATATTTGAGACATGCGCAAAATAATATCTTTTAGGGAAAAAAAATGTAACATACAATTACCTTCTATGCCCGTTACACCAATCTTCCCCACTTCCTTTATGTAACATATTAAATTACGTTTGAAGTATTTCGCCTTTTTAAAACATTAGAAACATAATTAAATATTTCAACGATAATTAACTATAATAATTAAATAATGTAATTAAATATATAATTAATATTATTAAATAATAAAATTAATACTATTTAAATAAGAAATTTCCCCTTCCATCCTGTGTGTCAGAAAAATCGAAGTACCTCTTTTTAATTTAAAGTGTCTATTAAGACATTTAGAACACTGCATTTGATAATAAAATAAAATTAAATTTAAATGTTTTGCAATACGTATTTATCAATAGTTTTCTTTTTGTAACTAAAAATAATATAAAGAAATTAATTTTTAAAATATCATATTGTGACAATCTGAAATATGAGATAATTGTGTGCACCTCCTATTAAAATCTCTGTCAAAAGAAATGGCTCCTTTTTTGGCAGCGTCGAAGAAATTCGTTTTTTTTTTTTTTTAATTCTAATTAATGCCAAATATTTTCTTGATTTAAAATTGAAAGTTTCCTAATACGCATCTGTTGAAAGATGAACAAATTCCTCCGTGTGAATTCTAAAAATATTTTGAAGCATATCGCTAATTAGATTCCGAACGGTTTTAAAGTACCTTACTAATTAGATTTCAAATGGATTTTAAATTTTTACAGATTACTGGAGATTTTTTTTTTCATAATGCGTTTCAGAAATATGAAATAAAGCTACTAATCGATATTGTAACGCATAGAAGATTAAAAAATACGTAATTATGAATATTAATTTTAAAAAACTAACTTATATATTTAAATAGAAAGCTAATTTACAGGAAATTTATTTTGACGAAACGTTTATATGGTGATACATTTTCAAAAACCAAAATGTACAGAGATTTCAAACTCAGAGCTTGTTAATAAATGTCTAAATTTAGAATACCTTATTCGATTGCTTCTCACCCAGTTTAAGTGAACTGACTGGTGTATCTTTAAATAACTACCCTCTAATCTCTGTTTGTCTTCACAGAAAATTGATTAAATACACATTATAAAATGATCGATTAACTTAAAATTTATAAAATATAACAAAACACAGAAAATGTATGTATCTAAAGTACATGGTGGTTCAAAACTGCATGTCAAAAATGTAAAGACATGTAGAGGGGACCTAAATAAGCAGATTTCGTATAGGAGTGGGGATGTAGAAATGCAGCATTGAGGCAGTAGAGAGCGCTGTTAAATTTGGTGAATGAAAGTACTTCGCTAGTTTGAATCGTAGTTCGCTCACGGAGTTCGAGCAACATGCAACGTTACACCAATGCGGAGCTTACCGACATGAATTTTATGTGTGGGGCTGCATAAGGAAATGGCTCAAAGCCGCATTCAACAGTCTCTCTACTGCCTCAACACAGAATTTTCGCAGCACATTCCTCGACGAAATCTGCTTATTTAGGTCCCCTCTACCAGCCTTTATATTTTTGCCATATAGTTCTAAATCACCCTGCATAATTAAAAAAAACAATGCAGTTAAGCAAATATTTTTTAACTTGAATGTAAAAAATAAGGCAAATACCGAATCAAATTCTGTGCTTGTCCATACGTTAAAAGTGAGACGTTAACTCGTACAAAACGTACACGTGTAAAAAAGCAATCAAAATTAGAATTTCATTCATAATCAACCACATTATTATGTAAACGAAATTTTTCCCCTAAATTTTAAAACAGGTTTTTGTAATCGAAACTAATCATTAAAAACATTTGCTAACAAGTATAGAATGCTTTATAGACAACATTTTTTTTTTTTTTTTTTTTTTTTTTTTTTTTTTTTTTTTTTTTTTAAGAATGCGGATGGCGATATGTTTTAACATTTACAGAAATATAACACTACTGAGAGGTTACTAAAAATTATTATTGAAAGGGAACAAAGAGTAAAAAAAGTGTATTTAGCTTGTGAGATAAAAGTTACATATATTGTTATTTTTTTTTTACTTCTTAAAAAGATAAATGTCACTGATGTTTTGAAAATTTATAGTCTTGATAGTAGAAAAAAATCCTTATAATATTAAAAATGTCAATGTGTGTCCGAAAGTTTGAATAAAGCCTGCGTCTAAATGGATGAATTAATGCTTTTGCATTTTTGAATGTAGATGGATTACAACCTGGAAATGAACATAGGCTATGTTTAATTTATTTTATTCAAATATTTTGCTTAATAATCGAAAATTTCATTATTTTTCTTACGCAATGAAGTGACAGTTTTCCGATACAATTTAACCATCTTCTTTTTTCCATTGCCAAAAGATAATAACCCAGAATAATAATTTAATTTCTGATTGAAAGATTAAAACGGAAATTTCCAAGTATTTTTAATAATACAAGGGGCATGGATTTGGAGTATGTGCGGAATGAAAGCAAATGTGACGTCATATATGGAATATAAAACGGATATGCTTTGATATTGAAATAAAATGAGATTGTGTTATGGTATTAATTCTTATTATTTAAAGAAAATTGTTATCAATGCTTACGGTTTATCGTCTGCGCACGGTTAACATAAAGATTTAAATTTAAGTTTAACATTTAAAAATAAAAATAAAAACTTTTGAAGAGCAAATGGATAGCAAATGTCAATAATATGCACAGTAAAATGATCAATGTCGAAAATGACGTAATGATTAGCAGGAAATATGTATTTTCCTTCTTAAAAATTAAAAAAAAATTAACTAGATAGAAATGTTATGTTCTGTAATCGGGTTCGTAGTCAACTTGCTTTTTTTAGAGAAAGACGTTTGTTGCAAAAATAAATACACTGTTGTAAACAGGTTTGTTTTTGTGTAGTAAAGACTTAATAATATTCTAGATGATAATTTTTTCGCCCACCTTTGACGCCAAGTATCTTTGTAAAATATATAAAAAAGTATCATCGCATAATTTTCTTGCCACAGATGCGATATACGAACCTGGTTTGGCGCGATCTGTTTTTCACACCAATTTGGCGAAAACATCGTTTTCGAATACCAATTACATATATATTTTTAAATTACGTTCTATTACTTAAAAAAGGAAATAGCAATAAATTAAAAAAAAGTTTCATTAATTTATGTAAATTTAAAAGAAAATTAAATTAAATAAACAATTTATTAATAAATAAACAACATTTGCTGGGTTACCTTTGTCAAGCAAAATAATCTATTTTGACGACAATTAGGTACAATTAGGTACGTATATGACATCTGTGCCATTTTCTTATTACTTCATGATGTAAACAGACATCCTGGTTCAGCGTATAAGCCTGAGTTATGTCAATGATCCTGTAATAAAGAAATACCTTAAATTACACATACTAGTCAACCTTGGCGACCAGTTTTGTCTCCCTTAAAATTTATGTTCATGCTAAGCATTGCATCACGCTATTTTTATTCATAATTTAATTTACTTGGACTCCCTTAACCCTTTTGCTGCGCAACCCGACATTTCCTCGGGCAACGTAAAAGTTGCAAAATTTGCGCAATCCGAGATTTCGTCGGGGAATCATTTTTTCCACTGGTGACTATTTTTTAATTCACTGGGATCAATTTTTAAATACAAAAATTCCATATGGACTTTAGCAACACCTAGAAGATAACTGTACTACAAAATTGATTTTTTTACAATAGTGGTGCGAAACTATAGAAACAGTCTCCAGTGACAGCCCTGATTTCGCCTAATTTCAATTATCCTATCCCATCTAAGATCCTGAACTCTTTTACAAAATATGTTTACATATTGAAACTCTAAGCTTCTAAGCTATATATAGATTTGAAACATGTAATAAAAAATGCGCAATTTTTGAAGCTATTTTTATTTTTTTTTTAATTACGCAGAGAGAGAGTTAAATATAGTTAATATAATCCCTTAAGCTAATATCGGTTTTTGTTGCATTAAAATATCTCAATTTGTCGATTTTCTGTAAGTAAGTAAACCCTATTGGTTTACAATGGAAGTCTATGGGAATTTGGCATAATATTAGAGATATCGCCAAGTTGGCGTCACTTTTGGCGACAAACTTGCCAGTATTTGGCGACAGAACAGGGTGCCCTATGGTAACCCCCTTATAGGTATGGGGATGCATTAAATGCTGTTCAATAACCAATGAGATGCGTTTCATTTGGGCGTTGCCATTAAACAATTAACAAATAATTGCGCTTTCTGTGCCACGCGCGATAGCGTAATATATATATGGAGAGATTATCTTCTATAAAATGTGATAAAGAATTAGTTTATTATATATGTTTTTAATTATTGGAAGGGAAATGCTTTGCTTAATTAATTAATTTCTTCTTTTTATGTTACGTGAACGACGCCACTGGTAACAGCTATTTATTTAATAAACGTGTATGTTCTTTAAAGAAGAAAATTGAAGGAAATTACGCCATAAAATTTCAGTTATCCGATCTCCAATCTTTTAGATCGACAAACTTCCCGATAAATATTTGGAAAGAAAAAAAAATGTTTTTAGATGAAATAATTTATTTCTGAAAAAGCCTACTTGCTTATTTTATACCCTTGAAAGAATATAATTTTCTAGAAATTAATATTTACGCAAACGCTATAAATCTATCTTTAAATGCGAATGTATCATGTCATATCATATATATTAGAAAACAAGAAGACAGAAAGTGTTTATATCCGGGTTAACTTGAAAAAATCCTCGAATGATTGGTTTTCTTTTACACCTTTGTATAGGCAATTTTCCCATGTTGATATTTATGTATAACATAGCCACATAACCTTGAATCTTTTGTAATTAAATTGGGTATTTTTCTCTAATTTTGAGAAAAAAAATTGGTTACTTTTGTTCATATTTGCGACGAAATATTACCATTAATTAAAGAATTAAATAGGCCATATCCATTAGAAAATAAAACGAACTCATTGAAAAAACATTAAATGAAATTAACGATTTTATTAAAAATACCGCAAAAAATGTTTAATCGGAGGTAAAACAAAAATATTTAAAGTAAACATGAACGGAATGTATGTAATGCATAAAATACATTCAATGTGAAAGATAGCGATTGAAACAATATTTAGTGATTTATCTTTTGAGTCAGAATAAGAAAAACAATCAGAAATTGTGATTATATAAAATCTAGGTGCCCTAATTTTATTTTTGATTTTTTGTATGTGAATTATATCTACATACCTGGTCGCAGGAAAAACTAGCAAAAACTAGATATGATTTTCTGGATGCTTATAAAAGTGTGTTTTTATTTTTTAAAACTATTTTTGCTTTTTTATTTTTTTCTAATTAAGTGTATATTGTTTATTGGAAAAGTTGGATGATCGTATACCATCAAATATTAAAATTTATTATATCAGATTAAAATATGTTCTGAAGTTTGCGAGTCTGTTGTTATGGAATCAATGAAATGTATTTTATTTTCTTTCAGTTTATATTGATTTAGCCAAAATTGTAAAGATTAAATAATAAAATAAGTTGTTCTTATATACTATTTTTAAATTATTGGGTGCTAAACTTAATTTTAAAGGATTGACAACTGATTGCATAAGTATCACCAGCAGGTGTTGGATAGTGCGACATCCAACGGGATTTTAAAGACGCATCATTATTATTTAAAAATCAGTCTAGTTATTTTTTATCCAGGTATAAAAGTAGATATGTTTTGTACAATGAGAAAGTAACGCTTTTTGCCAACAAAATGCAATGTGCGGGAAAGAGTTTGTTTTTGTTTCCATTGGAAGAAAATCAAAAGTTGAAAGTCGTGTTTGCCGGGTGAAATGTGAATTATGCTGCTTTGAATTTAACGTGAGAATACTAGTTTTAACATTTCAAAGATACAGATTCTGCTTTGAACTACAAGGAGTAATCTGTAGAACCGAAAAAGTTTGCAGTCGCATAATTGGAGACATTGATGGACACAGATCAAAGTCAAATGTTTAATGGCTTGGCTGAAATCGAAGTTAATGGTTCAATTTCAAGGATTTAGGGTTTCATACGAATTGGAGCACACATATATAGAAAGGCGTTATACATGAGAAATGCTGCTTCAACCACAAAGAAGGAATGGTTTTTATATTGTATTGTCGTTTCGAATGAAAAAGAAATACATTACGATTATCTTAAGCGCAGAAAATGGTGCAAGCCTGGAAAAACATCCACATCAACAGCAATGCCGAACATGTATTTTTCGTAACTGTGTTTGATGGGATGAGCAGGGGTAGTATAGTTGCAGCTACTAATACCTGGTCAAACCCTTACTGTGGAATCACTAACGAATACAACTCGTGCGTCTGAAAAGCGAAGTGAAAGAAAAACGACCAGAATACGCCAGAAGACACGATAAGGTGATATTCTAGCATTGCACACTTGGCCCCATCTTTGAAGAAATGTGGAGGAAAAGCAAGATGTTTTCAGATTGAATGTACTATCCCTCCCACCTTATTTCCCAGAGTTTGCTCCCTCGGATTACCATTTGTTTTGATTCATGCAAGATAGCTTTCTGATCAGCACTTCGGTTCGTGTAAATATATTCAATAACTAGCGGACCCGCACGGCGTTTCCCTGGGTTTGTAAATAATAACCTTTAAACAAAACATAAGTTTGCATGATTTTAAACCTTTAGAAATTCCTTAAATGAACCTTAATTCGGAGGCCCCATTTCCTTCCGGAACGTCTAGTGTGTTCCCATCAAACTTTTTTTCCGAACGAACCTGTAATCTAGATCCCTGCTACATATGGCAGTATTTACCGGAAATGCAGGCATGTGGCGGAGACAATCGAAAACGAAGATGACTGAGCCAAACCTCGTAGTAATCGAATCCATAGAATAATAAAAAAAAAAGAATGCACCATTAATGTTAGAAAATGTTCGTATCTAAAGCCTAAGATAAAATTTCATTATACAGAAAGAAGCTGAATTGTAATGTAATTTGAAGGAAGCAAATCCCGTTGCAATTGTGCCCTTAAAACAGAGGAAATAACGCGCCCCCAAGCGGTGGAAGATTCCCCATCCCCTTGTATGAATTAATGTTAGCATTAACACGATATTTAATAAACGGATGAAATCTATTATCTAAAGTTACCTTTAAAGAAAATTGCAATAGAATAGGATAGTTTTTAAAGAAGCTGCAACAAAGGCCCCAAAAGACGATTAATATTCAAAATTGGTGGTAGCTGAAGTCTGCAATTTTTTTTCATGTAGTAGCTGGAGAACCTAAGAAATTGTTAGAAAAATAAAAGTTCGTAAATCGGGCCATTTTTAAAGGAGCTTTAACAGGGAGGGGGGGGGTGCAAAAGGGCCCAACTGATAGTTAAAAGCAGGACCCTAGCATGAAAACATGTTTAAATGTTGTAGTACTTAGCGTTTTAGGTCTTCAGTTAGTCAAAATTAATAATAGGTTATAAAAAACCATTAGAATATTATTTTAAAGGAATGCGCAAAAATTGGGAAATACTTATAAAGGGGCCCTAGGACTCCAATACAAATATGAAGGTGTTTGTCCCTGGAGAAGAGTCAAAACTCAATATTAAAATTATGCAATGAGAAGGTGAGAAAATAAGGGTGTGAAAAATGCATGGCAAACATAAAGTTCAAGGGGCACCGGATCGAACCATACGGACCTTAGGGTTCCCCACAATTTTAACTGGAATATAGAAACGGGAGAATAAATAAATTGAAAAAATGGTTCCAAAAACGAAGATCGGATTAAGGGGGGCAGTCTATTAAAAATTTGTGGTGCATAATAAGTCAAGGTATCCTGAACCGGATCCCAAGGGTTCAGAGATTTAAGTGGCATGTAGTTTGGTATAAATATACTATTTACTAGTTTTTAAAGTAATCGGATGAGGATAGAACTCTGTTAAATAAAACTGCAAGGCATTCTGATCATTTTTAAAGAAGCTTCACCAAGGGTCCAAGAAAGTGATTAATATTCGAAGTTGGTAGTGACTGAATTCTGTTTTTTGTCGTTTATGTAATAGCTGGAGAACCTAATATGTTGTTAGAAAAAAAAAGTTAGTAAATCTGACTATTTTTAAAGGAGTTATAATAGGGGGCACAAAAGGCTCCAACAGATAGTTGAGAACAGGGTCCTAATATGAAAATATGAAAATATGTTAAAATGTTTTAATATTTAGCGTTTTAGATCTTCGATTAGTCAAGATTAAGCATAGGGTATGAATTAATCATTAGAATATAATTTTAAAGAAATGCGCAAAAAATTGTGGAAATGATTTAAAATGGGACCTGGGGCACAAATAAAATTATGTGAGTGTTCGTCTAGGGAAAAGAGTTCAAGACTCAAATTTAAAATTACGCACTGCGAAGGTGAGAAAATTAGTTGTGTGAAACACACAAAAAATTCAAGGGGCCCTGCACCGGGACCTTCGGGACTCTAGACGGACCCATGGTCTTAACTGGAATGTAGAAACGGGAGAATAACTAAATGGAGAAAGTATCCCTAAAATGAAGATTCGATAAAAATGAAGAAATTTATTAACAATTTAGTGCACCAAAACTTCAAGGGGCCCTGTACCGGGTCCTTTGCAAAGGTGCCATGGTCTTAACTGAAATTGTAGAAATGGGGTAGAAACTTAAAGAAGAACTCACCCCAAAAACGAAGAAAATCGGATAGAAAAAAGGCATATTATTAACAATTTAGTGTACTAAAATTTCAAGGAACTTTGTACTGGCCCCTTGCAAGGGTGCAAGTATCTTAAGCGAAATGTAGGAGTGGGGTAGAAACTGAAAGGAGAATTCAACCCAAAAACGATGAAGCTCGGATAGAAAAGAAGCATGTTATTAACAATTTAGTGCACTAAAACAAGGGTGCCAGGCCTTAACTGAAATGTAGGAATGGAGCAGAAACTGAAAGGAGAATTCACCCCAAAAACGAAGAAGATCGGATAGAAAAGAAGCATGTTATTAACAATTTAGGGCACTAAAACTTCAAGGGGTCCTCTACCGGGCCCCTTGTAAGGGTACCAGGGTCTTAACTGAAATATAGATATGAGATAGAAATTGAAAGGCTAATTTATCCCTAAAACAAAGAAAATCGGATAGAAAAGAGGCATGTTATTATCAATTTAGTGCACTAAAACTTCAAGGGGCCCTGTACTGGGCCCCTTGAAAGGATGCCAGAGTCTTAGGAGAAATGTAGTAATGGGGTAGAAACTGAAAGGAGAGTTCACCCAAAAAATGAAGAAGATCGGATAGAAAAGATGCATGTTATTAACAATGAAGTGCATAAAACTAAAAGCGAGCAAGGGACCATCTGCCCTTAAAAATTTAAAAATCTGAGCCTCAGGTGCATCAGCGGCGTTTAACAAATAAAATATCAATAAAGATTATCTATGGGGGGAAGGAATTGTTCTTAAATTAGAAATAACGAATCATTTATCTGAATGATAGCTTTTAACAGAAACAATCAAAGAATATTTATGTGGGTATAACGATTGCACATAAATTAGACCTAACTTAGAAATGATTTTTGAATGATAGTGTTAAACAGAAAAAAGGGAAATAAATTTTGAAAACAGATTAATTTCGAATACAAATATAATACAAATATATGGCTTCGCCATAGGGGCACAATATGTTTTATGCGAACACCCGACACAGGACATCACCTCTGCAACCGGGTATAGCAAGAGTACTACGCATGCTTTGCAAAATCTTTTAGTTTCACTTTCCACCACCAGGATGCACACTCTTAGTAAACAAACCTATATCCGAAGGAAACTCCGATTTTCAACCTATCCGTAGTTATGTTACTCGACGGGGTGGGGACACAAATAAGAATTTGAGTAATTTTCTGGAATTTTTTATTCGGAAATAATGGTAACCATCACTCATTTAAGAGACCAATATGATTTATAAGAACCTTCGAAACGGCTCGCTGCTGCATGCTTCACCGTATAGCAGGCATTCTGTGCAGGCTCCGTAAAATATGTTAATTCCACTTTCTGCGTTCACGGGGCACACTCTGTTCTTTACAAACCTACATCAGAACCAAACTCCGTCGTTATACCTATTTGTAGATATATTAGTCCAGGGGGTAGGGGAATGATATAAAAATTTAAGAAATTTGCGAAAATTACTATTCGGAAATAAACACTATTCATAAATTAAGGGTGCAAATAGTTCTGTATGAACACCCGACATGGGTTCCCACTACCTACAGCACTGTATAACAGGCGGGGATAAATTCGGAACATTTTGCTGTATTTAAAAAACAAAAAAAACAGCAGTTAAAAAATGCTTTTAAAAATGTCTCTAAAAACCACCCCTAAAAAGAAAATATTATTAACAGCATCAAAAATGAGAATTTATATTCTATTAAAATTGTTGCTTCTCGCTACAGCAGCAGAAAGCATTAGAATGAAAGGACTTATTGTTGTGAATTTCTAGTGGTAAAAAAGCCAGTCAGGAGTATTCCAATCTTTTATTTAACGTATAAAAATCACATTTCTAGCTATCTAAATGGATCAGTATCAAACAGTCCTCCAATTTTCCGTAAACAAACCAAAATCGCCGAATTTTTAGCAGATATTATCGCTCAACCAATCAAAGTAGAGAAAAAACAGAAAACAGTGTGGCAAACAAAAAGCCTGCCATGTTGTCAAGTTGGTTGCTAGGTTGTGACGTCATTTCAAATTAATCTATTCTCTTAAACGTTCGTTATTATAAAATATGTGTTCAAATCATGTGTTTCACCTTCATGCTAAAATTAGTGTTTAGTTTAAAAAACAGTCACTCTTGAAACATTAATCACTCAAATTGGTTTATTTAATTGTACCCCGCTTTACTTAATTATTTCTGCGAAAGCTTTATACAACCAACCAACCGAAAGCAAGCGGAAAGAAAGAAAGTATTTTGGATGAGCGATGCTTTATAAACCAACCAACCGAAAGTAAGCTGAAGTAAAATAAGGCGTATTTTTGATGAGAGTGATGTCCGAAATAAATTAATTACACAGCTAATAATTAGACTATTAAAATTCTGAGGACCAGGTACATTAGGAAAGGCCTTGGACTCTCTTCACAAAATTTTTGAACCTCGTACGTGCCGTAGATTTTGCTACCCATCGCCGACAGACACACACACACAGAGCGATCTGTTCTTTTATTAGTATAGATAGATGGCTCGATTCAACGATAGCCCCGTAAACGAGTCATTCGCTCGCCAAATAATCCTTCTTTTACTGGAAAGATAGAAACAAAATGTAGCTAACGATATGCAGTAATTTGAATAACTGATATTTACCACTTTGCTTCGTAATAAACCTTCTTTGTCATTAAAAATCCTTTTAAAATTAAGTTTAGTTTCAATACAGTGTATTAATTAATAAAAGAGAAAACTTAAAGGAGAATTTTTTAAAATAAATATTCAATCCTACTAATTCATTTTAAATATTCATAATAAAATTCTCTTTATATATTTTCATATACAACCTCCTAATAAATCTTTTTAAAATACCCACGTTCTTTTAAAAGAACGTACTATGTTTACTATCATATTATGTGCATATTTGTGTCAGTAATTAGCTTTTATTTATCATGTTGCTTTTTAAGTAAATGATAGATTGATCAAGTCTTTGAAAGTGAATAAAAGTATTAAATTTTATTTCACGCCGCATTAAGGATATGATTATTGTAAAAAGTTAAACGACAGATAATTTATCTTTTGTAGCCATGTTTAATATCAAATAATGAAAATATACTGATAATTTATATCAGCTGCCTGTTTAAATTTATTCAGCAATTAGTTTAAATATTAAAGTATTTTATTGAGACTATTAAAGATAGTTCCTTTTCGAAGTTCGTTGAATTATGTTCCATTTACACCATCTTAAACTGCATTTCCACAAAATGAATCTTTCATATCAATTTAATCAGCTAGTAAATGATAAAAGTGTTTCTGAAATCTGAGTTATATGCTTACCTTAATTCTAGAGTTATAATTATTTTAATGCTAATGAAGAAATTCACTATCTAAATTATTGTAACAAATGTTACGCAGTCTTTTTATGATGACTTACGCATTTTAAAATCAAAAGCTCAGTTTTATTTTTAAAAAGTGCTATTAATAATTAAAATCCAATAAAACTGCGAGATAAAGCTTATTTTTACACATAGCTCTATTTCTGTTTAAGTATGAAAATTAGAAATTTACTTCTTATCAATACGGAATAATTACTTTGCGCATATTGGTTATAAAGGTATTATTAAGAAAACCGCATATTTTTTTTTTTTTTTTTTTCTAAGACTCAGCGATATCAATTTTTAATATGTTTTTTAACTCATTATTTTTTATGTTCTATCTTTAGAAGTAAATTATTTTTGTATAAGCAATTTTTTTATGTGAATAATACTCCATAGGTAGGTGTCAATATACGTACAATTAAAAACATCTAAAAGATTATATTTTATTTGATTTAAGCATTTGCAAGGTTTCTGCAAAATAAAAGTTTTTAATTCAAAAAATATTTAACTTAATGACATTTAAATATTAAGTTTTTTTTTTTTAACAACGAAACTGTTCAAATTTCAGAGCTTTTCACAAAATCTATTTACATTTCATTAGAAAAATGTACATTTAAAGAACACTGTAAGTAAATGAGAAAGTGATGGTAAAAACTACTGTCAGTTTCATACGCAGAACGGTCTGCTGCAGAAAAAAAAATCACAATATGTACAAGCTGACCAAATAGAACATCCATCAATAAAAACAGTTTAACAATTCAAATGATATTTAAAAAAAATACTGTTTTCTTTGTAAATAACATTCACATTCGAAAGGTTATCACGAAATATCGTTATGAATATATCGCTATGCATGCACGTTTAAAACGACGGCAGTCACATATGTGATGTCTAGTCGGTGTTTTCCGAACATATTCTGAGTTGCCTTTGCAAAAGCAACTAAATTTTATGATATTAATCTCCAAACCCATGAAGTGAACCGAGTAAACAATACACTATAAACCAGAAAGTAAGTCAAAAGGAGTGTAATCTTGCAATTGTGTTCATGTACTTCATCGTCCAATCTAGTCATAGAAATCATAAATCACCCTGAAAACATACGATGTCAAATTTTCTATTTTAAGAAACAGCATTTATGCATTTGTCAAGCATTGGGTTATTTCTCCTCACCTAATAACAAACATTTTACCCAACCACACCCAACCACTCAAAATACCCAATCATATGCGAAAAATAAATAATTAATTTTAAAAAATCGAGTTCAGATTATGTTTATTTGATTTGAACAGAAGCGGAAGTTTGGAGTGTATGCAGTTCCATATATTATATGAAAATGGTTCTGTCTACCAGATACAAAGCGTATTCGCGCTTTTTTTACACAACTTTCATGGCACTTATAGAGCTATTTTACGTAAACAATTTGTGTTTTAAATGTTTAATTTGTTATTCTTTTTCTTAACTAACATCCCAAACAAACACCCAACTTGTGTGCCGCTGAAGGCAACGTTAGCCTTGGCAAAAAGTGTCTGATATGGGCCCGCTATTGGCCGTAACGACTCTTTAAAAAAAGTGTCACGCGGACAAAATAAGGCCGGAAGAAAATTGGCCGCAAGTACAATAAGTTGTCTACAAATGCGCCATTAACGGTTATCTAAAACGGATATTTAGCCGCAAACTGGCCACAATTTTACATTTAATCACATTCATGAATAAAAACTTGCCACAGCTATGCCATTAAGGGTCATTTTTAATAAATGCTAGCCAAAAGACAGACACACGTATGCTATTAATGGGCATCATTAATAAATGCAAGCCGGAAGCAAGCCACATTTATGCTATCAATGGGCATCATTAATGAATTGAAGCCGGAAGCTAGACACATTCATGCCACCATTGGTTACCACGCATGAAAATTAGCCTGAATCTGGCCAGAATTATACTGTTTAAGCCCCCCCCCCCCCCCACACACACACAAACACCAGAACAGTTCAGAAATTAGTCCCTTTTTTTTGGCAGAACCAAAATTTTTTCTTTAAAACAATTTTTGATAAAAATTAGAATCTAAATTAACTGGTTTTGAAATGTTTATCTCAAAACTGTTTAAATATATTGTGTAAAATTTGGAACAGGGAAGCCTCATAACACTAGCCTGACTTTTATACATGTTTTACTCTAACATATACTTCAGTTAAAAATACTTCTTATTGAAAGTCAAATAATAATAATTATAAATAAAGAAATTTTATAGAACAAAATGTATTTAGATCCTAAATTTTATCAAAATATTTAGAAATTAATAATTCCAATGGATGCATAAATGGGCCTTATCTCCTAATCACCTTCGAAAAAAACAAATTTCAAATTTGCTGTTAGTAAATGTCGTTCAACAATGTTCAACCTTAAATATTTTTATAGACTTTCTTCTAAAAAACATTCCTTTTTTTTATGATTATGATTTAGCTTTTAAAAATGTTGATATTCCTAAACAGATTTAAAAACCATATTTATAGTTAACAAAGAAAATTTGACCAATTTTTCATGTACATTTAAAATTATTCATTGAAAAAATAAACTAATTAATTAATATGCTATGTCAAGCATAGTCTTTAAAAGTTTTCAGCAAAATTCAAGATAAGTAAATAAATTTTTTCTTGAAAAATGAACCTAAATGATTATTCGTATATTGTTTTTTTCGCAAAAACACTTTAACATTTAAGCAATCATCCAAGTATTCTTTATAGAAAATATTTTGAATTTATGTGTAAATAATGTATATAATATTAACTTATGTTATGTATGTTGTATAAAAATAGAATGAATTTACGTTTGTGAATTTTTTTCTACACTTACTGGTAAGTCTGTTATCATTTTTTTATGCCCAATTCATTAAAGCCTTATTAAATCATAATAAATGTTTCATAATAAGAAACAAGTGAAATATTTCTGAACCATTTTCATTTTATGAACACAAATTTTAACACAATTATTATTAAAAAATAATAAAAAGTAGAAATGCAATTTTATGTTTATATATGTCCCGAATGACATTTTTTTTAATAATCTTTTATCGTTCTCATATTTTTTTTTGTTTTGTTTAATACCAGATAACATTAGATTTTTCTACTAAAGTTTAATAATAAAGCTGTAAATTTATGATGATTATAATTAAAAAAAAGAAGATTGAAATATGTATTCTAACTTTCTTTTTCTGAAAATTATTTTCAGACATTTCAAACTATATTGAGTATTTTAATGACTTTTTTTCTCACACTAAGTTTTCTTAGATTGTATTAAAATTATTCCGTTGTTTAATGTAACGATATTTTCTTTGAGGACAAATTATTATCCGATATCAGAGGGAGAGGGGAAATCATTCTTTTCAAAGTCACATTTACAAAAATAATTATCAATTTATTTTAAATAAACTAGAAGAATGTTAATGTGAGAAATGAAGAAAGTGATATAAATACTTCACAATGTTTAAAATTATTTTATACAACTTCAAAAATCGGAAAAAAAATCATAAAATCAAATCCGAATGCATTTTATTGGGAGAATGGATTGGATGATACATCCGAATTAAAATTTTCAAAAAATAATAATATACAGAAAACAAATATTACCCTAGATTTGCATAAACATAAATAAAACTAATAATGTTAATATTTAACTTAACGAGCTTATTTTATATAATTCTTTTATAAAAATGTTCGCAATATAATGGTACAGAAATATTTCGAATTATACTGATTTAATGGATAGGCAAAGAAAATATTCAGACTTACAGTATTTTAAATGTCCATTCCCACCTCAGAGCAAAGCGGTTATATAGTATCCTTCATTCGCTTTGTCCCAGAGATCCACTAAATATTGATCCATTTACAAACAGCCTGAGAACAAAAGTCGAAATGAACAGTCTATACTAAACACTAAAGAATAAAAACGAGTGTTGATGATACAGCAAAAATCATGACCCCTATTTGTCATTAGATATGCCCTTGAACAGTACCCAAACTCACTCCATCACCGAAAAAACGCGGAAGAGAGAATGTGTGTTATGATTTCCATTTTAATGAAACTTTTCCGAATTTAACTATAAAACTTGTGAATTTAAAATAATTTAAACTCCTTCTCAGATATTTTTTCCTCTTTATCCTATACCTACTAATCAATTAAAAAAAAGTAAAAAAAAAAAAGATAAGTTTCTTTAAATAAAATTATATGTAGTGGATATCTGAAATTGTAGAATTTAGGTAATCATTATATGTAATCCATATATGTAATCCTTTTGAAGCAAATAAGATCCTTGTTACACTGGTTAAAGTAATACTCGTATATATCGATAAGATAATTTTCTGAAAAAGTATATATACATACAATTAACTAAAAAATAAAACTTACTTAAATACTACTGCTAATAATATTTTCCAAAGTTCAATAACCCACCTTTATACAATTTTCACTTATTTAATATATATATATATATACTAGGAGGCTCTGCCTCCTGCAAGCTACGCTCGCCAACCCCCGTTCAGACACCGCAGAATCTAAAAACACGCTAATCTGATGGGTTTAAAAAATATTAGAGAAGGTTGAATTATACTGAAAAAAAGCTGTGCAGATCTCCATAGAAACGATTTTCTATTCAATTCCCTTTGATTGAAAAAAATTAAGAGCGAATCAGTTGCTGTTCAGACATCCAATGGTTGTTTTCGTTTTTGATTAAAGAGAATCATTTAAACAATTGAAAAGAAGCCAAAATAAAATAAATTAAGTGTAAGAGTCTTTCTCTCCCGGTATTTTAAAACATTCTCTATAACAATAGCCTAAGTCATGTGACTATCATCAACAGTTCCAGGCGGACCACTTCGCTTTCTATACTCTAGGTGCCATTTTGGTACTTTAATGTTAGCCAGGCACAGGTGATAAGTCGCCAAATATTATTATTCTATCGCCATCATTTCATCTATTTATAATAGTTCAAGTCATCAACTGCCATAAACAAATACGGTCAGATCCCTTCGCCGTTCATATGAAAGTATGGCACAGATGTCATATACGTCCCATACTGACGTGATTTTTTAACGACGCCAATTTGGGGAACGCATCAACAGCATAAACAGCAACATCCGGCTTAGCATATGAGGCAAAATAACCATACTTTGGCGCCAGTTATGTGCCCGTTCCGTATATGACAGTGGCGTCAGAAAAAAATCGCACCAATATGGGATCATAAGTTTTCTATTTTGATTAAAAAATCAACATTTTTTTTTCGAATAAAACTACATAAAATTTGTCATGGGTGCAAAGAATTCTAGGAGGATGGAAATCTCGCCAAGAGCTTTTTTTTTCAACTCACCAGTTAGCATTTTTTTTTTCGAGTGGTAATATTTGGCCAGATACGGTTATACAGGTTACAGATATACACGGTTACAAATATACAGGTTTGGCGTGATTTTTATTTTTTTACGAAAATTTGGCGAAAACCTCGTTTTCAAATGCCAGTTGCTTATGCATTTTTGGTATTCCTTAGATATCCCGACGACCAAAAATCTATCGCCAAACTATAAGATTAAATGCCAATAATGGTTGATCGTAAATGTCACATCCACTTGACTTTAAGCAAGTGACACGTGTTTACGTCATCAAGTTATTTTTATTTCTATGTTTTATTTGTATATTTATTAATGTTATACTAATTTATTTGTTCTTTCGTTATTTAAAATAAAAATTATTTCAATTTGTATAATTTGGCGAGTGTTTTGGCGATTTATATAATTTAGCGAAATTGGTCGACGAAATAACTAAGTAGTACTGTATTTCTAAATTATTTTCTATTTTTTTCTAAAGGAAATATCAAAAAAATAATTAATAATCATAGAACAATATAATTTATATAATTTGTAAAAAGGAATAAAAGTAAATAAAAATTTATTATCAAACAAACAAGTATAGCCGGGTTACCTTGTCAATCTTTTCTGAAAAAAAAAATAATGTTTGATTAAAATTTGAGTTGCCATCACTAGAAAAATGTATATAAAATATTAAAAAATTAATATTTCGAAAACTAATTCGAATTTAAAAATTCTAATACCAATATTTTTGATAAACTCAATGAATTTTCATTTAATGTAATTAATTTAAAGAACTTCAATTCCTGCTTACATATTTCAGTATATAGAGATATTCTACTTAACCCCCTGACCGCCGAACAAAAGAGCAGATTTGTAATGTTGTTTTCTCTGTATTTTTTTTAAATGTCTGAAAAAAGATTATTTTTATAACGTGACATAAATAATTGAATTACGTATTGGAATATAAGCCTTGAGAGTATTATACATAACAAAATATTTATAAATTTCTCAGCAATTTTCACATATTGCTTCATAATACTAGGATATATTTCACTATCCCAATATTCCTTTTTGTTTTTTAAATTTTCACATTTAGTTACATAATACAAGGCTATATTTTACTATCTCAAAATATTCCTCACTGTTTTTTAAATGTTACTTATATTCTCATTTTTTATATTATAATTTTTTGTCTTTAAATTAGTTAATTTAATCCATTACCCTTCTATTTATTTATTTTTATTTAATTATTTATTTTATTTTTTATTAATTTATTCATATTCTTTATGTTATTTTTGTATTTACTCAGTAATTATCAAGTTTATTCCAATTTTTTTCATTCTACTTTAACTAAATGTTAATCTAAGTCATTTACATATAGCTCAATATTTCTTCAAATAATTTCATTCTTTTTTTTATTGGGGAGGGGGGGTGAAGATGGCAGCGCCAAACATTATTGTTAATAATCCAGTTCCAATTTACAATTTTTCCTTTCTCGCACCAGATAGCAGCAAAGTTATGTATTTCAGTCAGATAATCAAATGTAGGCCCACATGTTAAAATAGTCCTAACTCTGTTTTACCATCCAGACATGCTGCAGTTATGGTTCCTAGTATGTAATTTAGGTATTTTGCTCTATTAATTTTTAATATCTTGTGTGAGGTGTATCTTTTTTAGATCTCTTGGATTTTTATTATCTATTTTCTGTTATTTTTGCATTATAAGGAGCTAAATTTTTTCATTTTAGGCTTAATGCCGATAAAATTGGATGAAATAACGCATCTTCTATGAATGAACACACACGCTCCTCTGAAGATTCTGTGGGTTATTCATAGTTTCTTATTTTACATGCTGGTTTCCTATGTTCATTTCTAATTCATCTTTAGAACTTTGCCAATTTATTCATATATTTGTGATTTCAAATTTATTATTTCAGCATTCTAATAGCATTGCTGGAAATGCGCATGTTATATAGTATGTTATTTTTAGTTTAGTCTTACAACGTTATTATTCTAGCGTTTTTAATGCTCTCTTTATCAAGTAAAAGGTAATTTTAGCTTGATAATTATTATAGCTTAGTTTTAGCTGTTCAATTTCACTTTGTTCAGTTTAATTCTCCTAATACATGTATTCATAGTTGCAACAGCGCATTTTTCATGTATTATCTCCATTAATCTTCAATTTGTTTTCATCTTGTTGATTATGTACCATTATTGCTATCTCATTCACTTGAAATCCAAATGTATCTACGTAAGCATTAATCATTCAGTTAACTATATATAAATGCTTGTTTGTTGTCCCTCCTCCATAAAACTATTCTCACTCTCTCTTACTTTTTTTTTTTTTTTTAACTATTGTTCATTGTAAATTTAGCTTTTTTATATATGTTTTTTCTTTCTTAAATTAACTTGTTATTTCATCAGTTTTCATTATAGTCCTGCCATATACTTCATAATAAACATATATTATCTTATATTATTTCATTTCTTAATTTTTCATTATATATGGGAAAGTTAGTGATTTTTTCTACGTTTTTTATGGGTCAATTATTATTCTGTTTATAGCATTTGTCTTTGTTTTGATATTTTTAAATATCAATTTCCTAATTTGTACATTTTGGTGAGGTAATTTTGTATATTAATTTACGTTTAATCTAGTTTTCATGATAGCAACATTATTATTTATAATTTTGTTCTGGGACATGGTTTTTTTATTCCAGTTAAATCTTTTTTAAATTAATTACTTTCTTCATTATATTTTTAATTCTTTATTTTAATGATATTTACAACAGTTCATATTATTTAAAATAAATATAAATCTATTTTAATTTTTTAAAAAAAATTAAAAACTTACAAAAACAAATAAAATTATTAAAATAAAAACAAAATAATAAGTTCAGATACATTATTAATTCTTATTGCTATTTTTTTATTATATATATATATATTACAAAATTTAAATTTTTGCGCCAAGTTTAAAGTATTTTATGTAATTTTTCCTTTTTCAGCAATAGTCCGTATATTATACCGGCTTATTAAATTAAAACCCTAGCCTATTAATCTCTAAGATCTTAATTCATATTTATTCCAAATTGCGTAAATCTAAAAATGGCTCGATTATTTATATTTCTTTAATAAAACTTTTATTATTTAAATTCCTATTAAATTCTGCTATTAAATCCCGGTATCATATTCCCCTTAAATCTTTATTTAACTGCTAAAATATTATTCTGTCTTAAAGAAAAAACCTACTTATTTCAATTTATTCTTTTATTTAAAATATCCAGGTGTAATTAAAATATTTCAAAGATTAAAACTTCGCAGACATAAATTCATTTCTTTTATCGTCTGAAGAGGGAAAAAGGGGTTATTTTAGCATAATCTCGACTACAGATTTTAACATTTGTTTATGCTTTAGATAGCTGGTGCGAGAATATAAGAAGTTTCTAGAACAATCTTTCCAGCAGAGTATAAATACGAATGGCGGGAACCAGAGAGATGGCATAAAGGATATAGCATATAGTAGAGGAGCTGTGAGTTTAGAAGTTTTTTAGTTTTTAGCATGTAGAGGTGAACGTGGTGGATTGCAGTCGTAGCAAACTGGATATTCAATGTGATTGCTCGATGGAGGTAGTACAATGTTGGATGAATACTGTTTATTATGTGAGTAGAATGAGGAAGCAACGGTATCGTAATGGGTGATAGATGTTAGATATTAACGGATTAAAGACTAGAACGCAGTCAAGAGATGGAGTGATTTTAAACTAATTGTGACAGGAAGAATAGACTTTATTCTTTTTACCATGGAAGGAGAGAGCATCTTCCCTAGATTTAATCGAGAGTGTGGAAATAAAGTGAATAATGTTCCAAGCGACTGCCTTATGTTAATTCTTCATTTTTCTGTAGTATTTTAAAACCAATCGGCTGCTACCTGTGTTGTGTAGGAATGGAAACCCTCATTTTTTTTCGACAATACAAACTACTTGCCGTCAAAACGTCACAGAGAAAAGAAAAGTCCGACAGGATTTAGAAGTGACGGCAATAAAAACGAGTGTGTCTCCAAAATTACGAATGTGTAGTGTTACTGGTACACGATAGCTTATGAGAGTTACTAAAGATCAGTGCCGGAAAGTTAAAAATTTACATCGCTAATGTGAATAGCAATGTATAGTGCTGTTGATTGTGAGACAAGATGATTGGAGTGAGTTCTTTTCAAAATATTTTTACACCTCTTATATTATTATTTTTGTTATTGTTTGTTATTTATTGAGATTTATTTATTATGAAGTCATGAGAATTATTTATTTATTTATTATTAAAGTCAGAAAGAGTACTTAATCTATTATGAAAACTAAAACTCTATTGGTTTAAGTGTTGTTAAGGTCAGGTTGTATTAAAGAGAATAGAAGTGCTTCTTTTATTTTAATGAATACTGATATAATGGCTGAACCTAAATTAATTGAGTTTGATCCTAGTACTGGAATGGAAATCCAGGCTTGGTTAAATTATTATGATGATATGAGTATTAGAGAAAATAAAGATTTAGAGTGTAAATTTAAATCTATTCCACAGTATTTAAAGGGTGAAGCACTAAAAGTCTATATCAATGATTGTGTTAATTGTACTAGTTATGAACAGATTTCAAAAATCTTGATAGAAAAATTCATTGAACGAAATGTTCCAAATTTTTCTGATTTCTCAACTCTAAAATTAGATAAATTAGATAATTTAGAAAATTATTTTCACAACAAAGTAGGAATTGGGAGGAAACTCCATCTTTGTGAGACTCTTCTAATACAAGGGTTGACAGATGGATTAAAACCAGAGTACAGAAATAATATTAATGTAAACCCTCCAACTAGTACCACTGAATGGTACCGGCTTGTTAAGCAATTTGTTGAAGTTTCCACTCCTCAAATTTCAAACCAAACAGTAAATCAACAACCAGTTAGACAAAATTTTCAACAATTTCAACCACCTAGGCCTTGGACTCAACCAAGTAGACCTAATTTTCAACCAAATAGGCACAATAATGCACCTAGGATTTGGATTCCACAAAGACAGTATCAAAATCAGGGGTCTAGAAATTTTCAAAATAATTACTTTCAGAAACCATATCCTTCTAGACCATGTAGAATATGTACAAATAAAGGTGTAAATAATGCATATCATTGGGAACAAGAGTGTTTATTTAGAAATGATGCAACATCCTCTGATACTCTTCCTAGTAATACACCACCTACTATTCCTAATATTTGACAACTAATTGTGTATGGATGTACCAATAGTTATAATTTACCATGTATAGTGGACACTGGACCCACTACGGCAATATTACCCCTCAAATTTGTTAAAGAACTAAATGCTAAAATTGAAACTATACCTACAGTTATTATTGGTCAGGCAAAAGGGATGTTAAAATTAAATCAAAAATGTAAAATTTCTCTAAAAGTGGGTAAAATTACCAAATGTGTTAACTTTTTAGTGTGTAATACTAATTTGGAGTATGCTATTTTGGGTTTAAGGGAATGTTCTAAATTTAATTTAACTATAGATTGTAGAAATTGTACTGTAAAACAAGGAAGGAAAATTATAAATAAGAGTATATCCATACATAATGAGAAATCTCTTCATTTCCATACTGTAGATATGAATAAAGTGCAACAAGAGAATGATTTGGTAACAATTGATTGTGATGAGAATTTGAATTTATATAATGATGATAGTGTAATAACAACTAATGATAGTATTGAAACTTTGAATTTATGTAAGAATGATAACGAATTACCATTTAGTTGTGAAAATTATATGACTACTCAGGACTTTTTTGAGAATGATAGAAATGATTATAATGTGCAACCTGATTATAGACAGTTCATAACTTCTCAAAATTTTCGCGATGTTAATAATTCTGATTCAGATTTAACTGGGGATTTAAATTTAATTCAAAATGATGATTTAAGGCAGATAGTTCAAAATTATAGGGATATTTTTGCAAAACATAAATATGATGTGGGTAGGATTAATATTGAGCCACAACGCGTTCTTCTAAAATCTGACCTACCTGTATCTTTGAGGCCCTACAGAACTTCCCCCTTAGAAGAAAAAGAAATAAAAAATCAAATCCAATCTTTATTAGCGGCTGGACTCATAAAAGAAAGTAATAGCCCATATTCTGCCCCTATCACTTTAGCTATGAAAAAAGAAGAAGGCAAAAAGACCCGATTATGTATAGACTATAGGAAACTAAATTCAGTAATTAAAAGTGATGCAGAACCCTTGCCCCGTATCGATGACATTTTAGACAAATTGAGTAGTGCTCAGTACTTTTCAACTTTAGACTTAGCCTCTGGCTACTGACACATACCAATACATCCAGCTGATACCGAAAAATTAGCTTTTGCTAGCAACTTTGGCCTCTTTGAATGGCTAGTTCTTCCGTTCGGTATAAAAACAGGCCCCCCAATATTCAATAGAACTATTAGAAGGATCCTTAACAAATGTAAAATAGATTTCGCGTGTCACTATTTTGATGATATTATAATATTCTCCTCCTCTCTATAAGAACACTTAAAACACTTAACTCAAATCTTTGAAATCTGTAAATTAGAAAATATTAAACTTAAACTTTCCAAATGTAAATTAAGCCAAAATAAAATTAATTTCTTAGGCTACGAAGTCACCAATGGGACTTTAACTCCAGCTAATGCAAATATTGAGACGATTCAAAAATTAATACCCCCCTCTAATGTTAAAGAATTACAACGATTTTTAGGTTCTATTAATGTATACCATAAATTCATAGACAAATATGCTGAAATTAGATACCCACTTAATAAATTACTTAGAAAAAACACAATATGGGAATGGAACTCAGAATGTCAGGACTCTTTTGAAAAACTAAAAAATGCCTTAATTGCAAAACCAATCCTCAAAATTTATGACCCAAAATTGCCCCTCCACATGTTTGTAGACGCCTCTCAGGTAGCGGTGGGTGCAGTTCTAAAACAACCTGATAAAGATAATTTCTTGCATCCTATTGCTTACCATTCTAGAATTTTGAAGAGTTATGAGCAAAACTATTTTATAACCGAGCTAGAGTGTTTAGCAATTATAGATACTCTTGATAAATTCTATCACTATTTCCATGGAGTCAAATTTACAATCCATACCGATCACGCATCTCTAGTATGGTTGAAGAGCGTTAAGAACTTAAGAGGTAGACTTTTTAGGTGGTCACTTAAACTTAGCATGTTTGATTACGAGATTAAGTATGAGAGGGGTTCAACAAATGTCGAAGCAGACATGTTGTCTCGAAATCCTGTTGCCTACTTCAATCAACATGTAAGTTTATTGTTGGACAGAAAAGAAATCATAGAGATGCAAAACAAGGATAATGTCTGTGATAAGAAATATAAAAAAGAAAATGGGATTATTATAATTCAGAGAAAGGGATTAAAAAAAAATAGTTGTACCAATGTCATTAAGGAAAAAATTACTTCATATTGCTCATGATAATTTTGGACATTTAGGAATCCAAAAAATGCTTAACTTAATATCCCCTAACTATTATTGGCCTAATATGACTATAGACATAACACAATTTGTTAAACATTGCGACACCTGTCAAAAAAATAAAAAAACAAAACAAAAAAGATTTGGCTTGTTACAAGCTATGCCAGCCACAGATCAACCTTTTGAATGTCTTTCTATTGATACTGTGGGTGGATTTAACTATTACAACTCAACGAAAACATTCTTACACATAATAATAGATCACGCAACTAGATTTGTTTGGGCTTTTCCTTCTAAAAATGTTACTACTGAAGCATATACAAACTGTTTAAAGCAAATTTTTAATGTTCAAACACCTCAAAAAATACTGAGTGATAGACACAAAGCTTTTAGGTCTCCAAGATTAAAAAAATTCCTCAGAAAACATCATGTTCAACAACGTTTTACATCATCACACCATCCACAGACCAATGGGAAGGTAGAGCGCGTTAATCAGACAATAGTTACCAGGCTTAAATGTGAAGACAATTCCAGTTCTTCTAAAATACCTTGGACAAGATTATTAGACCAGGTCATTCAAGAATACAATAATACCCCACATTCCATAACTAAATTCCCACCTGCCTACTTATTTTATGGTCAATTACCCTATCAATCTCCTTTAAAACAAAATTATTACCCACCAGTCAGTAAAGCACTCAAAATTGCAAAAGCGCGAACTCAAGAATTTCATCTTAAAAGTAAAAGACTATATGATAGAAATTTTGTTGAATCCCCATTAAAAATACAAGATTCGGTAATTTATGAAGAATTTAAGTATCCTAACACTCGAAAATTAGAACCTACTTTCTCAGGACCATATAAAATTAGAAATAAACTTTCTGAAGTAACTTATGAAATAGATAAATTTAGTTATGAGACAGGACTAAATTCAGTTATTGTACACGTTTCTAAATTAAGACCCTATTTTTCACCAAATGATTACAGAATGTTTCATGAGCAACCCATAAAACAAACAAAACCACAACAAACATCACTACCACAATTGCCATCACAAACTCAAACTAAAGTAAAAACCATAAATTAAATTTTAATTCTAATTTTTAAATTTTTTATTTTTCTTTCATCAATAGTTTTCAACATTACCAGGTATGACCTTGGGGCGCCACGAGGATATTACTTGTGTTTGGAAGTTTTGGGGATTAGGTAGACACTCTATGCAGGCATAGGATGTGTATTTGATTTTGGGAATTTTCAGATTGATGTTGAAAAATAAAGATAAATATTTTTAATTCTATATCCAGTTTATATCAAAATAAACTATATTTATTTTATTCCATTTTTTACCAATTGTTTACAAAAATAGTAAGAATTGATAATATTATTACAATTGTCTAAACCTAGAAAATTGATAATTGTGATGAGACTTTGTAGTGATTATGTAGCAATAGAAAATTAAGTACATAAACAAATTATCTTTAATTCCTATTTATTTTCTTTATTTTACCATTCTAAGTTTATCAAATGCACGTATATTCATCAAGAGTATCAAAGAGATAGATTATTGTAAAGAAATACTGGTTGAGAGCCCACTTTCTAAATATTTAGAGTTAAATTTATTTGGACTTTGGAATTATTATTATTATTATTATTATTTTTTTTTTTAATGTTTCGACTGGCAAAAATACTTTCTTATATAAGTAAAAAATAAGAAAATTATTAATTGCTATGTATTATTTTTGTCCTCAACCATTATTTTCCGTGTCAATAAGTAAACAATCTGTGATATTTTCTTAGAATATAATATTGTTATTAAGTATTATTATTGCTATTAGTCAAGTATACTGTTGCGAATTTTATTATTATGATTATGATATTTACTAAAACAAGTGAGAAGTTGTGAAAGATGGTGAATCCCAATTAGAATGGGAAAAGGAGCTCAAAAAAGAAGTTGATAAACAAACGTTAAAAGGTAGTTGAATAACTACTAGGAATTTGTTTATTTAATAAAAACTACTAATGATGACAAATAGTATTTAAACATAATGTAAAGAGTTTAACAGGCAGAGTAGTCAAACAAATTTAGTAAAAAATATTTATTGTAGCTGAACTTTTTACTTAAGGACTGTATCACTATTTTTGCTAAAGGACTTTTATGACCTACGAACTGATTAAGCCAATGGGACTTAAAATTCTACTTGTAGTAAATAAAGTGTTAAACATTACTTGATTGGAAATATGTTTGTGATAAGAGAAATGGAAATACACTAAATTTCCATAAGATAAAAGAATTTGTTGTTAGTTATTACTATAGTTTTATTATTTCTTATTATTTATTTCTTATTGTATTTATACTTATTCTTTATTTATTATTGTGTTTATATTTTCCTATGCACTTACAAATGGTAAGTGATGTTGTAACCATTATTTGTATTCTTTTACAGGGGAAATGCTCTCAGCTAAATTTAAATGCTCTTAGTATTTTTTTTCTCTTGCATTGCTAAATTTTACTTTTCCATCTCTTCGCTGACGTCTCTAAAATTTTCAATATTCAAAAATCAACTTCCAAATTTATTACAAGTCTGTTGTCTGAAATTTTAGTTAATTAACCACAAATTTCATACAAAGTCTTTGGGGAGGGGGGATAATATTACAAAATTTAAATTTTTGCGCCAAGTTTAAAGTATTTTATGTAATTTTTCCTTTTTCAGTAATAGTCCGTATATTATACCGGCTTATTAAATTAAAACCCTAGCCTATTAATCTCTAAGTTCTTAATTCATATTTATTCCAAATTGCGTAAATCTAAAAATGGCTCGATTATTTATATTTCTTTAATAAAACTTTTATTATTTAAATTCCTATTAAATTCTGCTATTAAATCCCGGTATCATATTCCCCTTAAATCTTTATTTAACTGCTAAAATATTATTCTGTCTTAAAGAAAAAACCTACTTATTGCCGAAACGTCAGTGAAGGCTTACTGTGGAGACACGAAAAGTTTTGATTTCCGTTTGTCTGTCTGTCTGTCTGTTCCGCGATAACTGCCGCAAAAAGCATCCGATCGGCTTGAAATTAATTTGGCATGTTGATGAGGTACTCGGACTTAGCTGTATGGTTTTTGGGGTTAAATTTGGTTCATTCGTTCGGGAAATATAGAACATTTATTTTGCTCTGTAATGCTTTTCAATGGCAAGTCAGACGATTTTCAAATTTTCATTTGTTGAAAGAAATGGCTCATATAAAAAATGGATTTAAATGGTAAATTTTGGATGCTGAAATTTTTAAATAAGAGTAGTAAATTATTCCTATTAGTTTGCAATTTTGTCAAAACATTTGTCAGAGCTTTTAAATTAGGTGTATAACTTATGATGGAATTTTATACATGTGTTCGAATAATATAAAACATTTTATTTTATGAATTTACTTATATTTCATTTTTTTTTTCTTTTAACCGTTGCGTAGCAACTATATCTCATCTAAAAATATCATAAATGTGAAAGTATGCATGGTTTTTTAAGTCAAATCAAAGTTAAAAGGAATGAATTAATGAATGCCTTTGTATAGATATTTGCATATAGATTGATTTAAACGCAGAAATGAAAATAGTATTTATATACTATATAGAATAATATTTTTATTTATGTATTCAACTACTTTGATTATAAAGGAAAAAGTTCGTTATTTTCATACAGAATAAACTGACATTATTCTATTAAACTTTATAAACTGTATTGTTGCCAAAAAAAAAAAAAAAAAAAAAGGAATAACAATTTCTCCCAAAGAGTTCATTTTAATTTGTAAGATTTTCACGTGCAAAGGGAAAATGCAGCAAATTACAAATAATAAAAAAGATAAATAGGACAGGAATGAATACATATAAACATTTCACACCAAATACCACCTAATATAATTTTTGTAGTGGTATTTTCTCACACTACGAAGAAAGATTCCTCGATTTACAAGATTTTACTTGGCCTTCCTTTTCTCATTGGTTGCGATTTCATTTTCGCAATTGCGTATATTAATTGGCACAAAATTTTACATTTTTATGACTGAGGTATATCTAAGGCCATACAAATAAGAAATTCCGTATTGTTTCCTATAAAATGTGATAAAGTGTTGGTTAACTATATATGTTTCTATTAAGAGGAGCAGAGCTACCAAGCCTCCGGCGTTCTGGATACCAGTATTTTAATACAAAAAATGTTACTTTATTTAATTGAAACATTTGCGCGATTTAAAAGAACTACATTTTCTGTAAGGTAATAGTGTTATGCAAAAAGCCTGAGACTTACCATGTCTGGTGGGGAGTGAAATGTTTTAATTAATGTATTTATCTCTATTTTAATGCTACATGAACAACATACCGTGTAACAGCTTGTAGAGTGTAAATTAAATTATTAAAATAATCCCTATTACGAAAAATGAAACAAAATGCCCGGCTAAGGGAAATAAAAGGTTAGTTAACCTTTCGTAATTTGACCTGAACACAGGTGTGCATCAAATTTCAACGGTGTTTGTAACATCACGATTTTAAATTAAATGTGGATACTATTAAAAGGCTATCACAAAAAATACTTAACGGCGCCATATCACGTTTATATATTTAGTCAATTGGAATTGGACACGATTATGAATTATTAACCGTTAGGTTTAGAACTCCCCCTATTTTAGGGTGATTTTAGTAAGTTAATGCTATCGAGTACATTTTTAGATATTTAGATTAGATCTTAGATATAAATATTGCAAAATGGTAATCAAAATTATTTTTTGGAAACAAAAATTATAAAGGTATTAGACTTCTAAATTAGATGACTCAGTTTACATTTCCAAAAGTTCTTTATCCATTAGATACAGGTGTTTGTGGTTAGCAGGTAAGTAAATACTGCTGTATGGATATTAGGATAACGTAAAATGCTTGACCAAATTGTTGCTTATCCTTATAAATCGCAGTGTAAAAAGGAATCTAGGATATAGGATAATCATTAACTCAATCAATAGAAAATTACAAATGCAAAATAAATTACACAACGGGGGGTTCAGGGGGGCACCCCCTGAAGAAATTTGCTTTATTATATAAAAATTACTAGAATAAGTAGCTCGTGAGAATTTCAGAATATCATTACATAACAACGTGTTTAATTTAACGCTTCTAATGTCTGAAACCATCGAAATATTTTTTTCTCCTTCTATAAATGTTTGTGTAATTTAAAAGTTTAAATTTTGTTTTTGTAGAAAGATTAATATTAAGCAAAATTTGCTAAAAACAATAAGTTGCAGAGATGACGTTGAGGCTCTTGATCTGCAGATTTACTAGTTTCAATTTATTCTTTTATTTAAAATATCCAGGTGTAATTAAAATATTTCAAAGATTAAAACTTCGCAGACATAAATTCATTTCTTTTATCGTCTGAAGAGGGAAAAAGGGGTTATTTTAGCATAATCTCGACTACAGATTTTAACATTTGTTTATGCTTTAGATAGCTGGTGCGAGAATATAAGAAGTTTCTAGAACAATCTTTTCAGCAGAGTATAAATACGAATGGCGTGAACCAGAGAGATGGCATAAAGGATATAGCATATAGTAGAGGAGCTGTGAGTTTAGAAGTTTTTTAGTTTTTAGCATGTAGAGGTGAACGTGGTGGATTGCAGTCGTAGCAAACTGGATATTCAATGTGATTGCTCGATGGAGGTAGTACAATGTTGGATGAATACTGTTTATTATGTGAGTAGAATGAGGAAGCAACGGTATCGTAATGGGTGATAGATGTTAGATATTAACGGATTAAAGACTAGAACGCAGTCAAGAGATGGAGTGATTTTAAACTAATTGTGACAGGAAGAATAGACTTTATTCTTTTTACCATGGAAGGAGAGAGCATCTTCCCTAGATTTAATCAAGAGTGTGGAAATAAAGTGAATAATGTTCCAAGCGACTGCCTTATGTTAATTCTTCATTTTTCTTTAGTATTTTAAAACCAATCGGCTGCTACCTGTGTTGTGTAGGAATGGAAACCCTCATTTTTTTTCGACAATACAAACTACTTGCCATCAAAACGTCACATATATATATAATCTAGATTGTATCTTTCTCAATTATTTATCTTATTTTTTCATCTTATTCATTACATGTTTAATATTATGTCCCCTTAATCTTCATGGCGATTCTTAGTAAATTTTTAACGACTGGCAAATTGGGCTTTGATAACTCTCAGCGTACTGCTCGGTACATGGTTAAGTATAGGCCATGGATCGTCATTCAGCTACCCATTTTCTTCTCCCTCTCCACATTTACAATTTAGCAAATGCTCATCGCCTCGCTGATTGACCTGCCCTCATGCAGATCCATCACAACTTGTTCATAACACTTCTCATATTAATTTTTGTAAAGCTTTTAACGTGTTTTATCGTATTAAATGCAATTCATGTAACATGCAGTATATTGGTCAAACTAGTGGCCCAATTTATAAACGTATTAATGGACATCGATCTGCCATCAGTAATTATAAATGCTCTCGCAATCTTTTAAACTGCAATGTTGAGTATAGGCACTTTAAAAAGCACAAATTTAGTAATATTACTATTCATATCCTTAATATACAAATAAATTCCATGAACGTCTTTTTCTGGAATCTGCATATATATAACATTATAACACACTTTATCCATATGGACTTAATCATCTCTCATACAATAAACCTCATGCCGTATATTCTACACCATCTAATACAATTAACTATCAATATCTCTATCTATCTCTTAATCATAAATTATATAAGCAAACCAAACGTACAAAAAGAGGAAAATCAATCACTACTAAACATTTATCATCTAAATTAACTAATACTCATATCAAAAAATTATTAATACGCCTACAATCTTCTTTCAGTAGTAATTACAACTGGATGTCTCTTCGAAAATTTATATATTTTGTAAGTCTTTTTTAAACGTAAAAATATGATTCATAAAAGAATGATTATAGAAGCGATTTGTCATCGATTTTTTTTTTGTCACTATACATGAATTACATCTTGTAAGCGACTGTAATTTTACGGTTTCAGTTTTTTCCCCTTTTACGCGCTGTCGCGTCCGGATATTTGGTTTAAACGTCAACTTCGAAAGCCTTTTCTGAGAGATCTTTTGCCTTTACCAATGGAAAAATAATTCGATCGCATAGTTTTTGGTTAAGGCTGTTCTTAACTGCTCTGCTCAACGAACGCAAAAAATATTGACATATTTAAAAATTCATTTTTTTAACGGAAAGATAAAAAAATAAGAAAACCTCGCCATGGAAGCGTTTTGGAATTTAACTCTTTTTTCCATTTCTTGATCAATCAATTACCTATTGAGTTATAGGCGAATTCGATCACGTGCAGACACGTTTTTCGCCCGTTCTTGAGTGCTCTTTCTCCCTTTGCGCCGAAATTCGGTTCAAAACGCCCACTTTGACTCTATTTTCTGAAAGATCTATTGCGTTTGCAAAAAAAAAAAAAAAAAAAAAAAAAAAAGTCAATTACACAGTTTCTGAACACCACCACCAGCTAGTTTCATGCATTTTTGAACAAAAATAAATTAAAACTTATGTCAGAAAGTTGCCATTTTGGATTGGAGAACACCCTTAAGAAATCTTGCTAATTGCATGCGTTCGAAGAAAAAAGTTGAATTTAAAAATATGTATATTTTTATTTATTTATTTCATTTATTATTTTTTATCTAAATTTGTTGGTAATTCTTCCGTATTACTTAACTCCGTATTGGGTTTCATGTGTCTGAAATTGAATTAACTATTTTTATACATCTAAAAAACAATATATGGCTTTAATTATGGCTTATCATTATTAATAAAATAATTATAATAAAGTAAATAAATATGCACAAATCGTTATAATTTAATAGAGGCAAGGAATTTTATCTATTTTTTCCTTTACACTGAATTCAGATCTTTAAACCTTCTAGTATTTTATTTTACATGAAAATATATTTCAAATGGTATTAAAAATTTATGCTTTAGAAACAGCTCGATTTCCCCTCCCCCTTTTATTTATAGGGAGAAAAGTTTCTATAGAGAGAAAATTTTCTCTCCCACATTCAAAAATAGGTACTTGTTCGAACAATCAAAGTGACATTTTCCCTTTTATTTATGGCAAATATTTCTTCATGGAACTTAAAAAAATATAGATAAATTCACATTTATCATGGAATCTCTAGTAGATGTTTTGAATAACCTGCATATCTTTAGATATCGAAGCATATTGTGGAAATATTATTTTATTATTTATAAAAATATTTTTAAAATAAATAAAAAAACTAATCCATTTTACAGCTTATATAAATATAAATCACAAGGTATCTATATTTTTACTAAAACCCACATTTAAAATAATTAAGCTTACTTTAAATAAAAATACATTTTCTTTCTTTAAATAATTATGCGAGTTAGGTAATATTAGCCCTCTACTTTCTAAACGATGATGGACCAATACATGTTTACCAGAAACCGGCCGTCATTGATTTGCGGGCAAATAAACTCGACAGTTTTCTCGTTGCAGATCCGTAATCTTTCCCGCGATAGCTGCCGTAATTAGCGGCGCGTCACTTACGGTACAGTATTGATTGATACAAATGGCCTTAACTCACGTTGACCACGATGAAACCGCCATGCGGACAGAAGTCGTGTGTTTGTTGGAATTGTACACCGTAATTACTATAACAATAATGACTTTTGTAGTTTCGGAAGAGGTATTTTGGTCCATTCATCTTGAATAGCTTTTCAAAATCCATGATGCTTATAGATCGACGTTTGAACAACGCGCTTTTTTGAAAATCCAAAATCGTAAAAAAGCATGTGTGATACAACAAGAGATTTAGCCGCTGGAAGATATAGCTGTGACACTCTTTCCTCGTTCCATTTTATTCTATGAAATTCAGAGTGGATTGCGCGGCTTCAACTTGATGCATTTCCACAAATTGTTGGCACCTGGGATAAATAGATGGTATTCCAGGTTTAAATATTGGTATTAAAATATCTTTTTGAAAGTTTGTGAGGTTGATCTTACTATTTTATCCACTGTCTTTATTTTTGACTAGCAGTCCCGCCTGGCGTTGCCCGGGGTTTGTAAATAATAACCTTAAAGAAAACTTAAATTTGCATGATTTTCAAACTTTGAAAATTCTTTTAAATGAACCCAATTTTGGAGGCTCTATTTTCTAATGCAACGTATAGTGTGTTCATATCAAACTTCTTTCCGAACGAACCTGTAATCTCGATCGCTGAAACCTATGGCAGAATTTACCGGAAGTGCCGCATGTGCCGAAGACAATCGAAAACCAAGTTGAGTGAGGCAAACCTCGTAGGAATCAAGCCCATATAATACAAAAATGAAAGCACCATTAATGTTCGAAAATGTTGGTAACTAAAGTCTAAGATAAAATTTCATAATACAGAAAGAAGCTGAATTGTAATCTAAGTTGAAGGAAGCAAATCCCGTTGAAATTGGGCCCTTAAACCCGAGGAAATAATGCGCCCCCAAGAGGTGGAAGAAGCCCCCTCCCCTTGATTATTTCATGAGTTACTGTTTGCATTAACACGATATTTAATAAACAGATGAAATCTCTTATCTAAAGTTACATTTAAAGTAACGCGATTTTTAATTTACGGCTGTAGTGAGTAGACGTAAGTTGAAGCTGGAAAAGGTGATTAATGTTCGAAAAGGTGGCAGCTGAGGTATAAAGAAAGATCGGGCCCTGAGGGCCACAGTGTTAACTGGAATGTAGTTGAGTATACGAAAATTATGTAGTGGTTTTAAAGTAGCTGTGAGACGCTAAAACTAAGGTAAAGAAAATTGCAATAGAATAGGATAGTTTTTAAAGTAGCTGAAACAAAGACCCCGAGAAGAAGATTAATATTCAAAATTGGTGGTAGCTGAAGGCTGCAATTTTTTTTTCTTGTTCATGTAGTAGCTGGAGAAACCATGAAGTTGTTAGGAAAAAAAGTTCTTGAATCGGACCATTTTTAAAGGCGCTTTAACAGGGGCCCCAAAAGGATCGAACTGATAGTTGAGAGCAAGGCCGTAACATGAAAACATGTTTAAATGTTGTAGTACTTAGGGTTTTAGATCTTCAGTTAGTCAAAATTATTCATAGGGTATGAAATAATCATTAGAATAATATTTTAAAGAAATGTGCAAAATGGGGTAAATGCTTAAAAAAAGTCCCCAGAGCCCCAATAAATATATGATAGCGTTGGTCTAGGGAGAAGTGTCCAAGACTCAATTTTAAAATTATGCAATGAGAAGATGAGAAAATTAGGGTGTAAAACATGCATGGGACACAAAAAATTCAAGGGGCCTCGGATCGGGCCCTACAGGACCTTAAGGTACGCAAGGATATTAACTGGAATATAGTAACAGGAGTATAACTAAATGCAAAAATGTTTCCAAAAATGAAGATCGGATTAAGAGGGGCAATTTATTAATAATTTATGCTGCAACAGCTTCAAGGGGCCTTTTGCGGGACCCCAAGGGGGAAGGGACTTAAGTGACATGTAGTTTGGTAAAAAGACATATTTTAGTAGTTTTTAAAGTAATAAGAGGACGCTAGAACTATAATAAAGAAAACTGCAAGGAATTCTGATCATTTTTAAAGAAGGTGCATCAACGGCCCCAAGAAGGCGATTAATATTCAAAATTGATGGTAGCTAAAGCCTGAAATTTTATTTGTCGTTCATGTAGTACCTGGATATCTTAAGAAGTTGTTAGAAAAAAGGTAGTGAATCGGACTATTTTTAAGGGAACTGTGATAGGGTGGTCCAAAGGGGCCAATTGATAGTTGAGAACAGGGCCCTAACTCGAAAATATGTTTAAATGAATTAGTACTTACCGTTTTAGACCTTCATTTAGTCAAAATTAAGAATAGGGTATGAATGAATCATTAAAATAATATTTAAAGAAATGTGCACAAAATGGAGTAAATGCTTAAAAAAGGCCGTAAGGCCCCAATACAAATATGAAGGTGTTGAACCAGGGAGAAGAGTCCAAAACTCAATTTTAAAATTATGCAATGAGAAGGAGAGGAAATTAGGGGGTAAAAAATACATGGCAAGTAAAAAGTTCAAGTGTCCCCGGATCGTGCCCTACGGGATCCTAGGGTGCCCCAGGATTTTAAATGGAATATAGAAACGGCAGTATAAATAAATTGAAAACATGGTTCAAAAATGAAGATCGGATTAACAGGGGCAATCTATTAACAATTTACAGTGCAAATGCTTCAAGGTGCCCTGTACCGGGTACCAAGAGTTCAGGGACTTAAGTGGCATGTAGTTTGATATAAATATACTTTTTAATATTTTTTAAAGTAATCAGATGTTGCTAGAACTATATTAAAGAAAATTGCAAGGCATTCAGATCATTTTTCAAGAAGCTTCAGAAAGGACACAAGAAGGCGATTAATATTCAAAATTGGTGGTAGCTTAAAAATGGGCCCTGGGACTCCAATAAAAATATGTGAGTGTTGGTATAGGGAGAAAAGTTCAAAACTCAACTTTAAAACTACGCACTGCGCATGTGAGAAAATTTGGGGTGCAAAACATACAAAAATTACAAAGGGCCCTGCACCGGGAACTACGGGCACATGGTCATAACTGGAATGTAGAAACGGGAGAATAACTAAGTGAAGAAAGTATCCCTAAAATAAAGATCGGATAAAAAGGAAGCAATTTATTAACAATTTAGTGCACTAAAATTTCAAGGGCCCTGTACCGACCCCGTTGCAAGGGTGCCAGGGATTTAACTGAAATGTAGAAATGGGGTAGAATCTGAAAGGTGAATTCACCCCAAAAACGAAGAAGATCGGATAGAAAAGAGGCATGCTATTAACAATTTGGTGCACTAAAACTTCGAAGGGTCCTGTACTGGGCCCCTTGCAAGGGTACCAGGGTCTTAACTGAAATGTAGAATTGGGGCAGAAACAGAAAGGAGAATTCACCCCAAAAACAAAGAAGATCGGATAGAAAAGAGGCATGCTAGTAACAATTTAGTGCACTAAAACTTCAAGGGGCCCTGTACCTGGCCCCTTGCAAGGCTGCCAGGGTCTTAATTGAAATACAGAAATGGAGTAGAATCTGAAAGGAGGATTCACCCAAAAACGAAGAAGATAAGATAGGAAAGAGGCATGTTATTAAAAATTTAGTGCACTAAAACTTCAAGGGACCCTGTATTGTCCTCTTGCAAGGGTGCCAGTGTCTTAACTGAAATGTAGAAATGGGGTAGAAACTAAAAGGAGAATTCATCCCAAAAAGGAAGAAGATGGATAGAAAAGAAGCATGTTATTAACAATTTAATGCATAAAAACTTAAAGGGGCCCAGGGGCCCCGGACTTAAAAATTTAAAAATCTGAGCCTCAGGTGTATGAGGACTTGTCTTGGAAAATCACTCCTGAATTTTCAGACTTCTACGTGCGGTAGATTTTGCTAGTCTTCGCCGACAGACACACACACACACACAGAGCGATTTGTTCTTTTATTAGTATAGATTTGAAATTATATGCTGAGCCAGCAACTGTCATATATTTATTTGCTAAAACATTCTTTAGATAGATTAGATTGAACAAGTTTTAGATTTTTTTCTATTCTTAGAGGGTAATGCGGCTTTTTTATTACAATTATTTAATTATACCCAACCTTCATCTATTGTACCAACATTTTTCCTCTTTTCTTTGGATAAATTCTTCTCATAATCAGTCCTGCATCCTGTTCTTCTTTCGACGTTTGTCGAGGAGAAATACGATGAACATTGTGTTTTTTGGCATTTTTAAAATTGAAATCAATATCACTAATTTCGTTAACTGTTGACACTGAGAATTTTCACTATTTAGTAATAGTTCGTGATAAATATATTGTTTTCTTTATACGCGCAGACGCATTTCAGCGCTTTCCTATATAAAAAGCATTATATGTTGAACAACTTCACAAAATAGGAAAAGATAACTGGGATTATCGCGTGAAAATGACAAAATTTCTAGCAGATTTTTAATTTCTGAAATATAGCTTTAAGACCTCCGTCCTACTGCCTAAACCGAAGTGGCAAAAGTATGTAATATATTTAACAATCATTTCATCATCTAGGCAGAAATGGGGAATTTCTATGCAAGAAAATGTGTATTTTAAATTTGACGTCATTTTTACAGATTGGAAAGCATTACTTTCTGCACTGAGAAAACATAGTAGTTTGAAAAGGGGTTGGAGGCTTGTTACTGTCATAATTATTTATGAGGAATGTTAAATTGAAATAAATTACTTAATTGTCTGCGTAATCGAAGTAAAACATTGCGATTTTCTGAACAAAAATGCACATTATCAGTCAAGGTCCGTTTACAAATAACACCAGTTTCACAGTTGAAATTTTGGTATCTAATTTTAATGTGGTGAAATGAAAAAGTTTTGAAAATAATGCCATTATGAAGTAATCAAAGGAAATTTCTCATAAATGGATGTTTTCCTAGGGATATGATGTCAGTGATCTTTTCAGGTAATTGACAGGCATTTTGATGGTCTTAAAAAACATTTTTTAGAAATTGTAAATATATATTCTTTTTTATAGAAATAGAAAAATGCCATTAGTAATTATATAATAATACTCATTATTCATTTTTGGGAACAATGGAAGTAACTCGAGTGCCACTATTTTGAAGAAATGTTCTAAAAAATAGTTTAAATTAAAAGCAAAGTAAATATGGTTATAAAAATAATAATAACAAGTGTTGCGGCATGTAGAAAATGAAATAAGTAGAAGTACCAGGTTAAATTACGAATAAAATCGGTTAGTATTTAAAATGCTGTAAAAACTCCGAATAGCAGACAATTCGGGAGCATCTGATTTGTCCGTTATTTAAAGGTGTGTGCTACTCAGAAGTACAAATAAGCAAATAATTTTTGTATCGGCGATTGAAAATATGTTCGTTAAATAGATTTTTCCGTTCTTTTGTTCTTTTATGGCAGATTTACTGCACAATGGTAATAATAAAATGCATGGAACTATACAAACCTTCCATCTATTTCCTTTTGACTTTGGCCTATCCTACTGAGCAATTTCGTTAACTGTCCGGGTAAATTCCAAATCATTAAAATGGATCGGGTTTTGCCCAGTCAGTTTACAATAAAATTGACCGATACGCGATTTAATCGGCCGATTTGGTAGATTTTAAGCTTTGACCACACTGTTAAAAATTTTGCAGCATTCTGGCAGGTCATTCGACCGTTTTTGAAAAAACGGTTTCATAACCATAATTTAACTATATTCTGACTATAAAATGGCCAATAATATGGTCAGAATAGTGTTAAAATTACGGTTGTGTAACCGTTTTCGGAAAAAACGGTCAAATGACCTGCCAGAATGCTGCAAATTTTTAACAGTGCAGATACAATCCAGTTATTGTATTAATAAAATTGTGTTATACGGAAATTAAATGGTTTATTTTGTTTTTATTAGACATATTTTTGATAGTATAATCAAGTTCAGCTGTAAAAATAATCATGCTCTGCAAAAACAAATCCGATGTGTCTAAATTACGAATATTTCATCGGTATATTATAATTATCGAAATTTTTTAAAGCCTACTGTGAAATCTCGATTGGAATATTCTGTCCAATTTTCATTTCTCAGAAAAAAATATACAATTTATAGTTTATCTTAATATATAATTTTGTATATTTAAAACATTAACTTATTGTTTATAAAAAGTAATTCGAAAATGCCCCAGTGTTTGATAATTTTCTTTTCATAGTTCCTAGTCATTTACATAATTTCAAATAATTAATGAAACATACCTGAAAATAATGGATCAGAAATATCTAAATTTTGCGAGATAAAAAAAATAATGAAATTGATTGAATTATGTATCAAATCTACTTTCTTATAACAAACCACCCTTTGCCTATAATAGCCTAATTTATTAAACTGTTTACATATAGCTGAAAATTCTCTGATCTTTTCCAGATGGGTACATTTATAGATTGAACATGATCTCATAATTTCATACCTAATCTTTTCATTTAATAAATTATGTGTCATTAACTCTAATTTGCAGGTCAATCCAGACGTATAAAGAACCCATTTTTTTAGAAAACTTTAAAGGAAAATTCAGCTTTCATAACAAATTGTGTTCTGGTTAATGGGATTTCATAATAATAACGCTATCATATTAAAAAGCAGAAAAAACAACGTTTAAAATGCACAAATAATATATGAAAAGCAGCAAACAGCTGTTTCGAATCTACGAGATTCGAAACAGCTGTTTGCTGCTTTTCATATATTATTTGTGCATTTTAAACGTTGTTTTTTCTGCTTTTTAATATTGTTGCACAAAGGCTTTATTTGCTATTTTTAACGCTATCATATTTCGTCGCAGACTTTGCTTTAGTAGAATGTAATATATATTAATGAAAGCATTTAAAAGCGTAATAATTTCACATTCGTAAAACCGCTGGATAATTTACATATATGAATCTCAAATACCGGAGATTCATTTAACATGCTCATTAGCCTGAAAAAATTATTTATTAATATATAAAGCTAAAAAGGAAATAGGTCTAATCGATACACTTTTCCTTTCATTAATGTAAAAAATTGATATATAGATCTGGGTTTTTTCCCTGCACAATGCATTATTATGAGGTTGCCTTTTTATTAATACAGTATTTAATATAAAATTTAACATAGTGTTAAACGCATTCTTAACTGTTAATAAATTATTGAATTATTCAAGTAATTTAATAACCCATATCCCATTTAATTTCATGAGTTGCTGCTCGAATAACGTTCGTTTCATTAACACAAAATATACGTTAATTTAAGTATGATGTTGGAACGTCATAAGGGTAAATAATTAATATGTTTAAGTCATTTAATCATCCACATTCCTATAATTTCACATGCTTTTATTAGATACAATCTTTCATATTTATACGAAATATAAACCTACTGAATAGATTTTCTCTCGTGAGTAACGTCTTTTATAAAGGGCGCATAGGAGGTGACAATGTCCTTATAAAAAATGAGAATACTGAAGGGCGATAATGATATTGTAAAGTGACTTCCCAGCGCCCATGGTGGCTGCATTTTTTTAATTATCGACCCTAAATTGAAAACTATGAGAGACAGAAAAAAATTTAAATAGAATGATAACGATAAGCCTCAATTAGTGTAAAATGATATCTTATTTACAAAAATCGGTTCAGTAGAAATAACTTAAAAAGTATATTCATCAATAATCAATGAATTAATGAATGAATGCTAGTTCATGTGTATCATGTCTGTAAATTGTACCTTGTTTACATGCGTTAGTTTTATAAGTAAATGTTCATCTGCCTTGTAATACAACTATTCTACACACGTAAAATTGTCAAATTTATGCTTGCCATTGTGTATAGAAAAACGTATATTCAAGTCCTTTTAAAAAACATACTTTTGCTTGTAAATCATCATTTCCTATTAGATCCTGAAAACTCTACAATTTTGTAATTGCATTTCTTCCTATTATAATAATTATTATTGCTACTATCGTTTGCATTAGGACTGAACTAGTCACTTTTTTGAATCGTTATAACAAATGCAAAACTGCTGGCCAATATTAGCAGGTTGTTTCTTGATAAAGAGACATTTATTTGAAGTATAAGCTTAATGAAAGCTAGAGATATAAAATTTTCAAAATTCCTGAAAACAATCACCCCTTTCTGTTTCAGGTTTCTGTGAAGTGTTTAATGCTCGTTTTCACTATCTAACTAAAGTAGTGCTGCACAACCTTTCTGACAGAAAATTGTTTGCCAACACAAAATTTTTAAAAGTAACACTTGAATTATTTAATAGCAACGTTTCTGTCGATTAATTAGGAAACATTTTCTGGTAAAAATACTGGTAAAATTGGTGGCCCGTGGGACACAGGTTGTGCACCCCTAAACTAAAGTGTTGGTTAAGTGGAAAACCGTCGATCTGATGCTCAAATGTTATTTCTCAATCACACACTCATTTAAAAATGACTCTACAAATGAGAACAAACAATTTTTTAAATTCAATAAAATGTTGGAAATATTTTAAAATAAAGACTTAAAGTTTAAAAATAATAAAGGGAATTACAGTAAACATTTTAAATATAAAAACGTCAAACGTAATTGCCACAAAACCCTGTAAATGTACACTCTATGATAAGAGCAAATTGCGTAAAACAATGAAAATATAAAGATCCTGATAGAGCTCTGAAGGACTTTTTCAAAATTCATGAAATTTTGTATGTACATTAGAGATAATAAAAGGCACCTTTTGGCTGCTATCCAAAATCGAAATTCCAACTTTCATTTGTTCACTCCACCCTAATGTACACACATTCCAATGCGTGGAGGTGCTCCATCTTGCATAAAGAAAATTGAGTCAGGCTACCAGCACTGTTGCAAATAGGATACAACAAATGTTTTGAGCATCATTTTGTACCTGTCGGACATCACGGCACGTAACACAGGAGCATTTTGACTAGCCCTCCCAATTTCACAGTTATGGGCATTCATTGTTTCACTGAGGTGAAAATGAGCGCCATCGATCTTCGAAATATACGTGTACATAATGCATCCACTACAACTATAGAAAGAAATGTTAATGGGGCATTTTCACAATCTTTCGACTTTTGGGAGAAAAATCTGTCAAAATTAAACTTGCTAAAATAACATTTTAATCTGATGAACGAATGCTTTAATGATTCGAAAAAAAGAAAAAATGGTCAGCAGCGAAATTTGTTTTATTTAACTGAGGTTTAAGTTAAACTTCCGAGTTTAATTTTACTTACCATTTTACCACCATAACTTTTTATTTTCGTTTAATTTTTTACGTATAATGAATTTGCATAGTACACACAGAACATTCAAATAAGAAATAATAACAATGTAGTACTTTTAATACAGAATTTATGTATAACATTGTCTTAAAGGGGTGTTAAAGAAGGGACGGTAAGGTAAAAAAAGAGGATGGTATTGGAAAAAAAGACGAAATGGTAAAAAAAAGGACGGTAAGGATGGATCGGCAAGGACAATTACCACCTATTTTTAGAAAAATCATGTTAAGACTAAGTGATAGCCAAAATGTTCATTGATTTTTAGAAAAAGTTGTTAACATTGGATTATATATATATTTATTTTAATTTACCTCGAAAAGTGCAGGAATAAACCTTGGGGACGGTGAGACTGCCAATAAAGCCACGATGCTTGAAATTGATATTTAAATTCTACAGTAAATTTCCTGCCAAAGAATTTTAGACATTATTTCTCTAGCATACTTCTGCATGAGAAAAAACTTGAAAAAAATTCTGTGTCTACAACTGAAATGATTTTCTGTATAATTTTAGAAGAGGGATGGTAAGGAATCTAAAACCCTGGGAGAGAGATTAAAAAATAATAACAAATCTAAAATGTGTGCGGGTTAATTTTTAGCTATATGTTTATATAAAACAACAGTTCCAGTTTCAGAAAAAAATTACATTGAATTATTTTTATTGAAACAATTTTATCCAGACATCTCCAAACTTAAAAATCAGCATCAAGGACACGGACGGTAGATGAGTTTTCCCGATATTTGGACCACCAACATCGTCCAAAACTTATTTATCTCGTTAATATTGTTATGCAATCATGCCATGGGATTGGTGTTATACATACAACAACCAACATATATAACCATACAATGTTCCCCAGTATATGAAATAACAAAAATACAAAAGAAAATATTAAATAAAAAAAATATTATTCAGGGACATGAAAGTCAAAAGATTGTGAGAATGCCCCTAATACAAAGACCCGCAACTTTTGATTATGATACACTTTGTGCCGGAAAAATGCAATATTTTTCCCAGCACGTTAAACAGTGTACAATTGGAAACACACGGGTGTCGTGACACTGCTCATGCACTACTATAGCCTACACAAATATGCATCGACTGTTCGACAATAGCTGTGGCAACATTTCCAGCTAGATCTGAACGAGCAGATTCGCGGTATCGACAACTTGCTGACTACAGTTTAAGCTTCTGTACTATTTTCATTTGTTTTCTTCATAAGGGTAATAGAAATTAAGAAGGAAAATTTTCACTTCGTTTGTGTTTGTTTATTTATTATTATTATGTTTTTTTTTTTTTTTTTTTAAATATATTCTTTAGTTCAGCGACGTGCATCGGTGATTCTGAAGCTAATTTGTTTTTCCACATTTCGTGTATAATATATGTACAAAATTTAAAGCTCGCTCTGTAATTACGCTCAGTAGTTCAATGTACAGGGAGATCACAGAAGGGGTGTTTTAATACTGACCATTCTGATTATGGGTATACACGTGTTGAACATATGCATATGACATAGACGCATACAATAAAATCTTCTACATTTTAGTGTTGTGTGTTGTAAATAAAGGGAATTTTTTCAGAGGGTCAGTTTAAAAACTGTGACTAACTACTTTTATATTAAAAGGCAAGTTTTCGATACGTATTTTGATTCGAAAATCGATCATAAAGCCTAGAATAGCATATTATACTGTTAAAAATATCACTGTAAAATTACGGCAGAGGCCGGAAGCAGATATTCCATTCATACGCCGTTAAAAAAAAAAAAAAAAAAAAAAAAAAAAAAAAAAAAAAAAAAAAAAAAAAAAATCCATGCCCATCATTTTGTGCAGCCCGTAATTTTACGGGGCAAAGTAACGCAATTCCTTAAATCATGGTATAATGCACTTTCATGCACAATAACACTTTACTTGCTGTTCCGTAGCACGTAGAACGTTAGATAATCATCACATAATCTTTTTCTTTTTGGCGGGTTAAAAATAAAAAATGTTACGTTCGCGGTTAAATGTCATTATTTTTCGAAACACCATTAAAATGAAGGGTTACACCCTAGTGTAGAAAAATATATGGGATTGTACCGTATTTTTTCTATCAGACGTGCTGAAACTGTAAGAATATGTGGATTGCCCTTAATTTTTTAAGTATCTAAGGGATAAGGCCGTTTATTTAGTGGAACAGACCGTTGTTCATTAAATAAGGTTGTTGCTTGTGAAAAATGAAGGGCAAATGCTCATAAATTTACAGTTCATAGGTAACTGTGTACATAAACCTAACATTATTTTTTGTACTAGACATTAGTTTGTTTGACTTGAAATAGATTGCTGAATCGTTTATCTATGAAATGAAATCTGTGTAAGAGTTAATGACATGTGGTGTTTGGTAATTAGCCTTGAAAGATTAACTTTTTTTATTAGCGGATAAATTATTCAATTTTTGCAAGCGTTTAAAATTTCAACAAACTGTAATAGGACACTTTCCACCTAGAAAACACATGAAACACATACTGCTATCAGATAACGAGAATTACTCATCTACTTCCATACCAAAAAAAAAATAATAATAAAAAAAAATGGCTAAGTGTTTTTTTAGAAAAATCTTATGTACTGAAAAAAAATATGTGCACTGAATTTTTCACTTAATCTTTAAATATTAACAAAGAGATGCAAAACAATTCGCAATACAGCTTTTTTTAAATTCTGAAAATTATGGTCGATATTACTTTATTCATTCAAAATTGGTACAGTCACTAGATGTCACTTGGAAGCAACAGAAGATGCAAAAAAAATATTCTTTAGATTTCATTAAATCTCATCACAAAATATTATGCTACTATAAACACATTCGAAGACCAGAAGATATTAAAAAGATCAGTATTAAAGTAGTCGGATGTGGCAATCCAAAAACTTTCATCTATCTCATACATGTTAATATTTCCGGAAAATAAAGCATATCAGTGCCACCGGTTTTACACCAAAATCTAATCATCAAAAACTTATGTTAAGTTGTAGCTCAATCTGAAGTTTGATGAAAATCCGTGCATCCGTGTTTTTGAGATAGAATACTGCGGAAATCGTAAAAAAAATCTACATAGCAGTACCACCTGTTAGTCGATCTACTCCAAAAAATAACCAGGAACAATATCTATAAGGGACTAACTGAATCTGAAGTCTGATGAAAATCCATGCATTAGTTCTTGAGATAGAGCTATTGCGATAATCCTGAATAATACCACATAGCAGCACCACCTGTAAGGCGACTTACACTAAAAACTAAGCAGCAGTAATATATATCTGGCAGTAACTAAATATGAAGTTTGGTGAAAATTCGTGTATTAGTTCTTGAGATATAGCTATTGCGATAATCATGAATAATAACCAATAGCAGCACCACCTGTTGAGCGATTTACACTAAAAAGTACTCAGCACCAAATTATTTCAAAGCCTAACGGAATCTAACGTTTTATAAAAATCTGCGCATTAGTTTTTGAGATAGAGCGCCCACAAAATTTGTGTCACACATAGACAGACATTTTGTAAAAAACAGGTTTTTCGTGATCGATTACCCCTAAAACGTGTAAATCCGTCGAAAACCGGAATTCGAAAATTTTCATGAATCCAATACTTTCTTCTTGTAAAGATAGAAGAAAGTAAAAACAATGTATTTATTCCTATTTAAACATAATGAACATTGTGCAGTATCTATATAAAATTATTAAAACAAAGTCTTTAAACCTAAAAAATAAAATAAAAACAGAATAAAATTAGTGGTAAATTATACATGTTGCGTAAAACCTCAATATCTTTGAATGTTACTTTGATTAAGAATATGCATGTATCAGACATCATAAATTAATCAAATGTGATGTTTGTGGATTATAAAATAGAGAAAATATATATTTAGAATTAACATTTTGTAAGTTATTTGAAATACAAAATTAAAATATACCGCTTTATTTATTATTTTCAAATTAATTTATGGGTTAAATTGTATTTTATGATTCTAAGAAATGTAAATATATACCCAAACGTCCATTCCATTCCATGAAGTTATTTTTGGCTTGAATAAATATTTCGAATGAAATTGAAAAGATGTTTCGCAATGTTAAACATGTTTATGTTATTCTAGTTATAGGAATAAACATATAATTTTAATCAATAACAATGTTATTTCTGTATTGTGACAGCTTTATCTGTAGAAGAAATATTTAATAAGCGAATAAATATATTTATAGTATTTTATTATTATTGTAATGAAATATATATATATAATCAATTTCTATAGACTGAAAAATAAATTATATGCATTAAATAAATTAAAGAAAGAAGGATTTTTCAGTATATATTTATTCTGTTTCCAACAAATCGATCTTTTAAACTTTTTCTAAATTTTAATTTATATTTCTTTGATTGTAATGCTAAAAATAAAAACTTTGAAGATATGGATTTTCTTGTGCTTTTTTTACTTATTTGAAAAGTACCGTAAAGGACAAAAAAAAAAAAAAAAGTAAAAATGATAGATAAAATAAACAAAAGAAAATAATTGAAGAATAAATAAATGCAAGTACAGGCTCTATAGTGTATTTTCATTTTTAATAAACAAAATCTATTTTGCATATTTAATTTATAAAGTATTCACTTTAATAAAGATTTATTTTTAAATATATCATTTTAGAGAGAAAAAAGCCTAAAGATAAAAGACGAAGTAACGGTATTCTTATGATTTTCGAGGAATTAAACAAAATCTTGTTTAAAATATGATAATAAGGAAACTATATGTGATCGAAAATTTCCTTTCATTCAATTTTTTATTAATAAACAAATCTATGTTTAAATATTCTCGTATTCATCAGAAAAAAAAAATTCTTTAAGTTTTGAATAGTGGATTAAATTAACATTCTGTGATTCAAAATACTGTATCTAAGCAAAGTCTTCTAAAAGGTGAATATCTAAGAAATTTATACATGTGTGTAAGTTATAAGAAGTATTTGATAAATATAATAAAAAATATAATAAAATGCATTGTAGTTTAATTATTTTCTATGTAAAATCTATGATTATTTTTTTACACGTTTATTTCAAATATATCCTTTGGATTGAAGTCTTTTCGACTTAGTCGGGAGAGTTGGTTGATTTTAGTTTAACGCTAAACGTACCGATATTTTTTTTATACCTATTCCTATCGAAAGTGGTCAAATGACCCCTATATAAAAAGCTGTCTATTTTACGATGTTTTGCGAAAAATATACCAGTTGATATGCTTTGGTGTATGAATAAAACATTTTTATAATTATTATAAATTGTTTATTTATTAAAGTAAATATATATATATATATATATATATAATTACGCCAAAAAAAATTAAGAAAACAATTATTTCAAGATATTCGAAAACTTAATAAACAAATATTGTGAAAATTTGGTTTATGTTCACCACATATTTTAAAGATTATTTCGTTCTGGATATAATCTAAATTGTTCAGACTAGAATCTCACCCGAAATAAAATCAATTTCTAATTGCACCATCCCACATTAACCCTTTCAGGGGCGGTGGTATGTTTATGAAACCACTTAATTTTAATTCCCAAACGCCACGATGGTACCAGAATTTTTGTAAAATATTTTCCATTTAATATGTAAGTGATACATAACATTTTTCACATTTACAAATAATTTTGTTGGTCGATTCCGGCATTAATTATTTACTTCAACACTTTAGCATTGAAAATGCTTTGACCTTGAAAAGGTTAACAAATATGATGTAATGCAGTAGAATAAATGATGTAATAGCAAAAATACGAATATTACTAATGTTCTTAGAAAATAAAACATTTATACCTTTATGATTTAACATAAATTTATTCAGTGGTCAAATGACCCCTTGCGGTAGTTAAGCCTAAATTATTTTTTTCTAGGCAAAAAAAAAGTAGTTCAGATATGAGGAATTCTAAGGAATAATTTAGTCATATATTATAATAAAATTCGTGAAATATAAAGAAATTTCGTAATGTTTTAGTTTGAGAAATTTAAAAAAGAATTTCAAAAAGGCTCATTTGACCCCTGGCGATAGCTTTAGTGTTAAGGTGCATTATATGATTTTAAACAAATTAAACAACCAGTCTCAATGTCAGTAGAATTTGTTTTGTATTATGGATTTTATCGTGATGAAATGTTTCGCAATATGCATAAACAGTTATATTAATGAAAATGTAGCACTTGACCGATTTCCAAACGTATCAACCTAAAAAATATTTTCCAGTAATTTCCATATATAACTGATTACAGAAGAAAAACGAATGATATATTTCTTTCGACTACAGATAAGTATGTAACAGAGAGTGTGAACAGGTTACTCACAATAAATAATAACAGCGGATACATCCAAATTATAGATTAATTTTAAATTAACAAAACATTGTATGATGATAAAACACTTTTTAATAAAGCATTATAACGGTATTTTTACTAGCTAAATAAAATATACATTTAATTTTACTTTCATTATTTCTTTGTAATGCCATTTTTAAATTCTCTACAAATTTTATAAAAGCTATGGAAAAATAGAAGTAAATTAGTAAAAAATGTACAATGTTTTAAAAAAAGTTTTTAATTAAACTTTACCTGGTTTAGATATTGAAAAAAAAAAAATAAACAGATGTCTACAGAAGATATTTTCATAATTAGAACGATTTAAATACTTTTGTTACACATTTTCTTTTCGTGTAAAAGTTGTAAGCGAAATATATATTCAGTAATTTTCTTAAAATAAACATATTTAAATATGTAAGATTTACCGTACAGATTGAATTTATAAAAATCTCCTGTCTAAATTACTATATATACTCCCGTTTTTATATTGACAAGAGCTTTTTAAATCATGTATAATAGGGTGGGTTGAAAAAAAGAAATTTTTGATTTTCGTAACGCTTTAGTGCGGAAAAGTTGCCTATTGTAATAAGAAGAAAAACGGCATAAAAAATTTTAAAATCGGTTAACATCTTCCATTCGCGCATCGTACTTAAAGTTGATGAAAAATTGCAAAAATCGCGACATTTTTCTAATTTTTTGAAGTTAATTAAAGCCTTAAAAATAAACACACTTTACCTTTTTATGCTTGTTTCATGGTTTACATAACCTAAATAAATTAAATTCCGATCAATAATCCAATTTTTTTTTTGTTCGCGCAAGAACTTAGAAAAAACATAAATTTACCAATTTTTCGCAATTTTCATCGTGCAACCCTTAGTTAATTTTGCTAAAAAAACTATACAGAAATCTCCACGTGGTGGTGGTTGCACATTGAGTTCCATCCACATCCTACCCAATCAACCGTACAATTGTTGGCTTTGGTATTTATATTATATTAAAAAGACCACATGCATGTCAATGTGCAATTCTGATTAAATGCTTATGTAAAAAAAAAAAAAAACAAAGAAAATTCGTGTCTTTGAGTTCAGGTTCATGATTCTTCAAAGGAATTACAATTTGGAGGAAAATCAGAAGTATTTACAAAACAGTTAAAAAAAAGTTAAATGTGAAGGCCGAGCGGAAAGCTCGTGATCTTCAGTAAGCACTGAGTGGTTCCTCAAATAGTTTTAAAGTTCCTAAAACGGCAGTGTACTATGAAATTGATGAACTCAAACGCACTTCTTTTGAATACTCAGAGTACGAGGAAGATAAATACAAACCAAATACATCGACTAAAATCCCAAATGACAGATGAGTATGAAAATTAACGCAACAGCGCTAAACAGCGATCGTTTCGGAGTTTCTGATCGGCCAAAAGCTGTCATAGCGTCAAGTGTTCTGGATAACCGGCACAGACTCTTTTTATGTGGTTGATAAGTATAAAATAAAAAGAGAGAAGAGTCGTTTAAGGACGGATTTGAAAAGCCGATTCACACCCGCTGAGGGAAGTTCGCGTCTTTTTTGGACGGACAAAAATGAGATACTTGTTCGGCGAAAAATTTAATGCCAAGCAATTTCATGTGAAATAAGAACGAATCTGAAATAAGAACACTATTTTCTTATCCAGGAATCTTGATCAACCTATATTGGACATGAATCTTCTTCCTCAAGTTCGTCAAATGATATAAGTCAAAGCATTTCTTATTTGTCTGAACTATCAATATCACTAGAAAAACTAGAAGTAGTAGAGGTGTGATGGTACTGTAACAAACATTGGATGGAATAACGGTGCTTTCCACCGACTAGAAAATAATAAAATGTGGAGCATATGCATTCGGCATTTTAATGAGCTTTCTTATCACCAAATTTTACAACATATTCACGGTCAAACTGAAGGGCCTAGATCTTTCAGTGCTTCAATCGGGTAGAAGCTCACTTGCTGTGATAAAGCTCCTGTGATCGATTGGGAATCCGCAGATTGTTCGATTCCTGATATAGGCAGGACTTTTTGAGCGAATAACAACAGTATTTTCGGGACATTAAGATTGAAGAAGAAGAAAGATAAGAAGATCACCTTGGGATATTGTCCAGAAGACTTGGCGAATTAGGAGCATGGTAAGTTGTCCGATTCTAGATGACTAACTGCCCCAAAACTTATAAGAAATAGTGTGCTTCATCATAAAATCATACATGCCTGTGTAATTTGCTATAAAATAAGAAAATATTTTACTGACGGACAAAAACATGTATTTGAAGAAATCCAAACATCACGCTATTTATCCGACGAACTACTAGAAGTTGTCGATCCAGTACTAGAACAAAATGCGTTTTTTCGCACACAGAGAATGTTCTGTTGCCAATGATTGTCAATTAAAGAAAACGTATTCTGGATATTGGTTATAGAAGGATCGTAAAAGCAATATAAACCGTCCCAAAGAGGAAAGCTGTTAGAAATGTAATGCCACCGAATGGAAACTTTCAAACTTCCGATTAAATAGAAATTATTAATTGGAATTCTTGTGCGGTGTATCCTTCCCTAGTGCTGCGGGAGCTGAGTGAAGATGATGCTAAACCGTTCATCACTTTTGACACTACTCTCATCAGGGAAATACAAATGTTTATCTGTCACACCGAAACTGTTAAGATGTGTGTCAAACTTGTGACAGAGACCTTGAAAAAAGTATATGAATATGAAGCTAGAGATGGCCATATCCGAACATCACTGAAGTTTAAATCGGTTATTCCTCATTTATCCAAATAAATCAGACTTTAAATGTGTAGTATATATCAAAAATAAAACATAAAAAACACAGTAAGCCAAAGAATGCTACTCTAGAGACAACCTTTGTAAATAGTTGCAAATATAATGTAAATGCCACACCCAACAATCGGATGGTTGGCTGGGTAGGGAGGAGGTGGAACTCTACGTGCAACCACCTCCACGTGGTGATTTTGGGTCGTTTTGTTCTAGCAAAACGAGCGAAGAGTTGCACGGTGAAAATTGCGAAAAATTGCTAAATTTATGTTTTTTTCAAAGATGTTGCGCGAACGTAAAAATTAGATTATTGATTAGAATTTAATTTATTTAGGTTATGTAAACTATGAAACAAGCATAAAAAGTTAAAGCGTGTTTATTTTTAAAGTTTTAATTAACTTAAAAAAATTAGAGAAAAGGCGCGATTTTTGCAATTTTTCATCAACTTTAAGTACGATGCGCGAATGGAAGATGTTAACCGATTTAAAAAAAATTTATGCTGTTTTCTTCTTATTACAATCGGCAACTTTTCCGCACTAAAGCGTTACGAAAATCAGAAGTTTCTTTTTTTCGACCCACCCTAATATATAACGATGTTTAACAGACAATTGTATTTTATATGAATAGGCATTATTTTATTTCTAATTGAATGCAATTTGATATATAATGTTTTAATTATTCTAGGAAAATATACTTCCCACTCATCATGATAAAAAATTATTAGATCAGATGAAATACCGATCGTGATTTTAGATAAAGTTTGAAAACTATTAACTTAGAAAATAGGGACGATCATCTCACAGAGGTGAACAGATCACAAATATTTATAATAACTAAAGTGCAGCTAACGTTATTTATCTTTTTTGTATACTTTTGATTTATTTTGTCCTAAGATATGATATTTGTAATGAAATATACACTGTAAAAAAAATGGTAACGTTACATGTAAAATCCAGGAGCGTTTCGCCTTTTCTCAGGTTTTCAGAATAATTTAGCTATTTCCTGTGAAATTCTGGTTTTCTTATCTGAAACGTTCCTAAACAAAATTTGGAAACAGCAAAACGCTGCGGCCGCCATTTATTATTTTTTGCTATAATCCGTTGCTATCGCGCGAGTGTCGAAAACGAATTCCTTAAATGAATGTAAAAAAAATAATATGGAATGCAAATAAATCAATAGACGACATAATCCTTTACGTCTCTATTGCCAAGACCATTCAGATGAAAATACAATACCTCTGTGACATCGCTAAGAGATTATCTCTCGTACTTGTCTGTGAAATCTTTAACGAGCAGACTGTGTAAAAAAAATACACCCATTATTTGGATCTGCATTAACCAGGGGACAATCAAATATGATTCTCACCTATTTTGATTAATTTAAAGTATGTTTTAGAGTTCTTATCTCTAATTATTCTTGTGAAAGGATTTCTTCAAATGGGCCTTTGATTTTCAGAAATTAGATGCCGAGGTTTAGCATACGTTTCAAATACCCATTAGTTTGCAGCTCTCAATGTGTCTTTCGTAGTGTGGACGCAGAAGGTTCGCACGCCACCCGTACGGCCTGAGTTCGATGCTACCTCTCGACTTTTTTTTTTTTTTTAATTAATTTTATATTTTAACACTTTACAATTTGATTTAAATTTGATATATATTTGACACTTTGAATTGCTGCAAATTTGAATTTTTTTTTTTTTTTTCGGAAAAAATATACAATTACGTATAGGATTTTTTTTTTTTTCATGAAAATTTATATGTATTTTATCTAACTTGTAAACTAACATAATTACTGATGAAAATCCAAAATATTTTATGTCTAGATTTTTTTCTAATTATTATTTACATTTATATATTTTTATATTTTAAGCAAAGTTCAGAAACAATATATCATATATATATTTACTTTATTGAATTTTAACTGGAAATTTATTTTTTCGTGTAAATTATAAATAATAACTAGCGCTGCAGTTCGCAGCCAAGTCCAACTAATAAGAGTGAATTATGTCAGCCAGGTATCGGTCCGAATAACCTAACAGGTAAGGCATTGGCACGGCATGCCAAGTATCCAGGTTCGATCCCTGGTCTGAACATTTCTCGCTCTGTTGGAATAAACTTCAACTGTGCTACACCAGCCTTGAATATAAATAATAATTTTGATGTCAATTTCAAAATATTTTTTCATTCCAATAAATAATGATAATAAAGCGAAAATTGTCAACAGGAAATGTAAAAATCGTCTGCGGATCCCGCATGCTGTGAAATGTCAGTAATGTTTTTCTGTCAACAGAAATATTCCTGGTATTTCGCAGGAAACTTACTGGCATTTCTGTAGAATGTTTTTAACATATACAGTAAAGTTCCAGTCATTTTCAAGAAATATTTCCTGGAAATAATGGGCAACTCAGCTGCCCATTTTTTCCCAGGAACGTTGCGGAATTTTTTTTACAGTGTATTATACAATAAAAGAAAAATGTTATTGGAATGCTGTTATATAGAATATTTTATATATAGAATATTTTAATGTTTGAAAGTATCAAATCTATTTCTGTTCTGATATGACGCTTTTGAAATAGAAATATTGGACCTTCTGTACACAGCTTTCGAGAGTGAAGTAAAATTTAAAGAAACTCCAAAAAATAGGATCTAAAATATTTTATATGCATTCGTAGTTCGGAAATGTCCACTTGCACTCAAGGAATACGATAGTAAAAAAAAATAAAAAATAAAAAGTTTTCAATATGGATTTTGACACAATGAATATGATGATAATTTAAAAGAAAAGCTTTAAAAATATGTTTCGGTTAACCGAGAGTTTTAGTGGAAAGAGTTTCTGATAAAAGAGGTCTACTGTACATTGTTTTACATACATAAAATAACGGCAATGATTACAAAAGAAATGTGGCAATTGATATTTTACGCTCAGTTATGTAGACAAAATGCTAATAGACCAGTAAAATGACTATTTAATTATTAATAACCCGAATTCCCGCAACGCAAAATATAAGTCTTTAACGAATTAATTATCTAAAAAGATTATTACATTTTAGAACATTTTATTTGTTCTTATTTTTTTCTGCACTGTATATAATTTAAATAATTATCAAACTTTTAGGCTATTAATTTCTGTGATGCATTTTACAAAGTCAGATAAAAGCCTCATTTATTTTATAAAATAATCATCACCGATGAAGATATTTCTTTATGTCGTTTAAATATATATATATATATATATATATGAGTATATATATATATATATATGAGATATATATATATGAGTTATATATATATGAGTTATATATATATATATATATATATATATATATATATATATATAACTCATACAAAATTGAAGTCAGGATCGCAGAATATCGAAGAATTCATACTTTATGAATAAAAGAACAGAGTCTTACATTTTTAAATTCTAGACTTAAGAGGCAACGAGTTTTTCGACCCTTCTAAAGATTTAAGGGGTATCAGGACTCTTAAAATTGGTAAAAAATAAAGAAAAGCTGAAAAATAAAAATACCATTTTCAACATTTAATATCTTAAAATGCATATGATTTTAAAACAAATTTTTTATTGGAATGAAAGATATAAGTAAGTTGTTTTATTTCGTGTATCTAAAATTTGCATGATGAATAAGTATTTATAAGGGGTTCCTAACTGCTAGACATTTGTCGGACAGAAAATTAATATAACAGCTTAAGTGCAGGATTACAAAATACATTTTGCAACTAGACTGAATTTTTTTGTGCATAATTATACTTCAGATTGCAATAATTACCCTGAATCTAAATAAAATATTATTTAAAGCATTTTTATATTTTTAATACAAAGTGGTATTTAGCTAACGCAAAATTTTGAAAATTGCAACAGAAATTACTTAAAAAATATTTTTTTTTGAACAATAAAAAGGAAATTTTAGGTTCAGTTTATACAGACTAACATGAAACATATGTTTTGAGAATTTCATGAAAAAATATTCAGAAGTTTTGGAGATATTCCGCGCGTTATGTCTAAAAACCGAATTTGGAGAAAAACGACTTTGAATCATTGGAAACACCGCTTCAGCTATTCAGCGGGTATAATTCAAAAAAACATAACTTCTGTTCTAATTTAAATGTCAAAGAAACAATTAAGAAAATATAGGAATTTAACATCTAAAAAAATTAAAATTTCGAAAATTTTGAAGTTTTAAGAGTTCTGAGAGCCCTTAGAAGTTTTTGTTTTGTTTAACTTTTATTCAATATTTTTTTACGAAATAAAAATTCTTATTTATTTTAGTATAAATTTTGTCTTGGTCTGTGATAAAATGGATCTGTCACTTGTAATTCGCTGAGTGTGCGTGTTTCGAGTGTTACTGGAATGTAGTTCTGCTTAGCCAGGCGAAATCGAACCTGTGCTGATAGTATGTTTGATTCGCTTGCATAAAAACTGCTGAGCGCCTGCGTAATGTTAGACTGAGTGTGTTGATAACACCCTGTATATAATGCTACATCCAAAGCAGCTAAATTCACTCGAGTTTTGTGATTTGGAAGTAGCATGATGCTGTGTTCACGCTGGGTTTTCAACTCCAATGCCGACCCCTCAGAGCCTGTTTTTGATCCTGCAAAGCACGCGTACTTGCTGTACAATTTCGACTATACAGAAAACGGCACCTGATATATTAGTGGCTTCGTAATATTCAAAGAAATGCTTGATATTAACGATTGCCATGCATGGTACCCTGACGCAGTTTTTGATAAGGCTTGCTATTCAAGCGAATTCTATTTAATATTGATCAAACATGATCATGTATTTGTCGAGTTTGGATCAATATGTGAAACTACAGAAGACTACCTGTCCGAATACTTTAGTAGAATGTCTTTGTCTGAAACAAAAGATTAATTTTTACTTAAATTACGCAAAAAATTAAAGAAAAATTGTGATTTCTTAATAAATCACATTTTTAATTTAAAATTAAATTTAAATATTGGTTCTGACTAACTAAAACTTGTAAAACTTAAAAGAAAATTCATTTTAAATGCCTGCATTGCACGATGAACCAATACTCAGCCTGCTGATGACAAATCTGAAAACACCAAAAAACTGGACCTCGCATAGACCTAACTAGTATTTTAGCATAATCAACTAGTGATCTTGCACACATAACCCCCACTGATGTTCTAACATGCAGAACCAACTGATCTCGCAATCAAAAAATCAGTGATGTTACACTATTTCAAAATGCCTGCATTGTACATCACAGTTTCATAAAAGGTGGAGGCGGGAAGCGGTGGCGGTACACCAATGTAGTACTTCTAAGTGTCCTGTTGCGTGTGAGTCTCGTCCTGCAGTCGTCCGGTCGAGATCTCCTGTTCCTGGCTGTTCCCATTGGCCCGTATCTGAGGGTTCATGTGATAATAATGACAGCGAGGACGACTTTCTGCTAGTCCGAGGCGAACCAAATAGCTTGGAGATGTTCGCCCAGTTACAAAGTATGTCTTAGCTCATTTATTTAAATGTTTATGTTTAAATATTAATATTTGCTGAATTTCCATTGGTATTTATTTCTTTTAGGTTTTTTCCTACGCTACTTAACCATTTGTGCTGATGATAGTTCTTCCTGTCGTTGATCAAAGTTATTTTCAGACGAAAAATATGAAAATGATTTTGTTAATCGTAATAGTTTTGATATTTTAAGGGATTTTTTGCATAAAAATTGTGTAATTACTTTAAAATTTATTGAAAAATTAAGAAAAAATAAATTAATTACACTTTAATCAGTATTTATTAAATATTAACTGTTATTAAATTGCAACTTAAAATACATTTCAATTCTTCTTACCTTGTTCACATAATTCAAAGTTTGCGAAAGTGAAATTCACTCATTAGCAAAATTAATTACTTGGATGTCAAAATCATGAAGCATCCAATAGAATTATCGCCATGAACTACACTCTGCAAATGAAAGAGAATTAAACGTTGGAATTACACGAATAAGTTGTAAAAGCTTTTCTAATGTAACTGCGTTGATTTTCTTTTAATGTAAACATAATTTATTAGACATAAATCCACATAACGTAAAAACTGCTTTGATTTATAACAATATTGTACAGTTAAAAAATAGTTATATATTCGAAAGTAGTAAAGTAAATATTGTAATGAAAACTCCAGGAAATATGGGGTAAAGCTCGTTTAAGAAAGCACGATAAAAAGACTATGCTAAGACGTCGAAATTAAAGTCCTGGCTACATTCGGCCAGTAAAAAAAGTTCGCTTGTAAAACGACTTAGTGTAACTCGAGGGTTTTTTTTTTTTTTTTTTTTTTTTTTTTTTTTTTTTTTTAATATCCCTATAAATCCTACGTTTAATTATTTTATTCCGTATGATTGTAAAATAATAATGATACATTATGTCTATAAATAATCCGTACAGTGAAATACAAATTAATGCTATTATGGTTTAACAATTTCAGACATGATGTACACAAATTTGGATCTCTCTAATTTTCATTATAAAAATTAAACTGTTTGATTTTTTAATTTTTTTTTGTTATTGAACAACACTAATAAATGTCAGCACTGATGTTTATTTCCTCATAAAATAAATTTTATTTCCAACTGAGTTTGCAAAATGCCTTGAAGATACTGTTGCCAAGAAAGTAATTAAATATCATAATTATTTGAATTAAGTATCTATTAATAAAAAAAAAAAATGAGGATTTTTTGGTCATTCAAAAAACCCATAAATGGCAGTAATGATGTTTACTTGTATTTCGCCGTAAAATAAATTTTGTTTTCATCTGAGTTTACAAAGTGTCTTCAAGAGAGTGCTGCCAAGAAAATGAGAATTTTTCATAATTATCTGACTTAAATACTTAATAATAAAAAAATTTGAAGATTTTAAGTACATTCACTTGTTTAAAAACCTTAATTTAGTGATTACGTAAATTAAGAACCATGCGTGTGACCCTGTATTACCGTACCTCTAAAGTATAATTTTAGAAAATGTGCTATTTATATCATTTATTATGTCGCTTCATTTGTGCATAATCAATGAATGAGGATATGTAGTATTATTTTTGCTTCTGGTTATGTATTGAAGAACGATAAGTGTGAACACCCTGAAGAATGCGAGCAAATTGAGCGATGTCATTAACTAACGACATATTTACTTAATAAATGACATGTGACGCATTATTTGACAAGCGAGAGTATAGATATTGTGAAACAATATTAGACGCACTTATAAAAGACGAAATACTTTTTAAAATGCAATCGGCTGTAACTTTTTTATGCATAAAAGCGCAGATTTCTTCTGGGTTTTTTTGTACAAAGCTAGTTCCTTCAAATTTCCGAAATAAAAAAAAAAACAATCGGATTATATCCCTTACCTAACTCTCTTGAAAGAAAATAATACGAAACTATGATTAATAGCAACAAACAGTCAGTTCTGATTCTCAAAAACGTAATAAATAAACTTAATAAATAAACGTAGCGTGCAGGGGGCTCTGCTCCCTGCAAGTTACGCTCGTTAACCCCCATTCAGACACCGAAGAATCTAAAAACACGCTAATCTGATGGGTTTTAAAAATATTTGAGAAGTTTGAATTACACTGAAAAAAGCTGTGCAGATCTCCCTGTAAACCGGTTTATATTCACTTGCATTTGATTGCAAAAATTTAACGGCGAATCAGTTGCTGTTAAGACATCCAATGGTTGTTTTCGTGTTTAATTAAAGAAGATCAGTTAAAAATTTGAAAAGAAGCTAAAATATAGTAAATTAAATATAAGAGTTTTTGACTCCCGGTATTTTAAAACTATCTGTATAACAATAGCCTAAGTCATATAACTATCATCAACAGTTCCAGGCTGACCACTTCGCTTTTTACACTCTAGGTGCCATTTTGGTACTTTAATGTTAGCAAGGCACAGGTGATAAATCGCCAAATATTATTCTATCGCCATCATTTCATCTATATTATAATAGTTCAAATCAACAACTGCCATAAACAAATACGGTCTGACCCCTTCGCCGTTCATATGAAAGTTTGGCAAAGATGCTATATTCGTCCCATACTGGCGTGATTTTTTGACACCAATTTGGGGAACGCATCAACAGCAACATTCGGCTTACCATATCAAGCAAAATAACGATACTTTGGCGCCAGTTATGTGCCCGTTCCGTATATGACATTGGCGTCAGAAAAAAATCGCGCCAATATGGGACCGTAAGTTTTCGATTTTGACTATAAAATCAATTTTTTCTTTTCGAATAAAACTACATAAAAGTTGCCATAGTCGCAAAGAATTCTAGGTACTGTTACGCTAGCAGGAAGCAAATCTCGACAATAGTTTTTTTTTTTTTTTTTTTTTTTTTTTTTCAACTCGTCAGTTAGCATTTCTTTTCTTTTTTTTTTTTTTTTTTTTTTTTTTTCGAGTGGTAATATTTGGCCAGGTAACGCACCGCAGGTTTTTCGTGATTTTTATTTTTTTACAAAAATTTGGCGAGAATCTCGTTTTCAAATACCAGTTAGTATGCATTTTTGGTATTCCTTAGATATCTGACGACCAAAAATCTATCGCCAAACTATAAGATTAAATGCCAATAATGGTTGATCGTAAATGTCACATTCACTTGACTTTAAGCAAGTTACACGTGTTTACGTCATCAAGTGATTTTTATTTCGACTTTTTATTTGTATATTTATCAATGTTATACTAATTTATTTGTTTTTTCGTTATCTAAAATAAAAATTATGCCAATTTGTATAATTTGGCGAGTGTTTTGGTGATTTATATAATTTGACTAAATTGGTCGACGGAATAACTAAGTAGTACTCTATTTCTTAATTGTTTTCTATTATTTTCTAAAGGAAATATCAAAGAAATAATGAATAATAATAGAACAAAATAATTTATATAATTTGTAAAAAGAAATAAAAGTAAATAAACATTTATTATCAAATAAACAACAATAGCCGGGTTACCATGTCAACCTTTTCTGAAATATATTAAAAAAAAATGTCTGTTTGATTAAAATTTGATTTGCCATCATTAGAAACATATATATAAAATTAGAAAAAAATTAATATTTGGAAAACTAATTCGAATTTAAAAATTCTTATACCAGTTTTGAAATCTGAGGATCAATATTGATTTTTGGTGTTAATTTCATCGCAATGTATTCCATATTTTAGGAGAAATTGCCGTGAAACATAATCAGTTGTTTAATCAGTCGATTTATACCTGCGTTTCATAAATTCGTTTCATTGGGGTAGATGTGATTGCTAAATTTTTATATTATGAAATGGTAACAATAATTATCACGATATCCACTCAATGTTAACGATTATTTTCATTCAAAGAATGTATGCAGTATAAAACAACTTTAAAAGCATGTTCTCTTTCTAATTCACAATCGTCCGGTAAATAAAAATTAATCTGAGTATTACAGTAATATTAACACATACATAAAATTTCTAATTATTAAAAATTACTTCTAGCTGAATTTTTTATTTACTAGTTTAATCATGTATATTATAAAGTGTCAAAGGTAAAATATGTATCGGCAATCCGTACATTATGGACAAATTATTAGACCATAGATATCAATATAGGAAATTCCCAATTTGCAAATTTCCTTTGTCGCTAGTCGAAAATATCTCGAATATCGTCTTTCAAGCACGGAAAAATCTCGAGTTTCGCCGATCGGGTGCGACAAAAATCGTGAGTTTTGTCAATCGGGTGCGAAAAATCGCAAATTTCGTCGATCTGGAACAAAAAAAAATAGCGAATTTTGTCGTAGGGTACGGAAAAATCGCGAAATTTGTCAATCAGGTGTCAATGTCGTTGATCGGGTTTTCAAAAATCGCAAATTTTGTCGATGAGGAGAGAAAAAATATTAAATTTCGTTGAGCGGCTGTAGTAAAATCTCTAGTTTCGTCAGTTTATCACGAGAAAAAAAATCTAATTTTGTCAATTTGCCAAGGGAAAAAAATTGCAAATGTCGTCATTTAGTTCAGAATTATGAATTTCGTTGATCGGGCGCCGAAAAATCAAAAATTTCTTTGAGCAGGTGCATAAAAATCCTCAAAGTTTCCGATCATGAGTGAGAAATTCTAAAATTTAGTTAATCGGCTGTGGAAAAAGCGCGAGTTTCGTCAGTTTATTTCTAGAAATAGTCGCGATTTTGTCAATTTGCCGCAGCAGAAACAGATTTTGAGAGATCCAGTTACGAATGACGAATTTCGTTGATAAAGCACAAAAAATCTAATATCGTTGATCGGAAAAATCGCGAATTTTGTCGATCGGACGTGGAAAATCTAAAACTTCGTCGATCAGCTCCAGAAAAATTGCTAGTGTTTTTAATTCATCGCGAGAAAAAATCACGAATTCTGTCAATCTGCCGCTGTAAAAAATCGTAAACTTCGACAATTGATGAAACAAATTACAAATTTCGTCAATTGGTCGGAAAAATATCGCCAAAAGCGTAAATCGCTAGTGGAAAAAAATTGTGAATTTCGTCAAAAGTTCATGAATTTCATGGAAAAAAATTACACACATTTCCCACAATCTACATCGACATGGAAAAATTACAACTTCTGTCTGTCGGGGGCAAAAAATATCATGAAATAAAAATCCATTGGTCGCAGGAAAAAAAAGCAAATTTCGTCGATTGTGCACTTTAATGAAACAGCAACTTTTGTCAATTACCGCGGGGAAAAAATCATGAATTACATCAATATATATCAGAAAAAAATCACGAGTTTCGTCAGTTGGTCGGTGTAAAAAATTGTTAATATTGTCAATCGGTCGTGGAAAATATTTCAAAATTCGCCACTCTCTCGTGAAAAAACATCGTGAATTTTGTCAATCGCTTATGGAAAAAATAACAAATTTCGTAGATCGATCACACAACAAAAAATCGTAGAATAATTCCATCGGTCGCTGATAAAAATCGCGAATTTCGTCAATTGTGTACGGAAAAAATCGTGGATTTTGTTGATCCTGTGCGGGGGCAAAACTTGCGAATTCCATCAATTTATCGCAGGTACCGCGGATTAGTCGTTTGAAAATACTGCAATTTCTACCAATTGGCAATGGAAAATTACCGCGAAATCTGTCAATCGGTCGTTGATAAAAAATCGCGAATTTCGCCATTCAGTCACGACTGATTTCCAAAAATAAAAATAAAAGGATTTTTGTTATCGGCCGCAGAAAAAAAAACATAATTATTTCACCATGCTTTGTTATTTCAAAAATAAGTTTCCGTTTTTTTTTTTTTTTTTTTTTTTTTTTCCTGAATTTCATATTCAATAAAAAATTGTACAATTATAAATAACGTTCTATTTTTTTTTTTTTTTAATTTTGTGTTAATTTTTTTCTCCAACAAGTTTCCATTTATCCTTTTCTCCCCTCCTTTCGTTCATAGAGTTATTTTTTTGTGTTTTTGTTTTTTTAGGCACTAACCACTGCCATGCCTATGTTTGTTTTTAGCACTTTTAATAAAGCAAAATTTACACCCCCGGATAAAGTCGGGAACATTTAAGACTCCTTGAAAATAATCCTTGCTATATCTTTGTTATATATAGAAACGCAAACTGTTGATATATCATTGGCAAGTAAATAGGGTATGTTTACAGGGTAGGGCAACCTAGAGGGCTAAAACTGTGCCATCCCCTTCTGAAACCACGCATTTTATCTGATGATAGTTCACAGAGCACTCCCCCCCCCCACCCGAAAAAAATAGAATTTTCTCTGTTGTGGCCCTCGACAACACATACATTTTTGTGAGTGGCCCTTCTCTTAAAAAGTTTGTGCGCCCCTACTCTTGAGATGGTAATCATTACATCAAATTTCCAAATCATTACATCAAAGGGGGTTAATATTAACATCAACTTATCCAATTGTATCCAGTCACTGTATCAAACTAAATGAAATGTATGCAAATAGTTAATATGACACACAGAAATTATTTACATAAATTTTACATTTGATTTTGGATAGTGTGGCACAAAATATAAATCAAATTTTTCTTATAAATACATTACAGTGCATTGTATAGGTTCATTGAGAGTGATATTTTTAACAGTGTATTGGTAAATTAAAAGTTTTGGTTACATGTGTAAATATATTTAGCCAAACCGAAAACAATTGAAATTGAATTTTAAAACAAATTGTTTAAAGCTACATCAAGGCGCCCTTAAATTTTTATCTCATATCTTTAAAAACTCATATATTGAATTTATCAAAGATGTGAATGATAAAGCATCAATGAATAATTTTTTATACATCCTTTTAAATTTAACATAATTCTTACGGATGCAATTATAAATAAAACAAAATAAAATGGTGAAATAAATAATATAAATGTATATATATACATTAAGTAATAGCATAGCGTCACTTAAAATTTGATATCATTATTTTTAAGTTCCATATTTAAAATTCTTATACAATAAGGTAAAGTGCTGTGTCACAAACTTTTAACCCGTTAAGGGTTTTTGTATTGATATTTAGTACAATTGACAATAAATACATATAAAAAGATACAATTTTGAAGATTTTTCATATATTGTCATCAATATTGTTATCGTGTATTTTTCAATTCTAGTGCAGGTTTTTTTTTCAAAGATGTGGCAACAGGAAAAAGACATTTCAATGTTCTAATTAAATGCATTATCACAAACATTATTAACTAAAAAATAATTAGAATTAAAATAAGTGAGTGTGAAAGCAGCTCTTGTCCTAATCACTCACCGTACCGAAGTTGGTTTCTATCCACCGAACAGTTTGTACACCTGTAGAAGTATCCATTGAATGTGTTATTTAAAGCACGTTTATCACATTTCTGTCACATATCAATCAACACAACATTCAATAAAAGCCTTCCGTTACTACAACTAGTTTAGTCTTCAGGACCGACATGAGTAAGGCACATTAAAACAATTAAAATATTAATAAATTTTATATAAAGGTGTTTAATTAATTGCACTGAATCGGTTTTATTCAGATGTTATTTATTAATTATTGTGTGTTGAGATAGGTCCTCGAAAAAAAAAATGTATGCTAAATTGTGGAATTTTGCAGTATAAAACAAACAGTAAAACATATTAGTGCAAAAATAAAAACATTGTATCAAGAATGATAATTCAGTACTTTAAAACATCTGGTACTTTATACAAATGTTTCAGAAAGAAACTTGTTTCAGTAAAATAAATATTCAGCATTGTTTGTGAAATAAAAAAAAAATGTATATCAAATTCCATAAAATTCGATGTAATATTGTATTCACTAAAATTTATTGATTGAAAGAACATACGCTTCATATTAAAATATGGTTTCTGCTTTATGCTAACTCGATACCAAATTGAGTTCGTTAGACAGAAAGTCTTTCTTCAAAGTAAGTTTGGTTTTCAAAATAACTATAGATTCTCCTACAGATTCTTTGTAATGAAATTCAAATAAGTGGGAAATACTATCTTTTTCCAAACAAAAAATATTTCGTATTTCATAAAAGGTATCATTATGGATGCATGTATATTCTTATGTTATATTTCAGTTAAAAATAAACAGAAATAAATATTTTATTTAATATTTTTATCTTGTTCATCATTAAAACAATAAATTTTCAAAATAAATATTTTTATCTCCCCCCCCCCACCACCGAAATTAAAATTAAAATTATGTATTACGTGTGCAGGACTATTTATTAATTTAAGTGTTTGAGGACTTGGAGTGTTTCTTTTTAAAATTATGAAACTAGATTTTAATCAGGTAATCGGTTGATTTCGTGCAAGATTGAAGTTTTTTTTTTAATTTATTTTTTACAATATATTTAGTAATCGCACACATTCACCAATTAATGTTTGATGTTCTGTAATACAATATTAACTCGTTCATATTTCATTTTTAGTCACAATGTATTACAGCTAAAAACATTTATATATGGGAAGGTGGCCTAAAATTTCCCCCTTAAGGAAAAAACTTGTGTAAAATTGCATAACTGTCTATATAAAACTTTGGTCCTATGGAAGTATGTTTTATAATATATTTTGCATTATAAACATATTTTATTAATATTTTGAACCTAAATTGAGTAATTAAAAAAATAGATTAAAAATTATGTATTTTAAACAAGTACACTATGCTAAAAGGTACACATATTAAAATTACAATAAAACATCAACATTTCATTTCGCATCTGCGAACGTCTTCAGGATGACAACCTGAAACCGTTCGCATATGCAAAATGAAACGTACCTTTTAGCATAGTGTATTTGTTTTATATACATAATTTTTATTATATTTCATTTTGCAATCATTCAATTTTTAATTTGAAAAAAAAATAGATTTTAGAAGTGTCCAAAAGATTCTTTTACGATCACTAAAACGCAAAATGATCCTTCGTTTTAAAATAATTGTAAATTGTTTTTTTATCGGAAAAATAAAGAATATAAAAGTAATTATGACAAAACATAATGAAATAAAATAAGTTTTACAATCAAATAGCATAATTTTCCAATCTCATTTGATTCTTATAAGGACTGCTCGTTAAAACGGCACTTCCCATTGATTTTATTTTTCTCGAAGTGCTTGATTCCGTTTTCTTTGGAAACGATAGGTTAACACATGGACTCAAAATAAAAGATTTGGGGCAGTCACACATTTGACTCCCATGATGGCTAAGACCCGGTATTGGATTTTTTTTCAGCCAATGAAATGGTAGTAAAATGATTCACATAATGGATCATTTTACACTGCAACATGGCAGCCAATTTTAGGTCATATAACTGGATGACGCCGAGAATCATAACAAATTTAGTAAGTGTAATTTAGATATAAAAGCGTACTCGATTAAGTAAACCAAGTCATATTTCTGTACATGAAAGACTGTATATCTAAATAGACATGAAAGTTAGTTCTTATCTTATAACATATGTTATAAAACCAACTTTTTCAAAGAATTATATTCAGACGCGTAATACTGCGATCGTTTAAATACCGTCATTGCTTTTTCTTCACTTAGAACAACTGTTTATGTGTTACCCTGTAGTTAGCGCGACCTGTCTGGAAGAAAACATATGTAGATCATTTTGCCCGCTAGGATCATTTTAGGCCAACATCCCCTATGTAATAAGAAGGGAAATATATGCTTTAACCCTTTATGTACTGAATTATGAAGTCATGAAAATTTGATCTTCTAAAGCTTTTTTCGTGAATTTCGAAACTACATTACAGGATTTACATAATCATTTAATAAATTTTAGAAGGATTTTAGAAGGATTGAAGAATTTAGAAGGGTTAATTAAATTTGAATTTACAGGGATTTTGTGCAACATTAAAAACCCCGCTGAAATCTTTTATTTTAAATATATCCCTTAGTATTTTGTAGAATTACGAAATGTACAAATATGACAATTCTTACATCTCTATAATACAATTCTTACGATAGAAATATATATAAAAAAAATATATATATTTCCGAATTGAAAATCCCCCCCCCCCCTTCCCAAAGTTAAGAAAACTGAAAATATGCAAAGGCAAAAGAAATCACCCTTTTAAAAATATTTTTGTTTTGTGTAATTAATAATGCTTTTGGGAAAAGATAAAGTGATGCATCTTTAACTTATTCTAAACTGTATTACTACTAATCGATGTATAAAATGAATTTTATAACAGGTTACCTTAATGGTACTTATAATTACAGTCAGTAGATAAAGGGTTAATGCTGCTTTAAATGTCCGATCTTATGCAATGGAGCAATATTTTTAAGAATTTTCATATTTTAATTTAAAACAGGCACATATTGAATTTCATAGAACTAACCAACGATAAAGCCATATGACTTTACCACCTAAGCAATGACTAAAATTGCAATTGTGACACAGATAGGTTCCTTTTTAGAGTGTCATATCCTTTTTTTTTTTTTTTTTATTATTTAAAGCCACAATAAATCAATTTCATTTTAACAGATTTCTGTGCTACCAAACTGCTTGACACTTAAACACTGAGAATGTACTATTTTATTTCAATTTATTACATGAGACATTTTTAGTATGTTGTGTTATGCGAATTATATTTCTGGGTCGTGTGTATTCTACCTTAATTTGAAGTTGTATACGACAGATTATTTTACGCAGATTGTACTAAAAACACATGGGAACGAGAATAGAATACGCCAAAAAATCTTTGTGAGTGAAATGTTTGCTTTGGACTCAGAAATGGTGATTTTCTTCATAAATTATACTGTAAAAATGATTTCTAAAACCAATTATGTTAGCGTTATATCTGTGAGAAGTTTCATTATTCCAGAAAAATGTATCTACATGCGGTTTTTCATCTTTATGTGCGTCCGACTGTAAATAAATAGTGTTTGTCTGAAAACAATATAGAAAATTATGTAATTTTCTACATATTTATTACGTAATAATTGCCTAATATTCATTGAATAAGTCGAATTCTTTGAAAAAGTACAATTTTATTTATTAGCGAAAAAATAGAAATTTAAAAGAAGAATAAAGAACACGTCTCAATTTTTAAAAATATTTTTGCAATGTTTGAAACGGCTTTATAACATTTGCGTGACGGTGATTTCTTTTTCATGTTAATTATCGTTAAGACACTTTACGAGTTTTTCACTACAATTCTTTAAGTATTTTTTCCTTCCAGAACTGTACCATATCACAATGAAAACTATTTTTTGTCATCAGTGTTACATGAAAGAGCATGTTTTTTTACATGCTAGAGTCTTAATTTGCTTCGATATGTAATAATAATTTATCAATTTGTGTTGTAAGTCACACACACCTTGCAATTTATGTAATATCCTGTCAGGTTTTATAGTAATATTGCATTCGTTAATTTTTTGATGAATTTTTCTATAACCACGCTTTGTAAGTAATCTTTATTTTTTTCTTAAATACTTACTATTGAACACCTTGTTCTATTTAGATTTTAACTATCTCACGGACAAACCCGGTTAATAGGTAAACTAAGCTCCAGCTTTAACTGCAATATAAGCATTATATAAGGTAATATATTTCTATTGATTTAATGTATTTTTAATACTACATTGCACAATGGTTACAATGTTGAAGGTTTACATTCATATTCATAATTAATTTTTTTATATAATTTTGAAATAATAATTTTTTAGGGTTCCGTACTTAAAAAGTAAAAACGGAACCATTATAAGATTACTCCTGTGTCTGTCTCTCCGTCTGTCACAGCCCTTTTACTCATAAACTATGGAACGTGGAAAGTTCAAATAGAGGGAAGTAATAAAGATTATTTACACACATACTTACAGATTAATAAATATTCATAAATATATTTAGGAATAATGTAGATTGGCTAATTAAGTTACTCGAAAAAAAAAATCTTTTCTTTGTATATGGTGTGGGATATCATGTGAAAGCTTTTGTAACGCTGAACTCAAAAATATATTTTATTTAATTTTAGGTATCATATTTTCACAGTTATTGTCGAAAATGTAGCGGAAAAGTATGTTCCTTCTCCTCTAATTCTGAATTTACTGAAACTAAAATTATGAAGAAATTAGAGGTAGTAGACATTAATTTAAATATTACAGGAAAATTATAGCGATTGCCCTAGGTCACATAGTTTTTGATAAAATCGCACTTTTTCATTACACACAAATCTCGCTTTACAGGCATTCAGTAAAAGTGTTGAGCGGCGCTGGAGGTACCTATCGTAGCAGAAGTATAAAATGATTGTGATATGCTTTTCGAAAAAAAAATCGTCGGTAATTAACCGAGATATTAATCCTTAAAGACACGGACTGTTTGGATATACATAATGACAGGATCGGTGTACTCTATGTTCCATCGGCTTTTAAAACTGATATCGGCCTATATGGAAAAACATGGCACGGACCACAGTGGCCTTACAACTTTGCGACGTCCTTTCGAAGCGCGCTTAGCACAATGCCAAGTTTAAATTTTGCACAAGGGTTTTGCTTTAGGTACACTCTAAAAAGAAAAGATTATTACTGAATTTAGGTTTATGAAATGCCAAGTGAAATTTAAATATGCACTACTTTTATTGTCAGGACTGCACTAAGTTAATTTTAAACATATTAAGATAAGATTTTAAAAAAAGTGATACAGAATAGCTATATTTGATATTATTTGGGTTTCATATCTCTTTGAACTTTCATAGTATATTCATGTATACTTTTCTAGTATGTATAGCTATACCCAACCCTAAGTTGTATACTTTTTACAAAGCCGTAGTATTCTTTTAGCAACAGTATTTTTAATAATACACTTACTAATTCATATATTAGTGTACGGAACCCTCTGTACGCGAGTAATACTCGCACTTGGCCGTTTATTCATTAGCATATAATACAAAGTACAGATAAAAGAACATTACAATTTTGCCTTTTGCTAGACTGTCAGAGGGTTAATTCATACGATTTATTGTTATTGGAGTTACAGACTGAATATTCAAATGTTACCTTATTAAACGATACCATGTATTGATATTTGCTTATTAGGTTTAACTTAGGCTTAGATATTTAGACTTTAATTAGACTTAGGCCTAGGATAACTTTCTCAGAATTCCTCATACATTGGAGAATATTGTATTCTAGTTACTTTAGAATGGTAAGGTCTTCATATGGTTAGTTGCAGTGTTAATTACTAAACCATCTTCAAAATCAAAAGAAATATCATGAGGAAACACTTTTCAGTATGAAATGAAATACGGGTATCATGATGAAATAATTTTCGATATCATAACAAAATAATTAATTCATAAAAAAGAAATTCAAGGAATATATGTTAATTAAAAAATGATCTGAAAACTTTTTTTTTCTTTTTTAAGTCGTTTTCTATTTATCTGCTTTCAGTTTATTTAATAATTTATGTACGACTTTATTTTTCCATATACTGATTTTCGTTTATGATAGATCTCTCAGACTTCCTATTCTTCAGTAAAAATAAAAAATAATGAAAAATCGTTAAAATATCTTTAGTCTATAGGTGCAGATTCCCAAAATTTTTAAGGGGCCAGTGGCTCCTAAACCTCAAAAATCCAGTTCCCACTTAGCACAATAGTAATAGCACAACAGACCCCTGTTTGCGATGCTTTGGCTCCCCCCCCTCCCCCAGTAATACAGTAGGTCCCCAACCAAAATCTGGTGGCCACATTATGAAACAAACTCATAAAACAATAGTGTTTATGTTGAAAAAACAAAAATCTCAGGAATTCTAAATGAAAAATAGCTTAAGTAATAAATACACATGTACAATAAAACACAGACTAATTACAGCAAATGTGTATATTTAATTTAATGCTAAAATACTTGAAACTTTTATAATAAAAAAGTATAATATAAATCTGGAAAAATCAGAAGATAAAGTTAGATAAGATACAATTCAATCACAAAACATGTATAAGCAGTCATGATAATGAGAAATATTAGGAAAATTTTATTTCTTATTTTGATTTTGTCATATAAAAATATATACATAAAAAAAAAGTTAGGAATATGTAAGATTATTTTGCACTATAAAAATCTCGCACTTGCAGAAAACATTTCCAGGGCAAGAATATACCTCGCGTTAAGTATTTTTTCGCGCGAGTTTCTTCTTCTTTTTGTTCTTTTTTCTTCAGAGTTCGGAATCTTCTATCCTCGCGACTGCATTATCGAAAGCCCTTATGTAATCTCCATCGCATCGGGAACTTTGGACTATCTCGTGAGCAGATCTGCAGTAAAGGAGTATTTATTTCAACTCTGGATTTCGGACGAAACCTTTGAAGAAATGCTTGCTTTCGCTGTTGTCCAAAGGAGAAGCTTTACCATTAACGCTCTCATGGGCCGAGCATGTGTGGAGCGGTCATGCGCAGAATTATATTCGAACATAATGTTCGGCAAGAAAGCAGTACATTACAGGGCCAGCGTTCACGACAATAATTGAGATCGGAAAATTCCCTGACTTTTTATCAAGGTCATTCTTGATCTCTGCCAGTGACAAGAGCAGTTGCTTTATTATTTGCAAAATAAAAAATATATAAAAATTCCGCGACGGGGACTGGGAACACTGGAAATTGATCTCTGGCGACTAAGATACTAAAAGTTAGTCGCACAGCAAAAATTTTAGTCGCCACGTGGCGACTGGCGACTGTAAATTTGCACCTATACTTTGGTCATTAAAAATATTTACATACATCCATTCAATTATATTTTGTAGTGAATGAACGCATCTATTTAACGATTGTGATGGTAAATAACTTATCTGATAAAAAATTTCTACATTCGTTTAACTTAATTGTTTGTTTTTATTTAACGATACACATCAGCTGAAGACTTTTATATTGCTGAATCAATATATCCATATTTTATATTACTCTTATTCAAATGTTTTTTGTTCAAATATAATTTTTTATGCAGGATAATTCAAAACAACGTTTACAAAATGACAAGGCAAATCAGGCATTCAATAAGGATAAAAAATCACATCGGGACACAGGGTCGCAAAACACTTTATGCAGGGCGTTTCATCCTAACTGAACCCGGGTTGACGGCAATAATTTCGAGAAAAAAAAAAATTCTAATGGAAGTGCAACGATATGTACCTTGTTTGGTGGGAAATGTGATAACATCACGAAAAGATCTGGAAAAACATGTTGCTCAAACAATCGATGATACCGTATGACTTGATAATTGAGCAAAATGTGGGGCGTCAAGTGCTTAAAGCTAGCGCGTATAATGCACACTTTTGTCATATTTGTTTGGTGTTTTCACATATACAACAAAGGTGAGAATGTCTGTTAAATGTTTTATTATAACATATTACAGTTTTCTGAAAGTTATTACCGTCAACACAAACTGAGTTAGGATAGTACACCCTGATTTTATGACTAAATAAGTGATTTGCGGCCCTATGTGAATTTTAATGACCCTATGTGAATAATGTTGTTATGTGAATTTTTATTCTTGTTGTATGCGTGATTTGCCATGATATTTTGTGAACTTTGTTTGAATCACCTTGTGTATCTTTATACAGGGTGTCCGGTCTCAACGGTGTCCAATGGCTAATTCCTAAACCGTTAGTCATAGACATATAGTTCCAATTGCAAAAATGTTTTAAATGAGGTAAATATGCATTTTTAAAGCGATTTCGGTCAAGAAAGACATTTATTTAAAAAATACGAAATTTAAATTTTGATACGGTCCCCAGGTCCTATAAGTGATAATTAGTAAAAGTATCCTATTGCTCTGACAAGTAAGACAAAGAAAACCCCATTCTTCTGCAATTAAAACTTACAGAGTAATAGATGTTTAAAGTTAGAGTATCTTTTTTTCTGCAAAATAGGGGTCAGTCACAAATTTACTAGAAATAAAAATAATTGTCAGATATAAATTTAACATTAAACATTGAGAGTAAATTAACATTACAAATATATTTTGAGATTTTTGTTCATTCTGACATATTAAAACAAAATGTACAACTTATACTAAAAGTATAAGTAACAAAAAATAACAGAAATTTTGTTAAATGATTATAAAAGCAACAGTCACAACTCTTTAGAAAATGATACACAGGTTACCTAATCTAAAACTTAATTAATAAAAATTAAGGTTATCTTAAAACGTGCTCGAAGTGACGTCCCTTCGGCTACAATTCAGAAATGTTCATATGCAATAAATTCTTCTTCTACTTTTTTACTTCTTACTACATTGTAGGTGTTACACATCTGCACGCCATAGCAATACGATTCCACAAATCTGCTGGACTAGTGGATTCTCTTTCATATACCTTATTTATCAGAAAATCCCAAATAAATCAAATTTGGCAACCATGGAGGCCACTTAATACGACCTTCATATCCGATAATATTATTTCAAAAAGTACTGGTTTGATTTTGGTCTCTAAAATATTTTTTTTAAACAAGTTTTTATAAAGAACTAAAAAGTTGAATTTGAAAAAAGCATAATATCATCAAAATGTATAATAAACAATCCCTGCTCATACATCTTAATGTATCTGACTTCTTTTGTGCGGCACTGTATAAAAAATATAAATGCAACGCACTTTCATTTGGAAAAATTACATTGTGAACCTCTATGCCTTACATAAATGTTACTGATTTTGATTTAAAAAATTGTGTTTGTAGGCAATAATGTATACAAAATTTTTGGAGTGGTCCTGTAAAATAAATATAAATGGTACGTACCTAAAACCATATTAATATTATATTGTCATTGGATTTACATAATTATGTAAAATTTAATCTTGATCGGATATTTGGAAGTGATTTAAAATTGGAATACAAATTTTGAATTAGGAAGACATACATACCAACGTCGTAATTTAAAAGCTTATAAAAGTAATACAACTTTTTAAAATAAAATCATCAAAAGAAATACACTCATTTCCTTACCAAAAAAAAAAAAGTCAAATTTCAATTGAGGACATCAGTTTCGAAACTCGCCTTATCCGAAATTTAAAAAATCGTGTTTCTCTATCAATCTATTCCATTGGTATAACTGTACCAATCAAACACTACAATCTCCAAATTTTCAATGAATACCAATGGGCGCATTTAAAGGTTTTATGCGATTTCCCAAAATTTGATTTTCTCGATAAGGCGAGTTTTGAAACTCACTTTTCAATTATTTTAACCAATCTGAAAGTTAATTATTAAAAATTAACACTACCGTATATTCATAAAGGGCAGCACCTTCAGTTAAATCGCTTAAAAATATTTCTTTACATTATTTAAAACCTTTTTGTAATTGGAATTATATGTCTTGACTAACGGTTTAGGAATTAGCCATTGAACATCGTTTGGAATGGACGGCCTTTATAATACTTTAAGCACTTCGTGTACGACACCTGGAAGCTTGGTCCAAATCATCTCCGGTTACAGAAAAGTGGTTAAATCATAAAATTGAAAATGTCATAACTAGGTCAATTTTAGTGTTAGATGAATGGGACTTTTTTTTGCCGTACTTGTTAGAGGAATAGGAAAAGTTTACTAAATATCACTTATAAGACCGGAGGACCGTATAAAAATTTAAATTTCGTAATTTTTAAATAAATGTTTTTCTTGACCTAAATCGCTTTAAAAATACTTCTTTACCTCATTTAAAACATTTTTTCTAATTGGAACTATATGTCTATGATTAACGGTTTAGGAATTAGCCATTGGACACCATTGAGACCGGACACCCTGTATACTATATCTGAAAAAATAAAACTGAAGAAAGATAAATTAAAGATTTTTTTTAAAAACCTAAATATCCAGTCTAGGTAAAACATCACAGAACCTCATAATTTTTTAAGCATCGAGAGGCGGTTACGATTCTAGATCACTAAAGTTAATTTTTCAGTTTATCCTACAGTAATCTCTCTATTCTAAAAAAATGTAACTTACGCTGTCACCGCCGCTGCCGGTTTTGAATTTCTTGTGACCGGAGGTCTTTCTTCTTTAATATTAAGAAAAATATTGCATACAAAAATATGAAAATCGGCGGTATTATAGAGAAATGTTTGATAAACAAGCTGATGCAGACAGTTTTCAAATCGAAGAATTATTTTAAGAGATATTTAATGCTAAAGTTGGAGAAAGTCGTTCCATTAAAAAAGTTTTATAGAAGCAAAAACTGTACACCGGAATCTGATCATTTTTAGATCATTTTATACGTTATAATTTTCCGGTGTGCAGAATGCATTTGTTTTTAAATTTGACTAATTTTTTGAGCTTTTATTTCTATTTTAAATTCAAATTTTCAGCATTTCGAGAATTATTTTTTACTTATTTTAGAAAATTGTTCTAATTTAACCTGTTGCCATCTATATAAACAGCGCAAACAATAACGTTTGCTTCAAATTAAAAATTTATTTACACGTGACTATTATAAAGCAAAAAAAAAAACTTTCAAATTAGAATTAAAAAATTACGCATAAAAAGCAGGAACTTGTTGAAAATTACTTCATAAAAACTATATTTACACGTGACTTTTAACAGAGAAAGAATATTGTAAAATAATAAATTCATTAACATGCGTTATAAGTCTTAAATAGGAGAAATTACGTCACATTACACTTATTACGTAAAATGAACAAAAAATAATATTGCAAAACAGTTTAAACTTAAAAATTGCGCGAGACATTTATTTGATATTTCGAGATGGACTTTTCAACTATTTTTGTTGGGACAGTGGAAATAATATTTCATTTCTAACAAAAGTATTTTCACGTGAATATTAAAAAGAGAAATAAAAGTTTGGTGATAATTGCGTGAGATTAAGAACGATACATTTAAAATGTCTTTCATTTATTTATTTATTTATTGAACAACAAACATACGACTTGTATGTTTGACATGAGAGTCCGCTTAAAATGTCTTATTTAAAAGAACTTTCTTTTCGCTTTGTTAAAAAATACCGGGAGACAAAGACTCTGTTTACTTAATTCATTTTATATTAGCTTATTTTGAAATGTTTAACTGGTTTTATTTAATCAAAGAGGAAAACAGCCATAGTATCTTTTAACAGCAGCTGATTTTTCCTTAAAATTCCCCAATCAAAGAGAAATGAATAGAAACCCCTTTATAGGAAGATCGCCACTTTTTTTAAAATTAAAATTCAATCTTTCAAAATCTTTTTAAAGCCGATCAAATTAGCATGCTTTTAGAAACTGTGGTGGCTGAACGGGGGTTGGCGAGCATAGCTCCTAGGGGGCCGAGCCCCATAGTGTTTTACAATTTTGGTTCTGTAATCCATTATAACTCAAATTATGGCCTACTAAAATCTTCATGATTTAGATCATTTTTCCTGCAAAATAGGTTAAAAGACTTATTCAACCATGTAATAAATATACGAAATATGCAATCCATTATTAGACAAACTGGGTATTCATGAAAATTTTGTTGAATATTTAAGTATCTAAACCGTTTTCAATTGCAAGGTTTTTATTATTTTAAAGAAAAAAAAATATTTACAAATATAATGAAAAGGAAATAGTAAAACTGATATTTTTCAATACATGCCTTAACAGCAAAAAAGCTGAACAGTTATAATAGGAAAACAAATTACCCATTTTAAAATGTTTTTGATTTCACATGGAATAGTTCTTTTAAAACTTGATAAAACAAAATATCCTGAACTCGTTCTAAATTGTGTCACTGACAATCGATGCGTTAATTTTTGCAACAAGTTATTATTTATGGTACTCTGAACAACCATTCAAGCATAAAGGGAATAACATTAATATTGGGGATGATGTATCCTGCTGATAATTTTGATATTTTAACAATTGTATGGCCCAAAGGCTAGAGTGACGTTAATAGTTCTTGGTTGCGATTTAATATATTCTTTTGAATATAGTTATGTATTCTATTATTTGAAATAGAGTTAAATACAATGTTATATTAAGAACTTTTCTGAACTTAACTCCTTCTTCTGTCTTGTTAAGTTTGAGCAAGTATATTTATTGCACATTTGATTATATCCCACAGCTTTATGAGAGATTAAGATATGCATTACTAAAATATAATATTAATTTAATAGCTAAACCTGCAACAAAATTGAAAGAATTGATTCACAGCAAAATTGATCCTTTTCCGATTATGAAAAAGGTGGAGTCTACATCACCCCATTCAGCACAGAACAGCATAAGAGTTTATTTTATATTGGTATGACCTGTCGAAAATTTAAGGAAAGATTAAAATAGAACATTTCTGATATCAAGTTTAACAAACCAAATACAGCTTTATCCAGATTGCATCAAACAGAAAATATTAAGATAAACTTCGAAAAAAGCTAAAATTACCATTTCAACGTCTAACCACTACTCATCAATAATCCGTGAATCCATTGAAATTTTACTTAGAAGTGATAATGTTGGTAACGATGTCCTTTCCTATAATATTCCGGCAATTTGGTACAATATCCCAAATATTTCACGACCTCCTGATAATATGATCTGATCTTTTCACCCCTCTGCAGAGAAATGGACTGAACTCCGCTTGCGAATGCGTACTATTTTTGTTTTTGTTTTTAAAATGTATTTCTATTCAGTCAATCATCTTTGTCCCTTTGAAAATGAACGCGTGTGTGTTCGAGAGATCTCGGGTTACATTAAATAATATTAGGTAGCTTTCTTTACAAAAAAGCTACCTATTGCAGCCGTTCGGAGGAAAGCGATTTCAAAAAATTTTGGTATATTTTCATCGATCATGACCCCCAGACCCCGAAACCACCCTCCGTTCAAAATTGATATATATATATATATATATATATATATATATATATATATGACCTATGTCACAATGTAACTCCCGTAATTATGAACCAATTTCGATGTAATTCGGTGTGTACATAGTACATACCAATGTCTCGACCGAGTTCGTTGGCCAGCTTCATCCGCCGTTTTGTTTCAAAATGGCGGTCATTTAAAATTTTTTAAAAAATTAAAAACTTGAAATGTGCTACCAAAAAATTAAAAATGGAAAAATATTTTTTTCTTATGTATTTGACCTTTATACAAAGATTCCGGAGCAGTTTTTGTTTCGTCTATATCTTTAAAAATGGCTGAGTTATAGCATTTTGAATTTCTAGAGTGGCTGACATTTTGAAACGTCTTGAATTTTGTCAAGCGATAAAAGGCGTATTTATGAACCGATTTAGATGTAATTGGGTGTGTACATAGTACATACCAATCTCTCGACCGAGTTCGTTGGCCAGCTTCATCCGCCATTTTGTTTCAAAATGGCGGCCATTTAAAATTCTTTTAAAAATTTAAAATTTGAAATGTAGTACCAAAAAATTGAAAATGGAAAAATATTTTTTTTTTATGTATTTAACCTTTATACAAAGATTTTGGAGCAGTTTTTGTTTTGTCTATATCTTAAAAAATGGCTGAGTTATAGCATTTTGAATTTCTAGCGTGGCTGACATTTTGAAACGTCCTGAATTTTGTCACGCGATAAAAGGCGTATTTATGAACCGATTTGGATGTAACTCCGTTTATACATAGTACATACCAATGTCTCGACCGGGTTCGTTGGCCAGCTTCACCCGCCATCTTGTTTAAAAATGGCGGCCATTTAAATTTTTAAGAAAAAATTAAATTTGAAATGTGGTACCAAAAATTGAAAATTGAAAAAATATTTTCTTCTTATGTGTTTGACCTTGATAAAAAGATTCGGGAGCAGTTTTTGTTTCGTCTATATCTTAAAAAATGGCTGAGTTATAGCATTTTGAATTTCTAGCGTGGCTGACATTTTGAAACGTCCTGAATTTTGTCACGCGATAACAGGCGTATTTATGAACCGACTTGGATGTACCTTGGTGTGTACATAGTACATACAAATATCTCGACCGAGTTCCTTGGCCAGCTTCATCCGCCATCTTGTTTCAAAATGGCGGCCATTTAAAAAAATAAAAAAATAAAAATAATTTAAATGAGATACCAAAAAATTGGAAAATGAAAAAGATTTTTTTTTGTATGTGTTTGACCTTAATACAAAGATTCCGGAACAGTTTTTCTTTCATCTATATCTAAAAAAATGGCTGAGTAATAGCATTTTGAATTTCTCTTGTGGCTGACATTTTAAAACTACCTGATTTTTGTCACGCGATAACAGGCGTATTTATGAACCTATTTGGATGTAACTTGGTCTGTACATAGTACATACCAATGTCTCGACCGAGTTCGTTGGCCAGCTTCATTCGCCATCTTGTTTCAAAAGGGTTGCCATTTAAAAAAAATAAATTTAAAATTCAAAATGAGGTATTAAAAATTGGAAAATGAAAAAGATTTTTTTTATGTGTTTGGCCTTGATACAAAGATTCCGGAGCAGTTTTTGTTTCTGAAACTTTGTTCTTTTGTTGATATCTTAAAAAATGGTTGATTTATAGCACTTTGAATTTCTAGCATGGCTAACATTTTGAAACGATCTTGTATTTGTCACGCGATAACACACGTATTCGCCTATTTCGATGTAAGAAGGCATGTGGATAGTATACATCAACACCTCGACCAAGTTCGCTGGCCAGATTCATCAGCCATCTTGTTTCAAAATGGCGGCCATTAAATAAAAAAAAAAAGTATATATATTTAAAGTGAGGTGCAAAAAAATTAGAAATTGAAAAAGGTTTCTTTCTTAAGTATTTGATCTTGATATAAGGATTCAGGAGCATTTTTTGTTTGTCTTTACCTTAAAAAATGGCTCAGATATAGCAGTTTCAATTTCTATTGTGGGTGACATTTTGAAAAATCTGATTTTTTGCATGCGACAGCACTCCTATATATTAACCGATTCCGATGTGAGTGAGCATGTGCACAGCAATTACTAAGGTCTCGACCAAGTTCACTGCTTAGCCTCATTCACCATGTTGTCTTAAAATGACAGAGGCACTTTAAGAAATTGCCGAATTTGGCAGCCAAATATAAGTTACTTTAAAGAAAAGCAGCTTGGATAAAGCTGACTAATTTCGCGAAATTCTCATTCATTATATTGATAAAAATTAGTATTGAATCTCCTATATTCGGTTTCCACTAAATTGAGCTTCATGTGTTTGCATGATATAAGTTGGCTTTTTTTAAATAAGGATTATGAAAGCTACCTCTTCCTTCCGGCACTGGCCGGAAGGACTTTTTTTATATGTTTTTATATGTTTTTGTCACCTTTTAAGTTGTTATAAGTATATCATAAAGTTTATTAATAATAAGGTGAAATTTTCCTTCACGACATTAGTGTTTAAAACAGCGTTTTGACTCTATTGGTGATAATACTGTTGAAAATTTCTACATTTTGTATTAGCTAAATACAACTATGTATTAAAAATATAAAAATGCTTTAAATACAATTTTTTTAAGGTTCGTGCTAATTATTATAATCTAATGTAGACACAGGCACCAAAATTTTCGTTCTAGTTGCAAAATTTATTTTTTGATCTTGCGCGCAATCTCTTATACCACTTTTCTGCTAGTCAAATGTCTGACAGTTTGGAGCGCCCTGTAAATGCGAATTCTGTATATTATAATTTTTTATATACATGAAATCAAAGGACACACTCATATTTTTCATCTCAATAAAATTTGTGTCTTAAAATAAAATACATTTTAAGATATTAAATGTTGAAAATGGTCTTTTTCTACTTTTTACTATACTGCCAAGAAGGGTTATGTTTTTCACGCGTATCTGGGTAAGTGGATTTCTTTATACCCTCGAAACATCCCAACGGCTGAATGGATTTTAATGAATGAGGTCTCTACTGATTCGTCTCAACCGTCCGATGGTTATAGGCTAGGTTTTTTTTATAAATTTAAAATGGCGGCCGTAAACTACAAAATGGCGCTTAAGACGAAAAAAAAAATACGCACCATATTGAGTGGCATATCTTTGGATAGGTCTTTCAAAATGAAGACTATGTTTCATTGACTATTTTACAGTCAGAAGCTCCGTTTAAATATTACACAACCTAGGAGTTGTGTAGGTAAGATCTCTAGCTTTACTGCAACTCTAATCATCATAGACATCTATAGGCCTCATCAAAACTGTGTTTATAGATAGTAACTAACAATTAAACACAACTTAAAAGTCATCAATACAAGTAAATAAAAAAACAGTTAAGTAATATAAAAAATAGTTTCACATTGATGAGAATTATTTTATTAGTTCACTTTTTACGTAGTCGGGGTTCTTGATTTTTTAAATTTAATTTTTACTTGCTTTCTATATTTAAGTGTCCTGAGACCCCTTAAGGGGACAGTGCACGTTTAAAAAAAAATCTTTTAATTTTCATAATAGAGATTTAAAATTTTTTGCAAATATCAAATTCACCATAAGTATATAGAACACCTTAAAAGAAATTTCCAATCTTATTGTAATTTTAAGATCGTTCGAAAAATTTAAAAATTTAAAATGAAATTTTAAAATGTTCCTTGTATCTTAATTTTTTAGATATCTTCTCGATTTTGCATTTTAAGAACTTAAAACTCTGTTACAAAAAATCTGTGTATCGATTTTTTAATCCCTTAAATAGTTAAATTTTTAGATATATTTTTCTCAATGCCGTATCGATTTTTATGAAAATTCTGCCTTATAATAAGTTAAAAATCAAATTTAATTGTCTTAATGAAATCGAATTTTAAAATGCATACACACTTTCTTTTTAAGCAACAGCAGGATTCTTCCTTATCAGTTTCTTGATTTTTTTTTTTTTAAATTAAGTAGCAAGGAGCATTTCAAAAATTAAAAAAAAAGCTGAAACATCAGTATTAAGAAAAACAGATTTAAAGTATATTAAAAGGCCAAAAAATTGTTTGTGAAGTAAATAAGAACACTTGCATATTCGCGTAAAGTAAAAGCATCGGAGTATGGTTTTCCACGAAGGACGTAGTACGAATTAGAGAATAATAATATAATACAAAAGAAATGTCGATTTTGAAGTCGATTTTCGCTCAAATCAAGGTCCACGGTCCCCTTAAGCTGTACATTTTTTTTTTAATTATCCAACAGCTTTTAACAACTTATGATCAGAGTCGTTCAGAATTTCAAATTTTTTAAATCATTTGACGCAATGTAGGAGGTCCTGTTATACACTTGACAGTTTATTCACACACAAAACACAACATTAAACAGCACAGCACAATATTACACAATAATAATCTTATTATTCATAACTCGGTGTTTGCCGGATCATATTAAATCATGACGTCAGCCTAAGCTGGGATCCAAATACGATCTGATGTTTTTCCCTCGGCACGGACGATGGCAGTCCGAAATCCCCATAGGGATTATTCCTTTTCCCCAAATGAGTTGCAACACAGCTTTTAGGTAGATTTCGTAAGAAATACTATCTATTGCAGTCGTTACCATGGTGCGACTTTTGAAAAATTCCTTCATAACTTTTCATTATAGGACCCCAGGAACCCAAAAGCACTCCCACCTAAGAAGTTTATATATATATATATATATATATATATATATATATATGTGTGTGTGTGTATCTATGTATGTACTAAATTTTGTCAGCTCGATAAAAGTCGCAATGATGCACGGATCGTCTTCAAACTCGCCAACAACTTTGAGATGGTTAATATCTCGGCGGGGATTGAAAATGAGCAAAACCGGCCCAAGGGAATGGAAATGGAGAGGGCTCAAAATTTTGAATATACCGTCTTAACATGATTCTGATAAAACCAGCTTTTACACAACAATGACAGGAAAAAATAAATATTTTTCGTTATAGCAGATGCCAACAATTAAAAAAAAACAATAAAATTCTCACCACAACAGTTGCTTTTCTATTGCAAGATTTCACGTGAAAAATTAAATTAAATAAACAGTTTGACGAATTGAAAACAAATTGAATATTACGTCATAAGTTTTCTAGAGCAAGATTTCCGCATGAAAACTCAAAATGAAATAAATAGTTTGACGAATTAAATATATATATATATATATATATATATATATATACATATATTGCGTCATATTGGAAATATAATGGACCTCAGCAGGTGAATATGTAACGTCATGTGAGTTTGAAGAAACGTATTAAAACATGATAAAAACCCGACTATGGAAATATTAACATATTTTAATACTTTGAGGTTCTCTGAATTTGCTTTAGTCATTTTTAAACCTATTCCATATACATTCGTGTGTATTAGAATTTTCACAAAATGTTTAGCTCCCTTAGAGCTCATTCTTAGTGAAGGAACTGGGTTTATCTCTAATCTTGATTTAAGTTTTGTTGGTGAATTTAGTACTTAACTTCGAAATCTACGTCCGATTATAGGCCCGAGCCGTCATGTACTTTTTTGATATTGATGTTAGCAAAGAACTTTATTACTTATTTAATAATAATAATTTTTATAAAGGAAATTAAAAATTAAAACTATAAATTTTCTACCACGCGACACCAAATTCAATTTTTAAATCATTAAGTACTTGGAAATTAGATTTTTGTTTTAGAAATGGGGCTCTGAAGAGTAAAACGTAGTAACTGAGATTTACAGTTTTGCAGTGATTTTCCTGTAACATCAACTTTAGATATGTGTAACGAGCAGTGCTTAATTTGCGAAGGAGCTTACAAGATCTCACGTCCGGTACTTCTTTGTTTCCTCTGAATATGCTTAAATATTGGTCAAAATTCATCGGAGCAGATAAAAATCACGCACAGAGACAAGCGGAACAACGCTTCTGGAAAACCAAATCTTGAATTATATTTTCCTTTCTCTACGTTCTGCAATCCTTTGTGTTCGTTCCAAGCAAAGCGCTTGAATATGTGGTAGGACATTTTGTACACGTATAAGCAAACTTCTCAATAACGCTCGCAACCGTAGACACAATGGAGTTCTGTCTCAATGTTTTTTTGAATTTGTTCGTGTTTCTAAAGTATTCTTACTTATCAATTTTTTATCTACGCGCGGTGCTTAATTTGCACAAAGCTCATAAGAGTTCAGATCCAGTACTTCTTTATTTTATAGTGAATATTTAAATATTAGTTGGGAATCCCCGGAGCTATATAATACTGCGCATCGAATCCCATCGGAACAGTGCTATGTGTTTGTTTTGCTTGTTGATGAAAAAAAAAGCTTGGAGATTAGGATTTTCAAAAAATTCTCCACTCCTGATATAAATGCTTTTGTTCTGCTCATTTATTAAATTTTATGATATATAAATGCATATAAATATATTCAAATATATTAAAAATATTTTTTTGCTAAAGACGCAATTGATTTAAATTTAGTAAATAATGTAACAATTTTAAATATACGAATAGAAGGCATTTACTACTGTTATTAGGACTGCAGAATGTGAGAGCTCCGGTACCATTTTTGTTGGAAAAATGGCACTGGTAACGAATTTTTTTTTTTTTTTAATTAAAAGTCCGTTAAAATAAAATCAATTAGATCACAAAATGTTGTTCTTAGTGAACTGGATGTGACGTTTTCACAAATCCCGTGTTTAAGAGTAAGAAATCATCATCATCATGTTATTATTATTATTATTATTATTTTGTAAATTATTTTTCGGAAATTTTAATATTGTACATTTCGAAATTTGCATTCTGTTATGTACCATATTTTTCACATCCGAATAACACAAATTATAATTTATCTGCTCATATCTACCAGCTTGTTTTTTGTTTTGTTTTTTTTTTTTTTTTTTACTTTTAAAACTTGAAATTAATTTTTATGCTTTAATTCTTATTGATTTTTTGTTCTACCTAAATTGTCTCGATTTAAATTAGACAGAGAAATTAGCTTCCATACAATTAGCTATGAAACCGTAGAAACCAGATTCGAAAATTCGCAAACAGATTATTTTATCTGAAAATATATGATTTTTTGAACCAAATTCAGTAACGTCAGATGAAATTTTACGAAATAATTAAGTTTCGTTCCGAATTCTGAAAAGAGTAGCCATCTGCTTGAGATCTCGGGTCTTTCTTTGTTCAGAGGTAAGTCTATCAATTTCGTGTACCACCTATTGAAAAATACACGACTTGTGTAACAGTTGCAGTTTAATTTAATTACATTAGCGTTCGCAAAATACGGGATATGGTCGATTTCTAAAGCATGGCCAACATTTTTTATGTTACAGAACCTGTCGTAGAGGCATAATTGTGCTCTTTGATATCTAAAGTGCGACCTGTACACTTACGACAGGGTATGCTGTGAACAACATATTTTTCTTGTATTTTTGAATACATGTGTACCACTGAAGTAAGCATGGAGTGAATTTTATGGTATAAAAGCAGTAGTTTTTTGATAGCTTTAAGCAATTACTAATAAGGAGCTCTGAAATATAACAGTGGCTCAACAGTGTTATCCCCTTGAGGGGCTTCCGCGATGACTTCAACTTTACACCCAGTCTATTGATGAATGTCTAAAATGAATGAGCCATTGATAGAAAGTTTAACCGTAGTATAAATACTACATAATAATTTTATTTAAAAAAATGTAATTTTACTTTTAAAGAAAAGGGGTAATGAGGGTTTAATAAATGTAAAGGGTTTAATAAATGTAAAAAAATCCCTGCCGGCCCGGCCTACAGGCGGAGGTAGATTTCGAAGTTAAGTATACTAATTTCACAAACAAAAACCAAATCATGATTAGATATAAACCCACTTTAACAATTTTATCTGGCCGCTTTTGACGAGTTTTTATTTCATTTTTATATAATAACTGGTTTTATCAGAATCATGTTAGGGCGGTATTCAAAAAAATATTTTTCCATGCTCAACAACTCGAAATTTTCTGGCATAACTCCAGATTCATTTTTAATAGGAAAAACATGAAACTTGTTGACGTGATTTTTGAAGAGATTTATAAGCGACCTGTGTTTTTAATTTCCGTTTAATTAATTAAAACTTGATACATAAACAACTGTTTTCTCAGTAACACAATATTTTTCGTTTCTAACACAATCGCTTTGCGAAATTCCGTTCAAAATGCCCACTTTGACATCATTTTTTGAAATATATTCTGCCTCTGTCAAAAAATCGATCATTACGGTACATTATATAGTTTCTGAATAAGAGAATCTATCAATTGGATGCGTTTGAGAGCAAAAATGAATTTAAAAATGAGTCAGAAAATAAGCAGTTTGGATTTGAATACTTCGTTTTCCAACACAATCCGCTTCGGGAAATTCGGTTCAAAAGGCCCACTTTGACAGCATGTTTAAAAATATATTCTGCCTCTATAAAAAAATTGACCATTACGGTACATTATATAGATTCTGAGTAAGAAAAGGTACCAATTGGAAGCCTTTGAGAGTAAAAATGAATTGTAAAATGAGTCAGAAAATAAGCAGTTTGGATTTGAATACGCCCTTACTAAGATGATTTTTTTCATCAACCGCTATGTATTAGGTAGCTTTCTTTACAAAAAAGCTACCTATTGCAGCCGTTCGGAGGAAAGCGATTTCAAAAAATTTTGGTATATTTTCATCGATCATGACCCCCAGACCCCGAAACCACCCTCCGTTCAAAATTGATATATATATATATATATATATATATATATATATATATCCATATATATATATATATATATATATATATATATGACCTATGTCACACTGTAACTCCCGTAATTATGAACCGATTTCGATGTAATTCAGTGTGTACATAGTACATACCAATGTCTCGACCGAGTTCGTTGGCCAGCTTCATCCGCCGTTTTGTTTCAAAATGGCGGCCATTTAAAATTTTTAAAAAAAATTAAAACTTGAAATGTGGTACCAAAAAATTAAAAATGGAAAAATATTTTTTTCTTATGTATTTGACCTTTATAAAAAGATTTCGGAGCAGTTTTTGTTTCGTCTATATCTTAAAAAATGGCTGAGTTATAGCATTTTGAATTTCTAGCGTGGCTGACATTTTGAAACGTCCTGAATTTTGTCACGCGATAAAAGGCGTATTTATGAACCGATTTGGATGTAACTTCGTTTATACATAGTACATACCAATGTCTCGACCGGGTTCGTTGGCCAGCTTCACCAGCCATCTTGTTTAAAAATGGCGGCCATTTAAATTTTTAAGAAAAATTTAAATTTGAAATGTGGTACCAAAAATTGAAATTTGAAAAAATATTTTCTTCTTATGTATTTGACCTTGATAAAAAGATTCGGGAGCAGTTTTTCTTTCGTCTATATCTTAAAAAATGGCTGAGTTATAGCATTTTGAATTTCTAGCGTGGCTGACATTTTGAAACGTCCTGAATTTTGTCACGCGATAAAAGGCGTATTTATGAACCGATTTGGATGTAATTCGGTGTGTATATAGTACATACCAATCTCTCGACCGAGTTCGTTGGCCAGCTTCATCCGCCATTTTGTTTCAAAATGGCGGCCATTTAAAAAACTTTAAATATTTTAAATTTGAAATGTGGTACCAAAAAATTGAAAATGGAAAAATATTCTTTTCTTATGTATTTGACCTTTATACAAAGATTTCGGAGCAGTTTTTGTTTCGTCTATATCTTAAAAAATGGCTGAGTTATAGCATTTTGAATTTCTAGCGTGGCTGACATTTTGAAACGTCCTGAATTTTGTCACGCGATAAAAGGCGTATTTATGAACCGATTTGGATGTAACTTCGTTTATACATAGTACATACCAATGTCTCGACCGGGTTCGTTGGCCAGCTTCACCAGCCATCTTGTTTAAAAATGGCGGCCATTTAAATTTTTAAGAAAAATTTAAATTTGAAATGTGGTACCAAAAATTGAAATTTGAAAAAATATTTTCTTCTTATGTATTTGACCTTGATAAAAAGATTCGGGAGCAGTTTTTGTTTCGTCTATATCTTAAGAAATGGCTGAGTTATAGCATTTTGAATTCCTAGCGTGGCTGACATTTTGAAACGTCCTGATTTTTCTCAAGTAATAACAGGCGTATTTATGAACCGACTTGGATGTACCTTGGTGTGTACATAGTACATACAAATATCTCGACCGAGTTCGTTGGCCAGCTTCATCCGCCATCTTGTTTCTAAATGGCGGACATTTAAAGAAATTAAAAAATAAAAAAAATTAAATGAGATACCAAAAAATTGGAAAATGAAAAAGATTTTTTTTGTATGTGTTTGACCTTAATACAAAGATTCCGGAACAGTTTTTCTTTCGTCTATATCTAAAAAAAAATGGCTGAGTAATAGCATTTTGAATTTATCTTGTGGCTGACATTTTAAAACGACCTGATTTTTGTCACGCGATAACAGGCGTATTTATGAACCTATTTGGATGTAACTTGGTCTGTACATAGTACATACCAATGTCTCGACCGAGTTCGTTGGCCAGCTTCATTCGCCATCTTGTTTCAAAAGGGTTGCCATTTAAAAAAATTAAATTTAAAATTCAAAATGAGGTATTAAAAAATTGGAAAATGAAAAAGATTTATTTTATGTGTTTGGCCTTGATACAAAGATTCCGGAGCAGTTTTTGTTTCTGAAAATTTGTTCTTTTGTTGATATCTTAAAAAATGGTTGATTTATAGCACTTTGAATTTCTAGCATGGCTAACATTTTGAAACGATCTTGTATTTGTCACGCGATAACACACGTATTCGCCTATTTCGATGTAAGAAGGCATGTGGATAGTATACATCAACACCTTGACCAAGTTCGCTGGCCAGATTCATCAGCCATCTTGTTTCAAAATGGCGGCCATTAAATTAAAATATATATATATATTTAAAGTGAGGTGCAAAAAAATTAGAAATTCAAAAAGGTTTCTTTCTTAAGTATTTGATCTTGATATAAGGATTCAGGAGCATTTTTTGTTTGTCTTTACCTTAAAAAATGGCTCCGATATAGCAGTTTCAATTTCTATTGTGGGTGACATTTTGAAAAATCTGATTTTTTGCATGCGACAGCACTCCTATATATTAACCGATTCCGATGTGAGTGAGCATGTGCACAGCAATTACTAAGGTCTCGACCAAGTTCACTGCTTAGCCTCATGCACCATGTTGTCTTAAAATGACAGACACTTTAAGAAATTGCCGAATTTGGCAGCCAAATATAAGTTACTTTAAAGAAAAGCAGCTTGGATAAAGCTGACTAATTTCGCGAAATTCTCATTCATTATATTGATAAAAATTAGTAATTGAATCTCCTATATTCGGTTTCCACTAAATTGAGCTTCGTGTGTTTGCATGATATAAGTTGGCTTTTTTAAAATAAGGATTATGAAAGCTACCTCTTCCTCCCGGCACTGGCCGGAAGGACTTTTTTAAATTTGTTTTTGCTGTAAGAATTGGTCCTATCCAAAACTTGTCTATATAGATGTTGTAGACAGTATTAATAAGATATATATATGATAAATTCATGGGGATTTTATATCTTTTGAATTGACGGAGTTATGGATTTTTTTCTTCTTCAAACGCCCTTTTTGTTTTCGTTTTTAATTTTTTTTTGCGGTACGAATTGGTCCTATCAAAAACTTGTGAATATAAAAGTTGTAGATAATGTTAAGGAGATTCATGATAAAATTAATTGGATTTGATATCTTGAGAATTGACGAAGTTATGAATTTTTTTCTCCCAAAAACCCCATTTTTTGCGCCCCTTGAGCCCATTTTTAACTTTATCAAAAATCAGTGATACATAAATTTTTGGCCCTATTTTTAGAAGTAATAAAAACTTTAAACTGATTCGATATGTACAAAATTTAAGAAGTTATAGGGGTTTTTCGGTTTTCACAATACCCCTCCCTATTTCCATCCTCTTGGACCGATTTTGCCCATTAAGTAGTATTTCATACGAAATCTACCTAATAGTATGAAGCCTTACTGGTTTAGAATTAAGAGATAAATTAAATACAGAAACAAAGGTAAATAAGTTAAGTTTAAGAATATATAAGTGCCGTTAAGAGAGTTAAGAGAAACAATCTGTCGGACAAAGCTGGTAAGGGTAGGTCGGCAAAGAGTATGACAGATGTTATGTCACAGTAAAACAAAGGCGCTTTTCAGAGTCCATACATTTTTATCGAAACATATGCTTTTAATAATTTTTATGTGTAGTTTAACTAGTTTTAAGTGTTTATTTTTATATCTATAGATAATATTTATTTTAATTCAAAATTATGTTTGGTTTAATAAACCGATGTTTGCAATTTGAAGAAACATATTAAAGCATGTTTACTAAATATAAATATGTTGGTTATGAGAAATCACGAACATTAAAATATACTAAGTTGAGTGGCCATTTCTCATTCAAATATTTTATAATCATCGCTTCATATTCCTTCTCCTCCTGCCGAAATATATTTGTACCGATCAGAACGTGTAAAGAAAGCAATCTAGTATTTATAGCACGGTTATGCAGTGCACATTGGATTTTATATTCAAAGAGACGAAACGAGATTTACAAAACTTCTTAGAATTTATACGTTTGCATATAGTGAAGTAATATTTGAAACTTTGTTGAAAAATTATTTGAAAAGTTAATGTTCATATGTATATGTGTGCACGTGACTGCAATTATGAGAATAGAAAACAAGTGATAATTTAAACGGCTCAGATACTCAAAAGAAACAATATAAAATTTTAAAAGGAATAACTATTAAAATATTTGAAAGATTTAAAATGCTAAATATATTTAGATAAAATTATAGATAAAAATGTTAACGAAAATTCATTGCATTTTATGATGTCAAATAGATTTTAGTATTTTTTTTTTTTTCTAATTTTACAAGAATCCCTTTTATGAATAAATACTTTTAATATTATTTTATAATGCCTTAATTATTAAAAATAAATGCTAGGAAAAACCCGCATCCATTTTTTTTTTAATTGTAGCATTTTTTCCCGGCTATAAAAAGTTAAGAAGAAAAGAAAATATTGTCGATATATGGTGCTTCATATTCAAAGCGGTGAAAGTTGCTTTAATTTGATTGTTATATTGCTCGTTATTTCACTATAATGTTGAAAAATGTAAATTTTGTTATTTCAGTCTTTTGAGTAATCTGGTATATTATAATGTAAAGATAAATTAAACAGTTTATGTTAGTTAAAATCTTTTATTTCAAATACATTCAGTACTTTCATATTGAAATTCCATTTATTTATATTTAAATTTTATTTTAATATGCATTTCTAGACATATTTGGTGTTTCTCCAATAATATGCAGATTATTTGTTTATTCCAAATACATTTAAATAAATTTGAATATTTTAATGAGCGTGCAGAAAAATAATTCTGAATTACCAATGTTCCGTATTTAGTGCAGGAATTGAAAGTAGCGTTCCTAATGTAATAGTAGTGCAACTAACATTTTATAGGTAAAATATTTTCATGTTTTTTGATTTGACCAAGAAATATTACAAAATAGAATAAAATGATTAAAGTTGAATAGTAATAATTATATATTATGTAAAACTTTTAATAAATATTTTCTTATGTCGCAATATTTAAATTATTTAAATTTATTGCATTACAAATCGATAAAAATTTTGGATTTTAATCCACAAAAAATAAATAAATAAATAAATAAACTAAAAACTTTTTAAACTGGAGATTTAAATCTATATAAAATGTTATCCGTGCTAAAAAACTTTTCTGCATACTATAAAAAAGGAGAAAATAAAGTGGTTTTCCAGCAGTTTCTATTGTAATTTTTTTAAGTATCGATAATGTCAAAATGAATTCAAGCAACACACGTTATGTAAAAATTGAATTAATTCTGTCACGCGCACCATGCAGCCAATAGCAACGCAACTTTCCCAGGACTTGAGATATTTTACAGCACTCTCTAAAACAGGAGCTTATAAATTTTACGGCAACTGTGTTCGCAGCCGAGATGCCAGCAGCTTTTGTTGTAAAATACAGATTTGTATTTTTTTTTTTTTTTTTACAGTCATGTGACTTATGAACATATTCAATTATTATTTTTACACATTTAAGTAATTTTCTAATGCACATTATTTTTCAATTTTATGCATTGTAGGAGTAAAGTAGCAGACCTGCCAACCTTTGAAAATGAAAAATCGTAGCATACAAAATTAAAATTAATCTGGAGGTTGGTTGGTTGGTTTTTTCATGTTACACGGCCATCTTTTGACATTCGTTGCGTTGAATAAAGTTTCAGTGTTTCAACTCAATATAGTAAATGATTTCCTCTGAAAATTTTTATACAATTTTTAGAGTTTCTTTTCGCTTGCAGCGTTTTTTTTTTAACATTTTAAAAAAGAGCCTGGTTCCAATTTTTTAGCCCTGCGCAGCAAATTTTGTCGAAATTCGCGATTTTTCCCCGCGATTATTTCAGGATATTTACATTTTTTCCCCAAATCGTAATTCACGATTCAATTTTCTATTACGATTCTTTGTTGAAATCCGCACTTTTTACCATGAACTTTTGACAAAATTAGCATTTTATACCGCGATCCTTTGACGAATTTTGCATTTTTTACCACGATCATTTGACGAAATTTGTGTTTTCTTTCTGCGACCTTTCGATGAAATTTGCGTTTTCTTACTGATCTTTCGATGAAATTTGCATTTTCTTACTGATCTTTCGATGAAATTTGCATTTTCTTACTTACCTTTTGACGAAATTCGCGTTCTCTTTCTGCGGTATTTCGACAAAATTCACGTTTTTCCTTTGACGAAATTTATTTTCTTCTGGGACCAATTGACGAAATTGATTTTTTTTACACAGTTAATTGTCGAAATTCGCGAGTTTATCGCAAATCGTGCGATTTTGCACACTATTTCAAACCTTGCCCTTGAAAGAACCCCTCCCCCCCTTCCAGAAATTCTTAAAATGGCACCCTTGTCTCTAAGGAGGGGAATTCCTGTATAAATGTTTACAGAAACACGATTCACTCGAGGTTAATATACATAAAGAGTGTTTTATGTTAAGTACATTTATGTTATGTTATAAAATCGTAGTTTAAGACCGATTTTCGTAGCATCGTAATTTATAGGTCCAAATCGTAGCAACTACGATTTTTTCGTAGCAGTTGGCAGGTCTGAAGTAGTGTGCTAATGTATTTTTACTTTTGAATTATAACATATTGTAACTTATAATCTGGATTCATTTCTGGATTCAATAATAATAATAACTATGAAACAAATTGAGATACAGCTTTCAAACAAATTGCATTTAAAAGTGCATTTTTTTCTCTATACGACGGTGTAAAAAGTAATATTGTGGGATGTTTAGAAGTTTGAGAATGAAATTTCATTTAAAATTGGTCGTCAAATTTCTACGATGAAAAAGCCTCTACCCTAACAGTCGATGATATGCTTGGATAATACGTAAGTTTCAGGTGGATGATACGTAAGTTTCAGGAAATCTGACGGGTCGCAGGCGATTTTTTTCGCTTGCAATTTTTACGTGTAATAACAATATTAATGTTTAATTCATGGCGTGCGTAATGGATGATCAACTCCGTGCGATTTTTTTATGTCTTAAATTTTTGTCTTTGAAAAAATTATTTTCCAAATGGTCGTTGTAATTTGTTAAATTGCATTTTTTTTTTTTTTTTTTTGGCAATGCGGTAAATTTACACAATTTTAAATTTATTTTTATTTAATAAAATTAACTAATATTTCACAATAAATAAATGCTATGGCAGTCTAAATTTCCTGTAACTATATAAAACCAGCAAATTAAATTATTTCAAACAATATGCAGTGTACGTACAGGCATACTTTCGTAAATAGAACAATTTAACGCCTGCAATTAAACAAGTTTTTACACTTTTGTGAAATTTACAAAGAATATACTACAAGAAGAAATATATATATATATTTGTACATTTAAAAATGAAATGATCAAATATTACACCTTGAATGATAAATTAACTCTATGATGTAAGTTAAATGTTATGAATGGCGTCATTTGTAAGAAGTACTTCGAATTTTCAAGATTTGGCTACTGATTATGGAGCTGGTTTAAATACAAAAGAAATAACTTTGATGAAATTACACAAAACTATTTTGCTTTTATAATATACAATAAATGTTTCAAAAATATAATTTTTAACTCGACAAACCATTCCTCTTTCAGTGTTATAATGAACAGTTATAGCATCCTTTTCTTAGAAATAACTAGTTGAGAATCTATGCATTTTATTTAATTTCATTCCTAGCTAATCGGCAGAAAAAAAATGTTTAGTTGAATACAAAGACTCTGAATCGTAAGCTTCAATGTAAACCGTAAAAACTACTGATATTTATATATTGATTTGTAGCAGTTGGCAGCTTTTTGGTTCTGCATAGTAAATTGATTCATAAAGTTTGAATAAATTAAATTATGTTATTATTTCTCTGAAATGCTCTGAAAAATATAATCTAATGAGGATATAGTTTCCAAATATATATTCAAATTTAAAATTATTCTCCTTTTCATATGTAATGTGAAAATGACGTTTAAAGTAATATAATAATTCCTATTATTCCGAATTTAGCTTTGTTTATTTCAACAATAATCACGTTTACTCGCTACTAATACTCAAATGTTATTACTTATAAGAAAAAATATAATACAATGTAAATTATTTATTTTTTTATGAAGAAATATTATGACATCCTCTGATCTATACGGAAAATTTATTTATTAACACACAGTTCATTCTATTTTCTGATGTATAAATGTGAAAAAAATTCTCACATTCACATTTTAATAAAATTTGTAATGAGAAATGATTATTGTTTCGTAATATTTGTCCCTTTGTTTTAAGTTGTGTAGGGTATCATAAAAACACAAAAACCGAAAGAAACATTTTGCGTGCAGTACATTTTATGAACCAGTTTCCAACACATTTACCAGAGAACCACAACAAAGTTTTGCCGTTTATTAAGGTAAATATATGATAATTAAGAGAACATAAAAGACCAAATCTGTTGTTAGAGTTATGTGTAAGCAATTAAAAATTCAGGGTTTGTTACAATTTCTGTATGAAGACAACCCATAAAGGTTTTTTTTCCGCCAGAAATTTATCGAAGTCGTAATTTTCAATATAATATGCATTTCCGTTTTTTCGTGTTACAATATTGGTGATTAAAATCAATGGAAAGTTCCTTTTTTTTGCAAAATGAAGATTTGATTTAGAAAGCAAAAAATCTACAAATCCCAATTTTCTATTAATATACATAATTTGTCTTACTTGGAGATTTTATAAAAAGAGAAGTAACATAAATAAACGCAATCATCTGTGGGATATTCAACAATAATTTCTTAAAATATGTTTTGAGAATTTGTTGAAAGTCATACATATATATTAATTAGACGCTACATGAGTACATAATTTATATTTTTAAAGATACCCCAATGTTTTAAAAACAAACTGTGCTAAGATAAGTTAAGATAATGATAAATTAACTTTTTAATATTCAACATTATCGATACAAAAATCTACACAGATTTAAGAAAAAAATATTAATGATAAAGGAACAAGAAATATATTGTATAGCTTTAATTTTGAACGCGCAAATTTAGAATGTTCAAAAATGATTAATGATAAAAATACTGGTATCCATTTTTTTCTTTATAGTGTTTCTGGTGCATGTCATAAAACAAAATATTAACGATATTGTGACACTTAATCGAAACACAGTTTGTGTTCATGCATTTTCAAAAACCAGGAAATATTTAATTAATGTGTATTTTTAATGAAAAAAGGGAACGAAATACTATCTGCAATTTTATTTCTTTTCTAAAAATTAATTTTTGAAATATTTTGAGCCTTATAAATATTCAAGTTATCTAAAAAATAAAATGTAGATTAAATTCCTAACAGTAGTTTATCAGTTTAATGATAGTCCCCTGTTTTAAAAAAGAAAATGTTTTAGTATATTGGGAAATTTAATTTTCTACTTTCAAAATTATTTATATAAACATATACATAGATATATATAAAAACGATTAATAATAAATAAACACGAAATTTTTTGTATAGCTTTAATTTTGAGGTAGCAAATTTGAAATCTTTAACTAAGATTAATGAGAAAATTGCTGACTCCCTTTTTTTTCAGTTCGTATTTCTGGTGTATGTCGCAAAACGGGATATTAATGATTGTGTTACACTTAATCGTTACGCAGTCCGTGTTATTGTCTTAAAAAACACATCAAACATTACATTAGTGTTTAATTTATCTCTAAAAAAAGGAAAACGGAAACACTAACTGTTATTTTATTACTTTTTCTAAAATTGATTTTTGAAATACTTTAAGTCTTATAAATATTCCCTTAATCTAAAACTGAAACCTAATTTAAAGTTTCTAACTGTAGTTTATAAATTTAATATATGTGTTTTTTTACACATGTTCTTTGTTGAAGACAATTTAGTTCGACAGAATACGTTTGGTACATCAATTTACATATAAAAGTATTTCACTATATACCATTTGCTATCATTTCTATATCCATTATTATTTTTTAAAGTTTCAGTTTCTTAGAATCTTCAAATGATATAATGATTATTTTTTTATAGCTTTATCTTTTTTAAATGAAATCATTTTCGTTCGAAAGTAACATATTGTGTTATTATTCTTGTGTATATATTTCATTTTGATATCAAAGTTAAAAAATAAATCTTGTAAGTTATGTTTTACTACAGTCAGGTGCTTACTAATTAAAAAAAAATTACACATATATATGTATTATATGCTAAAAGTTTTCGTTAAATTTTGACTAAAAGTATGTGCTAAAACCACAAATGCTTAGAAATTGTTAAATTTTAAATGAAAATTATTCGGTATACTGCATATGTGTTTTGTTGTTTTTTACAGCTAATTATCAATTTGAGGTGTAAAAGAAGTGCGGGATGCATTCAGTGGTGATCCTTCTAAGTTAACCTAGCCTGCATTTACGTAAGGTTACCGAAAGATCCGATAAAACGACGGAAAACTCCAAAGTTATCAGATCGGAGAAATTGTGTTGGAATCTAGCTATCGGCTTTGGTCCTCTTGCTTTGCAAGCAGAACATCTAAGCTGCTAGTCGGAGCTATACAATACACAGATATAGAGTCATATATTCTAGCGTTTAACCCTTTAAGTACTGAATTATGAATTCATTAAAATTTTATCTTCTGAATCATTTTTCGCGAATTGTTTAAACTACGTTAGAAGATTTACATAATCATTTAATAAGGATCGAAGGATTTAGAGCGATTAATTAAATTTGAATTTATTGGTATTTTGTGCAATATTTATAACCCCGCTCAATTTTTTTATATTTTGAATATATTTCTTAGTATTTTGTAGAATTAGTAAATATACAAATATAATGTTCTTACAATAGAAATATAGAAATAATTAAGAATTGAACCCCAACCCCCACAATGCCAGGAAAGCCGAAAAGATGCAAAGGCAAAAGAAAACATCCGGCTTACCATATCAAGCAAAATAACAATACATTGGCGCCAGTTAAGTGCCCGTTCCGTATATGACGTTGGCGTCAGAAAAAAATCGCGCCAATATGGAACCGTAAGTTTTCCATTTTGATTAAAAAATCAAAATTTTTTTTCGAATAAAACTACATAAAATTTGCCATGGTTGCAAAGTATTCTTGGTACTGTTACGCTAGCCGGATGCAAATCTCGCCAATAGCTTTTTTTCAACTCGCTAGTTAGCATTTTTTTTTCGAGTGGTAATATTTGGCCAGATGTCATATACGCAGAGAAGGTTTGGCGTATTTTTTTTTCTTTTTTTTACGAAAATTTGGCGAAAACCTCGTTTTCAAATACCAGTTAAATATGCATTTTTGGTATTACTTAGTTATCCCGTCGGCCAAAAATCTATCGCCAAACTATAAGATTAAATGCCAATAATGGTTGATCGTAAATGTCACATTCACTTGACTTTAAGCAATTTACACGTGTTTACGTCATCAAATGATTTTTATTTCGACTTTTTATTTTAGCCCAGTGTTAGGGGAGCAAAAAAAGGCCGAATTCGGAATTAATTAAGGGAAGGCTGGAAATTGTTTTAATCCATTTAGCTTAGGTCTATAATGAATATGCTAAGTTTTCCCCCTCGTAGTAGGTGAGCGTTAGAAAATATATGCAGATTTATAGTCAAAAAAGACGTTTTTTTACATACCATAACGGTCTCTCCAAACAACTAACTCTGCCAAACACATTGTCAATACAAATGTTGTAGAGCTTAAAATTCTGAGTAAAATGAGTACCTACACTTAATATTTTTGTTGAACATTAAGGTGAACATTCCAGTTTACAGTTTTAGACCCGTGGTCAGTGGATTGAACTCAGAATTAACTAGGAGAAAACTGGAAATTGTTTTAATCCCTTCTGTTTAGGTCTAAAATGAACGTACTATGTTTTCTTCCTCGTACTTGGGTGGATGTTAGAAAATACGTACAGATTTATTTTCGAAAACCACGTTTTTTTTTAGTTTCCTTAACAATAACTCAAAACAGCTAACTCTATAAAAAACATTGTCAATACAAATGTTGTAGAGCTTAACATTCTGAATAAAATGAGTAACATTATTAACATTTTTGTTCAACATTAAGCTCGCAAATCTATTTCAAAATTTTGCCTTAATCGCAAGCTGTTGAGCTTGAAGCCAGGAGAGACCAAGTTTACTTAACAATATCTCAAAACAGCTAACTCTATCAAAAACATTGTTAGTTATATAGCCTAAAATTCTGAGTAAAATGAGTACCTACACTTATATTTTTTGTTCAATATTAAGGCCGCAATTTGAGATATTGTTAAGTTAACTTGGTCTCTCCTGGCTTCAACCTCTTGACTTGAAAAATTTGAAATAGAATTGCGACCTTAATGTTGAACAAAAATATTAATGATGGTACACATTTTATTCAGAATTTTAAGCTCTACAACATTTGTATTGACAATGTTTTTTATAGAGTTAGCTCTTTTGGGTTATTGTTAAGGAAACTAAAAAATCGTGTTTTTCGAAAATAAATCTGTACATATTTTCTAACATTCACCTAAGTACGAGGAAGAAAACATAGTACGTTCATTTTCGTCCTAAAATGAAGGAATTAAAACAATTTCCAGTTTTCTCCTAATTAATTCTGGTTTCAACCACCTGACAACGGGTCTAAAATTTTAAACTGGAATTGTGACCTTAATGTTCAACAAAAATTTTAAGTGCAGGTACTCATTTTACTCAGAATTTTAAGCTGTACAACATTTGTATTGACAATGTTTTTGACAGAGTTAGCTGTTTGGAGATACTGTTATGGTATGCAAATAAACGTGTTTTTTGACTATAAATCTATTTCCTAACGCTCACCTAGTACGAGGGGGAAAACATAGCATATTCATTCTAGACCTAAGCTAAAGGGATTAAAACGATTTCTCCAGCTTTCCCCTAATTAATTCCCAATTCAACCCCCTAACAACCGGGTTATTTGTATATTTATTAATGTTATACTAATTTATTTGTTCTTTCGTTATTTAAAATAAAAATTATGTCAATTTGTATAATTTGGCGAGTGTTTTGGCGATTTATATAATTTGGCGAAATTGGTCGAAATAACTAAGTAGTGCCATATTTTTTAATTATTTTCTATAATTTTCTAAAGGAAATATAAGAAAAAAATTAATAATTATAGAACAAAATGATTTATATAATTTATAAAAAGAAATAAAAGTAAATAAACATTTATTATCAAATAAACAACAGTAGCCGGGTTACCATGTCAACCTTTTCTGTAATATGAAAAAATATACATCTGTTTGATTAAAATTTGGGTTGCCATCATTAGAAAAATGTATATAAAATTATAAAAAAAATTAATATTTCGAAAACTAATTCGAATTTAAAAATTCTAATACCAGTATTGAGATCTGCGGATCAATGCTGATTTTTGGTGTTAGTCGTTTGAAACATAATCAGTTTTCATAATCAGTAATTCAGAAACATAATCAGTCGATTCATATATCCGTTTCATAAATTCGTTTCATTAGGATTTTATATATATAGGATAGATTTATACAAAACCTTTTTGTTTTAAACTGAATGTTGTGTAACTAACGTAGAAAAAATTAAAATTCATTAATTAAAATGCATTATATTAAAATGCATCAAAATGCATTAATCCATTTTAAATTAGAATTTTCAGTATTTCGAGAGATATTTTTTACATACTATTGGGCTCTGCCCCCTACGAGCTACGCTCGCCAACCGCCGTTCAGACGCCGTAAACCCTAAAAGCACGCTAATTTGATCGGCTTTGATTTCGGAAGATTAAATTATAATTTCAGAAACAGTGGCGATCTGCTGTTAAAAGATACAATAGATGTTTTCGTCTGTGTTTAAATAAAATCAGTTAAGCATATCAAAATAAACTAATATAAAATGAATTAAGTAAACATAGTCTTTGTTTCCTTGTTTTGTTTCTTTTTTTTTTTTCTTTTTTAACAATGCGAAAAGAAAGTTCTTTTAAATAAGAGATTTTAAATGTATCTGTTTTTAATCTGACTTAATTTTCACCCAAACTTTTCTTTCTCTTTTTAATATTCACGTGTAAATACTTTTGTTAGAGAGGAAATTTTATTTGCGCTGTCCTAACAAAAGTAGTTGAAACTATCTTATCAAAATATCAAATAAGTGTCTCGCGCAATTTTTAAATTTAAACTGTTTTGCAATATTATTTTTTGTTCATTTTACTTAATAAGTATAATGTGAAGTAAATGTGACGTAATTTCTCCTATTTCAGACTTCTAACGCATGTTAATGAATTTATTATTTTAGAATATCCTTTCTCTTTTAAAATTCACGTGTAAATATAGATTTTATGACTTAATTTTCAATAAGCTAATGTTTTTTATACCTAATTATTAAATTCTAATTTGAAAGTTTTTTTGTTTTGTTTTATAATAGTCACGTGTAAATAAATTTTTAATTTGAAGCAAACATTATTGTTTGCGCTGTTTATACAGTTGGCAACAGTTTAAATTAAAACCATTTTCTAAAATATGTAAATTTCTCTGGAAAAGCTGAAAATTTGAATATAAAATAGACATAAAATCTCAAAAAATGACTCAAATTAAAAAAAATGAATGCAGTCTGCACACCGGGAACTTCAAATGAATAAAATGATCTAAAAATGATTAAATTCCCATGTACAGATTTTGCTGTTATAAAACTTTTTTAATGGAACGATATTGTCCAAATTTAGCATTAAATATCTCTTAAAATAGTTCTTCGATTTGAAAACTGTCAGCATCAGCGTGTTTATCAAACATTTCTATATAATTCCACCGGTTTTCATATTTTTGTATGCAATATTTTTCTTGATATTAACGAAGAAAAACATCCGGTGTCAAAAAATCCAAAACCGGCGGCGATGACAGCGTGAGTTACTTTTTTTTTTTTTTTTTTTTTAGAATAGAGATATTTTAGAAAAGGCCATTTATTTTAATCTGTTTTTAATTTTAAAAACACCGCAATGAATGATATTCCCTTCAAATTAAAAATTTATTTACACGTGGCTATTATAATCAGAAAAAAATTTCAAATGAGAATTAAGTGATTACGTGTTAAAAAATAGGAAAATATTGAAAATTACGTCATAAAGACTATAGTTACACATAAATTTTAAAAGAGAGTGAAAATTTTAAAATAATAAATTCATTATTATGCATGAAATGTCGCGAATGGACTAAACTTACGTGATATTTAAAAAGGCCAAATAATTTACAGTTGTCAAATTAGTTTAAATTAAAAGATATATTTGCGCGAGATATTTATTTCATATTTTGAGATAATATTTTCACCTAATAGCGTGAATTGTAAGACAGCGCAAATAATATTTCCTTTCTAACAACAAAAGTATTTTCATGTGAATGTTAAAAAAAGAAAGAAAACTTTGATGAAAATTACGTCAGATATAAAACGATGCATTTCAAATTGTTATTTAAAAGAACTTTCTTATAGAGCTGTTAAAAAAACGAGAGACAAAGACATTCTTTACTTAATTCATCTTGCATTAGCTTGTTTTCAAATTTTTAACTTTAAAAAAAAAAAAAATCAAAGACGAAAACATCTATTGTATCCCTTAACAAATGCTGATTTCTTCTTAAAAATCTCCAATCAATGAAATATGACTGAAAACCCGTTTACAGGGAGATCGCTACTGTTTTTTTAAAATTATAATTCAATATTTTTAAAGCCGATGAAATTAGACTGCTTTTAGAATCTGAGGTGTCAGAACGGGGGTTGGCGAGCGTAGCTCGTAGGGGGCAGAGCCCCTAGTCATTTTAAAATAATTTTGTCCATTTTTTTACAGTCACGATGTAAATTTCATTATTTCTTACAAATGATTGCTGTGTAAATAATTACTTTATAACTGATTTTTATATTCCCAACTTTAATTTGTTTGAGTAAATACTTACTTTTATTGATTTTTTATTACATACCTGATTTTTAGTGTACATACATATTTCATATTGGTTGTGTAATTACTGATTTTTAACAGATATAACACATTCTTATATTCATAAACTTAAATTTGTACCGATTTTTATTTTTTATTTTGGTTTTAGAATTAAATTCATGAACACCCGTCCATAGAACGGGTTAAACAACTAGTAAAATTTATTTTCGTTACATTTTATTCCTTTTAAATTAATAGTAATTCTATTCCAGTTTTGTTTTAAATATTTCTTTTCTTAACGTTAAAGGAAAAAAAAAAAATATAAGAAAATGCAAGCAGTACGCTCAAGTCATTATTATATTTCAAGCCATCACTATGTTATACTTTTAATTTTATACCTTTTACCATTTGTTTTGTTTTTTCAAGTTTTTATTTGATAGCTTTCTATACATTTAAATCCACCCTACATATGTAAAATCGTAATGAAATGAATTTATGAAACGACTGTCAAATGGCTTGTTATGTTTCACAACTATTTCTTCTAAACTATGGAACGTTTGACGGTGAAATTAACTCCAGCTATCCGTATCGATCCACTGGTTTCAATAATGGTATTAGAATTATAAAATTTGAATTAGTCTTCGAGATCTTAATTTTTGTTTTCTAATTTTAGTGATATTTGTATAATAACGGCAACTAGATTACTCCACTTTTGTGGAAAAAGGGAGAAACACAGGTGTTATTAAATTTATTTTTCGTCATTTTTGAAATGAAACAGAAGTTATCTTTTATTTCTATCCATAGAGAAAATAATATTGTTATTAAATTATGTTTTTCAGAAAGATAAAGAAAAAGAAATCACATTTCGATCATCGAGAATCAGTTTATTTTAGAAACCAAAAACCGTCTGTCATTTTCAAATTCCGTAGACGTAAAAAAAGCTTTTATTTTCAATTTGAAAGAGAAAATTACTTCAATTATCGTAAAAACAGAAAGCAAATTTTAAAATAAGAATTAAATGATCATGTATTAAAAGCAGAAAATTAGGAAAGTTACATAAAATCATTACACATAATTATAAAAAAAAAAAAAAAAAAAAAAAAAAAAAAAAAAAAAAAAAAAAAACGAAAACTTTAAAATAAAATTATCACGCGCGAAACGCATTTAAAGATGATAATTACGTCATATGTAAAAGGCCCAAACATTAGATGGACAGTTTTCCTGTGATGTAACATAATGTAAAATTGAGATTTTTATAGCCTCTAACCGAAAGATTAATCGTGTATGTATAGGAGTTTAGAATAGATTTCATTTATTTGTGGATTATGTGATGGAAACAAATGCAAAATTATTTATATTTTTAAAGTATAAACGAAATTTTTTGTAATCCTCTTCATTCAATAAGTACGATAGAGTTATTCCTGTGACGTCACATAAGGTAAAATGGCAATTTTTACAGCCTCGAGCCGAAAGGAAGAATACGGTCCATACCATAATATTTAAAGTACCCAAAATCATTAAATTATTATACGTGAAAATCTTTTAATGGTGAATATTAGATCATTTTTAAAAAGCTCAATTCTCAAACATTTTAAAATTAAATAATATATACATCCGTGAATTTTAAAAGAGGAAACAAATTTAAAATAAATAAATTATTACATGAGGAATGCATTTAATAGTGAAAATTATGTCATACATTAAAAAATGCATTTAAAATTATTTTTATTCCGCAGACTTAATATGACGTTACATGGTCCAAAAGTAGTGCGGCAAGCAAATTTCTTTATATATTACATAACTTGAAGCAACGTAAATACATGGAAATGCATACACAAGATACTTTCGATTTATTTTGTACGAATTACTATTAAATAAATACATTTTACAAAATTCAGATATTCTTATTAATGAATACAAATATTATACGTTGTAAAAATAACCAAAAAATATGCATGATTGCGTATTAAATTAGAATAAAATCATGAATAAGCTATACCTGTTCTTGAAATATCTAAAATTCGATCAAGACATAAAATATAAGAGTAAAATTTCAAAACACAATACTTTTCAATATGTGTATCTGAAAGCTATTCCTGTTTTTTAACGTCAAACCTAAAGGAAGCATATTGTCCACAGTGTCGTTAAACAACTCAAGAACATAACGTCCTTTTTAACCTAAACACTTTATACAAGCTGATTTTCAAATGTGTAACTGGTCTTACTTATTAATCCCGAAAACTGATGTCATTTATTACGACAGCGATGGATGAGGAAAATGTAACCGAAAAATGCCCCTTCAAACTAAAAAACAGGGCAACGCGATTACTGACGATAGCCGCACTGTTACTCTGATAATATCATTCAATCTTCCGTAACCTGGTAATATTTTGTAAACAAGACACATTAGTATGTTTTCAGAACTGAGAAGCCTGAACGGGGGTTGGCGAGCGAAGCTCGAAAGGGGCTGAGCCCCCCTAGTAAAAGTGTAGTATCTTTAAAAAATATATTCAAAGAATGGACTACTGTGCGCGTAACTTACTACTTCAATGTAGGTCATTCCACGTAAAATGAGCAAAAATTTAAAAAAAGTCGTGGCCACATAATAACAGATTTTAATAAAATTTGATATACACGTTCAATTCATATTCAAATAGAGCTCTGCAAAATATCTTCACAAAAAATAAATTATTTTAGCAGTTTTGGACATTTAAAAAACTTGTCATAAAGAATGGCATGTGTGCAATCGTCCAAAGTTGCAGGTTTGAAGTTCTGTATCTTGAAAACTATTTAACTGAAATGAATTTTTTTTTAATGATGTAACCTCTGAAAAATTATCTTCTTATTTATTGAGCAATAATAATCTGGTAACACCATAATTATTCTTTAATTGGTTGTAAAAATTGAAAATTTGCAAATTTTGAGAAAATTAAAAACGTAATAAAAATTAAAGGAATTCAAAAACATCTGAGAAATTAATGCCTGATGTAGTTTTACATATTAAGATCGAATTACTAAAGTTTTTAAGTTGCCATGTATTTCCTTCACCTTTAAAAAATTTTAGAAACTTTTTAAAAAATGACAAACTCGTAATTTTTCCTCTTATTGACAGGTAAAAAAAAAACAATGAAGGAAATGTCCCACATTACAGTTATTGCACAGACATAAAGATCAATAAGTCCATAATCTGCTAAAAAATTTTCAAGCATGCCTTTTTGATTCCTAACGTCACAAAATTGGGTTAAAAAAGGCAATATTAACTATATTCCATGAGCTATTTTTTTTTTAAATTCGCGCGCGTTTCTTAAAATATTGCACGATTTCAAGGTGAAAAAATTTAGTGCTGCCATCTATTTTCTGTATGTGGGTTTAGAAATTAATATATAATTTTCTGTTCAATTGAGCTTTTTTTTTCTACTTTAATTAAAAATCTTCTTGAGGAAAAAATAAACTGAAAGCAAGTATAAAAGTTTTTATATTTAAAATATACACTGTTATCTATAATATCAAAAGAATTAAAAGTTTAAAAAAGCTTTCTTTCACGTCGAAACAAGTGATAGAAATATTGCATTTTATCCTCAACATTTTTTACTATTTATTTTTTTTCTCATTAAGGAATAAAAAAGGCAAGAATGAAAGTTTAAATATTTAATATATATACTTTTAGCTATAACGTCAAGCAATTTTGATATTGTCAGAGGTGTCCTTCTTCTCTATAGAAACGTTGCATTTTTCCCTCAAATTTTTTCAAAAATAATTTTTTTATCATTAAGGAATAAAAATACAATTACTAACTTACGTCAATCTGTTACTTATCATTTATTCCTAATTATAAATAATTTTTAATATAGTCTTTGCATTCTTAAGGCTAATAACCAAAATTGAAACTTCAAGCATGTAGCCAAAACCACGATTTTGCATCCACTTTAATATAAATTTTAATACTTAAATAAACAATCCTAAAATCTATTATTTTACATTTACTCATAAATAGATATGATCTACTTACAAAATGATTTTCGTTAAAATCTGTGACATGTGTGCCACACGTGATTTGCTCATTTTGTATGGAATGACCCATGTCGGTGTTATTCAATCCAATTTTTTTTTACATTTAATTTTAAAGTTATGGCTGCTCTTTTCCGAATTTTCCTTTTTCTATAATATTAAATACTGGTCAAAATGAGCAAAGTTTTCAACTACTTTCCACTTCTAAAAAAATTTCGATTTTAAAGGTACAATATTGGCTCGCCAATTTTCAGTTTTATACGGTAAAATTAACAATAATAAACCTCAAATAAGCACTACTACAACGTCTTTTTTTTATACTAGAAGTAATGTACCGTATATTACTGCTTATTTTATTGTTTATTATTATTAGTTTTATTGTATAATACAGGCAGCTCTGGCTGCCGTTATTGTATCGTAAAATCAACTTTTATTTTCAGTATAGCGTGATAGTACAGTGTCATTCAGTATAGTGTGAAAAGCTTCGTTTTCTCTTTCTAAGTAAACTTTTTAAATGCTTTAATTACGCGTACAGTAAATAGCTAATTTTAATTATACCTAATACACGGGAAGTTTATCACCGGTATCCTACCTTTGAATCCCAATAAAAATCATCTAGTAAAACGATTAATGATTCGCTGCTACATAATGAGAATAATTTAGATGAAACAATATAAGAATTCTTTAAAATTCAACTAGCACAATTTTGATTTCAAATACTTTTTTTTTAAGTAAAAGTTTTCCTAGCAAAATAAAATGCTTTTTTTCGCGTGATATGGTATTTATCTTATGAAGTGGAAAAGAACAATTGGATGAATTCCAAAATGTCAGACCTTTTTTTTTTGAGCTAAAGCTTTTTATCTTTTAGAATCTTAAGCATTATCTGTTTCTCCGGAACAAAGACGCTTAAGCATGTTATGACTCGGTTGAATTGTCACGATGTTGTTTAGTTTTAATGTATGTTATAGATCTTATTGCCTGTTGCATATTAAGTTTTTAATGAAATAGCAATGATGTAGACAGCATATACATATATTGCTTTTTTTTACTTTCTTCAAGCAATTTTTTGTTATTTTGTCTAAAGAAGAATATCATAAGGGACAACAATTTAACAAAATTATAAATAACTAACGGCTTAGCCCGTCTGCTTAGACATTTATACGACTGGTGTCGTTCTTTTCAACCTAATAATTTAACAAGAATATTTTATAACAATATTTCATTATGGTAGCAACGTTTACCAATTTAATACTTTAAAATCTAGTAACTGAAATATTTGCTTAATAAGAATGGAATTCATTTAACGATTTTATGTATACCGGAAACTAAAAGGGAAAAAAACTGTAGCTATTTTTATATTTTATTTGCATTTTTTAAGATCTATGCATTAAAAATTTTTACAATATTTTTTTCAACTAATTCAGTCATACCATCTCAAAACATATTTTATTGAGCATATTTTTAGTACACTGATATAATTGCAAAAAATATACTTAGTAAAGAGTTAAATAAATCAAACTTTTTACTAAGTTCTTTTTTTTTTCAATTATACCTAGCATATTATTACGAAACATTTATTTCAAATTATTTGGCTGATTTATGCGAGTAAAATATTATAAAATGTACAGGAACAGTCAAATGTTTTCCATTACATTACAGCTAATGGGGAAAAATATTCCAAGTGCATTTTAATGATGTTAGAGCCTTTCGAAAAGAATGAAATTGATATGCACTTGTTTAAGTTTTCATTTGCCACTTTTGACGTGCAATTTCCAACTTGTTTTTAATCTGACAGAGATATTCCTTAAAAATAAATTCAAATACATTACGATATTATTATATTATATATTATCACAATATTATTATAATACTACATCTTAAAACTAATAATTTTAAAATTTAAAAACTTTATTATTCGGCTCAAAGTTCTGTAATAGCTTACGAATGCCCACCCCTCCCACCCCTGAAATGAGAGGTATGGGAGGCGGTCGCTACGGCTGTGTTGATTCACTAAGTTTTGAAATTGATATTTTTGAGCTTATCTGTGTGAATCTGCGAATATCGAAATATCGATTCTAGAATTTTGGAATCGATTCTTATTGTGATCGATTCTGTTTTATACGATGTCGATTTTAATCGATTCCCGAATTTTCCAGTTCGTCCATCAACATGCTGAATCGTATCATACCAAGAAAATTCTTATAAGTCCAATCGTTCGTGAGATATTTAATATTTTTCTAATTCGGTGTGTCTTTGGTGCCAAAACCTCAAAATATCTAACATTACAAGTGATAATTCATCCGTATTAATTCATATAGTACATCCGTTACTGTAACAATGGAATATATTCAAATTAAAGCTTTTTGTTAATTTTTTTGGTTAACGAATTAAAACAGCTATGTGAGTTTGAAAATTTTATACAAACACTTTGAAATAAAGAAAAAAAAATTTACTGATTTTATTTGAAATACAAGGAAGATATTTACTGAAAAATTAAGATTATCAAACGAAAATATTTAAATATGGAAACTATGTTTTCGCAACTTCAAAATATTTTTTAATGGAAGAAATTGGAATTGAAATACTGTTTGACGATTTATCATTTGATCCTGTATAAAAAGAAAAAAATGGATACATTTATGTCAGCCATGCGCAAATATCATCAATAGCATTTTTTAAAATGGCCAAATGGCAATATTTCCTTTTTTTCAGTTTTTAAATAATATGAATATAAGAGTGTATTTTAAATGTGTGTATTTTAAATGAAATGATCGAAAGGTTTGTATTTTAAATGAAAACAATAAAATAAGAATATGCTATGGAAAAAATCTTTGTTGATTTATTACCTGCGCCTGGATAACATGCACCATAAAAGCCATATACTCGCCTTACTTTGGGTAGTTGTTCATGGGATTCCTTGTTAATCTTCTGTAATCGGATACCTCACTAATCCGTTTATTAGCTGTAATGTTGAAAGCATGGTTTATGTTTGAAGCGAAAACTTCGCGGTGAATGAATTCTATTAAAGAAATTCGTATCATCATCACCTACAATATATTTAAAAACGAAAATTTGCGTTTCATTCAGATTGTTTGTAATATTTTCATAGGATTATGCCACTATTTTTTGTCCGGAATCTATTGATAGAATAACAGCATTTCGGAAGACCTGTGATCAAGGCTAAGTGCCCGGAGTCCCTTTGGGTGTCCAGTGTACCCGAAGCTCCTTAGCGACTCGGAGGTGTGATCCCCAAACTACGCGATCTAATCCTTGAGTACATGGATTGTTTACGTTGCGGGCATGGCATCCAGTGGTGCATTGGGGAAGAGTGACGTTCACTGGGCAGTGATGTGTCTTGGATGATTACGGGGGTCATGACGGCACGATTTTTGCAATTTCTTTTGCTACCGATTGTAAAATTTTGCGAAATTTCTACCAGTTGGCGAATTTTGCAGGGATCTTTTGTAACCGATTGGTGAAACTTATAGGGTTTTTTCCATACAGTCGATGGGTGGATTTTGCTGATTTTCCCAATGATCAATCGACGAATTTCGTGGATTTTCCCCGTTATCGAGCAATGCATTTCTTTTTTTCCCAAAAACAACTGGAGACTTACTTGTAAAACTAGCAATTTTTTTAAACAAAAATGGTGGGTGAATAAAGCAATATTTTCACCCGCAACCGACTGGCGAATTTCTCGTTTTTTTTCACACGAGTGATTGACAAATTTACAAAACTTTTTTGCGACTAAATGACGAAATTTACATTTATTTCCCGCGATCAATGGACATATCTTTCGAAATTTTTTTCGCTCTACCACCAGGATACGAAATCAATTGAAAGGGCATACCAAAAATGGCAGCAAGGGACTGAGGGTGAATAAAATTATTAAAAAGGTCATCAGACGCATAAATTAGTTTACAAGGGCTGCCGGGCACCGCACCTTTACAAATTGGCCAAGAGACGAGTTTTGTTACACAGTACCACAATGAGAAGTGAAGTTCACAAAGTTTGTATGACATCGAAATTATGCTAATGAGTTAAGTTAAACCCATAACTGGCATCTAAGGGAAAACAAGAAAACAGAAAATATACTTTTAAATTTTAATTAAAATATCACTTGTCAGCATACAATTTATAGGACTTTACAGACTGCGTAAATGATATTTTCGTGTACTTAAGGTTCATTTTAAGCAACAAATACTGACACAATTATTAAAGCGATGGGCATTTAAGATCAAACCAGTAGTAACTCTTTAAACAGTCCTGTAAATTGTAAAATTAATTAAATTAAGTGGGTAAAAAGATACAGTTTTCAATAAACTCTTTTTTTATAAGCATTCATTATTGATCATGAAATTTATACTTAATTTTTTGACTGAAATTCATGGTTTTTTTTAGAAATTTCCGTTACAAACATTAATTTGATGTGACAATCGAACTGCATTATGAAAAACAAACTGATTTTTTTTACACTTGGTAGAAAGCACAAACGAGTGAATTTATTAAAAAACGTATAATTTCTGCTCTCGTTTTTTTTAAGGGCAATTGAAAAGAAAAAAAAAAAGGAAATATTATTAAAATCTTTAATAAGCGACTGAAATAGTACTACTGACAAGAAATAATTACATTAATAGAAGTGACATAGTCATTCTGTAGCATTTCAACAATCGAGTACCAAACTTCAATTTGGATACAGTCTCTAAAATATGCTCATATTAAAATAATTAATTTCTCGGAAACTTATCGTACGAATTTCAGTAAACGTTGGATTTGGGATAATTGAAGGGTGTAGAAATTATTTACGGTGTCAAACTTTGGAAATTTCTACTAACAAAAATAAAGTTAGGTATGATTTTGATATGTAGATTCCTCTTAAGTAAATTTTATATACATTATTTAAAACTAGACTTTATTTCCAATAGCTTGGTACCTGTAACTTTCTTCTACGATAATTTGTTGCAGAGTTAGCAGGGGGTGTTTGCTTTTTTTTCCACGACTGTATGTATATCCAGTACTCCTCATTTTTTTGCTGAACGTCCTCAAATCGAAATTTGTGTGTGACGGAAAAATGCCATATTCTGAAAACTATGTGACCTAGATTAATCGCTATAGTTTTCCTGCAAGGTTTAAACTAACTCCTACTAAATCTAATTTTTTAGTAGATTCAGTAATAGAGAAGTGGGAAAATATATTTTGGATTACATTTTCAACGATATGTCTAAAAATATAATACCTAAAAATAAAAGTAATTTTTGAGTTCTTTCACATGAAATCTTTCACACAATATACAAAATTTTTTTTCTTAATTTTCTTAATTAACCCCTGTGAATTTTTCCTAAATATATTTTTGAATGGTTAATAATCTATAAATATGTGGTTCAATATACTTTTTATCTTCAGAATATATTTGAACTTTCCACATTCCACAGTTAAATGTCTGTGACTGGCAGACAGACATAGGAGTGACATTATAATGGTTCCGTTTCATATTTTAAGCAGGGAACCCAAAATAACAGCAAAAATTCATACTTTTAGTTCTAAAACAAGAAGAATTATAATAATATAATTTTTATGATTCTTTAATTTTTTATTTTTTATTTTTGTTTATAGTACCAAAAAAAAAAAAAAAAAAAAAATCTTAATCCTTGTTTATAATCTATTACATTTAACGAAAATGTTGTTATTTTGAAACAAAAAACTATATAATTTTTTTAAATAATTAAAAGATATGTCTAGTTCTCTGTGATGTGTATTGTTGAAATCACAAAAAAATATTTAATGAATAAAATCATCTAACTTAAAATAAAAGTTAAAAATTGAAAAAAGAAAAAGACAATATTCCAAAACAGTTAAAGAAATAAATGTGAATAGCGACAAAAAATATTATTTTTAATGATAAAATTTTTCATTTTTAATGGAGCACGAAGAAATACATTAATTTTAACACTTTTGTAATGCATCAGATTTCACAAAAAAAAAAAAAAAAAAAAAAAAAAAAAAAAAAAAAAAAAAAAAAACATGCTTTTACGAATATTTAAGAACTTCTGTTTCGAGGTATAAGACTTAATAGCGAAAATCTCCTTTTAAGAAACTTATCATAAAGAACAGTACATAGAAAAATAAAAAAAAGAATTGCACTTAATGTGAGATGGAACTTTTAAAATTGCTGAAAGTGAGTGTAATAAAGTTGTTACTTTTTAATAGTAAATTGCTCGGGAGTAAAAAAAAAAAAAAAATAAATAAATAAATAAAAACTAGAAAACAGGAATTCTGCGTTTTCAGTATTTAATGTCGCCCCCGATGACAAAAAAAAAAAAAAAAAAAAATATATATATATATATATATACATATGTATATAAACATAGATACAGTAGAGCCCCGATTATCCGAGCTAATAGAACCTATACCTTTGGAATGGATCATGTTATTCTGATGGACTGATGGCTTCCATTGTTATGAAACAGTCATTATAAATGAAGTGTTAGATGAAGATGAAAGAGCAGCCGTAAAAAGTTAGAACTCTGATTTTCTGGTCAGAATGGGAAAAAAATGGCCATATATATATATATATATATATATATATATATATATATATATATATATTAATTATTATTATTATTATGGCCTTCCCCCCCCCCCCCATTCTGCCAGAAAATCAGAGTTCTATCTTTTTACGGCTGCTTTTTCATCTTCACCTAACACTTCATTCATAATGACTGTTTCATAATAATGAAAGCCATCAGTCCATCAGAAGAAAATAACTCGGTGAAAGCGGAAACTCCGATAATCGGGACTCTGGTGTATTTAAGTTTTAAGACTTATAACACGTGATTTTATATTACATAAAGTGACGACATCCACATCCGCTGAAGAATTCATCATTTGCGATCTAGTGTTAAACAAGATCTACAGTAAATTACGCTTAGGACGTCGCTATCGCTGAATAATACACAAATCCAAAAAAGAGATTTCGCCATACAAAGAACTCGACAAAAAAATCGGCTATCTAAAAATTCACAGGCCTTCATTTGCTTGTATTATTAATATAGATATTTAAAATTAAATTTAGTTTCCAATAGCTCCATGTTTTATCAGAAATCCTTCATTTATATTTTTTTCAAAATAGCACGTATTTTAATTAATTTTTGTTTCAGTTTTTATGGGAAAGAGGTAACAAAAAGATATAATTGCTATTTTTCTTTCACTTTCTACAGAAATGGAGTTCTTCAGTTGCCAATATTAAGCAAATGGCTGCAAAAAGTACAAAAAAATTAATATTTCAAAAATAAATGGAGATGCAATTTTCAAACAAATTACATTTAAATGTACTTTTTTTTCTCAATCTGACGGTATAAAAATTGAAAATGTGCGATGCTTAGAAGTTTTAAAAATTGCTATAGAGCATTTAATCGTACTGCTTTGTTTTATGGCTGGCTTCTGTAAGGTAACATTATTTTTTGGAGAAAACACAAAATAAGCTGGGAGAAAGAAATAGCATACCGTACCGGGGCTAATAAATAAATAAAAGCAAAAGTTTTTCTCATTTTTGATCTACTCAGCTAAAATGGTTTCACTAAATAATAGAATTACTATACTTATTTTATGGGGGAAACAGAAGCGATCGAGTCGTGTCATAACAGGTCAAGTGCTACTATTACTCGCATACAGAACGTTCCGTACAATAAATATATGAGTTAGTAACTGGGCATTGCAGTACACAAATTTATCATTAAAAGTTATTATCTAGGCTTTAAAAGCGATGAAGGATAGAATACGCTGCCATAGCTTTATCTATCTCAAAACCGTCCGTGTCTTTAAGAGTTAATATCTCGGCAAATTACCAACAATTTTTTTTCGAAAATCATTATCAACAGTCCTTTTATACTTCTGCGACGATAGGTACCTCAAACGCTCCTCATCTCCTTTGCTGAACGCCCTCAAATCGAAATTTGTGTGTAACGGGAAATGCGATTTTCTAAAAATCGATGTGACCTAGACTAATCGCTACAGTTTTCCTTCAAGGTTTAAGTTCACGTCTACTAACCCCTATGTTTTCTATAATTTTAGTTTCAGTATACTGAACTATACAATATACCGAGTCTATAGACTCGGAAATAGAGAGAGTACGGACATATATTTGTATTACATTTTTGACGATATTTCTGAAAATATAATACCTAAAATTAAAAGAAATGTATTTTGGGGTTCAAATTTACGAAAGCTTTCACACAATATACAAAGAAAATACTTTTTTTCAAGTAACTTAATTATCCCCTCTACATTTTCCCTAAATATATTTGTGAATCGTTAATAATCTATAAATATGTGGGTCAATAGCCTTTATTAGTTCGGCCAATTTGAACTTTCCACGTCCCATAATTTACGAGTGAAATGGCTGTGACAGACGGACAGATAGACACAGGAGTAATCTTATAATGGTTCCGTTTTTACTTTCTACGTACGGAACCCTAAAACTGTAAAATTAGCCGACACGATGCCCAGCTTGGCATCTCTCACTTATATAAGTCGGTAAGGCTGCCACCGCAGCACTAGATGGAAAAGTCTCCATGAGCACACGATCTAGTGGCGTAACATGAGACGCAAATGAACCCAGCATAGGTGAGTGGTCCTTGTGGTTTAGTGGTAGAGCACTGGAGCTCTATTCCAGGGGCCCGGGTTCGATTCCCGGCTTGGAGATTTTTCACTAAGTTGGTTTACGCTTTGCTAGCAATGTGATAATTCACGTCTTTAATATTCCATAATTTCAAGCGTATTTTCACTGCTGAAAAGTAGTTGAAAAAATAATTAAAATTGTATATTCACCGATGCTGGGTTCATTTGCGTCTCATGTTACGCCACTAGATTGGGTGCTCATGGAGACTTTTCCATCTAGTGCTGCGGTGGAAGCCTTACCGACTTATATAAGTGAGAGATGCCAAGCTGGGCATCGTGCTTGTGGTTTAGTGGTAGAGCACTGGAAATCTGTTCCAGGGGCCCGGGTTCGATTCCCTGCTTGGATATTTTTCACTAAGTTGGTTTACGCTTTACTAGCAATGTGATAATTCACGTCTTTAATATTTAATAATCAGTGTTTAATTACATATTAATGGGCTTATGTCTTTCAAAAATCGATTTTCGAATTTTTAGCTTTTCGGATCCCATCCAACTTCTTTATATGGACATGACAGTTTTTACCTTATATTTAAAAAGAAACGAATGACAGCATTTTTACGGACGTACTGAACTCTTTGTAAACGTTCAATTCTTGAAAACATTGACTGAAATATGTGCAGTTCAGTAAAAGGCAGTATTCGCTCGGCGCATCACATAACATAAAATCTCAGGCGTCAGAGGAGATGAGGGACTGTTTTTTTTTTTTTTTTTTTTTTTTTTTTTTTTTTTTTTTTTTCATGTATCTGAGTAAATAGCTGGTCAAATATGAGATTTTTAAAATACTTGCTCGTTCCAAAAGATATATATATATATATAGTGTCAAATATCGGGGCTATTTCGCATATATGTTAAGTTTATGTGCACCAAATTTATAACTGGACTTTTAAAATATACTTAATATATAAAACTTTAAAATTGTACCTTTTAAGCTTTATATATATATACATTTTTAATGAATTTATAACCTTTTTAAAATATGATAGGAATTAAAAAATTCAAAGTTTCGGAACAACGTGAAATATGTTCCCGAGACGACACTTACAAGATATTTTTAAACCTATTGGCCGTTGTTTAAAAATATATCGTTTGCATTTCGATTTATTGAAACACTTTTTTTCCTTGGATAGCTAAGGTCGATCTCTACAAAGGCCAATTTTTCCTTTTTCAATTTTTGTCGCAATTTTTTTAATAAGGATAATTTCATTCGAAACGAGTTCCGAACAATAATTCATACACGCAGCGTATTAAATTCTTTCAAAACGGATATTGTAATTATTTTATTTTATCAAAATTTTTACATACACTAAATCCAGAAATGTGGTCAACTTCTCTATTTTAAAATGACGGTTAGTAAAAATGTAATTTATTTCAGATATCAAAAGAAAAAAAAAAAAAAAAAAAAAAAAAAAAATGGAAAAGGGAAATGAACTGGAATTATTTTTATTATTATTATTATTATTTTGCATTTGTTCGTAGATAAATCTTAGCTTAATAGCTTATAGAAGCATACTTTACGATTTAACATGCGTAGTGAAATGATTTAACCATATCTTCGTATTAATATGAGCTGAGTTATATACCGACTTTCATAAAAATTCGCACATTTCCAACATTTTCACTTTAAATTTATATAGTAGTACTTATCTATTACAGTTTCTTTTCCATTTTTTAATTCGTGTAATTTATGCTCTGTGGATAAACTCCATAATACAGCAGAAACTGTTTCCGTCTTCTCCGCACAATAAAAAAAAAAAAAAAGACAAATGATACAGATACTACGACATTGTAATACCACCACGCACTAAAGTTCAAAATATTATTTTGTAATAACTAACAATTTCAAAAGTGTTATTTATCTTTAGAAACATCCGAAACCAATGTAATTTTAAGATTTAAAGCAGTATTTATAAAAGAAAATTTATTTTGCTGAAACTGGATTTCCGGAAAGATTTTTTAGTGTATTAATCTGTTTTGAGAAACCAGAATAGCTCTTTTTAGAGACTATCAATTCTTAATTAAACATTTTGCCTTCCGTAACTGAATTTATATCTGCTAGCGTAACACAACAATTTTAATTTTAATGTTAATCAGAGTTCGTACGCTTCAAAGAGCTTTCACCTTTTACCACAATTTCCATAAACAAATATTTGGCTTATTTAAAGAAGAGTAAATCTATATTCAGATATAGCAACCAGTACTTTAACAAATTTTTGGTGCTAAATCACTTAAAATCCCATGATTTCCTTTATGCGTACGAACCCTGTTAAAGGTGAGCAACAAAATGTTTACTTGAGAATTCATAGGATCAAAGAAATAATCTTCCGGGAGAAGTAATCACGTCGCAACTTCGTAAACTGCTTTCAAATGTTTTGGAATATTCGTGGTAGCAAAATAAACTTTCCTTTACAAATTGCTCCTTTAAATCTCAAAAGTATGTGTTTTTGCGATGTTCTAAAGCTAAAGAAAGGTTTCCTGTATCGTGAGTAAATCCAAAGCAATTATTTAATATTTCCTTTGGCGGTAGACTTAAATTTTCATAAAGTAAGAAGAAGTTGTGTTTTTTATAGTGTGATCAAAGAACACTCGAAAATTTTATACATATAAATCTCGTGGGCTGCAATAGTGGCACAACTCAAAAAATCAGGTTCTGAGATTAATGGGTTTGAAGTTTCGACTTGTAATGAAATGCAAAATGTACACGATTCATTGTTGTCATAAGTGTTAATTGGTACTAAATGACTCCGTAAGGATTCAATTAATAATAATGCAAAAAAAAATACCCTCACACCAAGTGTTATATTGATGATGCATTCAGAGTATGTCATATATAAGGCATCAGCGGTACTTCTGCTATATGTTTGTGAAATACTAAGCTACAAGATATGCCGCTGTTGCTGTTGGAAAGAATACCAATCTGCAATGTTCGAGAGCGCATTAACTTAAAATTCGTATGTTTTGAGTTGTGCAACTATTGCAGCCCACGAGCGATATATATATTATTTAAGTATTGTATCATACTTTTATGACATGTTATTAAACGGGTTTAGGAAAACGAATAAGTTGTAGCACCTATTGGCACTTTCGTTTCCTTTTTAAGGTTCCATGCTTAAAAAGACAAAACGGAACCATTATAAGACCACTCCTGTGTCACACACTTGCAAACTATGGAACGTGGAAAGTCCAAATTGGCTGAACTAATAAAGGTTTATTAAGCCACATACCTGTACATTTTTAACCATTTAGAAAAAATATTTAGGAAAAATGTAGAGTGGCTAATTACGTTAATTGAAAAAATAAATATATTTCCTTTGTATATCATGTGAAAACTTTCGTAACGTCGAAAACATAAGTACATTTCTTTTAATTTTAGGTATTATATTTTCAGAAATACCATCGGAAATGTTATGAAAAAATATGGTCCTCCCCATCTAATTCCGAATCTACTGAAACTAAATTTTTGAACAAATTAGAGGTAGTAGATATTAATTCAAACCTTGCACGAAAACAATAGCGATTACCCTAAGTCACATAGCTGTTGAGAAAATCGTATTTTTTCCGTTACACATCAATTTCGATTTGCCGGCGTTCAGCTATGAAGTTGAGGAGCGCTGGAGGTACCTAGCGTCGCAGAAGTTTAAATGGATTGTTGAAAATGATTTTTGAAAAAAAAAAAAAAACTTTCAGTAAGTAGCCGAGATATTTACCCTTAAAGACACGGACGATTTAGAGATAGATAAAGACACGAGCGGCGTACTCTATGTGGTGTCGGTTTTTAAACCAAGATAACAGTTTTTAATAATATATTTGAACAATGCAATGTCCAGTAGTATTATAAAATCCATAAACGTCAAACAGTTAAAAACATACTAATTTACTCAGAATTAATCACATAATTACTGTAGGATTTGCTACTAGTTTACGTTGAGTGACTCTCTCAGTATGTCACTCGTGTCTTTAAAGGTTAATTGAAATCCTATCTGGAAAAACCGGCACGGAGCAAGGCAGCGTTGCATATTTTTGCGACCCCCATTCGAAGCGCGCTTAACACAATCCAGAGTTTAAACTTTGAACAAGGTTTTTTTTTATGTACATTGTGAAAAGAAGAGATTATTACAACGCTGAATTTTGGAATTATGAAATGCCAATTTAAGATAAATATGTACTACTTTTACTGTCAGTACTGAATTAAGTTCATCACAAACATATTAGGATAAAAAAAAGTTATACATAATAGCAATATTTGATACTATTTAGCTTTCATATCTCTCTGAACTTTCACGATTTATCCATTTATACTTTTCTAGTATATAAAAGTATACCCGACCCTACGTTGTATATTTTTTTTACAAAGTCTTATTATTCTTTTAGCAGCGATTTTTCCATAATAATACTCTTACTAATCAGTATATTTAAAATTAATATATTGTGCCCTCTGTGCGCGAGTAATACTCGCACTTGACCGCTTATTTTAGTTTAAGAAGCACATACTATAACAATTAACTTTTTTACTTTGATAAGTAATTTATAATTAAAACTTGCAATTCTATCTTCCATATTTTATTAAATCGTCACTCATATAAAAATAAAGTGCAATATTATTGGGAAATTCTCCAGTTAATTATAAACATCTGAATAAACATATATTTTCTCAACGAAAGCATTTAATTGGTAACATTTGATAATAATAATCAAGAAATTCCCTACAATTTTTATATAAATTAAAAGAGGAACTTATTATAAGCGAAAAACAAATTTTATGCTATTTTAACCAAACTTCTTGCATTAAAAAATTATATATTCTCTTCAATACACAAAAAAAAATTGTATATTTAATTAATTTCACTTTTGTAGATTTTAATAATATATTCAAATTTATTACCGATTTTATTATTTTTATTCAGTTTTCCTTTTCGTTAATAAATAAACTGAATTCTTAACTGAATTTCTTTTTTTAATTCCACACTAAATGATTCCCTAGCTTTATAATATATTTTACTAAATATTATTAGAAATTGTCGACTAGATTTCATTTAGCTCTAGAGAGAAATCATATTAAGTTTTAATAAATTAATATTATGTTATAATGAAAATCTTAGTTACTTTAAAAAATTAAAACTTTCAGTCCATTAATAAATAATTATATATATATAAATATTCATTCATTTAAAGAAATTTAAAAAATCGTAATTAATTAATTTATAAATATGTGAAAATACATGTGAAAACTACAACAACAATATTTTAAACACCAAAAAGTAGACACATTAAATTAAAATTAAAATATATATTTAAAAAAATGCATTTTTATCAATAAATAATTTAATTTTCATTATACTAAGTTTATAGATTCGGTAAACAATTTAGAAACACTGAATAAACACTTCAATTATTATTTCTATTTCCTGTTACCGTATTCTAAAAAATAAATATACCAAAATTATCATTTTTTATAAATTAACTATTTCGCGCCTGCCATAAACGAAAGCGTTGAATTTTCTTCAATTGGGGTCCATGCGAACTTCATGTGACAATATATATATATATATATATATATATATATATATATATTTTAACAACATGAGTAACAGTCATGAAAATAGAAATTTTTTAAGCTAAAAATTAAATGCTCATAATATAGTTTTTTTTTTTTTTTTTTTTTTTTTTTTTTCAAAAAACAATTTTTGCCTTTTATACTCTTTTTTTTTTAATTTTAATTATAAAATAAATGACAGTTTAAACACGATATGCAAAGTATGCCGATAATATTTTTGTATGACTGCTTGGGACTGTCTTTGTAAATTTCTTTGTACGCTTTTGAAATTTTATAACTTTATAAATTATTTATATGAGACATCAAATCTCTTTAAGGCTTTGTCCAAATAGAATATTATTGTTTAGGAATACTTAGTTCAGACTAAATGTTTTACTCTTAAGCAAATTATCATGAATTGGAAGCTTACCAAAAGTTTTCCATGTGATTTGTCTTCAAAATGATACAGTTTATATTTGTACATATTATACGCTATTTAGAACTTCAAGAACAATAGCTTGGGATTAGCGATTTATAATATCATATTACAGATATCGTTAAATAAAACATTCAAACCAAATCTTGCATAACTTCTTTTTTTGAAGCGTCTAGAGATTAAAAGAAAAAAAAAAGAGTGGTGTTTTTTTTGTTTTTGTTTTTGTTTTTTTTTCTTTTTTCGTGGTTTTGAATTATTGAAATTCTCACAGCTAAAAGATAAAATAAATGACAGTTTTAATGTAATACCTGCACAATCTACATTTATCTTGACATCCTTCTTGATTTATATTATTTATTTTATATTCAATCAAAAATAGTATTCAAACAAATAATTTTTTCTAGGTGTATTTAAAGAGTACTTAACATTTAACTCTAACATTTAAAGACAAAATTTTTTAGACAAAAAGCTAATTTAATTGCATTTTGTAATAAGTAATACTTTTGAAATCTTATAAACGATCAAAATCACCTGTCTTATGGATTTGAAGATTTTTTTTATTATTATTTTTTAATAATTCCCATACTTTTAATGACAATAACGTGAATGTCAACATGAAAAATATCAGTACAAATATGAATGATGTTAATGCTACGGTATATTTTAAAAATATTTTTATAATGATTTTTCCGGGAAATTCTCCGCATTTTATTACTTTTTAGAGGACAGGTGGTTGAAGTATCTACCAAGAAGTATAGATTGTTAAAATAAAGGAACAGATTTAAAATCTGTCAATCGTCCCTTTTCTCCGCATTTACTATTAATCTGGGTAATGGGAGGGATGAGAAGGGATTATTACAGCGGAGTAATCTTCTGGATATAATCTCTTTTTTGCACGTAGGATAACGTATGTTCTTTCTATTCTTGAATATATACAGTTCCACCGGAAATATAAAGAATGGTCAAATACCACTTTTCAGTTTTTAAATACATCCAACTGCTCAAAACATCCCTCCATTAGGGCGGGTGAAAAAAAACGAAAATCGGAAAATTAAAATGTAATATTACACAAAATTTGTGTATGATCTTCAGTAATAAAACTGCTCAGTTTTTTCGAAATTATTTTTTTATCTTCCGGTGCCCCCGGGCCCGCCAATTTTCATCAAACTTGTCCAAAACACGTTGTAGAAGTTATAATTAAAAATGAAGTAAAAGCCGGAAATCAAAAATGTAATACCACGGAAAAGTTGTGTATGGTACGCAGTAATATGCCTGCACAGTTTTTTAAATTAAATTTTATCTTCCGTTGGCCCGGACCCCCCAAATTTTGCGAAATTTGTCCAAAAAGTCTTGTGCAACTTATAAATAAAAATAACCATAAAGTAGGAAAATAAAAATATCATACCGCGGAAAAGTTGCGAATGGTACGTAGTAACATGCCTGCACAATTTTTTTTTTCGAAATCACATAATATCTTCCAGGGACCCGGTCATTCGAAATTAAAAAAAAAAATGCCTTAAATTCCCTTTTACCTGTTGTATAGGTACAATGGAATGCATCACACAAGAAGCAAGAGTGCAATACAGGCATTTTATCTGCGAAAAATACACAAATAAGTAAAGTTCAAGAATGAAAATAAACTTTTAAATCTGTTAAAAGTGTTAAAAAAAATAATGTTCTATTAAATCATTTCATGCTAGACGGATGCAGCAGGGGATCACACGGTTATAGTGGGCATAATGGGGGATTGGAAAAATGTTGCACAAGTGTGAATCCCTTCGCATAATTTCTTTACAGACAATTCCAGATTAATTATAACCTCGAAACTACTATTGAATACCTCAGTACACATCAAAAATACCTGGAAGAAAGTAATCATATCTGTTAAGAAAGAATATTTCTCGGAAGACCTGGCAAATAGACTTTCCGATAGACTTTGACATAGCAGAGTGTTATCACCGCCAACAGAATTTTGAAACTATGTGTGAACTCCAGATCTGACGTTAAATCTGCAGATATTGAGGAGCTTTAGTCAAGGTGTACGCACGTGTACGGTTTGCAATTAAATGCATGCCATCTTTTTTTTTTTTTTTTTTTTTTTTTTTTTTTTTTTTTTTTTACGTGGAAATGCCCCGGGCAATTAAAGTCCCAATCAGGAAAATCTGCTGAGTGGCATGTCATGGTAACTGATGATCGGAAACACGTTCGCGAACTAGGATTTCGTAGAATCCTTAAAGTGCGAAGTGCGAAGTGCGAAGTTAGGCAATTCCAAGATCATGCAATCAATTTTAGCACAGCAGATTATATTGATCAGATTCAGTGGGATAAGGTAGAAGTTATAGAATCTCCTATTTTTACTCATCTTCCATGCATTGATTTAAAGATGTAGATTGACAAACGTGATGGTGAAAATATTTCGTTTCCTGAGTTTCCATGCATCACAAAGTTTAAGAAATGTGTATCAGGGTGATCACTAAAGCTGACGCGACAGTTTGTGGTGTAAGCAACATGGATAGATTCATAAAAATGAGATCCATTATGCCATATTTTGAGAGTAAGTCTGATTTTAAGGTTACAAAACTCCAACATTACCAACAACAAGCGTCAAATCGAAACATTTCGAATATTTAGATTTTTATTTTGTAGAGCACGAACAAATTTAATTGAACTTTAAATTTTGTGAACACTTTTGAACACTTTTAAATGTTTCTTTTTCATTCTTGAACTTTAATTGATTGAGTACTTTTCACAGATAAAATATTTTTATTGCACTCTTGTATCTTGTGTGATGCATTCTATTATACATGTACAACAGATAAAAGGGAATTTAAGGCGATTTCTTCAAAATTTCGAATGACCGGGTCCCTGGAAGATATGCGATTTCAAAAAAACTATACAGGCATATTACTACGTACCATTTGCAACTTTTCCATGCTATGACATTTTTTTTTTCTAACTTATGGTTATTTTGATTTATAAATTGTACAAGGCATTTTTAACGAATTTCTCAAAAAATTGTGGATACCGGGCCATCGGAAGATGAAACTTAACTTCTAAAAAACTGTGTGCAGGTATATTACTATGTACCATACACAGCCATTTTGATGTATGACATATTTGTTTTCCAGCTTTATTTTAATTTATAACTTATACAAAGTGTTTTTGACGAGTTTGGCGAAAATTGGGGGGTCCAGTGGCACCGGAAGATAAAATTTGATTTCGAAAAAACTGCGCATTTTTATTATTGAGGACCATACACAACTTTTGCGCAGTATTATATTTCGATTTTCCAATTTTCGTCTTTTTCACTCCACCCTATCTTCCATGTAATGGTTAAAAATGTATCACTGAACAAAATATGTTTCTTCAAGTAAATTTAAAAAATGATTCAATTGGTAGGTGTAGGAAATTAAACGCAAGATGATAACTAGTTTTGTGGAATTAAAATGCATCTTTGCTAAGCGATTTCTTACCATCTAAATCATGTAAAACTAAATCTTTCAATCAAATATGTATGTATCAATAGATAAATCGATTGTTTGAGACGATAATCATTTATGCGAATATGCAAGATATAACAAAATAAAATGAAACATGATTCACAGATATTTATTTTAAATTACGCGTTTCAAATTTAATATATATTCTACAAAAAAAAATAATGCTTTAAATTCAGGGAATGTATTTATGCTTTAATTCGAAAATCGAACCTGTCCCTGCACTGCGATAAAAAAAAAAAAAAAAAAAAAAAAAAAAAAAAAAAAAAAGAATTTTCTTTTTAATCTAGCAAGAAGATTAAAGAAAATTGAATGTAGACTTTTCCGAAATAACCGCGATTCCGAAAAGCAATTTAATCTTCAAAAACCTTTTGAAACCATACTTCTGATAATAAAAAAAGCATTTCAGAAACAAAAGTTTTTTTTGTAGTTTTTAAAGTCTTCTCAACCACTTATCAGTATGAAATATGAGCTTATTCGGATGTTACCAATTCATAAGTAACAAACACACAAGACGTGTTTCTACTGGAAATTTTAACAGTCCGTATCAACTGAAGTAAACACGTGTACGTAAGGGGACAAGGCCACAGTAAATATTATACAAAGTTTTATTATTTAATTCTATATATTAGTAATTTTAAAACTCTTTTGTAATTTTTAATATGTATGATCACTGAATCATAATTTATATCTAACACTAAATGTGTATAGACATTATTCCCAGTCGGAAACCGATGTGTTTCGTATACAATTACTTACCCAAGAATTACTTGAGCGTAATCATTTAAGTCTTAATATATATCTTAATGCATATACATATATAAGTGAATTTTTTAGATATTTAGATATTACTGTTTTAATTATATTCAAGAATAACAAAAGAATTTAATGCGATACATCATTTCATTTTGTTTATCCCTCAATTATAAATCTTAAAGTAACTTCATCGAATAATTACAAATAATAAAGTTACTACCACTAATCAATATTTATGACCGTTTATTAATCAATCTTTCCCGGTGATTGGGGAATCTTCATAATTAAAGCTTTTACATTATTCATCGCCCCAATTTTCCCGCTCGCTCATTAGCAGCTCGTGTACGAAAAGTAAATTAGAAAATTGTCCACTTATGCAGTTCTGGAAAATAATTTTCCGAATGTAAGACTGTAGATCTTTGCTATATTATTCATAAATAAAATTCTTCTTTGATTATCGTGAAGTGTGAATGAAATTGAACTGGAAAGATGATGAAAATAAGAAACAAGTGTAGCTTATATATTCCGATCAAAAATGCTTAAAACTAAATCAGAATGCTTTGTAAATCACAAAAATACATGTTTCAATTTTTGATTTAAAAATTTATATGTTTTTTAATATAATTGTTTAAAATAATAACAATATATACATTCAATAAATTTAAGGACTAATAAGACTATTGTCTTCTAAAGTGAAATATTTGTCACTTATTTGAAAGCGCTTCTCTGAATCATTCCAATACAATTAGACAAGCATCACTGTTTCATCTGAAATATAAAATATCTTATAAATGATATGCATAATTAAGAATATTTACTTTTAATATTTCTCAATCATAGAAGCCATCAAATATATAAATATATTTTTTTTTCTTTCTGATTCAGTTGATTTTGAAATGTGTACGCTAAGACAATTAAGATTTATACCGTCAATATAGTTCTCTGCGGCAAAAAAAAAAAAAAAAAAAAAAAAAAAAAAATCCTGGATTTACAGATTTGATATTGAATCATTAATGCTACTTGGAAGTCCCATGTCTAGAGTGGAATTCTAAACACAAAGTCGAATGAATATGTGTTTTATTTTCAGATATTGGGAAATAATGAATGTGACGAAAATATTTATAATTCATTCTATCTAAATAATCTCCCTATACACAAATAAGCTCTAAATAATCTCTAATAATGCATAATTTTTCTATGAAAAATAAAAAATAAAACTGACGAAACATTTTTATGCTGTATTTGAAAAAAAAATTTAAATTATATTTAATAACAGATTTGTCATAGATACCTATTTAAGGTTGTTTTAAATGAATGTAAAACAGAAGTTTTAATTAGAGGGCAGAGGAAGGATAATTCAACCAAAAGAGATATCAATTGCATTTTAACTGTTTTATTGATTTTTTATACATTTTTATACATGTTTGTTTTATTATGATGCAAAATCTCCGAAAAAACAATTGCATAAAAATATAAGATAATTTTTTAAAACTGTTACTACATCAGGAACTACATAAAACTCCTTCAATAAAACTAGGTTCTGGCAAAATGGAAATGTTTTATTTGCAATCGTTAAAGAGCTTATTTAATTCTATTCTAATATTATTAAAAAATTTCATGACACAACTATCATCTTTTCCTTACCATTTTCATTATTTATGCATATTTTGTGCTATTTTTAACATCTGTATGCAACATGTAGTGACTATATTATAGAGAGGAACTGAAAACTGACATCTAATAAGTATATATCAAAACTACATTGAATAGTTTTATACAAATCCAATATATAGAGGTAAAAACTGTGTTGGTCCCAGGTATGCATGTGTTCGTGGTAGAACAACTTACCTTCTACTTCCATCGTGGTAAATAATGTGATGTTGAACATGAACTTAAGCCTGACAAGTAATTTAAAGATCCTAATATTTATGGAGAAGCTGTAATGCTCAGAAGAAATGATTTTACTTAGGATTATAAAATGTAAACTAGTAAAAGAAAAAAAAAAAAAAAAGAAGAAGAAGCAATGAAGAATTTAACACGATAAAACTGTGAAGACTTTTCTCGTTATTATTAATTCTGGCTTTTAAAAACTAGACTATAGCTGTTTTATTCCATATTTTATTTTAAAAAAAAAGTAACGTAAAAGAAAGAAAGAAACTGGTTGCTGCTGTTCGTTCTGTCCTTTTCAATTCCAGTTCTATTGAAAATGATATTCTACCCCCATAAGCATCTCCGACATTTAAAAATTCAGAGAACCAATTCTGATATAAAATACTCATGACTGAAAAAACGGCGCCTCATAGCAGCAAACAGATCTGATCTGAATTTTAGTTCTGGCAAGAATGTCAAACGAAAGGGATGCTTTTCTATAGATGGCTATGCATTTAATCTTTACCGTTCGCATTATTTTTAACTCAGTAACTTAAATAAAATAGCTTATAGTTTTCACAAAAAAATAAAGTCAATTATAAAATGTTATATTTTTGTGTAAAACCATATTTCTTTTATCACGTCACCAAGATGTAATAAAATGATGGTTTTTATAAATGTATTTTTTCCAATACGTTTGTGTAAGATATATCAAAATAAATATAAATATAATATTTACTGTTAAAATTATTTTTAAATCAATAACTGAAATAAAATAGCTTATATTTTGAACAAAAGATTATAGTCATTTATAAAATGTTATATTTTTGTGTATATCCATATTTCTTTTATCAGGCAAAGCACGTTACTATGATGTACTAAAATGACGGTTTTTCTAAATGTATATTTTCCAATACGTTTGTGTAAGATATATATAAAAATAAATAAAATAACAATTCAGTAGAATGTTTCGTATTTCTCTTTTCATACAGAATAAAATGTTTTTCCTTTAAGATATCTTCGGAATAAACATGGGGGCCATTTTTTCTTTATTCCACGGATTAGGCCCTGTTTACATGAGAATCACGGAAAGGAAAATAGTCGCAGCAGTATCGATACACAAATAAAAGAAAATCTCGAATCACTATGCATGTGCATTGATGTCATTTACGAGCTCATAAAGATTTAAAAAGACGTTTATCCAGTATCATGGATTTCGAAATCTATAAAGAATTTGCTATTTTTATTGCTGAATTTTAATTTATTTAAAAACAGTTATAAAACATAGATATATATATTTAATTAGAATATTAAACCTTGTTACTGTTTTGTGTATAAAATGTCTAATTATAAATTCATAACTTATACGAAATGCTCCAAAGATAAATTAAACATATCCGATGAAAGAAATTTAAAAGACGTTCTCAGAACGCCGTTCCTGTTTTTTATAGATTCATTTTTGAGATTTTCGCCACTGCACATTCTATGGGGAAAGTTGTATAACTAAATTATATCCTATTACTTACACATGGCAGATGTGGGGATTTCAATTTATTGAAGCGGTTTTCTTTTGAGATTCATTCGAAGAAAACAAAAACTTTTTAATATCAAAGAGGCCCGTATTTTACTATGCTTTTCCTCAAGAGAATATGTACTTGGAAAATGCACCTGACACTGGTATTTTAATTGTAAGTAAAGTTATGTCAAAGAACTGATATTACAAAATAACGAAGCATGTTGATTTTAATGATATCTTACAACTTGTGTTGAATGATCGGTATTTCAAAGTGAGACACTTTGTGGTCTACCAATCAAAGTTCTTCACAATTCATTGTAGTTTTTAAGTATTAAAGAAAACATGGTCAAATACTTTACGAAGCAAGTTGGAAGATGTATATAAAAGGGAAACTAACAAAATTTGGATAAAATTTAGGAATGCCAACCTCCTACAATACATTTCCGTATCATAATATTCTTTACAAAAGTGTAAAACAGAGCAAAAGGAACGTACAGTCATCGACAGCATGCCATAAATAGAAGCAACATTTGAAATTCATGCTATGAAATCTCCAGAACGGCAAAAGAAAAATATCAATGATACAAAAGTTGAAACAAAGTAAGAAAATCGTGAATGAGTCATTATCTCATACAGTAGTCCAGAATTCTGTTAATAAATACAAACAATGAGATACAAAAAATTTATATGAATATTTTCTTTACCTCGCACGATCCATTCTTAGAAATAAAATCTTCTTTGCTACATGTACTGTTATAGAACATAAAGTGTGTAAATGCCCACTTATGCACAATAAAACGATGTAGAAAACGGAACGCAGATTTTCAGACAGCAGTTTCATTAGAAAGAAAAAAGTTATAGCAGTTCTATGGAATAACAGTAGCCTTGTTTCATTCATGAACAATTTTGAAGAAATCTAAAGTGTATCGACCGTAGAAAGAAGTCTAAGGTGTGGCAGAAAAATTTTAAGATCCAGTGTGCATTACATCCTACAATAATTATAAAAACGGAGTTGACTTGTTTGGTAAACATGCAGCACCTTTGTTTACTTATATGAAGGAAAAATATGGTACTGGCTTTTATATGTTAATGCATTTGAAACAGAATGTATTACTTCATGGAAACTCGATGAGATACTTATTGATGATAGTCCGAGACCGCTCGACCTTCGAAGACATATAACAGTTGCCTATTTCAAATTTACTATTCCAAGGAAAGAATGTTTCAGAAAATCGGGTGTTCAACAGGTTAATGAGGATTTTCTGCATGAACATGTCATTGTAAAAATCATGGAAACAGACAAAAGTGATGAATATAAATCTACTTTCGAATTTAAGCATTTTTGTTTTCGTGTATGGTTTTCATAATGTTAAAATTCAAGTATTGGAACAGATTATTGATTGTCCTCTACGGTTAAGGAGTAAAAGTTTCTATATGCTTTGTTTAAAATCCCTGTATCCTTACGGATTAAATAGAAAGTTAAGTTATCAAACTGAATATTCTACGTGTATATATAGCCTTTTCTCGTCTGTATTTGTATCATCATTTCAATACAGAAAAGGTAAACGTGGTAAACATACAGATAAATTAATACAATGAAAATATTTTTACATAAATAAATCTTTTATTTTGCAGGATCTTTTTAATTAGTTTTTTAATAACTATATTATGAGACAGATTAAAGTAATTTGGTTTGAAGTTTAAAATACTTAAAATGTTGAGACAGAAAATTGGAAATTTTAATTGTGCTAAGTTACAGTTTAAGGATTTGGTTAATGATATTTTGCTACATAAAATTGGTAAATGCAAACCTTTTGACATGGAAAAGGTTTATTTTGTATGCACTTTTCACACACAAAAATTGACCATTTACTTTTAAGCTTAATAATTTCACGATACAATAGCCTATTTAAGGTTAAATATATTACAGGTATATCGACCTATAAATATACTAAAACACTGGGCAGTATCCTATTTATTTACAGAGATGTTTCTCAAGCACTTGAATCATATATGGACTTGGAATGTAAATGTGAAGATTATAAATATTCAAAGTTTTTAAATGATACCGGACAACATGTTGTAACAGGAGATCTGAACATTATCGGAAACGATAATCTACGATATCTATTGAATTTCGGAACAAAGTCCCGTATTAACAAAATGTGGAATCCAATATGCGCATTTAACATTTTTAATGCTGATTTAAATGCTTTTAGTTTGAATTTGAGTTTCAGATACAATAATCCAATCCCCCTCTTTACAGATTGGAAGCTACATATGTTAAATGATTTTAAATCTCTTCAGGGTTGTTTTCTTAACAATTTTTCTTATACTTATTATAAATTGAGTGCAGATATCAGAAAGAAAATGACCAAATTAAAACAGATGTTTGTTTTCTGTCAGCTAGATAAAGCTGCTGTTAATTTTGTAGTCATCTGAAAAAAAAAAATGTATGCTAAAATGCTCAATATAGAGTTAAATAATAATGTAAGTTCGTATGTAAATCTTCAGTGCAAACACTATTAATAAACATTTGACCGCTTCTAAGCAAACAAAAATTCCGTTTCCCGCAATAAATATATGTCATTTCCATCTTTATTTCTTACTGCCAAATTTCATAAAGTACCTACTAAATATAATTTTATTTGCAGTAATGTCAAAAGTTTAGGCAATAACTTTAATAGGAAATTTGAAGACTTCCTTAATAAAGTTTTGAATATGTTAAACCACATGTATAAAGATGGTAATTGCTTCTGGATTATTTTAAAAAGTTTGGAGATTGAGGAAAAATTAAAAAGCAATAACATTCTTTCTATCCCAGTATATAACTTTGAAAATTTATATATTACTGTTCTATTAATAGATTAAAGGAAGCACTCTTAAAAAGTGCGGAATTAGTTTTCGATCATATAGATTTTAACTATTTTGTCTTTACAAAAATTATGTTTATACATGATCTAAAATACGCTTACAAGTCAATGGTATTGAAATGGATACTAGTTACTCACTTACAGTGGCTAAATTATTTTTATTTTTTATTAATTCTCAGTACAATATTAATACTGTTGATGTTCGCTTCCTCACTTATTGATATACAGATGATTTGATTGTTTTAAACTTGAATGGTGACTTTAATGAAATTTCTCAAGACGTATCTAAACGTATCTACATTAATATCATTATCAGTCAAATATTTCAGTCAAAATTTGTTTTAGAATTTGTATTCTAAGTTACAATAACATATGTTGAATAAGTATTCTATGTTACAAAATCAATATCCCTCTTAATTTAATATATATATATATATAGATAGATATAGATTTTGCAGATTTTGCCATTATTTATCGTTGCTTTTCGGCGTCATTGAATGACTCACATTGCCTAAAGCCTGCATTAACCCTTAAATGCCTGATTTTTCAAAAATCATTGTAATAATTTTTTCAGCTTTCATTTTTTAAATAAATCATGGGAAAAATACTTTAAAAAATCATATTTTGCTTTAAGTATAGTTTACGGCTAAAAAACAGTTTGTTACTAATCGGAAATATTGGTGTTTAATTGAAAAAAATAATTTCCCTTGATAAAATTCAATAATTTTAAACACACAAGAATTTTAGGAACTATAATAAGAAATAAATTTTACTTGCTCACTGAAGGTCAAAATAAAGTATTTCGCAAACTTCCAAACAAAACAAAAAGAAAAAGTAGCAACAATTGAAAAAATAAATCTATCTTTATTCTTAAACGCCACAAGTGTTGCCATCTACATGTAGAAAATAGATTTAATAATATTTTCAGAATATATTTTATTCGCAACATTAGGCATTATAGCTTCAATATCATTCTAACAGTATTTTACTGCCTAAATCGGGTATGTTGTCGAAAAGCAACACCAGGCATTTAAGGGTTAAGGACGGTTTTATAATGATGTGCTGTGTTGATTGGCAACAGACCTCGAATGAATTTGGATTGAAAGATGGTTTCTGCCTTGTTTATTTTGTTTTATATTTTTGGTTGAGGAAACGTCGCTGAGTTGGTGGAGTGTGATTTTTTTCAATGAACATAATTTTGCATTTTTTACTATGTTTCAGCTCAGAGATTCATTTAGTATTGTGGCGTAGGGATCGGGGGGGGGGGATGTGATATATAGCCCTCGAGTGCTTAACATTTGATCTTACTACTCATTGTTCTGGCCGAAACCCACTGCCATTAATACATATTTTATATATTTTTTATGCTCTGCTGCTTTTGAAATACGGCCCACTGTCGACGAGGCCGCAGCCTGTTTTTTCTATATTTTATTGTTGAAATTTTAACTTTTTTAAACAGATATATTCTTTTTTCTAGTTCTGTGAGGTGGTGTGCTAGTTCAGGGCTAAATATATTATTTTGCTCGGTTATATTGAATTCTTATGTTTTACTGAAGCATTTTGGTGCATTTCACATAAATGTTTTCTTGTTTTGTCAACATGGAGATTATTAAATTTATTTATAAAATAATAATAATATAAACATCTATGGCTTACTGTTTCTTTTCTCAAATATCCCGAAATTAACTTTAAAATGTTGCAAAATGAGCTTGGGAAATACTAAATAAAATTATACAAAACATTGTATATAATTGATAAAATGTAAACGTCCTAAATATCGGAATAAGTAAAAAAATGAGAAAAGTAATATGTTTAATATTTACAATTATATGTTTCATATAGATTTGTATATCATAGGCCTCAAAATTTTATACTACATAGTATAAGTAGTATTCCTGTGAACATGTAAAAAATAAATTTATTTCTTTACAGGGACTAATAACATAATAATAATAATTATTATTAAATTAAGTATAATCGTATTTGAGGATGCAATGCAATTTACTTCAGAATCATCCGGAAAAGTTCTTTACTTGAAAATGCACCTTAATGGTAAATAAAAATATTTATCCAATCGTGTCCAGAGCCCTATATTTGGTACTTTGCAATTATACTGGGTGATTCAGAACTCTTTGTCAATAATCGACATGTAGGTTAGGAAGACGATAACAAGCAAGAATCATGTAGGACAAGAGGGTCGCACACAAAACCCTGACGCGCAAGAAGGCGTTAGAGGTGGCGATGGCAGCTGGACAGGAAGAAGCGAGGAAAAGCATATTTCGGGTGCATGAGCTGAAGGAAGGAGACGCTACACGAATAGCGAATTGGCGGATATGCACCTCATTTACTGGGCGACCAATTGTAGTGGAACAACCACTAGTGAACTGTATAATTCCTGTTTTGCAAACACGTCCGCACGCCTGCATCATCGATTGAGGGAAACGGCACGTTCGACACACGAATGATCGATACTAGCGTTCAGAGAACAACGCGGAGACTTAGACTGGGAGATGCCGTAGTGTCAGAAAACTAGCCAGGGGCGAATACTGGGCGTAACACAGAAAGTGTACGTGCGTCTCAATCTAGCGTTTGGCGTATATTACATGCGGACGAGTTCCATCCGTATCATGTGCACCGTGTGCAGTCGCTGACCGCCGGTGATTACCAGCACCTTTTGGACTGGCCACACTGGTTTCGACAGCAAACGGTAGCCTTCCCCAAATTTGTGAGCATGTGGCGCGTCTGCATTGCATTTGCGACTCTATGTTCCTATATGATTATTGCTTGTTAATGGCTTCTTACCCTACATTTCGACTGTTGTCAAAGAGTTCTGAATAATCCTATATATATATATAAGTAATCTATAGCGCATAATTTGATATTTTTTTTTTAAATATATATTTCAGCTTACTTTTTACAACACCAAGAAATGTTTTCATTCTCGGAGCACTACTCTTGCTTCTCTGCAAAAATGATACTTTTGTGTACACAATATCGTCAAAAATATTTGACAAATCGAGACAAAAAAATAAGCTGGACGTCGGTAGTGCTAAAGTCTTGTCAGGTATTCAAAATCAAGAAATTTCGTCAAACCTAATGCTCTGAAATATGGACTTCAGATCTTTCAATTTTCCCATGAACATAATGCTCAGGTTTTTAAATGTAAGGTCATTGTGCATAAATGAGACATGATTCCTCATAGTTTTGTCGCATTATGGCATATTTGGCAATTTATTATATAAATAGGTATTTTATTAAGCAGCAAATTACAGAATACTGTACCTTTAGTTCAAAACTAATTTGTTTTGTATAAATTTAATAATTATCTGTTGTATAAAACCGAAATATACGATTGTCGCATTCAGATAATTTTGGTCACATTTACGGCAGCTGAAACCTGAATGAGACGTCCATAGTCCTAAATATGATAATATATTTTGTACCTGACAATTCATCTGAAAAAGTCATTTAACCTTTAACTGCTGTGATAGAAAATTGCCACATTACAACTGTGAGCTGTCTCCAAAACCATTCGAGTGAAAGATGAACAAAATTCACGATTAACTCATAAAATACTGTTTTTGCACTGAACTGTTCGTACAGTACTATTTCCAAAAAAATTTCGCTTTTTCATACATTTCAAACAATTGTTCTAGCATTCCAAATGAAGCAAAATTTCACTGCATCGATAGCTATACTGGAAATTACAAGTAAACTATGAAAATAAAAAAAAGCAGCACTAACAGCAGTTAAGAGTTAATTGCAATTATTTTTGAATTACTTAACCATTAACTGCTGTGACAAGATTCGCCGCATAACTACTGTGAATGGTCTCCGAGACTGCTTGATTAACCCTCTGAGCGCCAAAAAAGGGGGCTAAATTACGTTGTTGTTTTCTCGGTATTTTTCTTTAAGTTGCTAAAGAAAGATAATTTTTTCTACATGATAAAAAAATATATATATTACGTTTAAGAATATAATCATTGATAGTATTAATCATAACTCAATCTTTTAAAACTGGATTATATCTGTAGAATTATATTATAGCAAATGATACTTCTATAGCAGTGAAAAGTACAGTTCAATGAACATATATGGGGCATTCTCACAATCTTTTGACTTTCGGGAATAAAAATCTGGTGAAATGAAACTTGCTAAAATAACATTTTAATCTGATAGAGGGATGTGTTAATGATTTAAAATAAAGAAAAAATGATCGGCAACAAAAAATGTTTTGTTTAACTGAGGTTTAAGTTAAACGTGCGAGTTTAATTTTCTTTATCATTTTACCACTAAAACTTTCTATTTTCTTCTAAATTTTTACTTATAAAGAATTCGCATAGTACCCACAGGACATTCGAATAAAAAAAATAAAAATGTAGTATTTTTAGCCCAAAATTTTGGTATAACGTTGTCTTAAAGGTATATTAAAGAAGGACGGTAAGGTAAAAAAAAAAAAAAAAAAAAAAAAAAAGGGTGGGGAGATATAGGAAAAAAAGGGATGGTAACGGAGAGGCGGTAAGGAAAATTACCAGTATTTTTAGGCAAATCATGTTAAGACTAAGTGATATCCATAATGTTCATTGATTTTTAGAAAGAGTTATTTACATTGGATTAAATGGAAAAAAAATTAATTTACCTCTAAAAGTGCAGGAATAAACCTTGGGGAAAGTAAGACTACCAATAAAGCCACGATGCTTGAAATTGATATATAAATGATATAAAAATAATAAATAAATGATGTAGAAATCATTGATATAAAAATAAAGAAAAAATGATCGGCAACAAAAAATGTTTTGTTTAACTGAGGTTTAAGTTAAACGTGCGAGTTTAATTTTCCTTATCATTTTACCACTAAAACTTTCTATTTTCTTCTAAATTTTTACTTATAAAGAATTCGCATAGTACCCACAGGACATTCGAATAAAAAATAATAAAAATGTAGTATTTTTAGCCCAAAATTTTGGTATAACCTTGTCTTAAAGGTATATTAAAGAAGGGACGGTAAGGTAAAAAAAAAAAAAAAAAAAAAAAAAAAAAAAAAAAAAAAAAAAGGTGAGAAGATATAGGAAAAAAAGGGATGGTAACGAAGAGGCGGTAAGGAAAATTACCAGTATTTTTAGGCAAATCATGTTAAGACTAAGTGATATCCATAATGTTCATTGATTTTTAGAAAGAGTTATTTACATTGGATTAAATTGAAAAAAAAAATTAATTTACCTCTAAAAGTGCAGGAATAAACCTTGGGGAAAGTACGACTACCAATAAAGCCACGATGCTTGAAATTGATATATAAATGTTGATTTAAATTCTGCAGTAAATTTCCTGTCAAAGAATTTTATACTTTCTTTTTCTAGCATACTTCTGCATGAGAAAAAACTTGAAAACAATTCTGTGGCTGCATCTGAAGTGATTTTCTGTATAAGTTTAGCAGGAGGGATGGTAAGGAATCTAAAACCCAGGTACAGAGTTTAAAAAATAATATCAACCGTGAAAAAGTTTGCAGGTTAATTTTTTGCTACATATTTATATAAAACAATTGTCACAGATTGGGAAATATATTACATAGAATTACTTTTATTGAAACAATTTTATACAGACAGCTCCAAACTTAAAAATCAGTATCAGGGACACGGGACGGTATAGGAGTTTTCCTGGTATTTGGACACCCAACATCGTCCTAAACGTATTTATCTCGTTAATATTGTTATGTAATAATGCAATGGGATGTTCCCCAGTATATGAAATTAAAAAAAAAAAACCCAGAAGATTATGTACTAAAATACAAATTATTATTCAGGGACTTAAAAAGTCAAAAGGTTGTGAAAATGCCCCATATAGCAGTTCACGGCGGTGAGAAGGTTAAAAGATGACTGAAAGTCTCTATTAACTAACAGTGTACTATTTCTGTACTAAACTTTAAGCACAGGATTATTATAATTAAACTTCTCATATTCAGAATCTCTAACAATAGTTATAGGGCTCCAAATGAAATAAAATTTCACTGTGTTCATAGCTAAACTGGGTATTAGGAGTTTAATTGTGAAAATTGAAAAATGTAGTGGTCTGTGAGATCGCTAACAGCAGTAAAGTGTTAATAAAGAGTAGAAATACATAAAATTGAAATATAAATAGCTTATTATTGAACTACTAAATAAAATTTATTTAATAGTAATTTAAATAATAAAACATTAATTGAAATGCTTAAATCGCATATTTCAATATTCTTACTAACAGATCCAGCAAGCTTTACCAGATCAATTGCTTTTCATTTTGCTTTTAACTCTTCTTTGCTTTCATCTTCGAGACATCCCTTTTTTTATTGTTGTTGTTTCAGAAAGATATAGAAGTGGGAAAGTTTTCTGTTTAAATTTGAATTAAGCCAAAGAGAAGCGCTGTGCCTGATATTCTGTCCCCCCCCCCCCTCTTCATTTCCCTTGCGCTTTCACAAAAAAATAGCATTTTCTGTACCTAAAAATACGTATATGGAAACACATATTCATTTAGATTAACATAGTTTTATTTATTTTTTATCTTTTTTTTATTTAAATGTAGAAAATGTCGATAATAATGCGTAAAAATTGAAAAAAGAAATAAATTTCAGATTTTAAAAAGTGCTAACAAAAATTATGGACTCCTAAACCAGAGCATAAGGCAATTGCATCTTATTTTAATCAGAGACACAATTTAAGTTACCGAATGGTATCATGTTGGTAAATTAACTTACTTAACCGCATTAAAATAAACATAATTTAAGTGTTTACAATCTACACAAAATTTCCCAGAATTTCCATTATATACAATTATTGCAAATTCCTTTACTATGTTACTGGAATATACACCGTGTTTCTTACACCTTTATTTTATTAAAATTTTTAAAGAAGAGTATTTTTCTATTTTGATCATTTTAAACACATATTTAAATACCTGGTTAAAGAAAAGCATTAATTTAGGATTATGCTAACTCACCACAGCTTATTTAACTCGTTAATCTTCTAAATGTCTCTCCGTATTTAAGGCAATAGGTATGTCGCTATTAGGCACATGCAGAAAACAAAGTCTCCAAAATGCGTAGACTACTTCAAATTCTAAACCGATATCTTGTCGCCTTTTCTTTACATTAACTGGTCAGGTAACTGAAACAGACAATGTAGTTCTTCACGTTCATAATATTATTTGATCTTCAAAGTTAAAAAAGAAAAACTGTGACCCACTTTCCTGAATTTTTATTGCATTAACGAAACATCTGTGCAACCTATGTAGAACAGTGTTTCGGGTTTTGTTTCTGAAGTTCTGATGCCTCATTATATAACATTTATTTACGATCCTTGCATTAAGATTTTACGTAAAAGAACATTGTCGGATTTAGGTTCATCACATTTAGGCACACTGACCTTATATATTTAAAAAACAAGGCTGTTTCTTTAGTCATCAGCCTTGAGCTTTCTACTGAATCACTTTTAATAATATTTTTTTTAAAATAAATATTCTTTATTTGTAGATGATCCCATACTAGCCATTCCTTTCCTTTTTTTATATTTTATTTTTATTTTTAATTTTAAATGTTTTTTGTGAAATTTCATTAAAATGGTGGTAATTAGTTCAATTCCAGTGTTGCAAAAAATGAGAAAATAGAGTTTATTTTTAATAATTAAATCACTGTTGATGATATTTTCTCATTACAATTAAAAGTAACTTTTAAAAAATTGAACAGAAAATGACATCTCGCTTGAAAAAACACAATTTACCTCATTAAACTGTTGCATTTTAACATTTTTTTGTTCCGTTGATAGTGATGTGACGCTAGGCGATATATGTTATTGAAATGTGAGAGATACGAGCAAAAATTATGTCATGTTTAAAAGACAATTGACATTTTCTTTGTAAAACTTAATATTTACAGCAAATGCGTCTAAAAGGCGTAAATTACTGGAATTTTTACACGCTGGTACTAAGGAAAAGATCTCAAATGTGTGAATATTCATATGAAAGTTGCAGCTGACAATCTTGACGTCAAGTTTGGAAAAATATTTAGTAATAACCTATTGAGAGTAAAATTATTTTTTAAAGGGTGAATACGGTTATGAGAGGGGTACATGCAAATTTTGAGATATTGAAAATGATGTAAGGTATAAATTTCCTGCAGAAATGCAGCTCTATGATTGCGTCAGAGTGAAACAATTTTTGCCGATTTTTCATTCCATAATACTTATAAGATCTTCAATCAATAATTTCAACATATTTACTTATCTTGATTATATTTTACTAATTACGTATACGAATTAAGTTAAATTTTTCGATAACTTGGAATAGCTGAAGTTAAATGCTATAGTATTTTGATAACTTTAGATTAAAGTAATGTGTTATTAAAGTCATACCAACCAATGTTAGATGGATTTTTTATTGCAATGGAGTTATAGGTTTATTATAAATCAATGTAGCAATTCTTTCTTAAGCATTTTCTTTGGTTCCATCGTTATTAAAACATTAGCTCCATTGTTGCAAATTATGCATTTTAACATTGTCCGCATCAATATGACGTCTCAACATTTGAGACCTGTGATATGGATTGACTTTTAGAAATTTTACTTTCTCCGTATGTAACGACCACTTTTTTCTTCTTTTTTAGTGCGAAACTTACATTCTCCTTAACCTTCCAAGCTCTGCATCGCGGGATTACCCACCAATCGGTATAGGCTTCCAGATCGCACGTTGTGGGTTTATTATTATTTAACAATAATTTTATATATTTATATATTATTATTATATATTATTTAACAATATTATTTAACAATGTTTCAAAATGAACTAATATTTAACAAAATGAAATGAATATTTGCAATTTATGCTATGGTAAAGAAACTATTCTCAAGTCTATAAGTGAATTTTTGAATGTTCTCTATTTACAAGTCTATATAAGAGTTGTTAAATGTTTTTATTTACAAGTCTATGAGTGATTTGTTGAGAGTTCATTTTGATAGATGAGAGCAAGTTACAAAAATTGTATGTATAAATTACGGTAGTTATTGTTCGGGATTAGAAACCTCATAATGGTTGGTTGTACTTTGAAAAATAAGGTGTAGTATTAGTTAAGAACTTTAACTTTAATTATTCTGTAAAAACCACTTTAAATTTGTTCATTTAACTTATTTCAATGGCTTATGCAAAATTAATTTGTTTTGGTGATTTCCACAAATCAAACGTTTTTCATATTGTTGTTTCGTCAGGTAATGACGATAGGTAGGGGAGACAATTAAGTCTGCCGTAGGCATTGATGCAATTCACTTTGAATTTTAAATTAAGCGAAAAGAAAATAAATCGAATACGAATACGAATCATACGATTTTGGGTATTAGCTGCATGGCATTGGTTTCTGTATTAGCCGCGTGGAACGGATTCCGTATTAGCCGTAATACTACAGATGACAAACAAAGAAATCGAGAAAAATCTAATGTCATGTATGTATTACTAAAATGTATATATGTATTAATATGTATTTATTCATATGTATGTATGTATTCATCTATATGTATGTATTCATATGTATGTATGCATCATATGTGTGTATGTATTCTTATGTATGTATGTATTTTATGTATATATGTTTGTATTCACATGTATGTAAGTTTATATTGGGAAATTTCCGTAAATATGTTCGAATACAACTGGCATAATTTATTGAGCGTTGTTTGAGGCGTAAGTTCAACCATTTGATAGATGTCCTAATTACAGAAGGTTACTCTGTTTTTTTTTTTTTAATTCCTCATAAGCGAACGTATGGCAAACAGTATTGCAACTGAAATGCAAGTGGACATTCTGAAATGAATCAGATAGGCATTTTTTTGCCAATATGTACACTTGAAAACGGAAATATATAGATTACAAAAGAAAAAATACTTTACCGGGTGAAAAATGTAACTTCTATATTTCTTGGTTTAAAATTTTAGCTTATTTTACTGAAAACATGAAGCTAAAATGAGAAGAACACGATTACAGAAAATTCATCAGTACACAATATGAATACAAATTTCGAAAATTTAGTCAGTTATAATCAATTTGGCTTCATTTATGGCGAGTTATTTTTTGTTGCCAAATTTGGTGATATTTCGCCAAATGCCTCCAAGCTTGGAAAAAATTTCACGTTATCCTATATGAATATATTATAGTTTTATGCTTTTGATTGGGAAAATAGTTAAAAAAAAATAAAGGATAACTGCGAGAAGTCACGTTCACTTAAACTCTTAAATTAATCTCTAATATTTTTTAATCAGTTGCCTAGATTTAATGCTCATTTAATGAATGTAAATATATTTATAGGTGTAACGTTAAACACTATATGGCCAAAAGTGACCGGTCACTTGCGATTTTAGACGTTTTGTTAAATATCTAGAAAAGTACATGAGGAATTAATCTGAAACTGCGGGGTGTGTAAACAGTATAGTATAGATCATATATTTTGGCAAAGATTTTTTGATGAAACCCCATAGGGGATCGTGAACAAATTGAAAAATAAAGAATATCTTTTGGATAACTGTGTAAAAACTAAAGTAGCAAAAGAGTTCAAACTTGAGATTATTAATAAGTGGCTTATTGTAATATACTTTGTTTATTTTTATGAGGATAGCTTGTCTATTTATGGAGAAATTAAGGTTTTTATAAAAACAGTCACAAATGTCGCCAAGTTTTTTGCTTATAATTTGCATAATTCTTAATATATAAAAAAAGCTATTTTCCCCGAAACGAGCAAGCTAAAAGCACAAACAAGAAACATTGCTTAAATCAAAATGGCCAGTGACAAGAATATTAGCTTTACACATTAATTAAATAGCAAGCTAGAGTGAAGATGATCACGCATCTAGACATCAGCCTGGACTTTTCTCGGCAAACTGGATCCAGAGTTGTGTCACGTACCAATATCTTGGCAGTGTGAGGATTCGTAAACTGTGCAGTGAGTAAAGTAAAAGATAATGTCTGTGGCCCAGGAAAAGAGTGACCAGGCTTGCCACAGGCTGTAATGGTTCATTTTGAGGATTGCCATGGGCCATTTCTAGAAGAAAGAATTTTCGTTCTCGAACCTATTTGTAAATCTTGGAAAGAAGAAAATGCCTCACGCTCGCGAACTCTGTTGCCGTTAACAGTTTCATACTCTGCAACCCAACACAAATCCCAGAGTTTAACTTTGTCTGAAAGTGCTGCAGACATTAGTTTAAAGGATTTGTCACTTAAAGCAATTTATTTCACTTTTAGTATATTTTGTCGTTTAGAGGGAGTTCTCATAAAAGCGCTTTTCGCAAAGGATAGGTTCGACAAATAAGAAGGATGGGAGCACTTCCTGATTGATTAGCATTTGAGGCTAATTACAACTAAATTAGTCACTTGAAATAAAGATTTTAGGGCTGTTAATTCAAAATTGCTTTTATACTATTGAACAGTAAAAATGAAAATAAAACATTAAAAAAAATATTATCCTTAAAGTTTGATATTATTGTTGAATATTATCCTTAAAGTAATTAATTTCATGCTCCGACATTTCTGCATGATTGTTGCTAGTTTAAGTAAATAAATATTCATACTGTGCTGTAATCTATCGGTAACAGATAAGAACATTTGAAGATATTAGAAACATCTAAAACATGCGACGCTAGATATAAAGGGGATAAACAAATAAAATTGTCCAATGAATTATAACTTATCCTATTTTTTATATTATGGTCTTTTTGTGTAGTATTCTAAGAACATAGATACAACTCAGAATAAATATTTTTTTCTCGTAAATCGAGTAAAAAAATACAATAGTTACGTTCCAGCCAAAAGGATTTCAAGTTTAACGAAAAGTACTTAAATGATATGCATACTTAATTTTTAAAATTCTGACTGAATCAAAATTACTTGAAAGAAGATCATATATACATTTAAGTTATGTTTGGGACGTTATAAATATGTATAAAAATTAGGCTGTAATACATAATTTGATAATTTTTAAAAAGTTATTTTAACTTACTTTTTACATTTCGCCATCTTAAACAATGGAAAATCTATAAACAAGGAAAACGGTCTTCGTTTAAGCAAATAAATATCCATATTGTGCATATTGTGCTGTCATCCATTCGTAACAGACAAGTACATTTGAAGATATTAGAAGCTTACAAAATATGGGACGATAGGCATTTTTTCTTTCGTTTAGTGTTCTTTTTTGAGTAGTATTCTATGAGAATAAACACAACTCAGAATAAATCTTTTTTCTTCAAAAATCGAGCAAAGAAAATAAATTGGATACATTCCAGACATGAGGTTTTCAAGGGTTCCGTAGTTTAACAAAAAAGACTTAAATGATCTACACTTATTTTTTATATTCTAACTGAATCAAATTACTTGAGTAAAGATTATATATACATTTAAATTATGTTTGGGACGTTTTAAGTAAGTATAAAAAATCGGCTGTGACACATAATTTGATAATTTTGAAAAAGTTATTTAAACTTACTTTTTACATTTCGTCAACTTGAACAACGAAAAATCTCTAAATAAGGAACAAAGTCTTCGTTTAAGCATATAAATTTGTGCTATTATCCATCTGTATCAGATAATGACCTTTCTTGATATTAAAAGCGTAGAAAATATGGGACACGAGATATAAAGATGTTAAAGAAATAAATTTTTAATTGTATTCAAAGTTAACATATATTTTTATAGTATGTTCTTTTTTGTGCAAGTGTTTTAAGAATATAGTAAAGAGAGGACAGTTCGCGGGGTAAGAGAGATTGCGCACAAAGAGATTCGACGGGAATGAATAGAGTGCGCGCCCAGCGACTCCAGGAAGTTGTACAGCAGCATTAGTGGAGTGTCTACATGAATGTGCATATTGATTGTTCGAAGCGTCTTGGATAAAGCAGTGCTATTTTGTTTTGTTTTTCAAAGTAAGTGCTTGAATTCTCATAGCTGTTCGTCAGAATTTTTATAGAGCATCAATAATACAAAATATTTTGAACTGAAACAATTTCTTATAAACTACTAACCTGGACAAAGTATGCGAACACCAGGAATTCATTATAGAAGTGGCCGTATTTTAAAAAAAGGCCGCGCAATCTCTCCTACCAAAATAGGAGAGTTTCGCATCTCCTACTTAGATGTCGCATTTTCCCATAAGTTTAAGTGCTAGGAGATATTACACAGTTTATTGATAAATTTGCATGAATTTCAAATTACGTGCAAAACATATGAATGAATCAATTTTGAAATAATTTCGGAAAAACATAATTATCAAAACTAAATTTGGCAACAAATTAATTTTCAAAAAAATACTTTTGCAGATAAAAATTTTATTAATAAATTAATAATATATTTGTTAATAATTTAATTAAATATTTATATATATATATATATATTTAATTTATGAGCAATTGATTTTCTAATAAATTAATTTTGTTAACTATAATAAATTTTCTAATACAATGTTTTCGAAAAGCTTTCACCCATTTCAAGTAGTGTAATGCCATCGAAATCAATATGAAAGAGAGTGCAATTAATGTTACTAATCCACAAAATATACATGAAAAAAGACTTAAGAAGGATGCCGCTACTAAAAAAAAAAAAAAAAAAAAAAAAAAAAAAATCAGCTGAAGATAAGGTGCTTCCCCAAAAAGTGAGATAAAAAATCTCAAAGAAGAAAACCAAAGGTCAATGAGGAGGAGTGCACTGAATGTCTGTAACTGTACCAGGAGATAACTTCGACAACTGACTGGATTCAATGTATTGCTTGTTGCAGGTGATTGCACGAAAGTTGCGCGATTTACAACAATAAGTGCATCGATTGTGGACAACGACAACTTCGGTTAGCAAACAAAGTACAATGAAACTGTGTAAATGGACTTGAAGTAATTTTCAAGTTAAACATGTTATCAACTAGATTAATGTTATTTTGCAATCTTAGTAGGGCTTGCTTTTTCTGATATTTTAATCTTTTTAAATTAAAATTTTTAACTGTTGTTAAAATTCTTTCCTTTACTTATTATTTAAACATTTGGTTGAAATATTCACTCCTGATACAATAATATTTACTCACAAAAACCTTTCAACAATGTCGATTAAGTGTAATTATTATTGTTAACAATTTAATTGTAGTTAATATTAATAACAATCTCTTCTAACTATGTGCGCAATCTCTCCTACCACAGTGCGCGTTCTCTCCTACCCTGTAAGGAGAGATTGCGCAAAATATTTTTCTTGGTTTTATTACTGCTGTTCTATTAAATTGCAATATAACAACAAAATAACAATGGAAATGCATAAAAAACAAATAAAGTCAAAATTATTCATGCATAGTTTAGCAAAATATTAATATTTAGATTTTTTTATTACAATTCTTTTGAAATTTGCGCAGATTCTCCTCGCTTTACCTTATAGATAAAACTCAGAATAAATCTTATTTTTCTGTGAAACCTAGTAAAGAAAATAAATGAGATACTTTCCAGACATGTAGTTTTCAAGTGTTCCGTATTTTAACAAAAAATACTTAAAGGATGTATACTTATTTTTAAAATTCTGACTGAATCAAATTACTTGAATGAATATTATATACACTGCTCAAAACAATTAAAGGATATTGCAGTTTTAGGTAGATTTTGTATCTGGAAAACTATTTAGCTGATTGATACATGGTCGACAGACATAGTAGGTTATATGAGAATAAATTACACATGTTTGGCAGAAAAAAATGCATTTTATTGCGCATTTGTGTACTAAAGGAAAAAAACACAATTTGTGCATATGAGAAAAAAGAATAAGAAAAGGTGTTTTCTTCAAAGAAAATCATTTTCAGTAGGGGGTATGGTTTCCACGGGTGGCCAGCAACGTTGAACACCTTTGAGGCGTGGACTCAATGAGGCTATTAATGACGAGTTGGGGTATTCTGCCCCACTCTTCCAGAAGAGCTCTTTCCAGTTCTCGGAGAGTTTGTGGGGGTTGTTGGCGGCCAGAAACTCGTCTTCCTAGAGCGTCCCAAACGTGCTCGATTGGATTCATGTCTGGAGAACACGCTGGCCATTCCATTCGAACGATTCCTACCTCGAAAAGGAAATCCTCCACCAGGTTTGCACGATGTGGCCTGCAGTTATCGTCCATTAAGATGAAGCTATCTCCGATTGATGCAGCGTAAGGGACTACAATAGGTCTGAGGATCTCATCCCTATATCGGCGACCAGTCAGACCTCCATCTCGAATGATGTAGAGGTCAGTGCGCCCGTCAATGGAGATGCCACCATACACCAACACTCCTCCACCGCCAAATCTGACACTTTCGTGCACGAATGCAGGATTACCCCTACTGCCACGGTCCCTCCAGATGAAAATACGCCTATTATCCGGATGCACAGAAAAACGGGACTCGTCAGAAAACAGAATATTGCTCCATTCATTTCTCCTCCAGTTGACATGCTCGGTTGCCCACTCCCTGCGGTCGCGACGATGCCTTGGTGTTAATCTAACACATACCATCGGTCGGCGAGCATACAGACCTACAGCATGGAGCCGGTTTTGGACAGTCTGAGTTGAAATCGTGGTGCCTGTAGCCGAGCGAATGTGTTGTTGGAGAAGAGTAGCGTTCATGGTTCGGTGTCTACGAGCTGTTAACGCTATATACCGATCTTCATTGGGCGTTGTTGTCCATCTACGACCTTGCCCTGGTCTTCGGCCTGCACATCCACTCTCCAAAAAAGGTTCCAGATCCTGGAAATGACACTTTGTGACACTCCAATGGCTTGCGCTACTTCGGCTTGAGTTTGGCCCCCTTCTAACCTACCAACAATTCTCAAAGCTTCTGAATCTGTCAAATGACTTCGCTGAGACATCGTGCTCATCGAAACAAAGCAATCACTGAATGCCGATCATCCTTGTCATCATTGTCTTTTATCCAGTTGAACGTCAAATTTCATTCGCTGCCGCTGAAGCGACGTTTTTGACGTCGAACTCAAAATTTGCATACTCCACAGTTTGAAAACCAGAAAAATTTGCATTTGTGATTCTCTTCTTCTATTTTCGGCAAAAAAAAATTTCGTTTATATCTTTATTTTACATAAAACTTCAAATATCCTTTAATTGTTTTGAGCAGTGTATATATATATATATATATACATATGTACACTATTGTGTAAAAATTAAGGACAAAGTGAAGAAATTAACATAACAGCGGCACAAAAAGGTAGAACGGATTTGTTCGGATAGGAACGGATTCTGTTCACTTTTTGCATATTCTTATATTTCAAGGATATTATGGTACGATTTGAATCGATTTGCAGAACTTGTGTATGGTGTTAAAAGCAAGTCCCGTCCTTAATTTTGGCACACCAGTGTACATATATGTACAGAAAAATCAGGTCGGTTGGTCAATATTTGCAACTTCTGTAATTTGGGTTAACTGTACGAAAATTGGCCATTTTCCGCCGCCTTGGCGGGGTTAGAAGGGAATAGAGTGGGGGTCTGTGGTATTTTCCCCTCCATTCTATACCTAAAGGACATGCTATTTACAATAGATAAGTCTGATCGGACAAAATTTACGCCTTTTAAGATATTTCGTTTATCTTTTCAATTTTTGTTAAAATTCGAAAACTCTGAAAACGATGCGCGAACGGAAGATATTTTCCGATTAAAAAAAAATATATCTATTTATATTGACGAGTAACAACTTCCCGCACTATTATGATTCGATACGCAAACTTTTTGCTTTTCCCTCCGGTCTAATAGATAACACACTAATTTCTGAAATTAGTAATTTACTACATTTAAATCCGTACTAAAAGAGTTAAGGACGATGAGTTCAATGTTTCACCATCATTTAAATTTCTGATGAAAATGCAACGTCCGAATAATTTCTAAATTTACTTTCATATCTAAAGATTAAAATTAACTACATTCAAATTGCAATTCTAAACGGTAAAGTGTGTGACATATGAATAATGATTCTATCTTTCATTAAGATATTTTAATAGAAAATAGATATGTGAGTGAGAGGGAATACTATTTGTAGAAACTTATCTATGTTTCAGTGTTAGGATTACAGATTACAAAGTCATGAAATTTTTATTTTGGTTGTTTAGTAGGTTGTTCATATGCATATCATCTACCAAATTACGAATAATTTCCTCATAATGTAGTATGCTACCAGTTAAATATCATAGAAAGCCTTTCAAATGGCACTAATGCACGCATATGTACATATCTTTATCTCTTTGGAGAATTTTCTAACATATTCTATCATTTTCATAATATTTTATGATGTATTTGGTGTCGAAAGGAACCTTTATTATTAATTTGATTTTTTATTGTCAGCCCGTTTAAGTTTGCTAACGGTTTCCTTTTCGTCCAAATTAATAATTCAAGAGAACAAATCTTTACTTAACATATATTAATTAATATTCTCTCGTGATAAGGTGAGAGCCAGTTAACGCCAAAATTTTCATTTTTTGCAACTTAGAAGTTCTAGTACTCAAAATAAATTAAGAAAATGTCCAAATTTCGTGACAATTTTAAGATTTCAACTCTCAATGTGTAGATTTTCAACACATTATTAATGAATCAAATTCGCCGCCGAACATCAGAATGTCTAACAAAAATTGAATTACGAAGATTAGGAAGATAACACAATCTGTAACATTAATGTAACGAAACAAAATAACCCAATATTTAACTGTAATGCTTCAAAAATCTTTCTAGTACAAAGGGATCCTACACTGTAAAAAAAAATTGTAAAGTTACTAAAGTTTTTCTAGGAAACTGGGATTCCAGGAACTTTTTATGTAACGGCAACAACAAAAATTCCTGTAACAGACTCTGTTACAGGAATTTTTCTTGTTGCCGTTACATAAAAAGTTGCTGGAATCCCAGTTTCCTAGAAAAACTTTAGTAACTTCACAGATTTTTTTTTACAGTGTACTTTAACTGACAGTTGTTATTGTAGTCTGTAGCGCTAATCCAAAAAATGGTGAGGAATTTATTAGGATAAAAATAATTAAAAATAAAGAATGTTCTTGAAATGAAAGAATGGTCCTTGAAAAAACAGTTCTAAAAGTCACCTCTACGTGATATGTGAGACACTTGGTTATATGTGTTAGCACTTTCCATGAAAGTTGCAAATTTTTATGCATTCGATTTGGCTGACCGTCTGACCGTCAGTCCACACTCTAAGTCCCGTAAATGTACTGGGTTTTACATGCAATTGATAAATGTTTTCCAGAATCACCAAGGCATCACGCATTGCATATGAAGTATGTGGAATTAATAGTTCATTTACTGGGGCACTCAAAAGAATACCGTTACATTATAGTCAATGGGGAAAAATCGTTTGCAATGAATTTTAATGACATTACGTTATTTCAAATGTATTGGAATTGCTATACATCAATCAATTTCACTACAAGGTGATTACCATGCAATAGGGCAATACAGTTTGTAGAGGTTAGATCAAAGAATTCGTACAATTTCCCGATTGTACTCGGGAACAGCTGAAATTTGGGTTTTCAAGTGTGTTATGCGTTGCCACATGGTAGAAATACACATGATATTTTAACTTATTAAACGGGGTAGCTTTGTATCAGTATTCTAAATGTGTTGAAAGTGTTTCATAATCTATGATTGACACATGATTTGTTCTTTCTTGTTTTTAATTATTATTTCTATGATTTTGATATTTCTTTTGTAATTTGCAAGATGTTTTTATAAAGCGACATAAGAATCACCATAATCTGAATTTTGGATCAAACGGTATACATTATATTTTATCTATTTTAGAATTCACATTCGACAAACTGTTTAAATATTCGGAAAAAGAAGCATTTACGAAATTTACATTTTTTTTTTCGAAAATTTATGATGATACTCACACCCAAAAGACAAAAAATATGACGAGAAACCTTAGACTAACTCAAAAAGACCAATGCGTGCCTTTCTTTATTAATTTTAATTTTGACATTCAAAACAAATTTCGTTAATATTAATATAAATTAATGTTATACATAACCATAAATATATTACGAATTAAATAAACATATAGAATTTTGTAAAATTATGTTCAGACCAAAATATATTTTTAGTTTATTGTATGGATTAAGACAAATATATATATTTTTTTTCTGAAGAAGGTTTTATAATCAGTTCAAATTTTCAAAAAAATATACATAATAAACCAGCTTCGGAACTCAGTAAATTACTATGGTTCAATTTTTAGTCAAATAATTAAGGAAGACGAATTGATTGTTTCACCATCTGTGAAATATCTCATGAAAATGCAACGTCCGAGTAATTTCAAAATTTACCTTCACATCTAAAGCTTCTAATTAACAACATTCAAATTGCAATTATAACCGGTAGAGTCTGTGACATGTGAATAATGATTGTATCTTCCATTAGGACATTTTAATAGAAATGAAAGATATGAGTGAGAGGAAATACCATTTATACCAATATATCCTTGTTTCTGTGTTAGGGTTAGAGCTTACAAAGTCTAAAAATGTTTATTTTAGTTGTTTAAGAGGCTATTCATATACATATAATCTACCAAAATATAAATAATTTCAACATAATTTTTATCGCTATTACTTAGCTATCATGGAAAGGGGTTTTAATGATCATAATTCAAATATATCTATTTATTTTAATCTCTTTGAAGCATTTTTGTATTATTTTCATATTATTTTTGTATTATTTTATGTTGTATTTGGTTCTCGGAACAGAAAATATTAATTATTTATAATTTTGAGGGAAAGGAGGTTGGTCTTCCCGTTTACGAATGTTGATAGACTCCTTTTCAACCAAATTAATAATTTAAAAGTACGGCAACAACAAAAATTCCTGTAACAGCGTCTGTTACAGGAATTTTTCTTGTTGTTGTTACATAAAAAATTCTGGGAATCCAGTAATTTTACAGATTTTTTTTTTTTATATAATGTAGTCAAAATAAGTAAGAAAATATACGTATTTCTTAAAAATTTCAAGAGTGTCATTCTAAATATGCGAATGTGAGACTTTTAACTTATTATTAATAAATCCATTTCACCGTCGAACATAAGAAAGTCTAAAAAAATTGAAATTCGAAGCTTAGGAAAATAACAAAATGTGTAACGTAAATATAGCGAAGCAAAGTAACGCAAGATTTAACAGTAATGTTTCACAAAGCATTACAGTACAGAGTGGCCATAATAAAACTAACAGTAATCAACGTTCTCTGTAGCGCTATTTGCATTTTAAAATGAGACAACTTTTAAAGCATGATTAAAGACGGGGATGAAGGATTCTACAAAAACAGTTCTAAAAGAGGCCGACACTGTAAAAAAAATCTGTAAAGTTACTAAAGTTTTTCTAGGAAACTGGGATTCCTAGAACATTTTATGTAGCGGCAACAACAAAAATTCCTGTAACAGACGCTGTTACAGGAATCGTCTTAAAATGGGTATCATCTTAAAATACATTCTGTATTGGAATGAAAGATATGAGTACGTTCTTTTGTTTCATGCATTTAAAAAAAATTGGAAGATGCAGAATCAGCATTTAGATGGGGCTTTTAACTGTCAGACATTTGACGAGCAGAAAATTTGTATAACAGCTTACGCGCAAGATTATGAAATAAATTTTGCAACTAAAATGAAAATTGTAGTGCCTACTTCTACTTCAGAGTGCGAAAATTACCCTAGACGTAAATAAATTTATATTTAAAGAAATTTTATGGTGGTATTTAGCTAAAGAAGCTAGGTGGTATTTAGTTAACGCAAAATTTTGAAAATTTCAACAGTAATTACTTAAAAAATATTTTTTTTTAACAATAAAGAGGAAATTTTAGGTTCCTTTTATACAGACTAACATGAAATATGTCTTTTGAAAATTTCTTTAAAACATATACAGAAGTTTTTGAGATATAGTACGCTTTATGCCCAAAAATGACATTTGGATAAAAATGACTTCAAAGTTTCGGAAGCGCCGTGCCGCTTCAGCTATTGGGCAGGTATAATTCTAAAAGACATAACTTTTGTTCTAGTGAGAATTTCAAGGAAACAATTGTATCAAAATGTTCAGAATACATTGGTGTTTAAAATCTAGAAAAGGAAATTAAAATTCAAAAATTTTGAAACTCTTAGAGTCCTGAGACTTCTTAAGAAATAAGCACAGTAATCTCTATTTAAAATTAAACGGTGTAGAGTTTTTTAAAATAAAAATATTTTTTATTGAATTGTTTCCACTGTAACTCATTCTATCTTATATCAATTCAGAATTCCTATTTGAAAAACTGTTTAAATTTTTCACGAACGAAGTATTTTTCAAAATTTACATTTGATTCGTATATTTATGAGGATACTTAATTCTTAAAATGATAAGTACACGATACCTTAAATTAATTCGAAAACTTATATAAAAGTTTTACGAGGTTTAGACTACAGTTCTACAACCGTGGAAGATTTCGGATGAAAGGTGTCTTGAATTTAAAATTTAAAATCGTATTTTAATTGGATATAGTGTTTAAATAATGAATGTAATAATAAAGTATTCGGGCTAGGAAATTAAGCATTCCTTAAAATTAATTATACGTTTATTTTTTTCTATGGAAAATTGAATTTGAATTTATTCTAAATATAATGGAAATATGATTCTACAAAATCGTTAATTTAGGGCTAATATAACATATTTGTGTAAAAGTATTAAAATAATAATTATTTTATTTAAAAGAATAAATTTATTTAAAGAAGAGTTAAAAATTTATTTTGTTATTGTAAGTTCATTCTAGTTTTAACTTCTAAGGATATAGATAAAACTCGAAAGTAATCTTCTTTTTTTTTTTTAACTAAATCAAATAAATTGAGAAAAACTTTGGATTATTTCCAAACACGGAGATATGAAGTCAGACAACTGTGCAGTTAAAAGAAATCTTTGAAGTATTCTTTTTTTAAATACCCTCTACAGAAATATCTTACAAGAATATTGGATAAAGTTTTAAATCTTTTAAGCTGTACAGAATGTAACAAAATTGTATCCATTATGATTCTAACGAAAGTCGGATAAAATTACATTGTTTAAACTCTATTGCAATTTTTTAGTCTTTATAAGATATGTTTCCACTCTTTGTAAAGTAAGAATAACATGAGAAGTTTTTTGGCTAAAAAGTGAAATAGTTAAAAAGTATAAACTGTGAAAGCTTCAAAAGCTTTTTAATAAATTTCTTGTATACAGCTCAAATTGAAAATTTTAAATTTTGAACACTAAGCCATTATTTATAACGACAAAAGGGAATACGCAATGCAAAATTTTCATAGAAGGTTTAAGTAAAAAAGTATATTGTAACAATTTAAAATATCTTTGTAATCAAAATATTAATATTCTTAAAAGAAATGTAATTTTTTTTCTATTTATAAATCTTCATAATAATTTTTTCTTCTGGATTTTAGTATTATCTAGGATCATCTAGAAGTATTAATGCTATTTACCGTTGAATTCAATGTAGTTTTAATAAGACTAGATCTTAGGGATTAACTACTAGCAGCGGTCCAGTGCCGCAATATAACAACTAAAAGCTCGACGCAGCAGCGGTTGTTCCGTAGCTTCCAGGGCCGACCCCTCCCTACCCGCTCTTAAATTTAATCGATTTTCCTTTTAAATTTGTCCGGTTTCAAATTTCGGATTTTTTTTTTCTTTTCAACCTGCATTCCGCAAGAGTCTCGGCTAAAGGGACGCAGGCAGGGATGTTGGACGGGCATACGGAACGCCGTTCTCCGCGAATTCTGCGGCGGTTACCGTTACACGACATTCCAATTAATAAGTAAGCGCCATGTCGCATATATTGCGAAAATGGACCTCTGCAACTAAATTGTGCAAATGCTATTAACTTTTGGAATTTAGTAAAAATATACAACAGTAATACAATGACTTACGTTAACAATATGTTCCAAGACTAGGGGCGTCAGTCGAAAACGACGTAAATCGAGGTATATTTAGATGAGCAAAAAAGGATCAGTAATAAAATTTCCCGAAAACCTAATGAACATATTCTATTGTATTTAGGGATTACGTTACGTATATTTAACATTAGTAAAGAAAATGCGTTAGCAATACAAGAATTTGGCATAAATCAATGAGTTGTTAACTTACCATTTATAGTTCTTCTAGCTTCCCCGCTCGAGGCTTTGAGCATGTGTAAAAATTTTGCAATCAAATTTGAACGGACAAATTTGAACCGTTTCTTCTCTTAGGAGCTATTTGTAATAGCAGAGTGAGTTTTCTAAGCTTTCTCTAGTCGTTGCTACACTTTACTCGTCTAAATTAATAGTTTCAAGAACCGCTATTTCAGCTTCAATAGGGGTCCTTCGGTTAATTTTGCAACCGTTATAATCTTCCCCCTTCCTTCTAGGCTCAAACTATTTATCTATTTTTTCAACAGTACTTGTTATAGTCTTTAATTCCATAAATTTATCGATGGTTAAAACCGGATCAGAGCAATTTATGAGTTGAACACCTTCTGTATCCAGTGTCTAAGTTGACTTCTCTTCCATTTTCAAAGATTTCGTAAATTAAGGCAGATACGTAATCACAATTTTCAGAAGTTTTCTTAGTCTTTACGAAGGGAAAAGGGGCACAGTCATTTCAAGCATTTCTCATTGTTTTTGCCGAACTTCACTCCATGAATCCCCTATAACTATGACTGCATCTGAGATGTTAAATTTCTTCCAAAAATCTTCAAAAAGTTCTAAGTGCGTCTTAATCAAGGAATTTTTTTTCTCCAGCCTAGACGACGTACATGCGGGATGACGTAAGTCGAGGGGACGTAGGTCGTACTGCAAATTACTGTATTAATACATCATAACCATATCAATGATCTTTAAAGTAAATATGCAAAAATAGGTATAATTAAATTCATAATTTCGCATAGATTAAAATACTTTAATTATATTTTGTGTACATATACTGTTTAATGGACTTCACTTTGTATTTTTTATATATTGGTTTTGCATAGCAACTGATTTTTCTAATCTTACACTGTGACGGTAAGTGAATCATTAAAAAAATAAGACGCCTTTCGTTTTCACTATTCATGAATATTGTCTTCTAAAATTGCCAGGTATAAATTTATGGGTTCTAAAGTGGAAATGTATCTCGCCTGGTCCAAGAATCGGATGCAGCTCTCGTGAAAAGACTCATTCTCCTGTAAGTCCTTTAGAAAAGCAGGTTAGTTACAAAATCCTCGATGGTATATTCAGCGTTGAGCTATAAAATTAACGTTCTCCTACCTACATAGTTCAACACTCTCCTTTATGGGAAACCCCGTAATAACTTTAAAAGTTACTTTTGAGTTTAAAAGAAAGTTACAGAAAGCACTTTGAAGCATCGGGAAAAGAGCTATTATTCATAGATCATGAATGGTAGAAAAAGACTCATGCAAAATATTTAAACTTAAGGATGGAGCCAGAAATTGACAAACAGAAATGTTCTGTCGAAAAAGTGAGAAATAAAAAATATTTATCTGATTTGATGTCGCCGTGTTTATGCACGAGCATTTGTATCATACACCACATTTAACATGCTCGTCAATTATTTATCTTCCTATTGCATTAAAATAGGTTTCTGCAGAACATTTTTAGTATCTTTATCTGTGAGTAATTTGAAATTTGATCTTAATTAAGATTAAAAATTAAATGAATAAAAGGATATTATTTGGCATAGTTGCTTCATTTGCCTTTAAATTTTCAACTTTTGGTTGTAATGTTTCGGGTTATCAGAATCTCATTTTTATAATATATCCGAAACTATTTGAAAAAAAAAAAGATTTTTAAATACTAACTAAACAACATACGTCTTAGGGACTGATGTCAATGTCAAGAATAATTTACGAAATTTTGTTCAGTGAAACTGCACGACCTTCTAACAGGTAGCAAACACCACGTACCACACTGTAAAAAAAAATGGTAACTTTCCATGTAAAATCCAGGAACGTTTCGCCTTTTCTCAGGTTTTCAGAATAATTTAGCTCTTTCCTGTGAAATTCTGGTTTTCTTATCTGAAACGTTCCTGAACAAAAGTTGGAAACAGCAAAACGCTGCGGCCGCCATTTATTTTTATTTTTATTTTTTTTTTGCTATAATCCGTTGCTCGCGCGCGAGTGTCGAAAAAGAATTCCTTAAATGAATGTAAAAAAATCAATATGGAATGCAAATAAATCAATAGACGACAAAATCCTTTACGTCTCTATTGTCAAGACAATTCAGATGAAAATACAATACCTCCGTGACATCGCTAAGAGATTATCTCTCGTACTTGTATGTGGAATGTTTAAGGAGCAGACCGTGTAAAAAAAATACACCTATTATTTGGATCTCCATTAACAAGGGGACCATCAAACATGATTCTCACCAATTTTGATTAATTTAAAGTATATTTTGGAGTTCTTATCTCTAATTATTCTTGTGAAAGGATTTCTTCAAATGGGACTTAGATTTTCAGAAATTAGATGCCGAGGTTTAGCGTACGTTTCAAATACCCATTAGTTTGCAGCTCTCAACGTGTCTTTCGTGGTGTGGACGCAGAAAGCTCGCGCGCCACCCGTATGGCCCGAGTTCGATGCTACCTCTGGACATTTTTTTTTCTTTTTTAATTAATTTTATATTTTAACACTTTATTACAATTTGATTTAAATTTGATATATATTTGACACTTTGAATTGCTGCAAATTTGAATTTTTTTTTTTTTTTTCAGAAAAAATATACAATTACGTTTAGGTTTTTTTTTTTTTTTTCATGAAAATTTATATGTATTTTATCTAACTTGTAAACTAACACAATTACTAACGAAAATCCAAAATATTTTATGTCTAGATTTTTTTTTTCTATTTATTATTTACATTTATATATTTTAAGCAAAGTTCAGAAACAATATATTATATATATATTTACTTTATTGAATTTTAACTGAAAATTTATTTTTTCGTGTAAATTATAAATAATAATTTTGATGTCAATTTCAAAATATTTTTTCATTCTAACAAATAATGATAATAAAGCGAAAATTGTCAACTGGAAATGTAAAAATCGTCTGCGGATCCGCATGCTATGAAATGTTAGTAATGTTTTGCTGTCAACAGAAATATTCCTGGTATTTCGCAGGAAACTTACTGGCATTTCTGTAGAAAGTTTTTAACGTATACAGTAAAGTTCCAGTCATTTTCAAGAAATGTTTCTTGGAAATAATGGGCAACTCAGCTGCCCATTTTTTCCCAGGAACGTTGCGGAATTTTTTTTACAGTGCATTATCGTGTTAGTGACTATCAGTATTGCAATTTTTGCCATACGAACTTTATAAATACTAGGGGATCGAACCCGAGCTCCTCGGGTTACAGAATATAGGTGAAAACCATTTTTTTTTCAACTCTAATTATTTTTTTACATGTAATATATATTTTAGATTGCCCACTAACATCTAAAAGATTTTTTGTATGAAAAATATCAATTATGCAATCAAATAAAGTTTTGAAATTTATTAAAAGCGATACTTTCACATGTCACCGCAATGCCAGGAGTTATTATCTCAATATTTTTAGACTTACGTCAGTCTTTCCGATCCTTTCGATGCTTTAAGCGCGTGGTTCAATCGCATGCCTGTTAAATTCGTTTCTTATTTACATTACTTTATTTATTTTTCTATAGAGGAAGTTTTAATTTTGTTATGGAACATTAGACGGAAACAACTGCTGAATTTTTTACATTGTTTTAAGGGCAAGCGGATTAACCTTTCGTAATCGAGCTACACGTGAATAGATAAATTTAAAAATAATTTATGCTTAAAAATCAATATATATATTACGCTATCGTACGTGGCACAGAAATCGCGATTATTTGTTAATTGTTTAATGGCAACGACGAATAAAACGCATCTCATTGGCTATTGTGTAATATTTTAAAAAATGGAATAACAACAAATAAATAAAAAGTTTAATTAACAACTATAGACCAAAAGAATTTATATAATTAAAGCAAATAAAATAAAAGTAAATAAACTATTTATTAATAAATAAACAACAACATCCGGGTTACCATATCAAGCAAAATAAGGACACTTTGGCGCCAGTTAAGTACCCCGGTGTGTATATGACACAGGCGTCAGAAAAAAGTCGCGGCAACGTAGTGGGTGTATGACACCTGTGCCGTCTTTTATTCATCTAATTTAAAATACCATAAATAAATAAATAAATGAAGGTAATTTTCCTTGGCGAAATAAAGAAAATATCCATGGCAAGAAAAGAAATTTTTTTCTGGCAACCGATTTAATCAAAATATTTTTTCAAATAAAACTACATAAAAGTTGCCGTGATAGCAAAGAGTTCGTAGTTTTATGTTAGCTGGGCGCAATTCTCGCCAATAGCATTTTTTTTAACTCGCCAGCAGCATTTTTTTATTTTTCGTGGGGTAAATTAAAACAATGCTTTGATGTTGAAATGAAATGGTTTATGGTATTTTTTATTATTTTTCTTTTTTTAAAGAATTTTTTTAAGTCATCAATTTTAAAGGTTTCATTTTTAAATTAAAGTTATCCATTCTAAATAAAATGAGTAAAATGATTATATTTTAATCTGAATTAACGAAATATGGAAAAAATATGCGATGGGTACAATGTTTGGCGATTTATCACCTGTGCCCGATTAACATAAAAGTAGGGAGTTCTCGATTTCTCTATCAGAATCTTCCAATTTGGCGAAGGATTGAGTAAGTAAATGAAATTATGAATAAAAGTAACATGATACAATGCCTAGCATAAATTTAAGGGAGACCAAACTGGTCGCCACGGGCGGCTAGTTATTTTAAAAACCATAATAACCCAGTCAATTAAGATACAATTTTCAAACAAATTGCATTTGAAAGTAGATTTTTTTCTCCATTTGACAGTTTAAAAATTGAAAATATGCGATATTTAGAAATTTAAAAAATCGCTGACATAGCGCGTATTTTAATTTCATTTTTTTTTTAGTTTTTATGAGAAAATGACAATAAAAAAGGTACAGAAATATAATATTTTCTTTCCTCCGTGATTATTTTATCTTTACTTTCAATCATCCACGACTTTCAACAGAAATGGAGTTCTTCAGTTGCCACAATTACAAAAAATGTATTAAAAACTACAAAAAAATTAAGATCTCAAAATTAAATTGAGATACAGCTTTCAAACAAATTGCATTTAAAAGTGCATTTTTTTCCTTATACGACGGTGTAAAAATTTTAAATGTGCGATGTTTAGAAGTTTAAAAATTTGCAGTAGAGAAAATTGTAAAACCAAATTTCATTTCAAATTTCAAAGTGTTGCCATTCGCAGAATGACGTATGCGTTACGCACAGATATGTTTGTCCTTTATAATATAGATACACTTATCTCCACTGACATTGTCAAGTATTCGATGAGAAGGAAATATTGAATTAATGTTTCTGTCAATGGCTATTTTAATAATTGAAGAGCTTAGATGATAAAAGTGATAAGTGACAAATCTTAATTTTGTGAAAATACATTTTGGATCCACTTTTACCGACTAAAATTGAAATTTTATATTGTCGAATGTCTCCTTTATAAAATTAAATCTCTGTGAATACTACATTTTTGAAATAGTAATTTAACAGATGATAGAATACCATTGATTTTCTTCAACCATATAATTAAGCCATTTTTTATTATTTTGCCTCATACCACATTAATATCTGAGCCCGTCAATTATTTATGTTCCTATTACGAGAAAACGGGTTTCTGAAGAACATTTTTAGTATATGTTTCTGTGAGTAATTTGAAATTTGATCTTAATTAAGATTAAAAATTAAATGAGCAAAAAAATATTATTTTGCATAGTTGCCCTCATTGGCATATTTGCCTTTCAATTTACCTCTTTTGGATGTATTTTTATCGGGTCTATTAATTGCCATTAATAGAATAAAGGATAATAAAACAGCTTTTACCGAAATATATACGGCATTCGGTCTGATGAGTGAAAGTGGCTTGTTGAAAGTGGCTTGAATATATTGTGACATTGGACCATTCAAGGATAAAAATAATTTAAAAAAACTTTGCGAAATATACACGGCATTCAACTTAAAGCTGCTTTAAAATGTAAACTGCCTACTCCCTGACAACTTTTTGAATTCATTTAATTTTGTTTCTAAACGTATGGAATGGCTGTTGTTCTTATTCTAAACTTTTGCACTCGAACATTTCTTTGTATTTTTCATGAAAGACAAACAGTTCTCATAAAATATTGCCCAACTTAGAATTATGAACCGGATTTCCGTACGCGACAGCGCCCGACAGGAAAGGAAGTTCCTTCAAGACAAAACAATAGCTAATAACTATAGATGTGTATTGTTTATTAAAAATAGAAAAAAAATGTTTGATTATAAATGACTTCAATAGTCACGGTTGCAAAAGTCTTACTTTTACATTTAAAAATGAGTCCACAAATGTGAAAAAAAAAATTGTCATTGGTGAGAGAAGAAAAATATATTTTGATGAACAGCCATAAGCTCAGCCTTAAGTGGCATACAGCATATATACCAATAATTCACCGTTGAAGTTTAGATGGTGTATCTAGTTAACCCAATAATAATAAAAAAAGAATCTGAAATATATTCTCTTGATTAACAAAACCCATACAACATTTTATAGCATTTCTGAATATTATATTATGAATGTTGTAACTATAAAAAATACATTGTAATAATTCTATTATTTAAACATAAATGAAAAAAAATACAAAATTTTGTAATATTCCTGAAACTTTTACAGTCTTCATGCTCTGGAACAACTTCATTGTATTCGTACTGACAGGTATGTTAAAATCCCCTGTAATTAAAACATTAAAGATTCCTTCTTGTTCAAATCAACATTAGAAAGTTTTAAATTTATTTTATGCTATTTTATATTATGCTTCATATAGAGGAGATTTCCTCTAAGATGGAAGCTTGATCGTTAAAAAGTAAAGGTACAATAACTCAGGTACATATGTCTAAAAAATACCTCCAATATGCGCAATACACAGATGAATTTATTTCAGCGTGAAATACCGGGGTAGGGGTACAAACAGGGAAACAACGTTTTAAGCCTCTTTTTAGCAGCACGTTGAGAGGCAAGCGTCAGAGCAAAAGTCACATAACTTTGCAGTTAGAATTCACCAGCTTGTCGTGACACAAAATCGCCAAAATACATGTATTTTGCGCCATGCACAAGACGGAACATTGGCTGTGAAAAGATTAGCCAAACACTCGCGGTGCATCTTACAAGTTTTTGAGTACGTAGGGGTACTATTTTGAGTTTAAAACATTCTTGTGGCCTGGGAAATGAAATAAGAAAACTGCACTTTGTATATACGTGCCTTTTAAGTTATAACCGAAAATGTTCTGATTCATAGCCAAGAGACGGGTAAAAGGAAAATCGTTAGCCGTTAGTTAATGCCGCTGCTGGCACATGAGAGCTCGAAGTTCGTTCTGAAAGGAAAGATTTGCAGCTGTCAAAAATAATATGTTGCTGTATAATACATACGTACTTAACGGTCTGAATTTTTGGGTGCAGTACGAGAATAAAAAACAATGAATAAAAGGCAAGTTAAGTGACTGATGATGATCGAAAACGCAATAATGTCAAATATGGGTAGTAGAAAAATTAAAATACTTTTGTATTAACCGACAGCTGTAATGTTTTAAAAAGGCTTCCCTCATAGTATGCATGGTGACGGTGACGTCGTTGTGACATCACTGTGAGTCACTGTGGTCACGTCACATCTGTGACCAAAATGCCACCACTCAGTGATGTCACCTTGTGACTGAGATGTGAACTTCTTAGAAAACTTTTAAAAATTACAAAAAAATATTCAAGACATGTTATTTATGTAAAATTATATTTTCTGGCAATTAAAAAAAAAAATGTGACGTCACTGTTATGTCACTGCATTTAACGTACGTCACGTCCCACACGTGACGAAAAAACCCAGCATATTGTAAGTCACAGTGTGACAAAAATATGAACATCAAAAATCTTTGACAATTAACAGTAATATTTTAAACATACCCGAGTTACAACTACATAAGGAATGAAAATATATTAGTGGATAGGAAATAGTAAATTCGGACAGGAAAAGAGGGAGGTGGGGGGCATAAAAAGGAAAATGCACGGTACAAGTATCAACAAACTAGATTTTCATGCTATATTTTATCAATTTGTAATCTAAGACAGTGAATGTATATTTTTTTATGATTTCAATTTTATCTACCATTACAATTTAATCCTTCACTGATTGTTGTTATTATGAAATTGTTTCTCGGAAAAATGGTACGTACTGGAGCAATTTGGATAACATATTTAGAATTGGGAATATTAAATCTGTACACTTTACATATTTAGTTTGCAAGGAGAAAGTTTTTTTTTTTTTTTTTTTTTTTTTTTTTGGTCGACAAATGGTATTTGAAACACTTCTGTGGTTTCAAACTAAAATTTTCTATTACAGTTAAGTCTGTAGCTTTTAATGAGCACGCAGAAACAGGATTCAGAGTTTAGTTATATATGCATTTCTTGCTTTAGAATTTGCATTCAAGTCATATTTTTTCCTGTTATTATTTAATTATTTTAAATAACTATTTTTTTTTTAATTCTACTTCTTTCAGACTTTTTAAATAAAATTAGCATTTTCCGAAAAAATATGTATACAAATTTTATAGAAAACCCATGACATAATTATTCGTATTTCATATTCGTGTTTTAGAGATATGACTGTAAAAAAAGCTATTTTACAAATTGTTTTTATCTACAGAAAATGAATATGGAAAAAAATGACAGATTGACAAAGAAAATTTTTTTTATCCTGTATACTCTCTTTTCATTTATTAAGAAGATACGTATTTTGTTATTTATTACGTGTAAAACAAACTTTACTTTAAAAAAAAGAAAGAAAAAAGGCAGATGTTTCATTCAAATAGAAAATTTTCACAGACACTCTCATAAAGATAAAATAATTGCGCATTTAAACTCTAAATCTGTTGTATACAAAAAAAAAAAATATATATATAATAATACAGTACAAGCACCTGCTTGCTCAGTATCATCTGCGCTCGAGTAAACCGCAGAATAAAATAAGGATCAGAGAACTTTGACGCTGGAAGTCAGTTTTTTTTAAACTAACAGAAATATGTCTGACAATTTAAGATAAAACACGGATATTATTAAAATATTTATGGAACTTAAAAGGTATATCTCATTTAATTTAATTTTTTTATTCCTGTTTGATAGATTACTATCATGAGTTAAATAGTTGTATGTTATATGCAATGAGACTGATCTAGGATTCTTTTCAGAAGCGATATTTTCCGATTCCATGCTGTAAAATATCTTAATCTGCCATCGCTAGAAAAAAAAAAGAAAAAAAAGCTGATGCAGAGACTAATTCTAACACAGTATTTATCGTAATTAATATTTTGGAGTTAAATATGATATTCGATTATAATGATATTACGAAACTGTTTCAATTTTGAAATTAACATTATACTGGGAAAATGTCTTTTTATATATTATAGCAGTGAAACTTTTGAAAGATTTTTTTTCATTGCTAATAATATTTTAAATTAGTATTTAAAATCCTAAATCTTCATACGAATGTTTTCAGATTTAACATTTGCCAAAATTATAAAATAATAGGAATTCCTTATAGTCCAGTCAAATTGTCAAAAATAGATGCAAAAATTCTGCTAGAAGATTTTATGTTTTTAAACTGTTTATGGGGATGCTAATAACAGGAATTAATTGTTTCCCAACAAAATATCTCGAGGCTAAACTTTGTGGAACCAAAAAACCACGAAATTTTCGGACTTTTTTCAGTTTTTTGCCTATAACTCGAAAATTATAAAATTTTTGTGTACAATACTCAATTACAAAAAGAAAGAGCATTAAATTCTCTACAAATTTCATCAGAAAAGTCTTTTTCTAAATCCATTATTAAGCGCGCTACAGCTTCCTGAAAATGATACTTTTTTTCTAACTTTGTGAAAAAATCGCAAATACCAACATTTGACACCATTTTTATTTCTTTTATCCTCTTTAATATAACTTTTTATATTACAGGTATTTGCATGATAGTAATAATGATTAATTACAATGGTAAAACCGTAAAAAATTGACAACAATGTAATTTTTTTTTTTTTGTATTTACAACTTAAGGTAGAGAACAATAATAGTAGGTATTATGAATGTAGGTAGCATGAATGTAAGTAAAAAAATACTTATAGTAACATCTTTAATGGATTTAGTAACGTCTGGAGCGCTTGTGGGTTGATGAGTTTGGTTCGTAAACCTCAGCTTGAGAAGCAAAGGAGCAGGCTGCATGATCTTCAACAGCTTTGAACTGCTTTGAGCTTGTTGCGACATCATCATCCTGGCTGCGAAAGTCATCGACGTTGCTGGTTTGGTCGATGGTTTCCTAGGTATCAGCTTCATAATCCTCTGCTTCTGCATAAATAATATCATCCACATTTTAACAATTGACCCCGTTACAGTTTTTGCAAATTGCCGAGCATTTGAGTCCTGATTTTTGGCAAGAGCATGCTTTGGTGCACCCTTTTTTACAGCTACATGAGACAACATGCAGCAAGGATTCAGGTGCTGGGTTTTGGTACATTTGAACTGGCTGAAAAAGACCGTCAGACCTGCGAACCCACCCCCATTCTTCAGGGGGCATGTTGTTTCCTTTGCCAAGCTTGTACCTGATGATAACTTCTTAGGAAATGATGCTGCGCAGACTTTGCGTCGGTGGCAGCCTTGCAAGATGAACTTTGCTTTTTGTGGCTGATTTAGCAAATAACTGGAACCTCAAACTGTTCAATGTCTGCGTGGTATCTACGCATCCACTGTATAGTGCAATAAGGAATTTTTCTCCAGCCTTGATGATTTCTTGACGGGTAGACTCTGGTTTATTAAAAACACATGATACTTTCTCAAGCTGCTTATGTTTTTTTAAAGTGTTACAAAACTTTGACTTTCCTTGCCCAAAAAGAGCAGATGTATCGCATCCACTGATTGCATGAGTGAAAAGAACATTGTTGTGATTGTATTTGTAAGAATTGGTTGAAAACCACTTTGTTTCGATGCTTCCTCTTCCTGGTTTTTGGAAAAACAGATTTTTGTGTTGATATACAAAGCTTGTCATGATCGCGAGAATATCAATATCCTCTCCGACAATTACGATACTTTCAAAGGCTTTGGCTCTTGAAATGGCTAAGGTAACAATCATGACATCAGCGTCTTCTTCTGCCTGGTCAACTTGAATTCTGTTATTTTGAAGCTCTGTTTTAAGCAGTGAAATGAAGCGGTTCTTTTTTCTGTCATTGGCTAGAAATTTATCTTGAGGCACTGTGCGTAACATTTCTGCTGCAACTATGACTTCAGTAGAAGTGTGCATTCTAGATCGACGTGCTCTTTCTGCACTTCTCGTTCCATTCTGTTCTCCCTCAGATCGATATCCATCGAACACAACTGCGACCTGTGATCCAAAATTTTTCTGAATGTAAGAAATATAACTTTTAACAATAAATTTGAAGGAAACATTTCGAGGCCAAGTTACTTTGTGAAGAAGGTACCCTCCGCCAACAACAAAAAACTTATCTTTTCCAATAAGATCCAGATTGTCTAATGGGATAAAAGCACTGTAAAACGAAGATTTTGTGCCCTTTCTCATCCCTTCGTCTGAGAATAAAGATATCGGATAGGGAGCAAGTTCATAAGTTAGTAGATTCTGCACGTCTTCATCACTCTGCTTCATTAAACAAACCCTTTGGAATAGAGTCAATGAATGGACAGAAGTAACTGTAACGTTTCCTAATCTTAAACTACTGACAACAGAAGCTAAAGGTACTACCTTATCCTTTTTCTTGAATTTCACACTCTTGAAATTTTCGCCAACAATTCTTCTGACTCCTGCCTGTCCTACTTCTCCAGCCAAATAGCAGTTAACGTCAGTCTTTCCAACAATTCCACTACTGATGGACATTATGTAATCATTTTCGGGGAAAGATGATGCACTAGCAACCAATCTCGCAGCTTTTTTGAATCATTACTGTCTCTATCAATGCGGGAACTTCTGGCATCCACATGCTGATCAGAAACTTCAAAGCCTACTTCACAGTATGCCTCTATATCATCGCATATGTTTTGCATATGAATCATTCCCAGAGTCTATCTTGCTAACACGCTGTCTGTCATTCCTCGTCCATGCGTTAATCCTCCAGTGCTCTTCACAGTTTTCATTAATGTTTGTTCAATCGCCATATCAGTCCAAGTCCCAGACCAATTCTTATCTGATCGCCGTATGGTGAAATAGCCTTCAGCTGTGAACTTTCGGTATTCGGAAGGATCCAGTGTTTCTTCCAGCTTCAGCATGTCTTGCAAGTACAGATGTCCACACTTGGCATATAAGAAATGTCCCGCAGCATGGAAGTTGGGAAGCATTTTTTGCACAGTTCTCAGGTGGAAGTTCCAGTTTCCTATTCGTTCCGCTTCGATAAACTGTTTAATGACTGTGACCATCTTTAGATATAGAATCCATAACTTCGCTGTGGGGCCTTTATTTTCTAGTAAAGTTACAGCTTTTCCATATTTTTTTACAGCTTCTTGAACGTAATAAATGGTGTCCTGGTGTGTCGATTGATCCCAGCATGTTATCATGTCTTCCATAGCAGCTCGTTCGTCTTCTGTCAGTTGAGTGTGATCCCACACTAGGCCAGACAAAACAAGATGAGATAAAAGGTGTGCTCGTATAGCCCTAGCATATGCATGGTCAGACATTATTTTGTCTACACTATTCTCAGCATAAATTGTGCTGAACAAATCTTTCATGTCGCTTCCAACCATGATAAAACCAACTGATCCCATGAAAGACATGAGGAGATGAAAACCTCCAAGCCTCACTGTCACGTTATTTAATTCTGGCTGTTCATTCGCTATTATGTCTCTTGCTTTCAAATAGAGAGGTTGATCATATGTCACAAAGCATGTCTTCTGGTTGAATTGTCAACATTTTTCAGCAGCGACCAATAGCGAGGTAAAAACGGTATCATATTGTGAAGGAAGGTCGTTAATAAATGGAGGTACTTTATTTTAGAGCGTTTATACTCTCTGTTGGATGTAACTTGCTCCATGAAATCGTTCCACCCGGGAACGTTTTCAATGTTTGACCATTTCCCATAGAGCCATACTATGTCTGTCGTTGAGGGGACGATTTCATTATTAATGGGAGAAAGTTCTTCCAAATCTTCAATTTTTATATTCTGTAAGCCCCTCATATCTGTTCTGTGAAATGTCTGTAGATCAATTCTTTCAGCTTGACTGACTATTTCAGCTGTAGGGTGATGTTTCACTTTTTGAATTCTTTTCTCGGGATGCAAGGCGTCGTGAGGAGTAACACACATTATACCTCCCATTGCATGGAATGTACCAGTCCCATCCAGAGTGTTGGCATTAAAGTCCGCATTGTCAAAAATAAATTGGCAGAATGCATCATCTCGTTCTTTTGTTTTCTGAGGCTTCAGAAGGGTAGACAATTCAAGAAGGGAAGCATCTTCATAGGACCCTGCAAAGCCAAAAGCGGACATAACTTGGAGCAAATGCTTTGAACCAAACTTTCTGTACAAATATGCGCTGATCCCTGTCATGATTGAAGAAAAGAATGACCTTGGTCGAACTGCACTTATTAGGGCATGTGAAAGAGCAACGCACTTTTTCTTCCATTTGTCAATTGAACCACATTTGTGTTTCAAAATTATGGTTTCAAAAAGCAATTTTACTGATTCAGGAATAACGGTCTCAGCGTCAGACAGAAAGTTATCAGATTGCGTAACACCATACATTTGTGACCTTATATCTTCCGCAATTATGTCACAGGCTGTTTTCACAATACGGAGTCGTTCCTGCTGAGGATCTAAATTCCTGTTCGAATACCAGTGATCAGTGAGTATTTTGTGTCCAACATTTTTGAAACAGAGTACTGTTTTCTTTTTTTTTAATACATGGAAATTATTCCAGAGAGAAACATTCGCCTTGCATACAAACAATATTTCAAATGAAAAACAAATTTCAAAGTGATTGCTTAAAAGGCGCAAAGGCCAACATAGTGAAAAAGATTCCAAGCCGGGACTCGAACCCGGGCCATCAGTATAGCGCACTGACGTTCTACCGACTAAACCACTTGGAACGATACCTAGCTCGGAAAATTTCTCACTATTATATGTTCGCAAGGCTACAGACGTAGCACAAGATGGAATATTTATCGTGAGCCACCGACCTGGGGCAAGCACGAATCATAATTAAATCCAGCATCGATAGAAACTATTTTAATACATAGAAATTATTCCAGAGAGAAACATTCGCCTTGCATACAATATTTCAAATGAAAAACAAATTTCAAAGTGATTGCTTAAAAGGCGCAAAGGCCAACATAGTGAAAAAAGATTCCAAGCACTATGTTGGCCTTTGCACCTTTTAAGCAATCACTTTGAAATTTGTTTTTCATTTGAAATATTGTATGCGAGGCGAATGTTTCTCTCTGGAATAATTTCCATGTATTAAAATAGTTTCTATCGATGCTGGATTTAATTATGTTTCGTGCTTGCCCCAGGTCGGTGGCTCACGATAAATATTCCATCTTGTGCTACGTTTGTAGCCTTGCCAACATATAATAGTGAGAAATTTTCCGAGCTAGGTATCGTTCCAAGTGGTTTAGTCGGTAGAACGTCAGTGCGCTATACTGATGGCCCGGGTTCGAGTGCCGGCTTGGAATCTTTTTCACTATGTTGGCCTTTGCGCCTTTAAAGCAATCACTTTGAAATTCGTTTTTCATTTGAAATATTGTATGCAAGGCGAATGTTTCTCTCTGGAATAATTTCCATGTATTAAAATAGTTTCTATCGATGCTGGATTTAATTATGTTTCGTGCTTGCCCCAGGTCGGTGGCTCACGATAAATATTCCATCTTGTGCTACGTTTGTAGCCTTGCCAACATCTAATAGTGAGAAATTTTCTGAGCTAGGTATCGTTCCAAGAGGTTTAGTCGGTAGAACGTCAGTGCGCTATACTGATGGCCCGGGTTCGAGTCCCGGCTTGGAATCTTTTTCACTATGTTGGCCTTTGCGCCTTTTAAGCAATCACTTTGAAATTTGTTTTTCATTTGAAATATTTCTTTTTTTTTGTTTTCAGAAATTAGCACAGAATCCCCATGTTTATGAATTATACGGGCCTTGACAGTCCGAGAATCAGGAAGTTCCAATGACTGTGGTATTTGATTCATCAACTCATCTAAAGAGAACTGGCATTCCTCAAATGTTGCTTCAATTTAAGTAAATATAGCTTCCATAGCTTCGTCAACGGATGTTGCAGGTCGACGCCCTCTTTTCTCTCCACCTGTTACAGATTGATATAGTTTTATGCGAAAAAAACTATGATACCATGCATCTGCAGCTACCAAGTCAGGTTCGTGTTGAATACGTTCAATTACTTTCTGGGACCATTCATCCCCACGTTTTTCTGCAGCTTTCAGAAATGTAATTTTCGCTTCTAACTTCATTACTTTATGAACCAAATTTCTTTTTCCGTAGGGCTTTTTTGATTGTTTTTCGTTGAAGTCATCGGGATTACCTTCTCCACATAAGAAGCAATTATCTCGAAACTTGAAAGAAGTGCTCGATCGGAGGTACAAATTAGTCTGTGTAGAATCTTCTTCACCCCGACGAACATATGCTGCTATCATTCTCTCATTCACATATTTTTTTAGGCAATCCTCATGTACTCTAACTTCCTTGCCACTTTTCAGAAAACGTTGATGAGTATTATTCTGACGTTGAACGCTACATTCAAAGAGCTTGGCAAGTCCTTTCTGGGTCACAATGCGTGTATCACGATTTGAAGCCATTTGGCAAACGAAACACAATTTTGGATCGGGCTCGCTTATTTTTCACTACTGCACGAGAAGCAGACGCGCAATAAACTGAATAGTAAGATACCAGTCCAGAGTAGAAAGGGAAGGGTGAGTCTTTAAGAAAGAACACCTGCGTCGGAAAGTCACGTGACCGCTATCTTCCAACTGCATTCCCTATTATTATCCCCTGCCACCCTCCCCTCCCTTCGTAACTGTCTTTCTGCTAGGGTTGCCGGATATCGTCCTTCTGCTAAGGTTGCCAGATTTATCTCAGAAAAAACGAAGATTTTGATTGACACTAGTTTGTTTTTATTTTATCGCACTATCGTTCTTTTTCGTACCATGCTAAACTATATTGAATGCGCCAGTAATGTTTTCGTTAACGAATTTCTTTAAAAAGTGGTTATTATTAATTAATCGATCTAATCATTATTCTCTAACTGCATTTGTATTGCATTATTCTGTTAACATTTTAAAAGTAATTTTGCAGTCTTATCCAATTATGAATGAAAAAGTAATTGAATTGTAAGAATAAAGATAAATCAGATCATCCTGCAATTTAATAATTAGGAGAATTTTAGCAATTGACACCCTACAAAAATAAATATTTGTATTTAACCTTGTAATCATCGCGCCCGATACAATCACGGACAAATTGCCCGTGAATGTATCAGGCTCAACGTTTAATGGTTAAGCATAAAAGGTGATAATAAATCAAACAAAATATCTAAACTTATGATACAGTTAGACTAAATAAAAAATTTATAATGTAGATATTTATCTATAATAAGGTAGAGTTCACTTGATCTATTTCAACAGCAAATGCGCACTTAATATTACACAACTCACCCAAGATTTATGTATTACTGATCTAAAACAAGCCGTTTTTACATTTGATGCGCATATCCATAACTTATTTTTGGCAAAAGGTGAAATTTTAAAGTAAACTGAAAAAGAATATTTTTTAAACTATCAAAAGTGGGATGGGATAGAAAAATGGAAGAAAACGTTGTGCGGACACATTTAAACGTACGCCTAATACCTAAAAAGCGTTATAGACCTAAAAAATACTAAAAACGTATAACGTACGAGAAAAACGTACTATCTGGCAACCCTACCTTCTGCCTAACCTTCTTGAAAATTTGCCTTCTTACTTATTCATCAATAGGTGCATTTCATTTCCACAGTTAGTGATGAAAAGAAATTTTTTTTAGGGATGGGAGGCGAAAAATAGGTCACTTTCTATGAAGTTGAAAAAAATGTTCTATTTTCAAAAAGTTGTAGCGCGCTTAATAATGCGTTTAGAAAAACGTTTTTTTATATGAAATTTGTAGAAAATTTAATTTTCTTTATTTTTGTAATTAAGTATGGTACACAAAAATTTTATAATTTTCGAGTTATAGGCAAAAAACTGAAAAAAGTCCGAAAATTTCGTGGTTGTTTGGCTCCACAAAGTTTAACCTCGAGATATTTTGTTGGGAAACAATTAATTACTGTTATTAGCATCCCCATAAACATTTTAAAAACATAAAATCTTCTAGCAGAATTTTTGCATCTATCGGCCCAATTTTCTGACAATTTGACTGGACTATTATAACATATGGAAAGATTTTTGAGAAATTGTTAAATGCATTTAATTCATCTATTGTAGTTTGTTGTTGTTTAATAGTACAATTATAAATACTAATTATTTTATGTTTTTCAAATTGATATATTTATTTTTTTAATTGTATTTAAGCATTTTTTTTTTCTGTTTGTGATTTTAATTAAACATTTAATTGTAGACATTCGGAATCAGTTATTAAATTTTCTTTGATTGTAAACTCATTTTCTACGTTTTCGATACATTTACTTTATTGGCATTAAAAAATAAAATATAATATTTAAGCATTGAAATAAAGTGTTTTTCATGCCCGATAAAGTTGAAACGTGTTTATGACTTCGGTTTGTCTGTCCGTCTGTCCGCGCTCTAACTCGCGTAAATATACTCGGATTGACCTGGAATTTTTGGATGTTATTGACTTTACCATAGCAAGGTCCCTATTTGTAATGAAGTTTGTAGCATGTTTAGTTCCTTTACAGGGACAGTCAAAAGTATTCCATTACATTACGACCTGTGGGAAAAAAAGCGTTTCAAATGATTTTTAATGATTTTACACGCTTTCAAACAGAATAAATTTGGTATGCATTTTTGAAGCGCACTAAAATGTGCATTCCGTAGAATATGCGACGCAAAGAATAGCTATTGTTCATTTACAGGGCTAAAAAAGGAATTGCAATACATAGTGATATAGGGGTGGAGGGAATTGTTTGCGGCGTACATTATTTATGTTAATATATTTGATATGTAATGAAATTGATATATGTCGTTGAGGTTTACATACTATGAATTATTTCATGTATAATACGAAGTGTATATAGCATTTACAGGGACACACAAAATATTTCAGATACTATATTGTATCCGAAGTACTGTATATTATTTCAGTACTTCGGATACTATACGAAGTACTGAGTATAGTATCCGTACTTCGTATACTTTGTACGAAGTATACGAAATTTCGTACTTCGTATACTTTGTACGAAGTATACTTCGATTAAATTCGAACTTCGAAATTGATATACGTCGTTGAGGTTTACATATTATGAATTATTTCATGTATAATACGAAGTGTATATAGGATTTACAGGGACACACAAAATATTTCAGATACTATATTGTATCCGAAATACTGTTCATTAGCGATGATTGCTGGAAATGCATTTTTAATTATGATATGCGCTTTTATGATTCACTACATTTATGCATAGTATATGGTGTATATATATATATATATATATGCTATAATTCATATACAGGACTATACAAAAGTATTCGTAAGGATTACTGGGTATTGATTAAAGGTGGTTTTTAATAAGTTATGCATTTTTACGCTGCACTGTATTTGATTTACTAAGAAATGTTTGTAGAATATAGATAAAATGATATACAGGGTCACGCAAAGAATTGGATATTGGCCGTCTATAAATTATAATTTCTGGAAAAGTGATTTCAGCAGTTTTAAGAGTGTTTTAGTTTGAATTAAATTTTAACTAAATAGAGGCGTGTAATAAAGGTTCTAGGTAAACTACAAGGTTGTACAAAATAATTTAAGCATGTTTCCATATATTAGTATAAATTATTGAAAGAGAATTTCAACCTGTTATGCGTTTCCTTGATTAACTAAATTTTTCCATTATATAGTATATGTATATCAGTCTACAGACCAAATACAGGACTGTTTAAAAGAATTGGAAAACATATTTGGCTATGGATGGTAACTGCTGAAATCAGTTTTTCAAATGTTTTATGCGTTTTCATGTTTACTTAGTTATCTTATTTACGTTATTTCCCCCGGTGTCTTGTTAAAACCATCAGGAAGAATTGGAAAGTGTTTTATAATCTATGCTTAACGCGGGATATATCTTACTTGTTGTTTCTGTTTCCCAGATTAGTATTTTCCTATAAAACATACCAAATCTATTTAGCTCATATTCACAAAATACAATATATACGAGAATAAAAAATTTAAATAAACAGGGCTTATCATGTCGTTCCATAAATAACAGTTGTATTAATGTCCGTTAGACTCCAGGTTCGTATTTAATAAAGCAATGACAAATCACATTAAAAAGCATACACATTCTTAATATTAAGCTTGAATTCAAGATAAAGCTTAGAACTTAATAAAAACAGATGTCAGTTGATAAACATTGTTTTTTAAATGGAAAATTAAAAATATTTTAGAAGAATGGGACTCCAAAATAGTGATATCTTGCTAAAAAGTACGGTAAAAAGATAAGATTTTATATTTCAAACAAAACTTTACTTTAAAATTATCATAGTGTTTATGACAAGAATCATCACAGTATTAATACTTGGAAATTTTTCCAGAAAGAACCATTCGCCTTGCATACAATATTTCAAATGAAAATCAAATGTCAAATTAATTGCTTAAAAAGCGCAAAGGCCAACATAGTGAAAAATATTCCACGCCGGGGTTCGATCCCGGGTCATCAGTATAGCGCACTGACATTCTACCGACTAAACACATGGAACGATACCCAGCCTGGAAAATTTCTCCCTATTACATGTTGGCAATGCTACAAAAGCAGCACAAGATGGAATATTTATCGTGAGCGACCGTCATGGTGCAAAAACGAAACTTAATTTAATCCAGCATCGATTGAATCTATATTAATACTTGGAAATTTTTCCAGAGAGAAGCATTTGCCTTGCATACAGTATTTCAAATGAAAATCAAATTTCAAATTAAAATTGCCTTTTAAGCAATTAATTTGAAATTTGATTTTCATTTGAATATTGTATGCAAGGCGAATGGTTCTCTCTGGAAAAATTTCCAAGTATTAATATAGTTTCAATCGATGATGGATTTAATTAAGTTTAGTGTTTGCCCCATGTCGGTGGCTCACGATAAATATTCCATCTTGTGCTGCGTTTGTAGCCTTGCCAACATGTAATAGTGAGAAATTTTCCAGGCTGGGTATCGTTCCATGTTGTTTAGTCGGTAGAATGTCAGTGCGCTATACTGATGGCCCGGGTTCGAGTCCCGGCATGGAATCTTTCACTATGTTCGCCTTTACGCCTTTTAAGCAATTAATTTGAAATTTGATTTTCATTTGAAATCATCACAGTGTGTATGGCAAGTTCGTCACAAATGACACATATTTCACAAATTGGTCACAGTGTGACTTCAAAGCATTGTCACTTTCGTCGCAGGTTCATGACAAAGTTAATGCGAAAATAGTCACAAATGACACATTTTTCACAAATTTGTCACACCGTGACTTCACAGAGTGGTCACAATGTGACGTCACAAACGACCTCTAAAACGGCCATAACGACCTCGCATTCTAGTCACTATGACGTCACATCGACGGTCACAAAATCACAGTGTGACTTCACAACGACGTCGCCGTGACGTCACCATGCCTTACGGGTTAATATATGTGAGAAAATATCTCAAATTAGAATGGGAAGACTGAATTACTGGTTTTAATTTATTAAATCTAATGAGCGATTAAAAATTAATTTAATTTAAATGTGAGAGGGGGTATTAGCACAAATGATACACTTTTTAAATATACGATTTAATTTAGGAACCGCACTGGGAGAGAATACTATATTAAAATGTAAAGTTTTAAATTGAATTTTTAAAGTGAAAGTGCGGGGGGGGGGAGGGGAAACTATAAAGGAGACATATATAACAGGATATCTGGTATACTTCATTTATTCTGTCAATAATTGTGTTAAAACATGACACAAGATACGATTTATAGACTTTGGTGGTTTTATAGAAAACCGTTTTTATAATGGTCTGGAAGAGCTTGCTGGCAAATGACATGAAAGATAACTGAATAATATAATTTGTAATTCTGGTAATGTGTACAGTCGTTAAATATTAAAATGTAAAAAACTAAATAATATTATTTGTAATTCCGGTGATGTGTTCAGTCGTTACACCGTAAAAAAAAAAAAAAAAAAAAAAAAAAAAAAAGTCTTTGTTATTCAAAGTATTGTAAAATAAGTCAAAAATTATTGTTAAAAAAAAATAAAAATTATACTTTTTATAACTAGAAAATACTCTATTTCAAAAATATGGTCAATAAATCCGTTAATTGATACCAACCCAATTTTTAAAAGCAATAAATGACGCCATGAGTTTTTATTTTCAAAATTTACGACACACGGGTTCCAACTAAATGACAGTACTTTCAGTACTTTGCAAAATTTTCAAGAAAATACGTATTTGAGCTTCGTTTTATTGAAGTGTCAGTTACGGGTAGGTGTCAGTAACATTGGGTTTCACAGTACGTAAAAATTTCGCAAAAAATCAATTTTGTTAAATCCTGTGTTAATTATTTGTTTTCAAAATTTTATAAACATACTAGAATATATAAAAATGTGCAATACTCGTATTTTAAAATTTTATTACTTTTGAACTGTGTCTAATGAGAGAAATATACACATTTTGTTAAATATGATTGAAATATTTTTTCAACTGAATCTTTTAAAAATACAAGAATAGTAAATTAATTTCGGAATTCAGTCAACTGTAGTAATTCCAGTTTTACTCAAATAATTAAGCGTGGACGAATTGAACGTTTCACCATTACTAAAGTACTGCCAGAAAATCCAACGTCCGAATCATTTCCTAATTTACTTTCACATATAAAGCTTCTAATTAACAACATTCATATTCTGATTAAAAACGGAACAGTCTCAGGATGATAAATAATGATTGTCTGATTCGTTTGTATTAACATGTTAATTAAGATACTGTTAATTGCTTAGAATATTAGGATTTTATTAAATTGTTTTAGAGTTTAAATGCATTAATTTTATTTTAAGAAACAAATTTATAATTTGTAAGTTTTAAAATATAATTAGAAGTTTTCAACTTATTTCATAGTAATTGGCATGTATTTTAACGGGGATTAAATATGTGCGTGAGAGTAAACATATATATATATATATATATATATTTTTTATTTACCTGTCTTAAGAATTACAGCTTACAAAATATCCACATCTTCCGTTATCTTTTAAAGGACAGAATTTATCTATAATATCACGTATCAAATTTCAAATAATTAAATAATATTTATAATATGCATTTTAATAAATATTACATGAAGCGCTAAATAGCAGTCTATTCAGTTTCAAAAGGCTCTGTATTAGAGATCTATAATAAAATAAATAGCTGGTAGTAAATGTGTTGTATCACTAGACATAATACGTTTCGCTTTTTATTATTTAGAAAAACGTGATCACGCTTTATACAAAGTTAATCTGTTCAAAATTGTGTTAAAGTATCTTCATTATTGTTTAAGTTATTGGCGAAAATCTGATTTGAAACTGAATTGGGATATAGCGTGTTTTCGACAACATAAAGGAATGGCAAGTCTAGTTTATTATACAGAATAAATGCTTATATTAATGTGTATTATCGCACACAAGTTACTGTGCGAAACATTTTGAGATTCTCTATCCTGCAAACTACATAAAATGTTTTTATCAACATTTAAAAATCTCTTTAGATATAAAATTCTGACTAAGGTAAGAAATTTAGAGAAGTTCGTTTATAACTTTTATAGTTTCTGCTAAATTGTCCACAAATCTGATATACAAAAATAATCTGTTTTTGAAATATTAATAAGAAGTTTTGATAGCATATCTTCAAATGAAAAAAAAATATATTTTAAGTTGTTCTAAATAAGGTTTAAATAAATAATGAGTTTTAAAATGATTTTTCCTCAGAAAAAAATTAATAAATAAATAAACAATGATTTTGTAAAAATTCAGTTCGTAATGATTTATATGATAAGTTTAGAATATTGTTTACGTCTAAATACATTCAGATTTAGGTTTCCCTTAATTTAAGATTGAGGGAATGAGGAAGAATAAAGGATCTAAAATTAAAATTTTAGGCGATAAATGAATATATATATATATATATATATTAATAAAAAAATATTAATAAAAAAATAATAAAAAAAATATATATATAATATAAAATATATTTTTTAATTAAAAAAATTTAAATAAAAAAAATATTAAAATAAATAAAAATGGATTTAAAAATATTAAAAATTTAAGTAATTAAAATTATTTTACAAAATATATAAAAATTATTAAAAAAGAAAAAGAAAAAAAGGAAAAAAAATATTAATACCAAATAAAAATGTAGACCGTAATTTATGTCCATTTTATGAATACAACGTTTTTTACAAGAGGCGATTCATTAGTACAATTTTAATTTAAATTGTATTTGAATTCTGTGTATCCACAACTCAATCATTGAAGCAATTCATTACACGCTACGAGGGTCTAGCAATAAATGTTTGCCCTCACATAGGAAAAATTGAATGAAATTTATGAAATTGCTATACTGTATTAGTCTTTTTCTGTATAGTCACCGTGCACAGTAATACATTTCGGAAAAAGCTATTTCAAAGAGTATGTATTACAAGATATGTATTACATGTATTACAAGAGGCGCGATAGTAGACCCAAAGGGGGCATTTTTCTAACTTTTTCCGAGCCTCACATGGGAATATTGTTGTAAAGCCCTGTGAACTCTTATTCACGCTATGCATCCTCCGAGCCCCTCCAGAAATTGGACCCCGGGGGCATGGATGATGCCCGCAAAATTCAGAAAAGTCCGCCCCAAAGGCCAAATTTGTGGGGAGGTGCTCGGGACCTGCATAGCATCAATAACATGTCTCAGGGCTTTTTAATAATATGTTATATGTGAGGCTCAGAAAAAGTTAGAAAAATGCCCCCTTTGGGTCTACTCTCCCGCTCCTGGAATACATCCTCCCCCTCTCTTTGAAATACAGTTTACAGCAATGTGATACTGTGCACGGTGGCTATATAGAAAAGGAATAATACAATGTGGCAATTTCATAAATTTCACTCAATTATTTGTATGCGAGGACAAAAACGCATTAATAGACATTCTTATTTACTATCATTCAGCAGAATAATTAAAGACTAATTATTAGACTTTTTTATTTTGAAAGATTGTAATATTTGCAGGAAATTTACGTATTTGATTTTGCATTTTTCGCAATTTCATTTTTTGCATCATTACTTTTATTGTAACAGTTGACAGGAAAATGCCTGATATATTTTTTACTATGAGGTTTAGTACGAAAAGCTATTTTCTACTGATTTAACCTTTCTGATTTCGCAGTATCGTATTCATTTTTTGTGTATTTTACAACAAAAAGTGCTGGAATCCCGGCTGGTAACGCAGTTGCTATAAAATTTACAAGCTGCTAGCGTTAGGAGAGCAGCAACTTTTCTCCAATTTGAGGAATGTCGCGTTGCTCGTTGTGCAGGTGACAGAAGTAATTCGATTTTTAAATGTTGCTTGAATTCGGTTTCATAGCATCGGTGCATGAAAAATTACAACATAATGTGAAAGAAAAATCACAACTTTTTTTTTTTAACAGTTTTTTTTGGAAAAGGGATAAGACGAGAAGTTACCGTTTCGTCTAAACGTTTTACTTCTGTCTTAGAAAATATTTTCAAGAAGCTGCATTGCGAAAACAAAGGTATTAGAAAAAAGTGGAGAAAATTTAAGTCATTTTCGCTTCGCTGATGACATTTTAGTTTTCAGTAACCGTTCTGAAAAATTGGAAAATACGCTAAAAGATTTGGCAGAAGGTAGCATTAATGTGGGATTAAAAATAATTTTGGAAAATACTAAGGTGATGTTCAATTCATTTTCATCAAAAAAGAAAATTGTCTATAACAACACTGAGATTAAAGAAGTGAAAATTTATGTGTACCTTCAACAGGAAGTGTCATCGGATAATAATATCATGAATGAAATCAATAGAAAAAAAATGCAATTTAACAAATTACAAAGACCATTTGTAAAATGATTTTGTCAAAGACTAAAATTTAAGATATAAAAAATCGCACGGAGTTGATCATACGTACGCAATAATTACATTTTTCGGCACTATAAATTTTTAAACTTCTACGGAGCTGGTCATATATTACGTACGCCATGGATTAAACATTAATATTCCTGTACCAATTTTAAAAGAAATTTAATTCTTAAACTTATAAACATCCCACAATATTACTTTTTGCACCGTCGTATAGAGAACAAAAGGTACTTTTAAATGCAATTTGTTTGAAAACTGTATCTCAATTTGTTTCTGATTTATTAATTTTTTTTTGTAGTTTTTATTACTTTTTGTGATAGTGGCAACAGAAGTATCCATCACTATTGTAAGTAAACGGAAAATACAGAATACTGTATAGACCAAACATAGATGCGGATTCAAAAATAAAACGCTTCAGATATGTTTTTGATTTCCTACCCTGACCGAGGACAATAACCATTTTTCCAAATGGTTAATAAGAAATGGATGGAGTGCTTTTGGAAAAACAAAATTATTCTGAAGAGTAACATGCCTCTTTCTTCGAAAAGAAAGGTGTTTAACCAATGTGTTTTGCCTGCACTAACTTATGGAGCAGAAACATGGACGATAACAAAACGGATGGTAGAACGATTTCAAACAGCATAGAGAAGTATAGACAGATGTATGATAGGCATAACTAGAATAGCCAGAAAGATAATAACTTGGATAAGAAGTCAGACGAAAGCTTTTGACATCATTGAAAGAATTAAACGGCTAAAATGGAAATGGGCTGAGCAGATTGGACGAATAGGTGGGGCACAAATACCCTACAGTGGTATCCCACAGATGCAAAACGACCAAGAAGACGATCTCATGTAAGATGGAGTGAGAACAGTGACCGGTGTTAATTGGATGACTAAAGCACTAAACAGGAAATATTTGAAAAATCTGGGAGAGACATACATCCAGCGGTAGAATGAAAACGGTTGCTGTTGTTGATGATGATATATACTATATATATTTGTGGGGAATTTCGCAAGCAACACCTGCATCAGACTGAGTGTCCCCGTATTTTCCGCTTCGAGATTAAAAAGGAAACGACCCTTAACAAAGCTGTGTGAAGTGGAAATGCGGAGGAAGTAAAGAGAACGAAATGAGTTTGACGACGCAAGTTTTTGTTAAAAAAGAACAGAACATATTTCGGTGAAATAAGATTGAATATTTAAACGACGTAAGAAAATCTCAGAAATATTCAACGACGTTTATAAACGAAGCCTGAATTATAACCTTTAAATTAATTAAAGAACGAGAAGAGTGTTTTTTTCTGTATTTTGTTTTGTTTGTTCGTCTCAATAAATGTCAGTGTTCGTCCTAAAAGGGAGTTGTGAGTTATGTATGGAGTCTCACCCCATAAATTGGTGTCAGAGTGACAGTTAACCCACCAGTATTACTAATTAGAATTATTCATCATATTCAAGCCGGATATTATTGTAATGGTGAGTTCATTATTATTATTTTATTATGAAGTTAGTTGAGATACCTGAACTGGAAGTTGCATTTAAAAACGAACGAACGCATAAAATTAAATTGCTGCATAAATTCCTATTTGATGCTGACGGTGATCGATCCAATAGAAAGAGAATACGTGATTTTACTGGTTTCGGTTTTCAAACCGACAGCACCGAATTCAAAAATAAAATAACTAAAGTTCAAACTGATTTTTCATTAAATGATCTGATTACAGTGTGCAATCTACTTTGTATTGATAATGAGGGATCTTTAAACGATCTCGCAACCCGATTAGTTACATACCTTTCAGACTTGACCTTACTACAAAATAATATTATACAAAATGAAAGTGACACTGACTCGGAACCCGAACTGCCTTCAAATAATATGACTTCAAGTAATAACACTGAATTATCAAATTTTGACAAACAGCAGCAATTTCCAGGTCACAGTTTTATGCCATCGTCTATTAATTTTACTGATTAATTAAAGAACTAGAAGAGTGTTTTTTCTTCTGTATTTTGTTTTGTTTGTTCGTCTCAATAAATGTCAGTGTTCGTCCTAAAAGGGAGTTGTGAGTTATGTATGGAGTCTCACCCCATATATTCATACAGAGAGAGAATATTAAACGAAGTGATAGCAATAGGTCAATATCTAAAAAAATATAACCGAGATGTTGGATAAAAATTTCCGAAATTAAAAAGTTACAGTGTAAATAGTAAATTTGAAACAAATTTAAATTGTACATTTAAATAATTTTTCAGGATGAAATTACTTTGTATAATGGAACTGCAATGAAAAGTTTACGAGATATTTTAAGATGATTTGCATAAATATATTTTATGAAACGCTTGAAAACCCGTTTCCTTTTGTTATTTAATGAAGCATTTTCAATTTTTTCTAAAAACATATAAAATCTGAAAAAAGTTAGATAATATTTTTCGCAAGTTTCCTTTACGAAGTAAGTACTTAATTTGAATAAATTTTAAATTAGAAATAATGATAGTGATAAATAGTTTAGAAAGCAGACCTTCATTATAGATTCTTTTTCGGTAATAAGCGGTAATTACTGTTTAAAAGAATCAATATACAGAAATAATTAATAAATTTAAATATGATGATATATTTGAGATATTTTCTTTGACAATGCAAAATGCAATAAAAATTAGTTATTCTTTTACAGCAATATTTAAACAAATCTAATTCAGGCAATTTCAAAACAGGTTTTACATATTTTGTAGAACTTAATAAATATAATGTTATTTTTCTTCTAGGAATATATTTTAATTAAAATTATTATTTTCTTGTTATAATTTAAAATTTTAGAATTGTTGAATTTTAATGGGAGTGCATCGCCTTGTATTTGTATAATTATATTTCTGAAATATTGAAACTCTTTAATATCAGAAACTGATGCTTTAGTAGCCTTTAGAATTTTACTGTAAAATTTTGAAATGAAATTACATTTTTTTTTTTTTTTTTTGCAGTTGAAGAAAATGAAAAGAGGACCTACTCATACATGAAATAATAAAATAAATTAAGTGTTGGTGCTTTTAATTTGGAAAATAAATATGAATTTCTCAAAATTAAACATCTTTATTTAACCTTTCAAACATCATAACCTGCAATAAAATTTTGCCTCCTGTTGATACCTTCTCAGTGGAAAATAAGATTATGTACATTATAATAAGAACATCATACAATAAAAAGTTATTTTATTTCGCATTTCCTTTTTTAGGTTATCCAACGTCTCAGTAGGGAAGTCGTAACAGAAAAAACCCGATAAGATTAGTTTTTTTTTCTCTGGATCCAAATCGTTAACTTGTTTTCTAATTTAATAATATATAAGTTTCCATAATCTTGCATGGACTTTGCCAAGATTAAAGTAAACATAACATAAACAGATAGAAATGTAATAAAACTTTCAAATGCAATGTCTTAAATTTACAGAATATATTTTCAGAAAAAAAGAGAAAATGAATTTGATACATGTCTTCTTCTGTAGAATGGAAATTATTTACTATCGCACTCCTTTTTTTGCTGAGTGCACAAATAAATAGGATTAACTTTGGTTTATTATATACCTTTTCATGTTAAATCTAATTAGCTCTTACCGTTTGCAATCATTGGAAACTTTCCAACCTTAAATCTAATTCAATAGATGTAACGCTGTGTTATTGTTGTGGCGCTATATGTTTTCACATTTGAGAAAATTTAAATTATTTACTTGTTAATATGGGTACACAAAGGAATATAAATATTCAATTTATTAATATTCAATAACTAATTTTAAACATACCAATCACATACTCTATATTTCGTCCACGGATCTTTATGAATGATTAAAAAAGTTCTTCTTAATACTGATAAATAGCTAATTACAAAACCGCAATATTTTGAGGTATGTGTTTTATTTCAAAAAAAGGTTTTTAAGTTGTTCTTCAACATAATAACAGCTATTTATGTCTAAAAAATTATGTTTTTAAAAAGTCGAACTTTAACCTTTGATATGTGTCTGTGTTATATGTTAAAAAATATCACTTCTTTCGTTTTAACTACCGCAAAATATTAATGTACCGCAAAATCGTTAAACACCGCAATATTTTTAGGTATGTGTTTTATTTCAAAAAAAGGTTTTTAAGTTGTTCTTCAACATAATAACAGCTATTTATGTCTAAAAAATTATGTTCTTAAAAAGTCGAACTTTAACCTTTGATACGTGTCTGTGTTATATGTTAAAAAATATCACTTCTTTCGTTATAAAAAACGGAAAGGACCGTTGTTATTACACGATATATACTGTATGTTTAAAAGTATCCGATCACTTTAGACTTTACACTTTTACCGAAAATTTCAAGAAATATTTTATGATTTCTTCTGGAAATTCAGGAAGACAAAAAACGTGTTTAACGTCATATTTCTCAACGAATTTTTAGTCACGAATGCAATTAGAGGACAAACAACAACAGAAATAAAACTGTAATTTGAGATCTCTCTCTTAACCACTATGCCCGAAATTATCTATAACTGGCTATGTGGGTCTTATTCGTGTAATAACACCGGTTACAATGTTTTGGTCCACTATTGAAAATTTTTTCCAATGCGATTTTTGAATTTTACCAATTTTTTATACAATTTTCAGCGATTTTTACTTTATTTGTTTCCTGCCGATTTTTTCCACATTAGTAAACGGGATGTGGTTTCATTCGTTTAACCCAAATTTGTTCTCTTCACAGTAATGTTTATTAGTAATTATTCAAACAATTTTTAAATGGGTCGCAATTTTTTAATGCGTTTTTTTTTTTTAGATTTTTTTCGAATTTTGCAGGAATCTTTAGAAATGCATAAAAGGAATTCGGTTTCAAAAATTTTGCCTACTATAGTACAGTTTGTCTTCGCAATTTTCAATTCGGCTTCAGCATTTTTTTTTTCGTTTCTCGTTGATTTTTTGGTTAGTGAAAGTATTTTGTTTACAATGTTTTAACATATTGTAGTAACTTTTGCCCTCTGCGAGTTTTATATATTTAGGGATTTTTTATGATATTTTCTGGAGTTTTTTCTTTATAAGTTCTCGGCGATTTTTTCACAAGAGTAAAATGAACCAGATTTTAGTATTTTAGCCCAATATTTAAAATTTTATCTTGCTTTCAATAAAGTTTATTTGAAATTTATACATAATGCTTTCTATTTTTATGCGATTTTTAAAGACTTTTCGTGTTTCTTATGGATTTTTCGACATTCCTAAAAGAAAACCCGTTTTAATATTTTAGCCTAGTAATTTTTTTTTTGTCCTCAGCGATGTTTTCGGTTATTTAGTGTTTTATTCTCGATTCGCTGCCATTTTTTCACATTAGTAAACATAAACCTGTTTTATTCTTTTAGTCTAATATAGTAAATTTTGCTTTGTGTGACTTTGAAGTGCATTTTCATGACTCTTAGTATTTTTCAATATTCGCTGTTATTTCCCGCTTCTTCAAAGAATATGGATTCAATCTTTAGCATAAAATACTAAGTTTTGACCAATGCAATTTCCGGCAGTTTATAGCTATTCAACACTACGTACTATTTTTGGAGAAGGGCAGGCGATGTCGGGCGTATTATGAGGTTAGAAAAAATATACATATTAATATTTTTTGAAATATGACCATTTATATGCAGTTTTTTTTAAATGTGTGTGATTCAGTAACATTTTTCTTATTTTTATAATTTAGTATTTAACTATATAGAGTGTCCTATATAGACCTATATCACACGAAATGGACACTGAAATACCGTGAAAAATAAAACTGAAATCGCCCTTGTTAGGAGATGAATTTCAATTATATTTTAAAAGTAGCTATATAATAAGGGCTTTGCTATAAATTATCCATTTAATTTTCTTTTTTTTACACTTTCCAACAAAGTTTAAAAGTTTATATGAAATTAGTTTGTATGTCCGTCTGTCCATCTGACCATTTGTCAGTCTGTCCGTTTATCCATCTGACCATCTATCTGACTGTCCACGCTCTAACTCGCATACATACACTCGGATTTTTATGCAATTGATATATGTTAATGATATTGACCATGGCATGTTTTACCATGGCATGTTCTGAATTGCAAATGAAATGTGTAGCCTTAATAGTTCATTTACAGAGACACCCAATGTTCTTTAAATTATAGTCAAATGGAAAAAATCTTTTTCAGAGTATTTTAATTATATTATGTTATTTCAAATGCATTGAAATTCATAAAAATCATTGCGCTACAAGATGATTATTATAAATTTGAGCATTTATAGCATCTGTCGTTCATTTACAGGGGCGCACAAAATAAATCGGTTACAGTACTGTTTTTGAGCAATAATTGCTGTTAATGCATTTTAAACTTCGGTATGCCCTTTTAAATCGAACTAATGTTTTAAATGATGCACATTCTGTATAAATTCCATACCTAGTGATTGTGCCAATAATTCAAAAGTCGAATAAATCACAATATCCAAATGAGGTGGGGAGAGCGATTAGAAATTAAAATAGTTTATTAAATGAAATGAAATAATGTATATAAATTTCGTGCTTCATGATAAGTTAATCATTAAACTTGTTTAAAGGTGTCATGATACCACAACTTCACTGTCTTAAACAGAGCGGATATAAACATGTTCTCTGCTTGGTTGCAGAGTCAACACATCCATGATACTACAATTATATACTCTGTATTAAACAGAGCCACGATTTACACCTTATATTTCTGGTTACAGAGTCAGCACTGACCTTTTACAAAAAGATAAATATTAAACAAAACAACATCAAAATAAAAATTACAATATGCTGGTTAAAAATCTTCTGCAATTACTCCAATAGCAATATCCTAAAGCACATTAAATTAACTATATATTATTATAAATAGCTATGATATTCATTTAAATGGCATCAAGTAATTATAAAACTGATAAATCTATTTAAATGGTACCAAAATAAATCAAAAACATCAAAAATAATTCTTACTTTTATTGTCAATTTATCTTCACTTATTACTGCTCTGTGAGGCATGTAATGCGTGTTTATTTCATCTTTATTAAACTCACATTCTTCAATTATACCCAAACCAGATTGTTCATTTAATATTTTCTGATATTCTTTAAGTAACCATTAATGTTTGCACAATTTTGAGTTTAATCCCCAAAGTCTATGTTTAACTTGATCAAAATTGTATTCTAATTCATTTTTATTTACCTTCCACAAAAGTTTCGTTTCGTATCTTCCATTTACAAAATTTGAATTATCATTAAATAAATCAAGATCATCTAAATCCTTTTGTGAACTCTGTACATTCCAGAAATAATCAGCTCGAAGTAAAATTTCCACTTCCGATTCCTTGTCGGTTAACCTCCATCTTTTACTCTCAACATATTTTGTAATTACAGGGTCAGAATTGGGAACCCTCAAAGTTTTGCGCTAATCAAATCGGTTAACAATAAGCGAACACCTCAATATTTATAAAACGATGATAATTCATTTTACTTCGCAATTTAATTTTAAAATCATCATATTCTCCTTCGCGACATTGTTCCATAGCAAAAGCAAATGTAGTTAACTGTTCTTTTCTTGAAACAGGCAAATTTAATTCACAAGCTAATGCTTTTGTTATGAACCTTTTTTTATCTTGCAGAATCAAGTAATAATCGAACTACCTTTGATTTAGAATTACCTTGAGCAAGTACGCAACAATTTTGCAATAAAACAGCATGCTTAGAATTTTTTTAATTAGAATGAAAATTTGATGCAATTGTTTGATTTTGATTTTCATTAATTTCTGGTTTCAAACCTTTCTTAAAACAAAATAATTTGTTATGTTCAGTACTTTTACAATTTACTCATGGTTAAATTTTTTGCGGCATTGCGAAGATAAATGCGATTTCTGAAAGAATTGTAACATCTACTCCACTTCCGTAACATTAATCTTTTCTTATCACCAGCTAAATTTTTACACTCGGAAGATAAATACTCGTTACTTTTGCAAAATACAAAAAATACTTTAATATTAGCATGTTGATATTCATTTGATATTTTCTTTTCACGAAATTTAGTTTTATTTTTGTGTACAAAAGAAGAGATTGCATCATTTTTAGAACTAGGCATCAACAAAGCCTTTTCTCTACATTCTATTTCACATTTAAGAAAGGCAATTAGATCGGTCACATCTGACTCTTTGCTAGTATCACGTTTCCTATGATATTCAATCACTAATTCATGGGGCAATAGCTTCAACAAAATAGGATTTAGCAATTGTCAATATGAACTGGATGTTATCCCTGAATATCATAGACTTCTAATATTAATTTCACACATGTCATACAATCTTCGTAATGCATTTAAATTTGAACAATTTTTAACTGGTTCCATGTTTAATAACTTAGTCATGTGTTTATTAATAATAACATCAACCTTACCAAAACGAGCCTTTAATAAATCAATACAGGCATCATAATTTTGTTCAGTCAATGGAAAACCTTCTATTACATCATACACTGGGTTTCAAAATGATATGAACACATAGTAATTTTGTGATAAATAGGCAGAAAGTCATAAATACTTATCAAAAAACTCCATTCTCGAGACAAATACATTAATTTTACATAATACATAGCTGTAAAAGAAATAACAAACTTTAAATTCACTGAAAACATGAATTATCTAAAAAAATGGTGTTGCAAAATGATATGAACATTGATCGAAATTATTACTAAACGAGCAAGGAAATTGTACAGGAATATCGAATGCCACTCCGATAAGAAGAATCCGAAATATGCAAATTAGTTTAGCAAATAAAGATACTTCGCAGACTAGGAAATTTCCAAACGTGATCGCAAAGTGAGTTCTAGATGTATGGGTCGTAAAATCGCTTTAAGTGGTTTTGAGAAAGGGAAAATTATGGCTTTCAAGGATGAAGGACTTTGACAAGAGTTATCGGAAAAAAAAATTGAAAAGATCTCCAGTTGCAATATTAAATTTTCTTCGATTAAAATTGGATTATGTAGCAAAGAAATCCCCGGGACGTCAGCCAAAGCTGTCCAAAATTGAAAAAAGAGCCATTATAAAAAGAATGAGCATTGGGAAAACAACAAGAGATTCACTGATAGCAGTTTCAAAAAGTACGTTGTCCAGAGTAATTAAGAGCTTTAAGAGGATGATGTACAAGAATAGAAAGCCTCAACTACGTATGACTAAAATCATTAGCAGAATCGCCTGAATTGGGCAAAAGAACACATATCCTGGAAGTTAGAATATGAAAAAGTAATATTCCCCGATGAAAAAAAAATTCAATTTGGATGGTTCGGACGTTTTTTCTTATCATTGGCGCGCTCTGCACAAGAAAGCAGAAACGTTTTTAAAACGACAGCAGGGTGAAAATTCACTCATGGTTTTGGCAGCGTTTGATCAACATTGTATTTCCCTCTAGCAGAATGAGTGCATTAACCTACCAAGACCTACTTGAAGAAAACTTGCTGCCATTTGCTGATAAAATTTGAGGACCTTTCTGGATGTTCGAACAAGACAATACATCCATACAAACGGCAAACAGTGCTTGGGAATGGTTTCTTAATAATGGTGTACATGTAATTCCATGGCTATCTGTTTCTCCTTTTTAAATCCAATGGAAAATGTATGGGGCCTACTGGTTAAAGCTGTTTACGCAAATGGAAAACAATATGCCACAATTTCAGAATTAAAAGCTGCTATCATCTTCCACTGGAATGAAATCGATCAAAATATATTAAAAAGCTTGGTCCAATGCATGCCTGATTGCATTTTTTACGTTAATTTAAGATCTGGTGCATACACTGGCTATTAATCTGTATTTTTGGCTCATGTTCATATCGTTACGAAACACCTCAAAATGGAAAAATGCAGTTTATTTTATGCATAAATTGCCATTTCAATTATATTTTGTTATAAAATAAAACAATTTGTTCCATTTCTAGCATTGATTAGACTTCAGTTTGTTTTGTAACATTTTCTTCTTTTTTTATGCTTGCAAAACTGGGTGTTCGTGTCGTTATGAAACCCAGTGTATGCCCGATTACATAAAAAGGACTTTAGATATGCGGAATTTTCTATCTTAAATAGTGATTTATTCTGGTGTATCGATGTTTCAAAACAGTTAAAAAATTCGACCCATTCTTCGATTTCACCAGAAAATTTCGGAACATTTAATTTAGGCAATTTCATGGCAGGACAAAAACTTGTTTCTGTTCCTCTTACAGAACTATTCAATGGAATTACAGAACTAGTTGTTGTTATCTATACTCTTATTATATATCTTATTATCTTTCTTACATTTACTTAATCTAATTTTAATTTTAAATTTAGCAATTGATCCGCGTACTTTTCGCTACTAGCAATGTTTTTTTTTTTTTTTTTTTTTTTTTTTTTTTTTCATATTCTTTTAAGTCGGATATTTGAGCTTCAATATCACGATTCAAACATTGGAAAGTTGATTCTTTTAAACAGAATATTTCTTGAAGCTCTAATAATTCATCGGTTTTAGTATTATTAATATCACCACTTAACTTTATGTTTCTAATTTTGTAATTGATTTCCTGAAACTCGTTCGTTCAAGCCACAATAGCAATTCTATAAATAACAGATTAATAGACAGTAGAAAATCTCGTTAATCACTTTCACAATAGTCCATGATTCTTTCTAAAAAATGTATCGCGGGTTATTAAACACCAAAATAATGATTTTGCCAATAATTCGAAAATCAAATAAATCACAATATCCAAGTGAGGTGGAGAGAGCGATTAGACGTTAAAATAGCTTATATTAAATATAGTGAAATAATGTATATAATTCCATGCTTCATGATAAGTTAATCATTAAACTTGTTTAAAGGTTTCATAACACCACAACTTCTCTGTCTTAAACAGAGCCAATATAAATATGTTCTGTGCTTGGTTGCAGAGTCAAAACATCCATGATACTACAATTATATACTCTGTATTAAACAGAGCCACGATGTATACCTTATATCTCTGGTTACAGAGTCAGGACTGACCTTTTCCAAAATTATGAATATTAAACAAAACAACGTCAAAATAAAAATTACAATACGCTGGTTTAAAATCTGCTGCAATTACTTCAATAGCAATATCCTAAAGCACATTAAATTAACTATATATTATTATAAATAGTTATGATATTCATTTAAATGGCATCAAGTAATTATAAAACTAATAAATCTATTTAAATGATACCAAAATAAATGTAACTCAAAAAGTTATATTAAGAAATCACAAGGTCATTAAATTGCGAATAAATCAGCATCTAGAATTCAAAATTATTATAAAAGCTAATAAATCTGTATTAAATGACCTTGAAATCATAATATTACTCATAAATACTGATCTAGAGCCAGGATTATAAACTAAATATATTTTCTGTCTGAAGAGATCAATCACTTTTGTAATTATGTTCCATAATATAAACGATAAACAGACTTAAATTATAAACAATAAATTTGATTTCTTCTCCAAGGGCATTTACGCCGAAACATCTAGTATACCAGTTAACGAACCGTTCTCCTTATTAGTTAAAATTGCTGATGGGAAATTTTCAAATGATGTATGAATTTCCTAGCTGAAGTAAATTTTTACATGCAAGTAGGTAATAGATTCAAATCTATGTCTCTTATGTAGGGATACTCAGATAATTCGGATAATTTTCCGATTGTACAAATATGGGGATTTTTGAATTTGGGTATTCAAACGTGTTATGCGTGTTATACTCATTCTAAAAAATTCAAAGAACAACACTTATTAAGTTATTAGTTACTACTAAATTAAAAGTGATGGAAAATTATCCTTTTCCTCCGCAATTCATGAGAATGAAAATTATAAATAAAACATATTTACCACACCAAACCTTTATTCAGCAATTAATAATTATAAATAATGATTACAATGAGTATAAAAAATAGCAACCGTAGTGAATAATAATTATTATTATTAACGTTTTCAAGCTTTAAAAAGTGAACATTTTTAAAACTACCTACTAGTTATTATAAATATCGTCAGTGTTCGTCGTGGGATATACAGAAGTATTTGTTAAAAAAATGGCCTGTCTTTTTCAAGTATCATGTGCATAATCGAGACGGTTTGCATTTTTTTTTTTTTTTTTTTTTTTTTTTTTACTTTCATTGGAATTTTCTCAATATACGCTGAACCTGTGGAAATCTGCAAATTATATATTTTCTTCAATAATTGAAAAGTTTCACGTGCCAGGCCATAAATCAAATCAATACGAGGCTAACGAAAAAGACAGGCTACCACGATGCATCCCAAGTGTATTTTTTTACAGATCGGTAGAGTGACGTGATGCTCTATTCCTACACTTGCATTGGTGCATTCGAGTATCACGTGACTCCAGCGGTCTGTAAAAATAGATATGTGGAATGCACCGCGGCAGCCTGTCTTTTTCGTTAGCCTCGAAATCAATATATGTGACGCAACTCTTGATCTCGTCAATGTAGATGAGATGCCTACACTTGCTAATGTTGAATGTCATGATTTTCTTAATTATGTCTTTGTAACTTTAATAGACATACCGGTCACTAGTCCTTGAAGTTTGTATCTGGTTATTTTGAAGCTTATTTACTTGCTGAGTGAGACTGCGCTTTATATTAGTTTGAATTATGGTGTTATAAGCACCGTTTTCAGTGTTTGTTAAAGATTGGGAATGTTATCCTTCTTCCACAGAACGAAATATTCAAGGGTGAATAAACCAACGGTGAGAGGTAGGAATGATGCCTTTTTTGACTCATTACATAACTTGCAGTAAAACTTTCAAAATTGCTATTTGAGTTTATTTTCCATATTTGTTGGAATGTTACAGCTTTCCACGCTCTAGTTCAAATGTAGAATACATTATGTTTTAAACATTTCAATGGCAACAAAAAAGCACAAAAATTAAGTTAATAATGTTTAAATCCTGTATTATTACATAGGAAAGTATATATTTTTTCTATTATTTAATTTATATGATCACAAAATCGTTCGTCTTCGAATAGGTGGAAAAAAGGTGACAATAATTTTGAATAGGAAGGAAAAATAACTTAAAATATGACAAAATGATAATAAATTTAGAAACATAAAGCTTTTATGTATTATTTACATTCGAATACGATTAATTATAAGACGAAAAATTTAATTACAATCATACAACAATACATAATGGCAAACAATTAGAGACAATCATAAAAACAATTTAAAGAGCATACAAAAAAAAGAAAAATGTTAAACATAACATGCTAGAGATATTTTAAATGCAACAAACTACTGTCAAACATAGTTTGTATATCTAATTTTATTGTAACAAAACTTGAAAAGGAACATTTTTCTATAAATGATATTTTAGTTTTATAGCTGTCGAACCATGCATAGAATAATAAAAATAGTTTTTAAACGAAAAGTGTTTTTCGCATAATTACAAGAGTAATTTCTGGATGTAAAAATCTAATTATATTTAAACGTGCTTTGTTTACACTCAACTCAAAAATAATATATATAGAGTTTTTATGTAAAAAATAAAACTGTATCCTGATTATACAAAATTTTAGCAACGAAACACCAACAAAAAATAGAGGAAAATGTAAGCTTATAGAGTCTACGGTGCACTATATACCCGGAAACTATTATGACAAAATATTTTTTTTTTCAAATTTATCTGCGTGTAATGCTCAAACATCAAAATTTGAGAAAAATGACTTTAAATTTAACATTTTGTAAATATTGCTTTGGTAAAAATAGAATTTTTTTATGCCCTTCCCTTCAAAGAGCTCAAATATGATTAATTTTTAATATATGTATTTTCTAATAAAAAATTAAATTTTTGCATGTTTGGGAATTTTAAGTATGCGAAATGCTGCTTTGTATGAAATGCGACTGTTTATCAAAAATTTCTAGAAGTGAACAATAATTTATCCTGTCACACCATATGTAATGGAACTTTATTTCAAAATACCCAGTTTTTTATTCTCTAGTTTGTTTACTGTCTAGTTCTTTACTGTCTAGTTTCCATACAACTTATTATTTATTACCTGGGCTGTTTATAATCTAGTTCTTCACTATCTAGTTTGTTTACTATCTACTTTTTACTCTTTGGGTTCGAATGTCTGTCACGTCCTCCACTTGTAATATAGTTACAGGTCAATGCAATCTTAATGCATTTTATAAAAATAAATTTCTCAATGTAATATGTAAGACAAAAATGGAATGAAGTATGTTATATTAACTGAAAAATGAACAAACTTCGACCCCTGATCTCATACAAAAAACGTTTGCTGTTCTGGACTCTAAAACTATTTAATGTAAGTAAACTATACATAGATATACCCTCAATATCAAACATTAGTTATTGTGAAATATTTACAAGTCTTTAAATTTTTAAATTTACTGGTTACAGTATTAATTTCGTTATCATCAATAATTAATTTAATAGTGAAACTTTGTAGTGTTTTTTAAGAACTTTTAACACCATTTTAAATATATTCTACTTTTAAAGTATCTTAATTTGGCAGATAATACAAGTAAATCAGATTTATGAGAGTTGAATTATATTACCGTGTTCCCAACTTATTACCGCGATGTAAGTTAAGTTTAAAAAAGTGTGTATAAAAAGTAAGAGAAATCTATAAATATGTAAAAGAAATTCTTTAAATTAAGAACTCAAAACGCAAATTATATATATATATATATATATATATATTTACATTTTACACAAAATAGATCGTGCTTTACACAAATGTGAGATGTAAGTTTATATAAATGAACACGCGGTCGTGCATATGTGTTGAATATTGATATTCATTAGGATGTTTTGAATTTTAAATAAAACATTTTAATCAATGTATTACTGTAAAACTGTTACGTATGTGTATATAATTTTGCTATTAAGTAAAAAGGCATTATTAAGATCAAACATGTGGTAGAACCAATTAAACGGTGTCTTATATAGACGGAATATAATGACTAATATTAAAGTTATTTAAGAAAAAGGCAAATTAAGAATGTTGGAAACTTTGTTTTATGAAATGCAGAGGCAAAAAATAAAGTAACGATAACATGAATCATTAATATTGTGTTTTGCGACGAACATGAGTAACACCCATGTAAAAAGGAATCGTGTAATTATACCATTAATCTTATTTTAGTTTTCCATTTATTTATGAACGAGTTTAAAGTCATATAAAAAATGTCGCATTAATTTTGATTATTCGTTTTCACAGAAATATATATAAATTTTTATATCAGTGACATAGAATTTGAATAATTGAAATTTACAGCTATTTTACAGTGTATTTTGTAGTATCGTGCTATAGAAAAGACGAAATTTTGTATATTTGTTATTGTAAGTATTATGGATGTTTGACTTTAAAAGTTTTTCATTGATAAACAGTCATACATAAACTACAAAATTCTAGGAAAATAATTAAAAAAATATCTTATTCAATAACCTGCACACGATTCAGGTAATCAGTGAAATTGTTTCTTTAACATTTTCAAACATTGTTGAAAAGTTTTTATGAATTCGTTTTTTCTCTCTGTCTGCCGTCGGTCTATCAGTTCTCTAACTCACATGAATGTACATAGACTGCACTGAAAAAAAAAATTATAAAGTTAGTAAGAATTTCTAGGAAACTGGGATGCATAGAACATTTTATACAGCGGCAACAACAAAAATTTGTGTAACAGATACAGATTTGTGCTGTAAATTAAAAAAATTGTAAGATTACAAAGGTTACAAGTTTAGGAAACTGGATGCCTAGAACTTTTTATGTAACTGCAACCTGGGTAGAGGTAAAATTTTAGTAAGATTTCTGTAATTTTAGTAGATACTTTTGTAAAGCTACTGATTTGTCTACTTTACAAAAAGTAGTTTTGTAGATTTACATCTTTTTTGTACAGTGTACAGATAAAATTTTAGTAAGCATACAGATTTCTCAAGCTTTACATCTGTAGAGTTGCATATTTGTTTTACAGTGTGCCATAAAAATTGTATATATTATTGATGTTTATAATAGAATGTCCAGTATTGAAAATGAATGAATTCCGTTACTTTATCATCTATGAAGAAAAGTCGTTTCTGGTGAATTCTAATGTTATTGCAATACTTAAAACGTAATGGATTCTATATGTGTTACAGTGTGTTTGAAGAGATGTTGGAATATTAGAATATTTACACTGGGAAGTGAAAGTAAGATAACTGCAATATCCTGTTATTTTCTCTTTTCGAGGGTCCATATTTATACAAATAGCGGGGTATAAGTTTTTTTTTTTTTTCTCAATGTAGAGAAAGCGAAATTTAGTTAGGGTGTTCGAGCTTACAGCTGTGCATAAAGGTGATGAAAATATTGGATTTCAGGAGATGTGAGAGATATTTCTGCACTTTTATGCTCGGCTTTTGACTCGAGTAGCAATAAACTCAAGAAAGAAGATATCGGTTAGACGTTCGTTAATCCTACCAGGTGGACACAAAAGTTATAAATTTAGCGGCGAATGTCAGGAATATTTGTGCAGCTTAGTGGTGTGAAAATAGGTTAACATTCTTTAAAAATTCAAGCGTTCTCATGGCATCAGAGGGGGCGTAGAGAATTTTAACCAATTAAAGATGGGTTGTGTCTGGGAACCTCCCGTCTTTAATAATAAAAATATACTAAAAACAAAATAGAAAAATACGAGAGGATTTTCATCGAGAAGTGGTATCCAGGGTTTGGAAGAAAGCGGTATTGTACGACTCAAAATGGGGATCGTTCACGAAGTCAGAAAAATGAAGACCTGTCGCCTGACTCCCATAGTTGATGCTTAGAGCTGAAAGGTACGCCTGAAAATAGGTAGTATAATGTCGAGTAGTATCCCTTCCAGTATAATGTCGAGAATATTTTATTTAATTTATGAGGGTCCTTAGCTTTTACTTTTATCTACGCTGTTGGTGCGGAAGTCTCTAATGACGAATTTAATCTCATTTGCGGGAATCCAGAATAGACTGTTTCTCCGCGGCGACCGAAAAGTTCAACAATGCTCTTATGGTAATGATTGAAGAAGGCCCCTTGCCGATCAAAAGATAGTTTACCTGCAATTGTTGGCGAGTTGTGGAAATCTGGTACAGACAGTTTCTCCGCGGCGTCCGAGGGGCTCAACAATGGTTTTATGGTAATGGTTGAAGAATGCCCTATGCCGATCAAGAGGTAGTTTACCTGAAGTTACTGGCGAGTTGTCTATATCCGCTATAGACTGTTTCTCCGTGGCGGACGAGTGGTTCGATCATAGTCTTTGGATAACTAGTCTAAATAAGGAGGACTAGCAGTTTTAGTGATATGTGTGACGTAGCAAAGTGCTTTAAAAGAACCTATGTTGTGACTTTATATTTACATTAATTTGGATCAATTTAACAGCCAGTTGCTCAACTCTGGGTAAGTGTTTCATTTTATGTTTGGACTTTTAGTTTTGATAGTTTTGTAAAGTTTGAGTAAACCTTTGATTTAAATTTATCACTCGAGTTGAATTACGACTTGATAATACTGCCATTATGAATTATATTAATATGTACAATCTATAACTCTTAAATGTAAATTTTGTAAAATAAAGTGATAATTATAGGAAGCATATAAAGAAGTTTGTTTGAATTTTTAATAATTGTTTCTTATTCTTAAAAATTAGTACCAAAATTAACTTAACGTAAGTATGTATCTTCCATTTTTAAAATGTGAAATCTTTAATTATTAGTGGATTGGACGGCGTTTAGAGCATCATCTGGAACGCAACGTGATAGACACCTTTACTTTGTAATTTAAATAAAAGGGTGACCTAATTTTGGAATTAAATAAGAGTTTTAGACAATTACCGAGTTTAAGTAGTAATAAGTAGGAAGGCTAAAATATTTGTATATCCTTTGATTAATGTTTTTATTAACTAAAGATGCAAGGAAGAAACTAATCATTTGACTTTAAGTATTTAAGGAACAAAATTTATATACAAAGCAAAGATAACAAAATAAATACAACATAACATATAAATTTCTGAAAAACACATGTTTTTTTTTTTTTTTTTTTTTTTTTTTTTTTTTTTTTTTTTTTTTTTTTTAAACAAGTATAAAAAAACCTTCATTTAAAGTTTGTTCATAAGAACACATGAAATAATTCCATAAAATTATGATTTAAAATGGAAAATCGTCTGCGATGATTTTAAATGATGTTAGATGCATCAAACGTTTTACAATTAAAAAATATATAATAGTGCAGCAATTTTATGTAGTTTAAAGAGTGCGCAGACTTTACCTTCATTTAAAGAGACACAAAATAATTCGGCTGCAGGATGTACTGTGATAGTTTGCATTTTTGAAAACGTAAATTTCTTAACAATATTATGTCAGTGCAGAAACGTATTTCATAATATAATACGTCTTAAAACCTTTTCAAATAAATGTCTTTTAACTCAAATATTATGATACTGTATCATATATGTGTATATTTCTATCATTATATGTAAAAGAAATTTGTAAGGTTTTAAATGCTTTTACCCTTTAAAAAAGAATATATATTAAAACTGCTCAATCGAGTACTATCTATAAACACTCTTTGATTAAAACTCTGATTAGAAGCCTTTTTTTTTTTTTTTTTTTTTTTTTTTTTTTTTTTTTTTTAAGCGGCAATGTGTATTAATAAAATTTTAGTTTAGGTGGATAGTTTGAAATTAAAGTTTTGTAGAATGGAATTTACATTATAATTATTTAAATTTAAAATTATAATTTTTTGGTGGTTTAGGTCTAAGAAAATTAATCCACATATTGATAAATAAAAATATAAACGTGGTAAAAGGCATCTTATCAAGATATACAAAAGATTTATTTTAAAATGCCACATAAAAATAATTCGAGACATATGACAATATGAGACATAAATATTACAGAAAACAGCAGATTTGCACAAATGAAAGAAAATAAGTTTCTAATCCTACCTCTTCCAATGAAAGTTTTATAATGTACAGATTTTGGCATCTTTATGAATATTATATGTACATCATAACAAAGGGAAAACGGATGGGAAAAGAAAGATAATCTCCCTCGCATTATATAGTATTAAAACTAATACTAGGCTTTAGATCTCATACTCTTACAAGGAATGAAAGACAGTTACATTCAACGTACTTTTCGAAAGAACGCATCCCATTCATAAAACACTACATTTATTTTCTTCAACTTATAAAAATGATGCGTTGTTTAAAATATGGTTTAAAATATATTTTGAAAATTATTTAGTTTTTTTAACACAATAAGATTAGTTTAAATTATTTGTGATGATATTTAAAAGAAGATATAATTTATTAACAAGAAAAGTCCTTTGAAAGACATCCATGAACATGTATTAACCTTGATAAACTTGAAAATTGTAGATAACACTAATAAAAAACCACATATACAGCTCATATTCAAAATATTAGAATATTTGAGAAAAGGTAATAAGGAAGAATTATTTTTCATTTAATTATTTTTGATACTAAGTAAATGCAATTAAATTTCTTATAAATTAAATCTAGAATGCTTTGATAAGATTTTAACATTTACAAAATGTAAAATACAGTACAATAAATTAGGTATACAGCTTTCAGAAACACGTCAAAATATTAGAATAAAATTTAGATTGGTTTAAAATATTAGAATATTTTATTTTACGCAACAATATTGCGAATATGAATATGAAGTAAATGGTAATTAATATCTTGCCGCATCACCTTTAGCTTTTATAACAGCGTACAATCGATTTTGCATACTATACAGGGTGTCCGGTCTCAAAGGTGTCCAATGGCCAGTTCCTAAACCGTTAGTCAAAGACACATAGTTCCAATTACAAAAAATGTTTTAGATCAGGTAAAGAAATATTTTAAAAGCGATTCGGGTCAATAAAAACATTTTTTAAAAAATTAAGAAATTTAAATTTTTATACGGTCCCTCGGTCTTATACGTTAAATTTAGTAAATTTTTCCTTTTACACTGACAAGTAATATAATAAAAAGTCCCGTTATTCTACTATTAAAATTGAACGAGTAATAGCTGGTTAAATTTGGAGCATATTTTTTGCTGCAAATTGGGGGCCATTCACTAATTTAGTCGAAATATAATTTCGTCAGATATATTTAAAAAATGGTTGAGAGTAAAATTAACATTGCAATATAAAATTGAAATATTTTATCATACTGACATATTTATGCAAAATATACAATTTGCAATAAACATTTAAGAAGAAAGAAAAAACAGAATTTTTGTTAAATAAAAGGATGCTAAATTAACAGACTCAATTCTTTACAAAATGAAACGTATTTTAAAATATTATTAGATTGCAGTAGTCTGGAAAAGTTCGGTTATGTCGTGTTTTTTAGCTTTTGATAATTGATTCGTATGTATTCTGTATCGCTGAATCCGAAATCGGCCTTCATTTTTAACCATCACATCAAGATTTTTCGCAAATTGCAAATTTCAAAGTTAAAATTGAATCTCCTCACCCATCTCGTCAGACCACTCAGCTGTTTAGATGTATGAATCCCAGGATAAGCAAAAATATCGAATAAATTATTGAATAAAATAAAGCAAAATAAAAAAGTTTTACGTATGCTCTATAGTATGAGATTTTCGCTATATTTTAACTTACACATTTACGATTTGCAAAAAAATTCTAACATTATCGTTAACCCTTTCATTCATACGGGCCTCATATTAGGACAGATAAGTATTGCTCTAAAAAGAAAAAAAAAAATCAGTATTCATTTATGGAGATCTGATTTGTGGGCAGATAATAGCTAGCATGCAGCACAATAATAAAATTATTTTATAATGGGTACTCATTTAACACAAAAAAAGATTTTTTGTGAATAATGGAAAATAATGAAAAATAATTTATGCACGAAAGGGTTAAAAATGAAGGTCATTTTCAGATTCGGTGCTAGAAATTACGTAAAAATCAATTATCAAAAGTTAAAAAACACAACCATTTCCTCTAATTTATAGTATCCTATTTTTGTTATTCTTTAACTTTGACAATTTATCATTTACGAAATATCCTGATATGATGGTTAAAAATTAAGGTAATTTTCGGATTCACTGCTAAAAAATACATAAAATTTAAAAAACACAAAAATCGCAGTCTTGCATTATCTAATCTAAAACTTTTTCTTAAACTTCTTGGCGGTAATGCATCCGAAATGTTTTGCGTTATCCTGTAAAATAAGTATAAATGGTAACCACCGAAAATCATAATAATATTAGATTATAATCGGATTTGCGCCAGTATGTAAAATGTAATCTCGATCGGATATTTCAAAGTGCGTTAAAGTTCGAGTACAAATTTTGAACTGGTAAAACACACATACGATCGTTGAAACAACATAAAAACTTTTTGTTAAAAGAAATCAAATAGAATTTGAGAAGAAACAGTCTCAAATCCCGACAAAATAAAACATATGTTATTTTAGCCAATCTGAAATTTAATAAATATCAACTTAATCGTAATACTTGTACGATTTTTTTAGCGGAGATACACATGAAATACGATTTTCTAATACTTTAACCACTTGGTATGTGACCCCTCAAAGACAAGCCGAACTCATTTGTCTTCAGAGCAGAAAAGTGGCATAAGTCATGCATTCTTAAAGTTTCATAACTCGCTCAATTTTAGGGTTATACGAATAGGAAATGTTTTGTCTTACTTGTCAGTGAAATAGGAAAATTATAGTAAATGTAACTTATAGGACCGGGGTACCGTATAAAAATTTAAATTTCGTAATTTTTTAAGAAATATTTTTATTGATCCAAATCGCTTTTAAAATATTTCTTTACTTGATTTAAAACATTTTTGTAATTGGAACAATTTGTCTATGACATAAGGTTTAGGAATTAGCCATTGGACACCATTGAGACCGGACACCCTGTATACAAGGTATTTACAAACATTTCTATCGATATTAGCCATAATAGACTTTATACGTACCATTAATTCAGTTTTACTTGAAGGAGGATTTTTTTTGAGTTTTTTCTTCATTATACACCATAAGTTTTCAATAAGATTAAGGTCTGGTTAGATTGGTGGCCATGGAAGTACCTTAATGTTGCGTTGGCGGAAAAAAAATTTTTAGTTTACTCCGAAGTATGCGGTGACGCTAAATCTTGTTGAAAGATGAAATCATGTTAAAATAAATCTTCTGGTGCTGGAATCATGTACTATTCCAAAATTTCTTGATATATCTGACGGTTAACCTTTTCGTAGAAGATGCATAACTTTCGAGATCCTTCTGCACTCATGCAACCCCAAACCATGACACTTACAGAAAATTTTATGAAACGTTTACGAAATTCTTTATCAAATGCTTCTTGCTTCAATCTCCAAACTCGAATACATTGATTACCATATGAAACATAAAACATACTTTCATCACTAAATAATATATTTTTCTAATCTTCTTTGCTCCATTAACGTCTTGATTTACATCTATTTAATCTTATACACTTTTGTTTTCAGTTATGAAAGGTTTTTTTTTTCGATACAAAAGATTCAAACTTAAATTTACGGAGACGGCTTAATGTTGTCGATGTAGGAACTTCAACTCCTTCTTCTTTCCATTTTCGTTGCAAGAATCGCACACTTTTAAATCAGATTTTCTTAACTACAAACTTAAGTTTCTGTCATCTCTAGCAGATGTTTTTGGTTTCGGCCGCAATTTCAGCGATTATTTTGAAATTTCCCATTTATTTATTATTGTGTTAGTATTTTACGAACGCTTGATGGCGAACAATGTAAATAATTCGCTGTATAACAATCATTTTTATCGTGCCGATACAAATCAACCATACGAAGCTTAATAGATTCAGGAGTATCACTCACAAGACCCATTTTAAGACGAAAAAGCAAACAAACTGCATAAAGTATACTGGTTTTAAATGAAATCGTCTGAATTTAATCAATGATGCCACCAATTATAAAGTGGTGATATTTAAAGGAGAATTAATGTGAAATATTCTAATATTTTGAACCACTTGAATAAATATTCTAATATTTGGACTTTTCAAAATAATTTTTTTCATTAATCTTTTCAAAAATGATATTCATTTTAAGATAATAAATAAGTTTAATCAACAATAAGTTCTTAATAAAAATATCGTTTGCATATTTGCATAAGGCATCAAATTACCAAACGATACTTTCTATTTTTAAAAGAAAATAATTATTCTAATATTAGGTAGCTTTCATTACAAAAAGCTACCTATTGCAGCCGTTCGGAGGAAAGCGATTTCAAAAAATTTTGGTATATTTTCATCGATCATGACCCCCAGACCCCGAAACCACCCTCCGTTCAAAAGTTGATATATATATATATATATATATATATATATATATATATATATATATATATATCCATATATATATATATATATATCTGACCTTTGTCATACTGTAACTCTCGAATTTATGAACCGATTTGGATGTAATTCGGTATGTACATAGTACATACCAATGTCTCGACTGAGTTCGTTGGCCAGCTTCATCCGTCATTTTGTTTCAAAATGGCGGCCATTTAAATTTTTCTTAAAAATTTTAAATTTGAAATGTGGTACCAAAGAATTGAAAATGGAAAAATATTTTTTTCTTATGTATTTGACCTTTATACAAAGATTCCGGAGCAGTTTTTTTTTCGTCTATATCTTAAAAAATGGCTGAGTTATAGCATTTTGAATTTCTAGCGTGGCTGACATTTTGAAACGTCCTGAAATTTGTCACGCGATAAAAGGCGTATTTATGAACCGATTTGGATGTAACTTCGTTTGTACATAGTACATACCAATGTCTCGACCGAGTTCGTTGGCCAGCTTCATCCGCCATCTTGTTTAAAAATGGCAGCCATTTAAATTTTTAAGAAAAATTTAAATTTGAAATGTGGTACCAAAAAATTAAAAATTGAAAAAATATTTTCTTTTTATGTATTTGACCTTGATATAAAGATTCGGGAGCAGTTTTTGTTTCGTCTATATCTCAAAAAATGGCTGAGTTATAGCATTTTGAATTTCTAGCGTGGCTGACATTTTGAAACGTCCTGATATTTGTCACGTGATAACAGGCGTATTTATGAACCGATTTGGATGTACTTTGGTGTGTACATAGTACATACAAATATCTCGACCGAGTTTGTTGGCCAGCTTCATCCGCCATCTTGTTTCAAAATGGCGGCCATTTAAAAAAAATTTAAAAATTTAAAATTTAAAATAAGATGCCAAAATATTCGAAAATGAAAAAGATTTTTTTTTGTATGTGTTTGACATTAATACAAAGATCCCGGAACAGTTTTTGTTTCGTCTATATCTAAAAAAATGGCTGAGTTATAGCGTTTTGAATTTCTATTTTGGCTGACATTTTAAAACGACCTGATTTTTGTCACGCGATAACAAGCGTATTTATGAACCGATTTGGATGTTACTTGGTCTGTACATAGTACATACCAATGTCTCGACCGAGTTCGTTGGCCAGCTTCATTCGCCATCTTGTTTCAAAAGGGTTGCCATTAAAAAATTTAAATTTAAAATTTAAAATGAGGTATTAAAAAATTGGAAAATGAAAAAGATTTTTTTTTGTGTTTGGCCTTGATATAAAGATTCCGGAGCAGATTTTGTTTCTGAAAATTTGTTCTTATGTTTATATCTTAAAAAAATGGTTGAATTATAGCACTTTGAATTTCTAGTATGGCTAACATTTTGAAACGATCTTGTATCTGTCACGTGATAACACACGTATTCGCCTATTTCCATGTGAGAAAGCATGTGGATAGTATACATCAACATCTCAGCCAAATATAAGTTACTTTAAATAAAAGCAGCTTGGATAAAGCTGACTAATTTCGTGAAATTCTCATTCATAATGATTTAGTATTGATAAAAATTAGTATTGAATCTCCTATATTCGGTTTCCACTAAATTGAGTTTCGTGTGTTTGAATAATATAAGTTGGGTTTTTTAAAATAAGGTATTTGAAAGCTACCTCTTCCTCCCGGCACTAGCCGGAAGGACTTTTTTGAATACGAGCTGTATAATGAGGTATATTTATGAACGTTTCAATATTTCGATTCATCTTTTTTATGAAAAAAATTGTTTCTCAAAATTGCGTGAAAAGTGCTCAATTTTAAATACATCACATACTCAAAAAAAAAAAAAAAAAAAAACACTCAGTTCCAAATGTACTGAAAGTTTAGAAACGCATGTACTCATTTTTGAGTCCACAAATGTGCATAACATACATATAATAACTTTATGATAACAATATGCATTAATACTTAAAAGATTTATAATAATTATTATCACTTCATTATAATAACATACATGATAATTTAACTCAAAATTAAAGCGAATATTAATTATTAAATGTGTATAATCCAAATATGAACCGTTATGTAATTATTTGAATCTTATGAATGTATTCAAATATGAAGTATTTGTGTATTCATTTTTGATTTCATGTAGGTATCCAAATATTAACTTTGAATGTAAGTACTCACTGTTAATTGTTTTTTCTCATTTTATGTAAGCAGTATTTTCTTCTGGAAATAGTACATTAATGCAAATATTGAATTATGCGCAGTATTTTAAAATAATTTAAAAATGACCTTGTCTGGGTTGGTCGTGTACGGTTAATCTACTTTCACAGCGACCCTCAGGCATTTCCTTCGTAGATTTTAGACTGGGTGTTAATTTTAGCCCTGTTAACCTTGGCTTAACTTTTGCTATAGATTATATTTACAGTCTGTAGCTAACAAAATTCTTTCCTGAACTGAATTCTCAAACCAGCAAGGCACTTTGTTTGACTGAAGTGAACATGCTACCAAAAATACGAGAAGAACTCATTAGACCATGGAAAATATTCAGAGTATCGATAAAGTTTTTACTATCTTATAATCAAGTGGAGTCTCATACTTGGATATACAACTAGCATAATAAACGATGATCTTAATATTTTAAGATACTGCTTTCTAATTTCAGACCGTTGCTTTTAATGGTAGTGAACATACCACACATTAATTATAAGCATAAATTAATCATTTTTATGATTAACATTGATCATTAAAATATATATTTCTTCAAAAATCTAATGTGAATATGACAGAAGAACCATCAGAAATAATTTTGCAAGGAAATTTCTTATCTAACGAATAATAAGCCCCTAACTTGCATTACCTGTAACTTTAATTTTCCTTTTATTGAAAGCAACAGAGCGCATAATAGATCAATCTAATGTGCACATATATTTTTTAAACCAGTATACAATCGTAGAAGCATATATAAATCTATAAAAAGTTTAAATTGTTGAAGTTATACTCTATGCAAATTTAAAGAAGAATGTTTGATCTAAGGTATTTTGCTTCAGAAATTCTTTTTTTAGAAAAAAAATAATTATATCTAAGCTATTCCATTAATAAAAGTACAACTTAATAAACGCAGAATAAAATATGGATATTTAAAGATGGCGAATATTGTTATTTGAAGTTCGAAAAGTACGTAATAAATAAATAAGAAATTCTTATTATAAAAGATATTTGGCGTCATAATCGTTAAATGGATCAGTTCATACAGCGTGAAATATATATGAGAATTAAGTTGGCCTTAATGACCGATGAAAGTTTAATGATTCTTTTTCTTTTATTCATTTTCGCTGAAGAAAATACGGACATTTATCATAAGAATATTTTTTTTTCTGAGAGAAGAAATGAGGTCATAAACTAAATATTAAAATAAACCTGAAACATAGAAATAAAAGTGGATTCTTTTCTTTGAATAAAATCATTTTCAGGGTATTATTGAATGATCATTTCTTCTTTATACTTATTATTTTAAGAAATAATTATTTTATTTTCATTGAGAAAAAATTAAATTTTATAGAAAAACATTTTTTTTCTTTCTTTTTTTCTATTTTCTTTTATCTGACAATATTTATAGACACATAATAATATAGAGGTCTGCACGAGCGAAATTTCCACGCCTGGGTCCGGACCGACAGATATAAATAAGTTCTGCCCCTTATAAATATAAAATTTCGGTCAGAGTCCGGTCCGGTGAGTATAAAAAAAAAATGAATGGAACAGTACCTCACTTTCAAAGGTTTTACTGTATTTTGATTTTATTGCCTAGAGATTTATTATTATTTATTTAAAGTTTAATCGCAAATTATGGGGATTTGGAAATATATGCATTTTTTTGTTTGTTTATTGATGATAACTGCTGAAGGTGATTTTTTGGCTGTATTATGCATTTTGCGACTAAATTTTAGCACATTATTTAATATATATACAGATCATAGATAGCATATAAAGCGCACAAGAGTCCCTTTCGGTTATAGATTGTAATGTCAGAAATATCGGTTGATATGTTTTAAACGACTAGTTTTGTTGCAATATTTTTGAATACTGCGTTAGAAACTGTTTGATCATCTATATTTAATGCGTGATTTTTCTTATTTGTCGCATAATAAAACTTCTATTTTATTTATTGTTTAGAGTACTTGATGCATATTTATACAGATCGAAAATCAATTATTAAAGACACAAGACAATGAATTGCTTGTAACTTTTAAGAAATATAACATCAGATTTCACTATACATATATAAAAAAAAAATAGATTACTTCAAATTTACGCTATAACTTCAACAATTTTTGAAACAACCAATAAATTTTTACCTTTAATTTTTGTAATAAAAAATTTATCCTGCTTTCCCCACAATTTTCGATCCATAACTTTTGGTTTTAATTCAGAATGACGCACAAATATATTTGTTAATAGCGAAAACTTATGCAAATCGTGGAATACCACAGCACATGGCTATATATACATGCAATTATGTTTATGAGAAAATGTAATTAATACAATTACAACAAAATAAATTTTAGAACATTTAATCTTCGCCTTTTTATTTCCTTTCATATTTAGTGTATAAAGCTCATGATGTGCTATTTTCGTTGAATGCTTCCTGTTATTGACATATGCTTAATTAATTACGCCAATTAACGAGTTTCTCCTTCAAACTATTTCAATTATGAAAAGCACCTGCATAATTAGTTTTAAAATATGCTTTAAGCCCTCATTTAATAAGAATTAAAATATAATGATTAATACACATTTAGTTTTTAAATATATTTTTTAATTAATTTACAACACTTCAATAATAATAATCTTTAAATATTTTTTAAATAACTATGTGAACTATTTAACGACACTAAAAAGTCTCCATTTTAAAAAAGCACAATTATAAATTATAATGGAAATAATTAATTGTCTGTCTATTGTTTTCAAAATAATCCAAATCTAATTATAAGAGAATGTTTGACACAAAAATATAAGAAATAAGCGAAAATGCGCAAAAACACAAAAGAAAAATTCAAAGAAATTTAAAGGACCAAAAAATCTTAAAACAAACAACAACAACAACAAAAAAAAAAATACTACATGAAATGAAAAAAAAAGTATGAATAAAAGACATAAAAATGTTTATGTAAAACCTATTTGAGCTCAATGTAAGATTAATCAGATGAATTGCTTTAATTCAGCCCGAAGTGAAAAAAAAATCAGTGTTGATTTCTACAACTAATCACATTTATAAGATACACGAATTCTCATTAAATTCTACTTATTTTATTTCAAAAGATGATTTTAGTACTAATTTAATTATCACTGTAGTTTGTCTGTATGGCTCCAATGAAAAACATATTAGCATTTGTAGTCTCAGGAAACTCTGAAAATGTGAAAGAAAGAAAAAAAAAGTGAGCCAGATATATCAAACTTGGCGTGTTGATGTGATGTGATGAGTTATATAAAAGATTAATATTTCAGACCAGATGACCAATGTGTGCTTGTGGAATGCGCATTTAAATTGAGCAGCAGGCAGCATTTAAAAAAAAAAAAAAAAAAAAAAAAAAAAAAAAAAAAAAAACGATACTCGAATTTACAGGTAATTAGAACTTGACTAAAATTGTTGATACATGGGATTTAAAAGTATGATACCTTTAAGACATACACAAACGCCCTACGAAAATTGTCCGATTTCGAAAGGGGTCGAACGATATGCTTCAAAACCAGGGCTGCGGAGTCAGTAGGAAAAATGACCGACTCCTGGATTTTTTAAACAATCGACTCCGACTCCGATTCCAGCATACACATAGGGTTTCTCAAAAAGAAAAAAATGCGTTTTAATTTTTTACTTGTTGGAGATATATAGATAATGCAAATTGAAGAAGTGTTCAAAATAAAATAATAATTAAAATTAAGGATCGACCGAAACCGAAACAGAAACCGAATTCTGGTAATATTTATATTTTTGTCCGAAAACGAAAATTTCCAAAAAAATGTTTAAGTAATTAACACATAATAAATATACATACTTATTAATTAATTGTAGGTGTAATTATATCTGTGCCCAATTTGACTCTCTGTGACTCTGACCAAAACTTTTTATTTTCATATAAAATAAAATGTAATTAGAAATTCACAAATGATGGGAAATGATTTGCTAATTATGAATTGCATCTAATTAAAAAATCTTTTACGTATTCATACCTCGATTTATCTTTTATAATGAATTTTGTAAAGGATCATCTGTTCTTCTAGAACTTTCACAAAGAATATTTGAAACACTTCTGTTTCAAACTAAAAAAAATCTATTAAAGTTAAGACTGCAGCTTTTCATGAGCAAATGAAATGCGTCTTCAAATTTTAGTCATATATGCATTTCTTCTTTTTTTTTGTTTTTTTTGCAATCACATCCTGAATCAGTCGTTACTGATAATTATAAACAGTGAAGTTCATAGCAATGAATAAAAAGTGTCTCATATGAGTCAATACAGCTCGAATCAATGAATCCTGTTGAAAATGTCCTAAGGATAATACGAGAATTTTGAAATACAGGTAGTTTCGGTCAATAATTTTCAGTTTATCACTAATTAAGATTATATTCATTGAACGTTTTTATTGAGTTTGAGTAAGATTATACTGAGATCGGCCACTGATTTTAAAAAAGCTATCATTTTAAACAATTATTTTATAAAGTCCTGAATCCTAATAATCCTGTTTCTAATATTTTATTTTTATAACCGCCGTATAACGGACGTTTATAAATTTCGATTCGGAATATGCAATACATTAAAAAAAAAAATAGTAATTATTTTACAATTAAAAAGATTCACTTATCTAAATATAATTTGAAGTTACAGATATCAACAAAGGATTTCTATCTTGCTAGCTGCAAATTAAAACCAAATTACGCGAAAAGAACACATGCCTGCTTAAGAAACAAAGATATTTTCAATTTGAACTTTGAACAGAATGAGTAAAAGAAAATTGTACTTCGACCGCACTTTATGTGACTGATTGGAAAGTTGTCATTGCCTTTCATTCATAGAAGTAAATGCTATTATCTACATCTAAACTTTACTAATAAAATCTTAAATAAATTAATGCCGATTACGGTGAATTGGCGTGGGGGGGCGGAGGTAAAAAATCGACAAATAATGAAGAATCGTGAAAAAAAAGTGAGAAAACAGAAAAATCTTTAAAATCATACATTACAGAAGACAAAAAAAAAAAAAAAAAAAAAAAAAAAAAAAAAAAAAGCCATTCTGAGGCATGAAATAAATTTCTCCACTTCCTCTGAAAATTCATGTAATAATTGTTTTTTCTACAGTAGGTTAGAATTACGGTCCTCCATCGGATAGGATAACCAATTTTATCCGGAACCAGATAGACTTTAAACGTTTCGGGTCAGGTTTTGACACTTTTAATATGCCCTGATTTTTCAAAAGAAAATATATACTGAATATTTTTCAAATGAAAATATGTACTGAATATTTTTCAAATAAAAAAAATATATATTTGAATATTAATGAGTGTATTTAAGTTCATTTTAATACAAAAAAGAAAAAAATGTAGGTTTTTTTCATAATTGTGTAGTCTATAAAATATGAACTAATTTTCTTTCTTTTCGAGTTAGGGTCGGATTGACGCTTTTCTTTCAATTTTCGGATTTGGTTGACGAATACCTTTTTGTCGGGTTTCGGGTTGACTTTCAGCAGAAATTTCAGATTCGGGTCGGGTGCAACCCGGCCCTTGGAAAGACTCTAATTGGGGCTTAGAAATAGAAGAACGTCTAAGTTTTTGGTAAGAAATATTTAAGAAGAAAACTGCAGTTTTTTTGTTTTAATGAGAAAAATTCTGTATGAGTTCAGTTGTCCGATATTGTAGTGATAGTGGCATTAATCAATTTCATATTTTTAACTGATTCTCTTTTATCTGAAATACTGAAAAATACGGCAGTATAATTTGGACAAAGGATCCATTGTTATCTGAAGTAGATTGTTGCATTCGTTAGGGCCCGATTCGAACGGTGGTTCGGATTGAGTTGGCCCTAAAGGTTTTTCGTTGTGGGCCAGTCTGATAATTATTATTGCGGGTTCGGGTCAAGTTGATCCGATTTTTCAAACGGAAATCAACAATATTTTTTAACTTATAAGTCTAATAAGTAAATATATATTCATTTTCCTACAGAAAAGATAAAAGTGCTGTTAGAGATGATTACTTTTCATAATTGCAATAAAATTTTGTTTTTATTTCATTTCGGATCGGGTTCAGGGTTCAGGTTTCTTTCCGGTTCGCTTCGGATTGACTTAAAATATAAATTTCAGGACCCGACCAGAACACGGATGGACAGAGGTTAAATTGATACATCTATTTTTTGTCTGAGATAGAATCCTTCATTGGGTTGGGTAGTCGGACCGACGCGGGGTTCGGGTTGAGTTGGACCTAATTTACAAAAACAAATAAAAAACAAAACAAAGCTAAAAAACTTTCAAAACTCACTATAATTTAATTATTGTGCAATAGTGTCGTCTATGAGCTGAAGAAGTAAGTAAATGAATCAATTTAGTGACTGAACTGTTAAAAAATTTCAGCCTTCTGTCCAGTCATTTGACCGTTTTTTTGAAAAAAAAACTGTTTTGTGGCAGTAATTTAACTATATTCTGACCATAAAATGGCCAATAATATGGTCAGAAAAAAGTTAAATTACGGTTGTGTAACCGTTTTAGATAAAAACGGTCAAATGACTGCACAGAATGTTGCAAATTTTTAACAGTGTGATGTAGGAAAAATATCACATCCGCTCTTTTGATTATATTTACTCATTAACATGTCAATAAACTGAAAAATAACTAAATATTTATTAATGTATAGAGTTAAAAAATAAAATAATAATTCAGTTCATAAATTTAAAATTAAGCATAATTGGGTTTATTTTTTATTTCACTTCAAATTTTTCAACAAAAAGTTTGGAGTCGGAGTCGGCATATTTTTAGCGACTCCGACTCTGACTCTTTTCACCGAAAAATCATACCGACTCTGACCCGAATCCACGAATCTGACTCCGACTCCGCATCCTTGCTAAAAACAGAGAATTGGTCTAACAGACGTAACAGCTGTCATTTTGCGCGAAATTATATTGTAGTTCCACGGTGTCGGCATGAATGAATCAGAGAAGACCCCTCCTGCCACTTAAGTAGTTCAGGACGACCCCGGGCCACGAACGAATGAAAGTATCTTGCAATCAGAAAAGCAGCGGCATCTAAACCAACAATCTTACTAGTAAGTAAGTAAGCACCCACCCTGGGAAACCGCTTTTGGCTTATGGTTAGGTGTAACCCCCAAGCCCAGGGTAGGGAAAAGTTTTACTGCCTGCGGAACTCCTTCAATGATTTTTTTTTTTTTTTTTTTTTTTTTTTTACAGTTAAGGAGAAATAACAATGTTAGATATATTGCAATTATTGACAGTGTGTGAAATAAATATTTACAGATGACCCCTATAATTATATTTGAGAGAAATATTCATTATTATAACATATAAATGTGCAAAGTTTTTAGAATTTGATATTAAACTTTTTTGATCACAATTACCTACATATTTACAACATATTTTATGTTATTTTCAGGATTCACAATACTAACATCAATTTAAACCATGTACAAATGTGATATTTTCAACACATAAAGCTATTTTCATGGTATATGCTGCAAAATTATTTTTAACTCTATACTAAAAATAAGTATTAAGGTACAAGATGCAAATAATAATTAATATTATGCACTATTATGAAAGTATAAGTAATTGTAGATAATAATTATTTACAAATTTACAATACAATGATACTATGTTTGAGATATTATGTAAGATACATGATGCAAAAATTATTTTTAAATCTACACTAAAAATTTAGTATTAAGATACAAGTTGCGAACAATAATTAATATTATGCACTATTATAAAAATATAAGAAATTGTGTATAATAGTTATATCTAAATTTACAACACAATAATACTCCAATGATAATTAAGAATCTGTACTGGAATAATGAAAGTTGCTATTTACACTTTGAATCTTACTATCATCAATTCGACGCTGTTTGCTAGTTGATATAGATACAGTAGCATCAAGGCATACCATCGGTAGATGGTATGTCAACCCTGCGCCGAGCTCTCGGCTACCATTTAGACAGTTGTTTCTGACACTTAAAGATAGGCAGTTGTCTCGACTGGTGTCGATCTTGAGCAAGATGAGCAGTGTCTGGTTTGAAAAATTTTTATTCAGGGATTTTAAGAGACGAATCCTGCTTTTATCTCAGTGCTGATGACTAACGTACGTGTTTGGCGGTAAAGTGGTCAGCTGTTCAATCCTTCATTTTTTACTGAGCGGCACACTGTCATAACATCTAGAATGACAATCTGGGGAACTATCAGCTGGGACAGCTGATATCCTGCTCAAATAGAGAATGTTTGGCACATGTTGGAAAGGCGACATCAGCTTTCTTGGAATACACCGAAGTATTTTATCAATTTCTAGACTTATGGAAGAATCTACGACACACGGACATCAGCAACTTAATAGACTCCATTCCTTACCAAGTATCAGCTTTTATAGCTGGCAAATGTGAATTTATAACCTTCAAAAATTAACATTATTTTTACTGCTACTTGTCAATAAAACGGATTTTGTTCTGGTTTTATAATGATTTGTCCATCATACCAAGTTTCATGACCGTCACTCAGTTATTTCTTTGTGCATATATTTTTCTGCATCAGAGTATAAATTGAATATTTGATTAGTGATTTGTACTTGTATGCACTAATTGTGCATGCGTGAAAGATTTGAAAAAAATATTTCATGATTTGGTACTCAGATATTTAGGCTAACATACATAAAAAGCACAGTTAAATATCGTGAAAACTCAGAAAGATGTCAAGGATACAATGTGTCTGATTGATAAATTGTGTTAAATCCTATATTGTGAAGCAGATCAATATCGGCAGTATATTTCTCATTTTTCGAGATATTTGACTGAAGTTTTTATATCGGCTGCCGTAAATCGAAATTCTGAAAAAAACTTTTGAAGTCTTCCACGTAATAAATCATTATTTCATACAAATTCCCATAGCTGATCAAATATTCACTATATTCAAGTTTTAACTGCTGTATGCTGTTTCTACTGTTCTTTGTCAATTTTTTGGAAAATAGTGTTAAATTTGATTGGAAATTATGTAAGTAACAACAACAACAAAAACCCCCTTTGGATTCTTCACAGCAAACGTTAACATCAATTACATAAATTGTTCCATTGTTACACTTTAAATAGTTAGGATAAACGTTTGTAATAGAAAGTAATCGTGTAATAGTAATATATTCATGCAAATGTAAACGAATAACATTGGACCATGTACGGAATATCATAAATTGTAAAAAGTAATTTGGTTAATTTTTGTGCAAATGTTTTTCTTTATTTCAAACGTGAGTAGGACTTTTAAACAGACCTTAAAACCTTTAAGGTTGCATTTAAATTTCCCAAAAAAGTTTTAAAAGTACTCCTGAGATAATTTGAGAAATTATAACACAACGTTAAAATTTCCAATATCTGCTTTACAGCAAACATATCTCCGAAATTAAAACCTATCCTTTACGCTAAATATGAACAAATTAATTTGATAATTATTCAGGAATAAAATATAGTAGAATAACCACAGACCTGGCAAGTTTATATTAAGATAAAACAATCCAAATAAATTTAGATATAAAATAAAATAACTTTTTCCTCCAATTTGAATTATCCAATCGATACATTTTATGAAAAACCATAAGTGTTGTATCACGTAAACATTCAATACCAAGCAAGCAGCGTGGTTTAATTTACCGAAATTTTGGTTTAAATTTCACAATGGTTACGAATATCAAAATATACATCCATGGAAATAAAATTAAACTAGTTGGATGTACCAATCCCAAAACTTTCTTCTATCTCATACATGTTAATGCTTGAAAATTCACTATCACACTGCCAAAATTAAACGGCAATCTGAGACCATCATGAGGATTCTAAAGATATGAAATTCTGTGCATTATTTCTTGACATATGGCTATCTCTGTAATCGTGTAATTCTGCAGAATTCAGCCTAGCACCGCTAACTAATGGGTTCTTTACACCAAAGCCTGTGTTACTCCAAAACCACCAAGCAATCACTTATGTCAAAGTCTAACTGAATCTGAAGTTTGGGGATAATTCGTGCATAAGTTCTTGAGAAAAAGTTATTCGAAAAATCATGAAAATTCCAGCATAGCACCGCCACCTATTGGACGATTAACACCTGAACCTCGTCAGCAACAACTTGTGTTAAATCTAACTAAATCTGAAGTTAGATGAAAATTCGTGCATTAGTTTTTGAGATAGAGGCATTGCGGAAATCGTAAAAAAATGCAGCATAGCAGCGCCACCTGTTGAGCGATTTGCACCAAAACCTAATTGCACGAAATTGTATCAGGGACTAAATGAATATGAATTTCTATTAAATTCCGTGCATTAGTTCTTAAGATAGGGCGCCCATAAAATTTGTGTCACACACAGACAGACAGACTCACAGACACACATATTGTAATATCATGTTTTTGGGGTTATCTGACCCCTAAAACGTGTAAAACCGTCGAAAACCAAAATTCTAAAATTTTCATCAATCCAATACTTAGATAATACAATACAACTTATATAATAATATAGAAGAAAGTGAAAATAAAGGGAGTAATCTAAAAGAGTACGCGAAAATTGAATGAAGACGTTTCAAATAATTAAATGAATCGTGCGATTAATAATATTATATTTGTTTATATAATGACTCGGATAGAGCAGAAATATGTAAACACTAAAAAATAGGTTTCAACGTTTTCAATATTTTATCTAACACTTTTTAGCATATATATAAATGTATATATACTATATATATATATATATACTGGTGTGCAAAAATGAAGGACGAGAGGATTTTCCGAATGTAACGTCGTGCAGAAGTTTTCCACATCAACCAAGTTATACCATAAGATCTCCAAGATGTGAAAATATGGGGCAAGTGATAAAAACCATCTAAACAAGGAGCCAATAGGATACAAAAGCACTTTATTGTTTTCAATAAAAAGGTCACTTGGATCACAACTGCAGAGAAAGCAGAAAGGTCCATCTTACAGGCACCTGACAGGAACAATTCAGTGATTAAAAAGGGATATGATCACCCTGACTAAGACGCAGGATTTGCAAAGCCTGTCCATGCTGAGGACGACAGTTTATCAAGGAGCTGTTAAGGCATCAAGTCCCATTTCTCTTGTAACGCAAATTGCAGCTGCTGGATTTGCTGGCGCCTAGTCACTTGCTGCCAAGCGTCTCCAGGGAAGGTCCCACACGGGATATATGGGATTTAGGTCCGGGGACTTTGCAGGTAAATTCATGCGTTGAATATCGTCACTCTACAAGAGCTCTTCGACAGTCGCTGTATGATGATTTGGAGCGTTCTCGTCCATGAAGAGAAAATCCGGACTTATAGCACTTCCAAACAGATGCACGTGGGGAAAGAGAATCTCAGCGCAATAGCGGGTACCAGGGACTAAACCTCTTTGTAAGATGTACAGTTTCGTACGGCTACCAAACATGATACCGACCCAAACAAGAACTCCGTTATCTCCAAAATCGTCCCTTTCGATGATGTTGGAGGGGTGATTACGTGATCCCTGCTCTCTCCAGATGTGTATACATCCAGAATCTCTTTTCAAACTAAATCGGCTCTCATCCATAAAGAATACTCGACTCCACTCCTGTTGTGTCCAGTTCTTGTGCTCCTGGCACACAGAAAACGGCATCTCCGATGAGAGACGTTAATGGTACACACCGTACTGGTTGTCGTGCATATAGACCACCTTTCTGCAGCCTCCTAGCCACGGTAAAACGTGATAAACGACGTCCAGTAGTCTGCGCCATCTGCCTTGTGATTTCTCCAGCTGTCTACCCCTGTTTGTTTCGCCTGTAGGACAATATAACGGTCTCCGTATATTGTTGTTGCTCGTGGGCGACCAGTGCTGAATGCTCGAAAAGCTGTTCCCATCGTTTGAAATGCACTTCAGTCTCGTGAAACGATGCTGTGTGCGATTCCGAACTCTTCTGCCACACTTGTCACATTTCGACATTCTTCCAACCTCCCAATGATGCGAGATTGTGTAAGGTCATCAAGATGATATCTTCTGGATTGCCTCTTCGCCATATCATACAATCGCAGTAAAAAACCGCCGTTGAAATCACTGTACACCGTGCAATAGATTTCAGCGAATTGCTGAACGTCCACCGCCTCTGTCCTTTATCCTCTTAGGACTTCATCCTTTTTCGCCATATGCTTTATATGCGCATGTTCTACTACACGTGTTCCAAGTCTATATACTGATTGGTCTTACATTTCGTTTTGGCCCCTTTTTCGGCTTTTATGTTAATTTATCTGCTCCGTCCTTAATTTTTGCACACCAGTGTATATCTATAATAGACAAGATTGGTAAAAAAACTCAAGTATTTAAATGTGGGATAAGGGCCAGTTTTGAAACTCATGTCCTCATATATATATATATATATATATACACTAGGGGGCTCTGCCACCTACGAGCTACGCTCGCCAACCCCCGTTCAGGCACACCAAAATCCAAAAAGTACACTAATTTGATCGGCTTTTAAAATATTGAATTAAAATTAAAAAAACAAAAACAAAACAAAAAAAAAAACAGTAGCGATCACTCTGTAAATGGGTTTCCATTCGTTTTCCTTGGATTGGGGATTTTTAAGGCCAAATCTGCTGTTGTTGAGAGGTACAATGGCTGTTTTCGTATTTAATTTTAAAAATTAGTTAAACATTTGCTAACATCTTAAAATAATTTCTCTCATTAATATTCACGTGAAAATACTTTTGTTGTTAGAAGGAAATATTATTTGCGCTGTCTTCGTATTCACGATAATAGTTGAAAAGATTATCTCAAAATATCTCGCGCAAATATATTTTTCAATTAAAATTGTTCTGCTACATGTTTTGCCATTTTAAATATGACGTAATTTCCTCAAATTACACGTTTTAACGCATAATAATGATTTTTTTTAATTTTAAGATTTTGTTTCTCTTATTTTAAGATTTTGTGTAAATATGGTTCGGCACAGATGTCATTGACGCAATTTTTTTCTGACACCAATTTCATATACGCAACGGGTACTTAACTGGCACTAAAGTGCCGTTATTTTGCTTGATATGGTAACCCGGATGTTGTTGTTTATGCTATTGATGTTTTCGCCAAATTGGCGTCGGAAAAAATTGCGCCAATATGTATATGGCGTAAATGACATCTGTGCCTATGGTTCCTATGACGTAATTTCCCTGCTTTTAACATGTAATCATTTAATTCTAATTTTAAAGATTTTTTTCTGTTTGTAATAGTCACATGTAAATAAACTTTTAATTTGAAGTAAACATTATTGTTTGCGCTGTACTGTAATAAAACTGGCGCTGTAATAAAACTGGCAACAGTTTAAATTAATAACAATTTTCTAAAATTTGTAAAAAATATCTCTCGAAATGCTGAAAATTTGAATTTAAAATTGAAATAAACCTCAAAAAATGAGCCAAATAAGAAAAATAAATACAATCTGCACACCGGTAACTTATAACGTATAAAATGATCTGAAAATGATTAAATTCTCATGTATAGTTTTTGCTCCAATAAAACTTTTTTAGTGGAACGATTTTGTCCAACTTTAGCATTAAATATCTCTTAAAATAATTCTTCGATTTGAAAACTGTCTGCATCAGCGTGTTTATCAAACATTTCTCTATAATACCACCGATTTTCATGTTTTTGTATGCAACAGTGTTTTTTAATATTAACGATGAAAGGCCATGCTTAAGCATTCAAATTGGATGCCGATCTACCCGGAATATCTACGCAGATTTTCAATGGTCCATTTCCAACTCAAAACTTTTTTTTAGATATAGAAGGATTAATGTTATACTAATTTATTTGATCTTTTGTTATTTAAATAAAAATGTCAATTTGTATAATTTGGCGAAATTCGTCGACGGGAGAAGTAATAACATTAAAACGTTGCTTTGAAGTGGAAATTAAATCTCGTGATTTGTTGCATTGTCACATACATCACCGGGTTGGGCGTGATTTTTTTTTTTTACGACAATTTGACGAAAACCTCGTTTTCAAATGCCGGTTACATATGTATTTTTAAATTATTTTCTGTTATTTTTAAAATGAAATAACAATAAATAAAAACAAAATAATTAATAACTATAGAACAAATTTATAACATTTTTTGTAAATAAAAGGAAAATAAATTCAAATAAACATTTATTAATAAATAAGCAACAATAGCCGGGTTACCATGTCAAGCAAAATAACGCCCTTTTGGTGCCCATTAGGTGCCCCTTTGCGTATATGACATCTGTGTCTAATATTTTTCTTTTCGTTTCGTTTAAAAAAAAGAGTGAAGTAAAAGCCATTTATTTTAAAGGTTTCAATTTGAAATGAAAGTTTTGTATTAAATAAAATGATAATGAAATACAAATTGAATAAAAGTAACATGATGCATTTCTTAGCATACATTTAAGGGAGGCCAAACTCGTCGCCAAATTAATTTAAAATAACCTTTTCTAAAATTTGGAAAAAAAAATATATGTGTTATGATTAAAATTTGAGTTGCCATCATTAGAAAAAAAGTATTTAAAATTAGAAAAAATAATATTTCGAAAACTAATTCTAATTTTAAAATTATAATACCAGTTTTGAAATCTGCGGATCAATACGAATTTTTTGTGTTAATTTCATCGCAAAGTATTCCATATTTTAGGAAAAATCGCCGTGAAACGTAATCAGTTGTTTAATCAGACGTTTCATAGAATCGTTACATAAATTTGTTTCAATTCGATTCATTAGGATTTTATATATATATGGTAGATATATATATATATATATATATATACAGGGTCATTCATAATTCATGGTTCTGTCTATGTTATTGATTGCACGTGTTATCCTTTCACGCAGGTCAGCTAAATCACGTGGCATAGGTTGTACAAAAACCTGGTCTTTCACATACCTCCACAAGAAAAAGTCACACGGTGTTGAATCCGGTGACCGTGGAGGCCACTTTAGAAGAGGTACGTCATTTTCAGAAGCTCGTCCAATCCATCGATGAGGTAAGTATGTGTTCAGGTATTCACGCACATCACACAAAAAATGGGGAGGAGCACCGTCTTGTTGGAATACGAAATCATCCTCATGTTCCTCCACAGCTGCAACATATCCAGGTACACTACACCGATAATGGTCTTCTCTGTAAAAAAGAATGGCCCATAAACACGTGAGGAGGACATAGCGCAAAACACGTTAACTTTTGGGGAATCCCGATAGTGTTCCACTACGGAATGGGGATTTCCAGTGCCCCAAATGCGTACGTTGTGGCGGTTGACAGTGCCACACATGTGAAATGTGCTTTCATCACTAAAAATCAATTTCGACGTTAGTGTTTCACGTTCATGGACATCAATGCAAAACGTGAAACGAGAAATGCAATCTGCTAAAGTCAACGCTTGCACCAGTCCCAATCTGTACGGCTTCAAAAAAAGACGTTTTCGCAGAATTCGCCACACTGTTGGTTGAGAGATCCCCAATTCTCGGCTTCCGCTAGCGGTTGATTTCGTCGGGCTCCTTAAAAACGTTTCCCGTACACGATCTACGGTGTCCGCAGATGGACCAGGCCGACGACTTCGTTTCCTGTCACATAGGCATCCCGTTTCTTTAAATTCCCGGTACCACACATGAATTGTTTTGTCAGTTGGTCCCTGTTTTCGATATTTATTACGAAAGGCCCGTTGAACTGGCACCACTGATTCAGATTTTGCAAACTCCAACACACAAAAAGCTTTCTCTTCGCCTGTAAACGCCATTTTTCTTTACTACAACTGACTTCAATACAGATGTTACTGCCATCAACCGGAAACTAATTAAATTAAAACTTGAATAGTTTCGGAATAATTTCATATGTTTCTTTTTTTCATATTCGTCTTCGTTTTTTTACTATAACGTTTCGAAACCCCGGAGGGAATTATAATGACCCTGTATATATGCATATACAGGGTGTCCGGTCTCAACGGTGTCCAATGACTAGTTCCTAAACCGTTAGTCATAGACATATAGTTCCAACTACAAAAATGTTTAAAATCAGGTAAAGAAATATTTTAAAAGCGATTTGGGTCAATAAAAACATTTCTTAAAAAATTACGAAATTTAAATTTTTGTACGGTCCCCTGGTCCTATAAATTATATTTAGTAAAATTTTCCTTTTACACTGACAAGTAATACACAAAAAGTCCCGTTATTATACGATTAAAATTGACCGAGTAATAGCTGTTTAAAGTTGGAGCATATTTTTTGCTGCAAATTGGGGGTCATTCACAAATTTAGTCGAAATATAATTTCATCAGATATATTATAAAATGGTTGAGAGTAAAATTAACATTACAATATAAATTTGAAATCTTTAATCATTCTGACATATTAATGCAAAATATACAATTTGTAATAAACATTTAAGAAGAAAGAAAAAACAGAATTTTTGTTAAATAAACTGATGCTAAATTAACAGCCTCAGTTCTTTACAAAATGATACGTATTTAAAAATATTATTGGGTTACACTAGCCTGCAAAAACTGGGTTATGTCATGTTTTTTAGCTTTTGATAATTGATTCTTATGTATTCTGTACCGCTGAATCAGAAATTGACCTTCATTTTTAACCATCACATCAGGATTTTTTTCAAATTTCAAAGTTAAAAAGTTCAAATTTAAAATTGAATCTCCTCCCTCATCTTATCGGACCACTCAGCTATTTAGCTGTAAGAATCCCAGGATAGGCAAAAATATCAAATAAATTATTGAATAAAATAAAATAAGATAAAACGAAAAAAAGTTTTACATACGTTTTATAGTATGAGATTTTCGCTATATTTTAACTTACACATTTACGATTTGCATAAAAATTCTAACATAATAGTTAAAAATGAAGGTTATTTTCAGATTCAGTGCTAAAAAGTAGGTAAAAATCAATTATAAAAAGTTGAAAAAACACAACCATCTCCTCTACTTTATATAATCCGATTTTTGTTATTCTTTAAATTTGACAATTTATGATTTGCGAAATATCCTGACATGATAATTAAAAATTAATGTAATTTTCGGATTCAGTGCTATAAAATACATAAAAGTTTTAAAAAATCAACAATCGCGGTCTTGTGTTATCTAATCTAAAACATTTTCTTAAACTTCTTGGCGGTAATCTATCCGAAATTTTCTGTGTTACCTGTAAAATAAGTATAGATGGTAACCACGGAAAATCATAATAATATTAGATTGTTATTGGATATGGCGCCAGTATGTAAAATGTAATCTCGATCGATATTTAAAAGTGAGTTAATGTCCGAGTACAAAATTTTGAACTGGAAAAACATACATATGATCGTTGAAGTAACATAAAAACTTTAAAAAACCACATATTTGTTAAAAGAAATCATAAAAAAACAGCCTCAAATCCTGACACGATAAAACATATGTTATTTTAGCCAATCTGAAACTTAATAAATTTTATCTTAATCGATTTTTTCAAAGCGCAGATACACATGAAATAAGATCTTCGCACTTGCTATGTGATCCCTCAAAGCCAAGCCGAACTCATTTGTTTTCAGAGCAAAAATGTGACATAAGTCATGCATATTTAAAGTTTCATAACTCACTCAATTTTAGCATTATATGAATGGGACTTTTTTTTGTCTTACTTGTCAGTGTAATAGGGAAATTTTACTAAATATAACTTATAGATCCGGGGGACCGTATACAAATTTAAATTTCGTAATTTCTTAAGAAATGTTTTTATTGAACCAAATCGCTTTTAAAATATTTCTTTACCTGATGTAAAATATTTTTGTAATTTGAACTATATGTCTATGACTAACGGTTTAGGAATTAGTCATTGGACACCGTTGAGACCGGACACCCTGTATATAGATGTGTGTGTATTTGTGTGAAACGCGAACCTCTAACAAGCACTTTTTCGTTTAAAAATCTTTGTTATTAAAATATTATGTTTTGTAGACTTTAGTTACTTTTATTCCGTTTCGTTTTCTGTTCAAATTAACTTTTACTGTTGTTCTAAAATAAGCTGTAAAATATAGTTTTAAATTTATTTTTCGACTAACGAATCAACCACTTTTACTATGACTTCGCTGCTTATGTACTATTCAGTTAATGCTGTTTTTCCTGTACTTCCGATATCTGTTTTTAGTTTAAGAACTAAACATGAGATTATGTTTCTGAGTATATGTTTCTGTGAATTACGACCTGAGTATATTATTCTTGTAAAATGTTTTAATTGCTGATAAATATTAATCAAATTTGGTAGTCATGAAAACAAACTACAGTTAGTTCACGTCTAACAAGTCAATGGGTCTTTTTACTAACTTTGGCATTGTAGGATTGGCTGATTTGGCTGTTTATCGTTGTTTGGCGGAATAAATTTGAGCGAGTTCATGTTACCAATACTTTTGTTTTTTCACGTTCCACACAGATTGTTCTGTATTCCTAAAATAATTTCAGTTACATTGTTTTAGCCTACTGTACTAAATTTTGTCATTTGCAATTTCTCAATTTTTAGCGAATCTTATGCGATTTTCTTTTTAGTTTTTGTTTTTAGTGTTTCGCGGCGATTTTAACATTATTAAATATACATCCAATTGTTAACTTTTAGTGCTGTACAACAAATTTTATCTTTTTTTTCCATAAAGTTTATTCGGAATTCGCACAGCAATTTAGGTGGTTTTTCGAGTTTACGCAACGATTTCTCAACATTCGCAAAATGAATCCTATTTTTTTCCAATATAGAAATTTTTTCATCCTGCAATTTTTGAAGTTTTAGTAATTTATAATGCTATTTTCAGCGTTTTTTCGCGAAGATATAAAATTAACGATGATTTAATGTACAAAAATATTCAGAAAGAACTAATTCATGAGAGAAAAATTGTGTTTTAGTTCAGACCCCCCCCCCCCCACCCAAGTAAAAAAGGGATGTTTATTTTAAAAATGCGCGAACAAAAATCATATCATATTAAATTAACTGACAAAAAGCTGTATCATATTAAATTGAACAGTTTTTTTTTACGTTTTATTAAAAAAAAAAACATGTTTTCTCCTTATTTTTATACTAAAAATAAATGGTCTTCGCTGATTTGTTTGTAACAGAACTCTTCGGAAAATCATAAAAGAAAACAGGAATGAATATTTTTAGCTTTTCTTTTGTAAATCAATTATTATTTAGTACCGGATTTGAAGGCTTTCATTACAATAATAACAATAAATAATTCTAACCCGTGCAATAAACTCATAGTAATGAATGCTAAAATTAAAAGCTGTGCAGTGTTTTTTTATGAAGCCGAATAAAAAGTTTATTGATATATTCGTTACTATTTTAAATAAAGATAAAATTCTTATTATTTAACATTCAATGTTTATGTTTAAAACAAGAGAAAAATTTTAAAATAATCCAATTATATCCTTACAAATTGTATTCCAATTTCAGATTCAATATAAATTTCATCCTAAGAATTATAATATCACTTTTCTTCAAGAATATCTATTAAAATAGAAGGAAACACACATACATAATGTTGAAATATTGAATTTATACCATTGATTAAAAGACAAATTAATTTAACTGCCGATCAATTCTTTGTAATGATTAAAATTAGAATACTTTTTTTACCTTGTGTATTCGGAAGCAAGAAAATTATATCGTTAATAATCGTCTGTCCTCTAAGAAGGTCGTATCTTCTTTCAGCCGTGTAATTTATTTTTAAAGATAATTATCATTATTTTACACATTTTATCCATATGTTTGGTATGTTTTTAAGGGGAAATTTTCCGAAATATTCGAATCTACCGAAATTTTTATTCTATCTTTAATTGTTTAAAAAATGAAACATTTGATTCGACATCGAAAATCTTCTATCTCCAGAAATGACATGGGAATCAATCCATGACAAATCACCCCTCAAACAACTCTACGGGGCGTTAGGGTTACTGACTCATTTGTATCTACCGCCAAAAATCTCGCCAGAATTCTTATGCGCGATGAAATACATTTTCCTTGAATATTACTAGCATTTGTCATAAATATAAACATACATTAAGCTAAGTCAATTTTGTTTAATCAGTCAATCGCTTTTCAATGGAAAAATGTAAAGAAAACCTGACTTAAAGTGACTTTTCTTTAAAATTCAGTAAGGAACTATTTCTTTGCGCGGACATACACTTTCTCTAGTATAACACCCTTTGACAGGATAGTGTGTCAGGGAGATCAGTCAACTTTCGGGTATTTTTTTTTAATCGAGTAAACACAATTTTTTTTTTTTTTTCAGAAAACGTATTTATTGAGAAAGACTGTTTCTCTTTAGAGGTAATTTATTTATGTATTTTTTATTATGAAAAAACCCCTAAATTTAGAATATTCTACTTGAAAAAAGTAATGAATGGAATCTATGTGGATATTTCCATACGCAGTCTGCATGTTCTAAAGCAAACACAAAGTTTTTTTTTTTTTTTTAATACATATAATCTACGGTATGTTGTTAAATTATAAAGTTTTCCCTTATTTTTTATCTTTACTGAAATTTAATATGAAACACTAATTAAAAACACTTGTATTACAATATATAAAATAGCAAATTTAACTAATTTTTCTAATTTTGTTTGATTTATTACTGAGAAAGGCTTAATTCTGTTGAATTAGTTATCTTTATAAAAAGTATACACGAGTTAGGCTTCTTCAACGTTCTGTATTGATGGAAATAAAATCTGTAAATGTTCCATAATAATATTAATCAGTTATAGATAAATTCAAAACCTTCTTATTTCTGAATTTCTAGAATAAAATTTTTTATACTTATATAAAAATAATTTACAAGCAAAGAATGAACACAAACTGATATGGAAAATTAACAGTTTGTTGCTTCTTGTGCGCCTAGATTAAAATTCCGTCGCAAAATAAATAATTTATAGATAATCTGATTAACCGATTAGTAATACATATTCGTATGTATATTAATAAACTAATATTTGATAATATGCATATTAAATATATCTGGTATTATTGAGCACATTTTGGATAACATTAAATAGTTTATTGATTGCCAGTTTGTTGTTTGAAGTGTTTCTTTGTAAAGCCCTTTATCCTTGATCGGAAATTTAATCGGTTTCATTTCAGATAATTTTATTGATTTTATATTGTAGCAAAATAAATAAAGTCAATGTAATTCATTTTTGCCTATTAAGTTATAGAATATCTTTAAAAAAACATTAAAAAGTGACAACCAATTTTTTAAAGAATATGTTAAAAAACTTTTATGCATGGTTAACATTACCGTGTGTTGAAAAAATGCATTGGTTATTTTAAACTAATAAGTCTGACAATCAGTGATTGCAATGTCTGGTACTAAAGTCACATTATTTGTTTATGTGTTTTGTTCTCAATTTACACAAAATCCTATATCCTACGATCAGAAACTTTGTTATTTGAAGTAACACATCTTTGTAAAAATATAGAATTTCACAAATATTCATCTAAGTTGTGTTAAAATTTAAAAACTATTTTATGGATTGATTCTTGAAACTGCTTATTCTTGCAATTATTATCCATGGCTAACGATACTGTGTGTTGAAAAAATGTATTTGTTATTCTAAACTAATAAATCTGACAATCAGTAATTGCAATGTGTGGTACAAAAGTCGCATTATTTGTTTATTTGTTTTGTTCTCAATTTACACAAAATCCTATATCCTACGATCTGAAACTTTGTTATTAGAAGTAGGACATCTTTGTAAAAATATAGAATTTCACAAATATTTATTAAAGTTGTGTTAAAATTTAAAAACTATTTTATAGATTGATTCTTGAAACTGCTTATTCTTGCAATTATTTTTAAAAAAGGAGGGGAGACCTGGTTTGTTTGTTACGAAGTTAGTTCAGTATTTATTGTGGGAGTTTGGAGAATCCAAAACATATTTTTTGACGATTTCAAAAATTAGCCATCGTTGCTTTGTTAAAATCACTGGTAATTCATTAAGGTACCTAGAGGTTTTGACAAAGACAACGACTTTTATGTAATGAACAATCTGCGCCAATTTGTCGCATTCTTGATGTTCGTTATTACATTCTTGGAGTAGTAAGTTGTTACATGTACAAATGGACAGCTGTAGCTTTAGAGTTACAATAAATGCAGACAAAATAAGCAGCATAGTCGATGCATTCTTAATGAGCCCGATTCTTGCATTCATCGTAACGCATGCACGTTTAATTTGGCTTCGAATTCTAGTACCATTTTCTAAACACAATACAGAAGTATTCTTCCTCTTCTAAACTGCAGCGGACGATAGTGGAGTTCGATGAAAAGAACTGAAAACCATCTCATCAATATTGTAGATATCATACCAATAGAATTTGTTGTCATAAATTGCCTACTACTTAAACTATCGTAAATGTATGCTAAATGTGTAATTCGTTAAAAACGGCCTCCTTTTTCTTTTTTTTTTTTCCTCAAACAAATTCCCATACCTTTATTATGTCCTCCACAAAATTTGACAACATTTTGAACAATAGTTTCGTCTGTTGTCTTTAATAGGGTCGTTTAATTATGGACACTCTGTAAATGAAATTTCTAAACTACCGTAATGCTAAATGTGTAATTTATTAAAAATCGCTCTCTGGTGGCGAAATCTTCAACTATTGTTTTTGTTTGTTTTATTTGTTAAACAACTTTCCATCCATTTATTATGTCTTTCACAAAATTTCACAACTTTATGAACAATAGTTTTGTCTGTAGACAAGTTTAAAGTAGGGTCGTTTAATTATGGACACCCTGTATACATATATATATATTTCATCACTACTTTAAAATGCAAAAACACCATAACTCTGAAAAAAGGTGTATATCTACAATATTTAACTATAAAAAACTCAAAAACTTTCAAAAATACAGGTAAAAACAAAAACACAGGTGAAAAACAGTCTGTTCTTCTTCAGTGGGAGGACCGACAAACCTAACTCCATCCCCACTGTTAAAAGCTTGCAGGTTTCTGAACACACGTCCATCCTGCACTCAATACAGAAAAACCATTGTCATTTTTAAAAACTAAATTTAAAAAGGCTAAAATAAACAAAAAAAAATGTAAACAAAGCATAAATATTACATTATTTTTTGTTTATTTTTGGTTTATTTTAGCTTTTTTAATTTTAGTTTTTAAAAATTACAATGGTTTTTCTGTATTAAGTGCAGGATGGATGTGTGTTCAGAAACCTGCAAGCTTTTAACAGTGGGGGTGGAGTTAGGTTTGTCGGTCCTCCCACTGAAGAAGAACAGACTGTTTTTTGCCTGTGTTTTTGTTTTATACCTGTATTTTTGAAAAGTTTTGAGTTTTTTATAGTTACATATTGTAGATATACACCTTCTTTTCAGAGTTATGGTGTTTTTGCATTTTAAAGTAGTGATGAAATATTATTTTGTTGCATTTGATATGTGCTGCTATTAGCGCCAGTTGTGCAATAATTTTTCATTAATTATACATAAAATATATGTATATATATATACAGTCGAACCTCGTTAACACGAAATTGAAGGGTCTGCGAAATGTTTTCGTGTTATCCGGTATTTCGTGCTAACCGTCAAAATAGTGTGCCATCTATATTAGATTTATAAAAAAACTAAATAGATAAGCTTACAAATATATCCGTGCTAAAATCATAAATTAATAAGAAATAGAAATTTTAATTAAGAAATAGAAATTTTAATTAAGAAATAAAACAAATTGGTCATCATTTTTGGCAATAATAAGTTTATTTACCTGCTAATCATTTTTTAAGTCCGTTATTGACATTTGTTTCAATTTTTGTAGACTGCTTTGTTCTAGAAACGTATGGACCTCATCTAATTTGTCCAAAGCTTGGGAAGCATTCTCTTGTTCCATAAAGAAGCGTTGTGTAGTTTTAAATGCTGTGGTAGCTTCATTTAATGACACTGAAATTTTCAGTTGTGTGTCGAATACTTCATCCTCGTCTGGGATGTCGATGTTGTCATCTTTTTTTTCAGTTAATGAAGCAATTATTTCTTCGTCTGTCGTCACATCCGAAGTCATCACATCTTCATCGATGCAAATATACTCGACAAACAATGTCTGAGACATAATTCTCCGTTTTTCGGCTTCTTCTACTAAATTAGTCAGCATTTCAGATTCTGTTTCATTAGTTTCTTCATTTATCTCATACGTAAATCCCGCGTGTCGGAAACAGTTTTTCACAGTTCCATTAGTGATACTGTTCCGGGCACTTCATAGATAAGTTATAGCTTCTAGGAAATTCACAGAAAATTCCATTTTATTACCAAGACATTGAATCATTTTATGAACAATTCTTTTTCTGTACTGCACTTTTAAGCATTGGATAATTCCTTGGCCACAAGGCTGAAGTTTTGCTGTAGTGTTCGGAGGAAGAAAGACACATTCAATTGCTTTTAATACTGGAACATCTTTATGAGCACTGCAATTGTCCAGCAATAAGTAGATTTTTCTCTTTTCTCGGTAGAATTTTAAGTCCAGATCAAGTAACCATTTCGTAAATATAACATTGTTTATCCATGCATTTTTGCTGAAAGAGTAGCAAACTGGCAAGTTTTAATGTTTTTGAAACAACGTAGTTTCGCCGACTTACCGATCACGAGCAATGGTAATTTTTCCCTTCCGTCCATGTTGCAGCCGACTATAATCGCAATTCTTTCTTTGCTGAATTTTCCTACAGTACATTTTTCTCCTTTTAAAGTAAGTGTTCGCGAAGGTTGTGCTTTGAAAGAAAGCCCCGTTTCATCGGTGTTAAAAATATCACGGGGTGTATAATTTTTTTAAAGGTCTAACCACTTTCCTAATAAAAAAGACTTTATAGAATTCTCATCTACGACAGATTCTTCTCCACATACCTTTTTGCAGACAATTCTATGACGCTCTTTAAATCTTGTCAGCCATCCGTTAGAGCATGTGAAATTGTTGTAACCGAGAACATCAGTAAAAGCCTTTGCTTTCTCTTGCAAAACTGCACCAGTTAAAACAATGTTATGGCTTCTTGCTTCTTTTATCCACCGTAAGAGAGCAGTTTCAATTTCTTCATTTTTCCTGTGCGCATCCGTTTTCTTGCTGGTTCGAATTGACTGACAGCATAAGCCGCTTGAATCTTTTCACGATTCTTTAAAATTGTAGGGAATGTGCTATTGGGTATTACATACTTTGCCGCAGTTTCTGATTTTTTCAGCACTTTATCGCTGACTTCATTTAAAATCTTTTGCTTTGTTTCTAAAGATACAGTTTGTTGTTGACTTATCTTTCAAAGAATTCTACGGAGCAACTGCGAACAGAGTTTCAGTAGTCAGGTATAAAAGTATGGATTGTCACTTCTTTCACTGGAAGATATGGGATTTCGGAAACACTGTTTATGGTTTATGTCACTATCAATAGAGTCAAACAATTAATGGAACAATCACATTAAAAAAAAAGAAACCTCTTCACCCAAACATTCATTTTGGCCGATCTATAGCTCAGAGAGGGGATATGTCCGCATAAAGGACCAAACAGATAGCTAACATATACGATTTCTAAAGATCAGAGGTCAAGAGCAGGAGCCCCTGACAGTTCGGACACCACCCCTTTCTATTGATCACCTCCACTTTCTTTTGTTCACCTCTTCTTTTCTCTCCTTTCTTTTGTCGATGACCACAAAATATAATTCGAAAAGAATAGGAAGACATATGATTGATTCCCATCTCAGGCATACTTGCTCAGGATGTGAATAAATGCAACTCAAGCGAAGGGGGTGGGGAAATGCGGAATATCAGAGGATAAAGAAAAGCAGAGATTAGCCAAATATTTCACCATTTTTTGAGACCCTTTTCCTCTTTGTCATTTTCAAAAAGTGAGAAAAATTCAATTTTTATTAAATAAGATGTGACATGTTAGTTTGAAATATTGAAAACTTTGCTTAAGAAAGAATTCGTTGATTTTCGAGCAAAAAAAAAAAAAAATCGCCTTAAGCGGGATTTTGAGAAATTATATTTCGTGTTAAACGAATTAATTTACATTGGTTTTCAGACTTATCTGAAGGGACCTCAGTATTATTTCGTGTTAAGCGAAATTTCGCGTTAAGCGATTTCGTGTTAACGAGGTTCGACTGTATATATATATATATATATATATATATATCGCATGCTGAACTTTGAATATTCAAATGATAATTATTTGACGACATTCAGTGTATTTAATATAATGCTCCTCCAAAATCATCAACCACTAATCAATGCAAGTTGACATAAGATCATTTCACGATAAAGCTTCTTCGTCTCCATTTATATTCATAAACTGCATTATTTTCAAAAGCTTTCGCATAGAAATGCGTTTATCTAAAACTATTTTATACGAGAATAGAAAATCAACATTAGATATATTATAAAGTATTTTTAGCATCCATTAATCAGAAATATCTATTGAAACCTGTTCTGTATCGTTGGAGGAAATTTGTACAAGCGTATTATTAATCTAGATTTTAATCAAATTACCTAAACAATCTGAAACAACTCTTCATTTATTAATTACCTAAATTTCACTATTGAAATATTTGTAGACATTTTAATTTGTAATCATTTACGTAATTTTATTTTAAAGATGTGTGGTATTGCACGAGTTTATTTTTCTGTAAAAGTAAAAATCGATAAAAACGCCTTTAAAAAATTAATGTCGATGCATTGTCACAAAACTTTCTGCACAATATAATTTACAAAAATATATACAACAACATACTGTATAAAATATGCATGTATTATGACTTATTCTGCTTTTTTTTAATTTATAAATGTAAAAAACGTATTTTTTTAGGTACTATTTGTTTTTGGGATTCCTTAGATAATAGATTTTCTAAGCATTTAGTTATTACAATATAGTTAAACAAATTTTTTTAAGACTAAATCATATAATGTCGGTTTCAACTAAACATTGTAAAAACTAATAATTTTGAAACTTTAATTACGGAATTTTTATTCGGCTTGTCTAGGCATAAAACGAATAGAATGAAAACGTGTCCGACCCTGGATTCGAATCAGAGTCATTACGCGCCTATGCTCTACAACTGAACTACCTGGACAATACCGAAGTTACTACTTCTCACTCTGACCTTATTGCAAGACAGCACCCAGTGCACAAGATGTAATTTTTTTATGAGGAACACTTGGCCAAAAACGAAAGGAAAGAGACCCCAACCTCGATGAAATCGAATATACCTTTATGATATTGTGGAAATTTGTAGAAAATTTTCAAATGCCTATTTTTTTGTAATTTCAAATTGCTGTTTCAAAGTAGTTCAAATTACTGAAAAGAGCAATTTAAAATTACTGAAAATAGGCGTGCAAAATTTTCAACAAATTGCTACAAAGTTATATACAGTAAAGCACAGTTTATATGCTTCTTATTTATATAATTTTTACATTTATAGTTCGTTCAGTGAGATCCCGATTCATCCTATGTATTTTAGGTTTGCAAAGTTTTTCGTTTATACGACGCATAACGTCAGTTATACGTCGTCTCTTTCATGCCGTAACCGATTTTCTGATGATTTTGTCTCCCAGCGTCTTTCTTTTGTTCTTCTCTGTTAGCAATATTTCAGGAAATATGAAAGAAAGGGAACATTTGTGACTTCTGCAGGGGTTATTTCAAGTTCTGGGAACCAGTGGAGAGGGTCAGACGATAGGAATGGGCAGTGGGTGGACTGAATTGAGACTGGCACATTTAGAATCATTTTATTTCTCACAATACTAGTGAGAAAACTTTCCAGGAACTTAACTCGCTACATAATGCTTCCCTTATGTCTCAAAGTAAATCGGCACATCAGGCGATGGTTGAAGATTGGTTTAGATAAAATCTGTTTGTACGTTCGATAATGGGAAAAAATGCAACTTCGAAGTGTGCAACTAATATAAGGTTTGATAATTTTCACTTTTATTTTCACTTTTAGAAATTATTATTTAATAATTTTATTCAGTGTTATTATTTTTTTTCAATTTATAGTGTGTCGTAAACAACTGAAAATTGTAGAAAAATTAAATTTGTTTCATTGCAGCATTATATTTCTAAAATCTAAGATTCTGTACCTTAAAAGATTACAATTTCGATTGTGCGTCTTTTTCAGTTATAAGTCCTTTTAGAACGGTACCCTGAAAGACGTATAATCGTTGCTTTACTGTATATGTATATTCAATATCATTGAGGCTGGATTTTCTGCTGTTTCTGTTTACCCAATGGTTGTTATATCATGAATATATCTCATTGTGTACTACGGGTGCAGCATTGCCAGCAAATAAAAGTGAGAATTGCTGAGCTATATATCGTCCAGGTAGCTCAGTGTTAGAGAATTCTCTCTTAATTTTATTAGCTTTGGTTTGAATCTAGTCTTGAGCACTGTTTCACTCTGTTGGTTTTACGTCTGTTAACCAATTTGAATAAAAAACAAGAATTAAAATTTAAAATTAATAAAAATAGGCGTGCGAAAATTTCTGCAAATTTCCACAAAATTATGTATGTATAACTATTGTTTTATTACTGTATAATCTTCAAAATTATCGATTCTTATTAAATTACAACTAAGATTACCTTCACTTAAAATGCAATTGCTCTCATTTTTGTAAGCGTATTTTATAACGGATTTTCTTTTAAATGAATGGAAAATGTTTGCGGTGGATTAGACTTATTCTCTATTGCATATTTTACGCGCATAACATATAAATTTGGAGAATCCAGTTCCTCAAATGTTTCATTCTTAAAATTAATTATAAAAGTTCTTTTTTTAAATTTATACATTTTTTTTTGTTTTTTGTGTTTTTTAATTATGAATAAACAAATGTATGAGTTCACTAAAATTGTCAAATTTTTGTTTTCATTTAATTCAAGTTTAATTTTTCTTGAAAAATTGGTTAACTTTCTCCGCTTTGCTTTTGACATAAATAAGTATTTTATTGTCAAAATCTTTCTCTATATAAAAAAGTAACCATTTGGAAATGGACCTATGAAAATCTGCGTAGATACCGCGAAGCGCATCTGCTTGGTCAGAGCTTTCCGTCTTTTTCTTAGCTGGAATTGTGCTTGGCGAAATCCATGAAAGTAGAGAATTAAGATAAGAAAAATGGAAAAATTTGAAAGGGAAGAATTTTCTGCATTTCGATACACTTCTGATTTATTTATTTTTTTTTTTTTTTTGGGGGGGGGGGGGGCACGGGCCGATGGCAAAAGTCATTTTTACTGAAAGAAGATAATTTCCCTTTGTTGTGTTTGGAGATAGGTGGTGAAAGAATAATAATGTAAAGTTATTTTTAATATTGCCAATTTTGTAGGATCAATCGTATAGTATTATTTACATTGTGCTGTGGCCACAAAAGACCACTTGACATAACAGTCATTAATAAAAAAAAATCTGAATTTACTTATCATATATTTGATAATTGAGAACAAAAAATAAAAGGCAAAAGCATTGCCTGCATTGACCTGAAAGAACAGAAATGATGGACGTATTATAGACAGGAAATATACAGATGACAAAATCATCCTTGAAAAATTTTTATTTATGAGAAAAATTCTCTTGAAAACATAGAGCATTGTCGTAGAGTACACCTCTTACACTTTTAGAGGTACTTTTTTTATGATGAACACATACAATCGACGTTTATTATACACTCTTACTAAAGAAAATATAATCATTTTTTTCCTTGGGGAGTGTGGAGGCACAAGTAAAAAAGAGCAAGGCATTTAGAAGATTTTTTTAGTATCGAATACTACAACTTCTAATACAAGCACCAGTCGAATAAAAAAATAGTAACACATGCTATGCAGACATACGATAAGGTTCTATCCACTTTCATTATTTCAAGAATCGTCGATGCATCATGGTTAGAGGAACCGTTTTCAAATCTGAACTCAAACAAAAGAAAAATAAGTAGCCGATCTCTCCTTCTAAAAAAATATTCCTTCATTTTACTGCTTTCTTTACTCACACAAGATTATTTTCAGAGGGAAAAAAAGGCAGGCACCATTCTACATTAAAAACCGAACCTTTCTCATGCTAGAGCGCACATGAATTTTCACAGAACGGCAAAAAGGAAGCCATTCTGCATTGAAATCCCAACTCAACTGGCTGAGCACGAGCTCACCGTAGAAGAGGAGTAAAGGGGTTGCTATAATATCTGAAACACGCCAACTTTGGCGGAACGAACATACACGCGCCCTGCATTGGCATAAAATGCAATGCTAAAGCATATAAAAAACTGCTTTAAATTAGAGGAAATTTTATAGATTTCACTAAGATAAGATGCCAAATAGTAGTAAAGTGCTACGAATTTTGAAATTACGTATTAAACTGATTTAAATATTATTGGCTAAGGGACGGAGCTACAAAAGGAAATGACTTCACAAATAGAAAGTTTTGGAATTTTCCAGATAATTCTTTTACCGCAAGTACAGGTTTCAAAACGACGTTTATGATTTTAAATAAACGAAATGCAACGCTAGAAAGGAAAACTTACAGGGGAAGTTTGAAAAAAAGGGAATTAAAATAATTTTAGAATGCGAATATTAAAATTAAATGAATACAAGATAAATAAAAATATTTTCTAAATGAAATTAAATAAAAATATGGCGGTTGTTGTAAGTAACCACAACATATTACTCCGGGCTCCTCAAAAGAAAATATTGGTAAGATGGAGAAATTTAATAATTTTGACATTGAACCAATATTTTCTAAACTATATACATATACAACATGCATATAACTTCAAATAAAGGGAAAATAATAATGGTTTACATTCTTCTGACAAAAGGTACCCAAAGTCTTTCAAAATAAAGTTGCTAAAAGTTCATTCACTGATATGTGAAATAGCAAATACAACACTGTAAGATCAGTGGGTTAAAAGAGTGGGTAAAAATTGTAATAATGTACACTTAGACAAATAATATTACATGATACAAATTGACAATCATATTAATAATGACTTTGCATCCTTCAATATAGTACAATATTAGTAATAAAACCTTTCTATTTTTGAAGGGGGGAAAATAGCAGTAATTCAAAGTAGTACCTTTAAATCACAACTCTATTTCAAGTCACAGTCTATGAAGTACATTTAAATTTTTCTATCAATTCTTCAATAAATTACTCATCTGAGAATTTTCCATAACAAAAATTCAAAATGTAAGTAAATAGTCAAGAGAGAATATTTACACTCTCATTAAAAATATTTATATAAAAATATAGCACTTTTTAAGAATCAACTATTCTTAGATGAATAACTAATATCGTGTTATTCTACAACCACAATAATAATATTTTCAAAGGAAATGAATGTAAAGAGAGGATTTTTAAGCTCTCATAAATGTAGTACCACATAACTTTAATAACATTGGTCTTATACACAAAAAAAAAAAATCATCACACAAATTATTTATGCTAAATATTCTGAAATGCTTATTGAATTATGTTTAATTCAAACATCTGTAAGAATAAATATGTGATTTTTTTTGTAAAATACATAAGTATTTTTGTTTGTAAAGACTTAAAACAATCATTGTAAGTATAAACATGTTTCTACTGATTTTCATGTAAAATACATAAGTATTTTTTTTTTTGTAAAGACTTAAAATAATCTTTGGAAGTATAAACATGTTACTACATTTTTCATGTAAAATACATAAGTATTTTTTTTTGTAAAGACCTAAAATAATCTTTGTATCCAAAGTACAAAATTTCCATGTGCACTAATATCTTTTTCAATTTGTGAATTTTCAAACACTTAAAAAGCTTAATATATTTTCAACCACTTTACATACACCAATAATAACAGTAGAAGTATTAGCATGCATAACTTTCATCATTATTATTATTTTTAGATGTTAGAAGGAGGTTAGTTGTTAGAACATGCATGAATTATAATTAAGAACAAAGTAACATTTTGGATTACTCTAGAAGTCACAATAGGGAAAGGGATGACATATATATGTCATATGTCATATGTACATATGTACTCATGTTATATTTTACATCAATAAGAATTTACTTTTTAAAGATAAATACCATATCAAAATAAAGCAATCAATGACACTTCATTTGCAACCAAAATAATGAATTATAAAATCTTTGATTCGATTTTTCTAAGAATCTTTCTTATTATTTAAATCAAATACTGAAATTAAAAATTCTAAGTTATCAGCACTTTTTTTTTTTTTTTTTTTTTTTTTTACAATAAATATAAATTCTAAAAAAAAAAATGAATAACTTTTTGAAGAAAATATTTCAGTGAGCAGGAAGAAAAAAAATAAGATTTATATACTTTTGTAGGATGACAATTCCACAGTGTCAAGGCGAAGGCGACTTAAATTAAATAAATATAAAGAAATACACAAATGCTGCCTGCAGCTTTGGTAGAAGTAAAAAATGAAATAAACAGTCAGTCTTCGTATTTGACAATCCAATCTAGCTAGCATAGATGAGATTTTTTACAATGGTAAAGGCATCCTAAATAAAATTGAAGATTAATTTATATTTTATAGTGTTTATGACTGCGAGGACGAAGATCATAACGTTTTTTACTTTGAGTAGATTTATTTAGAACTGTAGTGGAAGTTTTACTACCAGATGCTTGAGAATGCACTGAACTATGTGAATGCGAAGATGCTTGTTGGCACTTCGAAGTGGTGTGAATTTGAGGAGAATCACAATTAGTAGTATGAGTAGGCATATGTCGTTTCACAGGAGAAGAAGATGCACTATCAACAGTCGTTTCATCATGTGTTGCACTTCTAGATGAATCAGAAGGATGAAGCAATGCTTCATTTCTTTTCTGGAGTTTCAAGATTCTGTTAGTATGAATTAACACAGGTGATGCTTGATTATTATTTCAATCTTGAATTTGAATAAGTACAGGTGAAATTATTTTCATTACCATATAAGATCCTTGTACTTTTTTGTTAAATACACTGGGAAATTTTACATAAACAATATCATGAACTTTGATATTAGCAAATTTTAATTTTCCCTTGATTTTTGATACACATTTTGTCTATAAGACTCGTTATTTTTGTAAGCTGGTAGTATACTTTTTCAATTACATACATTAATCTGTGGATTTCATATGCAGTGTTAAGGATTTTCCAGGAAAAATGGGTTTTATAATTGGCATAAATATCATTCACCTCCCTTCCAAAATGAAGAAGATTTGGGGTAAATTTTGTGGCTGGATGAGGTGTAGCGTTGTATATGGACTGGTGAATTTTTAAAGCAGTTGGAACATCAAATCCTTGGGAAGCCATTGTATTCACAGATGACTTTATTTGAGTATTACATCTCTCACTCAATCCATCCGCCTGTGGATGCGCTACTCTACTGTGTTCTAGCTTTATACCAAGTTTTTGTTGAAATAAGAAAACAAATCACTAGTGAACTTGGAACCATGATCTGTAAGAGTTAACTCGGGTTTTCCATAAGTAGAAATGTAATTCAACAGAGCTTTAGTCACCGACTCAGCATGAATGCTATTCAATGCATATATTTCAAGATGACGAGAAAAATGGTCGATTACAGTCGTAACAAGCTGGTGATTTCTCAAAGGACCAAGTAAATCCATCGAAACTTTTTGATTGGGAGCTATAGGAATAGGTGCTGGCAGATATGGAGCAGTGTGTTCTTATGACTTTTATTTACTAAACAAATTTCACAAGAGTTGACATAATTAATTGTATCAGAAACTACAGTTTTCCAAGTGAATCTTTTTTTTTAAATTAACAATGGTTTTATGAATACCAGTATGAGTAATATGAGTAATTCTTATAGCTTTAGCTCTAAGTGAAGATGGTGAAACACCTCTATGTAATTCAATGTCTTCTGAAGAGAAGTGTACATTATAACAAAGCAACTCATTACTTGGATTAATGTAATAACCTTTTAAACTTTTAGATTTTTTATTAGATTTAATGTCTTCATAAATTTTCTTAATTTGAGGATCTTTTTGTTGTTCAGAAAGGATGGTTTGATCAAAAATTTCTAACAATGGGTCTTCATTACTAACATTATTTATAGATGGAGGGTCACTTTGAAGATGACAGTTATGATGTTTTTTTACCAATTAATTCACATGGATACTGAGCAATTTCATTATGTAGGTCATTTTGATCATCAACAATATGCAGTACTTCTTGTTCAAAAATGAGATCAGGGTTAGTATGGTGAACTTCAGTAGGAATATGAGGTGTCCTACTTAGAAAATCTGCTAACACATTATCTTTGCCTGGAACATGCTGGAATGTGTAAGATTATTCAGATAGTTCTAGCATCCAACGTGTAGTGATGTCTGCAAGACATGTTGATTTTTTGTAATTATTGAGAGGTTTAGCATCAGACAAAAGAATGAAGGGTCTGCCAAAAATGTGATATTTAAAAGCCGTTATACCTTTATAAATGGCATAAAGTTCCAGTTTAATGGCTGGGTACTGTTTTTCAGACTGAGATAGAGTTTTGGAGTAATAGGAAATGCGGCGAAGTTCACCTTGAATTTTTTGCATAAGAACAGCTGAGATTGCTGTCTTTGAAGCATCTGTATTAACGTAGAAGGTCTCATTCCAATTTGGAAGATTGAGCATGGGTTTATGGAAGAAAATTTCTTGCAATTTATTAAATGCATTTTCTTGTTCAGATTTCAAAGGGAATTTATTTTTAGGTTTGGTGATTTCAATAAGAGGAGTAATTAATTTAGAAAAATGAGGTATGATTGACCTGTTAAATGAACATAAGCCAATAAAACTCTTTGCTTGCCTCTTAGGTTTTGGCTTTGGAAAAGAAGTAATTTTCAAAATATTGCTTGTAATTGGAAGAATTTTATGATCAGTGAGGTGGAAGCCTAAAATGTTAATGCTAGTTTGCATAAAAGAACATTTTTCAGATGAAAGAGTAATGTTGTTAGCAATAAGAGTATCCAAGAATTTTGTGAGTTTCGCGGTCATTTCTTCAAACGAATTAGCGCCAACAACTACGTCGTCCTGGTATGCGTAACAAGAGTCAATTTGGGATAATTGAATAATTGAATCAATTAACTGTTGAAAAGTACTCACAGCCGTCTTCAATCCAAAAACAAGACGAAGGTAGGTAAACATTCCCCATGGAGTGGTAAAACTGAGCTTATCTTGCATCTCTTTAGGTACCGCAATCTGCCAGTACGCAGAGGGTAAGTCCAGTGTACTGTAGTATTTAAATTTTGACAATTGTACTAATAGGTTTTGAATTCGACGTAGAGGATATGAAGAAGGAATAATAATAGAATTTAATAATCGTAGATCTAAAGCCAAACGATATTTTTGAGGTTTTGACATGCCAGTTCTTTTCTTTTTAACTAACAGCATGGGGCAAGCCCAAGAAGAATTTGATCTTTCTATAATGTCAGCATTTAGCATTTGATTAATCTGGTCAAGAGCTTCTTACTCTAGTGCCTGTGGCACAGGAAAAGGTAGGGTTTTCACCGGATGAGAATTCATCATTGAAAATTGAGGTCCGCCATGTCCGTATGACCCAAAGTGTCTAAGGATTTAGAAAATGCTCGAGCTTTATTGCACAATAATTTTAGTAAACTGTCACTTTCATGTGGGGACAAGTGCTTTAAGTCAAAATCATTTGGTGACAGTTCTTGTATTCGTTTATCTTTTAATTTCCTCAGATGGTAAAATTAAATTACAATATTCATTTTCTGAATCTAAATCAAAGGGCTATTTTTCAATATCATTCTCATCTACATTAATGCACTCACCAAGAATTGTATGTTTGTTTAAATGAACATCCACTTTGGATATATTCTGACATACAACTAAGAATAAATCTTTTTGAATTGAAGATTTAGAATGTAATGATTCATGCAAAATAAGAGCTTTACTTTTCAAAGCAGGCTTAAAAATAAAATATTCAGATGGTGAATTCAAGTATTTGACATCTAAATAAACAGAAGAAGTGGAGGGAATCAACTCTCTATTTACCGTTTGTACCATGTTAGAACTCGATAATTTTTCAATACCATTTTTCAAATTGGTGCACATTTTACCAACTTAACTAATGTCATTGTCATCTTCTGATGTGACATTTTTGTCATCAGAGGTAATTTTGGTATTGGTATTAGAAATATTATTTATAACATTAGGATAATCAAAGTTTGTATGAGTGCGAAAATAATTAGGAAACTGAGTAAAAACTTGAGCACGACCTTCTAAATTTCTGATATTGAGATTAGCATTCATAAATTAATTATCATAATTCATAGCAGTATTACCAACACTATTTATAAACAAACCATTATTTGGAAAACTGTAATTGTAAGGATAGTTTTCATATTTATTTATCAAATGCAAATACTTATCACCAAATTTTCCATTCATATTATCAAAATAAGTACCATTATTTGTGTTAACTGACATAGAATTTTCATAAATAGGCACATTGTTTTCATCAAAAGAATATGGCTCTGTTATATTGTTATTATTATGCAGAGAATTCAAATAAAAACCGGTAGGAGACTCTTTTTGAATGTTAAAAGGTATATGCTTATCTTTAATTAATATAGATTTAAAAGGTGAGAGATGGTTATAGAATGCTTGTTTAGAAACTCAAAACCAAGTATGGCCTCAAAATTAACATTCTTTATATCAGTATTTAAAAGAAATGATGAAAAAAGAATTTGTCTATTTTGAATGCAATCTCGATACATCCTTTAAAGAAAACTTTAGAGTTTATAGTTGATAGAGAAACATTTCTAGATAAACATTTATAATGGATTTTGGATTTAATGCTATTAAAGAATTCATGATGCAGCAAACTTAAAGTTGAGACTGAATCGATGAATTACACATGATTAATTATACATGGAAGTGAATAAGTGTTGTCAAAAGAGCTGCAAGTTGTTGTACACAATCCTCAGTTGTTGTACACGTGTAGTTGTTGTACACAATCCTCAGTTTGAGAAGAATACTTTGATGACAAAGAATTTTTAGAACAGCAAGGTCTGTTCCTTTTTTGCATCACTGGTGATGTCTGTGTAACAGCGCTTGAAAAGGAAGTAGTTGAAAAAGATTTTTTGTCAATCTGACATTCGTTTGAATTGTCACAGGAGTGTACTGACCATAACGAGTAAGATTGGGAGAGAAGGCAGTCAGTTGGACCAATCTCCCTTACTTGTTTAAATGATAATTTTTATCATAATTTTTATTTTTAGATAAAGAAGTAAAGTTTTTCTTTCTTTGAGAAGAATTTGAAGAAAAATGGGAGTTTTGAGAGTGGTTGGCATTCTGCCTACAAGAGTCAAGTAAATTTCTAAACTTGTAACATGATTCCATTAGATGGTTAAAACGACCACAAATAGTACATTGGATAACATTTTGTTTGCGAAAATACTCTGAAAAGTTTTTTTTGTGAGAAAACTTGTCAAACTTTGGCCGAAAGAAAGATCGTTTTTGATCTGGCTTATGCTGAATAAAGTTTGTTTTGTTTCTAGAAGCAACGTTTTGCCTAATAGGTGAAGGAGAGTAAGTTACACGCTTTTTTTTTACATCTCTTTGTCTAGGAGAAGGTTCATTATGAGATTCAAATGGCGGGAATGCTATTTGCGAATTTCTATAGACTCTGTCCTTTTTATGTCTGATAGGATCTTGTTCAACAAAACTATCAGAAAATTTTGAATTTTCACCATTATTTTCATTATTCAGAGAATAAACTTGGTCATAATGTTGATTAGATTTTTGAGTAGGTGGTGAATTATAGATATCTTGTAAAAATTGTGCTCGTTCAAGAGCTAACTCAAATGTGGAAATGTTTCTTCTGGAATTTTTCTTTTAATTTGCTTAGGTAAAGCTTGAATAAAATGGGTAAATTTCAAAGAAGCTAGAGCAGCTGGATCTAACTTAGGATAAGCAAGTCGAAGCTGTTTAGACAGATGATATGAAAAATTTTTAACTGACTCATTAGAATCCAATTTTAAATTTTGAAGAGACTTCAGAGTGTCAGATTTTTTACTTGGCAGAAAATAGTTAATAAATTCTTTTCGAATGGTTTGAAGGTTAGAATTTTTTAAATGAAACTGTGTTTCGAGAAAGAAATGTAATGCAGTTCCCTGTAATTTTGACTTGAAAAGAGCAAAAAGTTCTTTTTCAGAGTAATTATATAATTCCTGCAAATCTGATAACTGGTCGAAGAAAAATTCGACCGTCTGAGGATTTCCATCAAATGGTTGAATACAAAGGTTTAAATTTGTTTTGGGGGGCATGGTGATAAATTTCAAAATAATTCTGAACAAATTTCAAAACAAATCCGAATAAATTTTATAATAATGTGGTGAAGTAAAAAAAAATAATCTCATATGAAGTCACCTTTTAAAAATAATGTCAATTCAACAGAATAATGTAATAATTGTTCTCGAAATATTATCCAAACAAAATGACATCAATAAATCAATCATTTACTTATAAGTAAGAAAATTATTTTTCTTAACTCATCTTTTTTGTAAATAACATCATAAGCAATCATTTTTCCTCAATAATAAAGTGTAAATATTACATGAATTCTTTCTCTCTCTCTCTCTCTCTCTCTCTCTTTTTTTTAGAAAGATTGTATAAAAATTTAAGGAAGCCACTTTTTCTAAATATCAAATATTTCAATAATAATACACTAAAACAATTTTTTATATCAAAATATAACTTAATAACTGTCATGTCATAAAGGTTTCTAAAGGTTCACGGTACCAGGAAAGAAAGCTGTTGTGTTTAAAAATAGGTGGTGGAAGTATAATATTGTAAAGTTATTTTTAATATTGCCAATTAATAATCCAAAAATTATTTTTTAGGATCAATCGCATAGTATTATTTACATTGTGCTGTGGCCACAAAAGACCACTTGACATGACAGTCATTAATTTAAAAAAATCTGAATTTACTTATCATATATTTGATAATTGAGAACAAAAAATAAAAGGCAAAATCATTACCTGCATTGACCAGAAAGAACAGAAATGATGGACGCATTATAGATAGGAAATATACAGATGACAAAATCATCCTTGAAAAATTTTTATATATGAGAAAAATTCTCTTGACAACATAGAGCATTGTCGTAGAGTACACCTCTTACTCTTTTAGAGGTACTTTTTTTTATGATGAACACATACAATCGACGTTTATTATACACTCTTACTAAAGAAAATATAATCATTTTTTTTTCCTTGGGGAGTGTGGAGGCACAAGTAAAAAAGAGCAAGGCATTTAGAAGATTTTTTTAGCATCGAATACTACAACTTTTAACACAAGCACCAGTTGAATAAAAAAAATAGTAGCACATGCTATGCAGACATACGATAAGGTTCTATCCACTTTCATTATTTGAAGAATCGTCGGTGCATCACGGTTAGAGGAACTGTTTTTAAATCTGAACTCAAACAGAAGAAAAATAAGTAGCCGATCTCTCCTTCTAAAAAAATATTCCTTCATTTTACTACTTTCTTTACTCACACAAGATTATTTTCAGAGGGAAAAAAAGGCAGGCACCATTCTACATTAAAAACCGAACCACTCTCATGCTAGTGCGCACATGAATTTTCACATCACGGCAAAAAGGAAGCCATTCTCCATTGATATCCCAACTCAACTGGCTGAGCACGAGCTCACCGTAGAAGAGGAGTAAAGTGGTTGCTATAATACCTGAAACACGCCAACTTTGGCGGAACGAACATACACGCGCCCTAAGTTGGCATAAAATGCAATGCTAAAGCATATAAAAACTGCTTTAAATTAGAGGAAATTTTATAGATTTCACTAAGATAAGATGCCAAACAGTAGTAAAGTGCTACGAATTTTGAAATTACGTATTAAACTGATTTAAATATTATTGGCTAAGGGGCGGAGCTACAAAAGGAAATGACTTCACAAATAGAAAGTTTTGGAATTTCCCAGATAATTCTTTTACCGGAAATACAAATTTCAAAACGACGTTTATGATTTTAAATAAACGAAATGCAACGCCAGAAAGGAAAACATACAAGGGAAGTTTGAAAAAAAAGGAATTAAAATAATTTTTAAAATGCGAATATTAAAATTAAATGAATACAAGATTAATAAAAATATTTTCTAAATGAAGTTATATAAAAATATGGTAGTGTTTGTAAGTAACCACAACACCCTTAACTAATGAGAAAGGGGTGGTTGGTTCATATGCGTTTGGAATCTAAAAATTGAATAGAAATGCGAAACAATTACCTCTGTTGTTGGCTAGAAAATAGGGACTGCTTCGCGATACCGAACGTAGGCGCGAAGCGATTACACGAGGGATTGGTGAAAGGGGACATAGTGAGCGAGGTGGCAGAGCCCGCCCCCCCCCCCTAGTCGTCTATATATATATATATAAACAAGGTGAAATTCATAGCATTTAGTTATTGTCAGAAATATATTACAGATTAATATTTTTAAGATAAATAATTATTTATACCTTTTTTTTTTTTTTTTTCAATATATATCTATATTTTAATTACGTGGGACTGCGATAATGCAAAATACTCACATATTCCTAGGACCTTACAAACTTTCAGGAATTTTGACGATTTTGGATTTAATTTTAGAAATTTCATAAAATCACTTTATCTATTAAGGAATACGAGTTGCAACCCGTCGAAATTCGACGTACTAAAATGTTTGAAAGGAACTGTCAGATGGAAATTATAATAAACCTACAAAATTAATTACAACAAAAAAAGATCATCTTACATTGGTTGTCTAACTCTTAAAACAAATAATATTTTAAACCCAAAATTACCAAAATATTATTTCTACAAACTTCAACTGCTTAAATTATTGAAAAATTAAACTGTATTAGATTACGTAATTAAGATGAGTAATTATGATGAAGTTATCGATGGAGCTCTTATGTTTGTTTTTACGTGATGAAAAATCAGTAAAAAGGATTTCGCTTTGTCACATCATAAAATGTTCCCCCATAAAATCTAAACTGTACGTTATTTTCACATTCTCGTAATTTACATACTCAACACTCAAATTCACAATTTGAAAGTATTTTAACGCGCAAAAGAATAGATTATCAATGAATGCATTTCCAAAGTTAAAGTCACGTTTGTCCGATACAACTTTTCATGTGAACATTCGCACAAACCTTAAGTTCTAATCTTAGTACCCGCGAAAAAAAAAATTCAGAAATTTGACTTTAGTTGTCATAGTATTCGCCATTTATAGTGTTGGTCAAATATTTAGTTTTATCAAAAAAAAAAAAAAAAAAAAAAAATGATCGTTTTGTTTTAAATATATCATTTTTACTCAATGAATCATTTTGCCGAGCGCCTCAAACTCATTTATCAGCGTAGTGTAAAAATATTAAAATGTAGCTGATTTATGAAGAAAAATGCGTGTTTTATTTAATGTCTGACATCGTTTTCTGTTCAAAAATTATAAAAAAAGTTTCTTTTATTTGTAATGTGAAAATGGCATCAATAAGGATATAATGAATAAAAATAATAAACCATGAATATTTTCCCTTTACTTTCAATATAAATGGAGTACTTCAGTTGCCACAATTACAAAATTTGTATTAAAAACTACAAAAAAAATAATATCTCAAAAACAAATTGAGATACAGCTTTCAAACAAATAGTATTTAAAAGAGAATTTTTTTCCTTATACGACGGTGTAATAAGTTAAAATGTGTGATGCATAGAAGTTTAAAAATTTGCAGTAGAGAAAATGCAAAGCCAAAATTTTATTTCAAATTTCAAAGTGTTGCCATTCGCAAAATGACGTATGCGTTACGCACAGATATGTTTGTCCTTCATAATATAGATACTGAAATTTTCACATGCAACTGAAAAATTATTATAATAGTTCTTTGCATTCAGAATGCTGAAAGAGCAAATTATATATATTTTTAATGAAATATGCTTTGCATAGTAACAAGATGTGTTACATTTAAACTACATGAGATCTTTGGATTCTTTGGATTGAGATAAAAAGTGATTTTATTGGTTATTTAGAACAAAATTATAATATTTAGTTAAAATTTATCGACAGAAGTCACTCCCTTTTTTAATGCCCGTATTATACTTATATTCATCTTATACCAATATTTCACTCTGTTGTGTTCTATATGCTTTTAAATAAAATAGGGAAGTATATCTTAAAGTTTTTATGAAAAAGTAAAAGAAATGTATTTTATGGAAATTGATTTTAATATGCATCGAAACAAGATAAAGAATTTTTAAATGAAAAAAAACCTCATGATTTTTTGTTTTACTTTTTATATATTAATGTAATAACAGTTAAGAAAGAAATGTCTATACTATAATGGCTACTGCAATAATAATGCCTGAAATATTGGTATAAGGTGAATATAAGTAAAAATTATAATATAATGATTTTATTAAATACTGATTTTGAAATAATAAATCATATTTACAACGCACGTAAAAAATCAGTTAAAATGTCCATTGTGAATGCTTCATTTGTAGGCATTCGCTGTTTTATTGCTTCATTTGCATTTCGTTCTTTAAAAATTTTATTTCTAATTTAAGATCTTGTGGAATAAAAAACAAGCAATTCTGACGACATTATACAAAAATAGACGAACTTCAGATTCACTTTTGGATTAAATTCAGATTTAAGATCAATATATATCGGATTTAAGGATAAAATTATATTATTACAAATATAACATTTCTCTTAATTCTCCTACTTTTTGTGACTTTGTGAAAATTTTTAATCTCATCTTTAGGAAATATTTAGATGAAAATTAGTTCTTTTTTTTTTTTTTTTTTTTTTAATTTATTTAGTCTAAATATTGCTACAATTCTCTAGTTATTTGCAAAAAGATCAAACTGGTTTTTCGTTGACCAACTTTGTTTGCATAAAAATTTTAAAAATATGATGCAATGAGTTGATAGTATGTCAACAAAGAATATTTTTTTTTTTTTTTTTTTTTTTTTTTTTTTGTACTTTAGAGTAAGTACATTGAAACATGAAGTTTCAGTTGTGTCAAGATATATTTTTATCTCTTAGATTTTTCCTGCAAAACGTGTTTTAATATATGTACTTCACTAAACTATAAACATTAAAAATAAAATTCTATTTTAATGAAAGAGGGCAAAATAAAATTAAATTCTCTTAATTTTACTTTTTATTTTTCTTTTCTATCCACGGAAGTGGAACAATTTAATTCACACAATTACAAAAATGTCATTAAGCAAAAAGTAAGTCACGAAATGTATTTAAAATTTAAGAATTCAGAGTTGATATGCTTATTGTAGGAGAGATTTCTGTGAAATACAAACAAACAGTCAACTTATAATGCAAGAGATTGGCATGATATGATATTTCGTTGAAACAATTACATAAATGTCATTAGAAATTACAAAACAATAGTCACTAAAACTAGAATTTTTTAGAAATAAATTTATCAAATAAGATAATAATCCATACGAATAACTAACAGTAGCTTTTACGTAAAATTTGAAGTATTGAAAAGTTTATTAGAATACACAATTAATATTTTTATGTAACATATTTTTAGGGTGGTAAGAGATATACACTCAGATTTTAATATAGAAGTTTAGTGCTGTATATTAATTTAAATACGGTCTTCGAATTTTGATTTCTTAAAGCTTCTTATGAAATCATACTTGACAAATTATTTAGTAGTTAAATAGAAATACAAATCATCAATCTTTAATTCAAGCCGCCTGCCTTTCAAAAACTATTTTTCAGAAAAATATATAATATAAATTTATCATATCGTTTTATCTGCGTCTTTTTGGACTTTATCATACCTAATGTAGAGATAAAATTGCGTTATCTACACATTTATATTATTTTATTTAAGTTACGCCTATAACACTTCAGGAGGTTTCGTTCATTATGCAGAAAATGCAAATCTAGTTTCCCAGGTTACATAAAATGCAGCCTGATGTAAAGAACACTTGTTGAACTCATATGTTCTCAAATTGAAACTCCTATCGATATATTACATTTAAATACATTTTTCTCAGATTGCATTCTAAGAAATCATGCTTAAAAATTATTTTAAAGATCATGAAAATTCAGGTAAATTGAGATACAGAAATACAATTTTCAAATAAATATGTATTTTTAAGTACATTTTTCAACATTCGACAATATAAAAATTAAAATTCTGCGATAGTTAAAAGAAATTAAATGTGCGAATAAAGCAAAATTAAATGTTTACAATGTTGTCACTATGGATATAATGTTTTTGCTTTTTAATATAGATTTTAACTGAAATTAATAATTTCTGAATATTTACGCTTCAGTTTCCTTTCCTATATACATTTTTAAGGTGATAATAATCTTATAAAACATGTGAATAAACATCTACTTTTATGAATTTTCCATGATGAATGTTTTTTCTAATGAAATTATATGATATTGAATAAAGAAATAATGTTGAAATAAACTATCGACTTAAAGCATGACTATATTTGAGGATGACAAAATTGTTTTCCTTTTTCGCGCAAAAGAAAATTTAAACAAGACTATGCTTCAGTTGAATAAAGCGCATCGGTAATGAGTTTTTGATAGCTTTTAAGGATCATCAACACTTAGGATCAAAGGTTTTATACTTAGCCCAGTGCAAAATGGAAACAAATGGCTGTATTAGATGATATAATAATGATGAAAAATATTCTTTGTTGTATCAAAGGCACAAGAAAAAGTTTCCATAAAAAAAAAAAAAAAAAAAAAAAAAAAAAAAAAAATTCTATTTTTATAAAAAGATTCTGTATTGTTCGGAAATTATTTTTTATAACTCAAATAGTTTAAAACTCTTTTATAGCACAATAAATATATATAAAAATCATTTTCACCAGAATTTTCATTAAATTAATAAATTCTTTATTGCAATGCTTATTGAAAATTTCACCGGGATTATTAAGATGATATAATTTTTAGTTTTATAATAAAATAACATAAAAATATTTTCTTTGAATGTAAATGACAAGAATATATATACAGTCCAGCCCCGATTTAACGAAGCACGGTTTAACGAATTTTTCGATTTTTTTTTTATCGTCCCAAATAAAACTGAACAAAAATATTTCGATTTAACGAATTTATAATCCCGATTTAACGAATACCTTTCGATGTTAAAAAAATGACAAAATGAAGAATGTTTCGAATTTTTATCATAAATTTTCAATATTTTTTCCAAACTTCTTCTTACTTCTCCACTGGTCTTCTTTGCCATTAACTTTCCTATAAAAATACCCTCTAAACGCTTTCTTATCTTCTTTCTTTCCCCCTTTTTCAGCCTATGTACGATTGCTCTCTAGAGTTTTGAATGTAGGACTGTTCAATGACCTTGACTTGCATATAAGACACGTTCGTCCCTTTCTCTAATGAATCGGTTAGGGGTGGGAGAGGTCACTAAAGTGTCCTTTAACAAAGTTTCTGTGCTCTTATCTAGAATTTCTTTAAACTTGTGCTAGTGTAATGGCTGAATCGAAAAAAAGGAAAAGGTTTTCAATAAATGAAAATATTACAATTTTAAAAGAGGTGGACAAAGACATTGGAAGTCAAAAATGTTTAGCAGATAGGCTTGGAATTACAACTTCCACATTATCTACTATTGTAAAAAACAGACAAGAAATTGAAGAGTGCAATCTAAAATGTGGAAAAAAATTGCTTTGCAGAATAAATCTGTAAAAACAGGCAGTTACTTTGATGTGGAAGTAAATTTAATGACTTGGTTCATTACAGCAGGAGTAAATAACATAGCTGTAAATGGGCCACTCCTACAAGAAAAAGTATTGCAAATTGCAAAAGATCTTGGTTTGAAAGATTTTACAGCTTCAGGAGGCAGGCTGGATAGATTTTTAAAAATACATAATAGGATACATATAAATAATAATACATAATAGGATACATAAATACATAATAGTTCATAAAGTTATGTGTGGCGAAAAAAGAAGTTTTTATCTGGAATTTGTAGAAAAATGGAAATCAGAAATATTACCTGAACAAATTAAAGGGTATTCTCCTTCCAATATATTTAATGTTGATGAAACAGGTTTTTTTTACAATTTACAAGCAGATAAAAACATTGTTTTCGAAATGAAAAGTGTCACGGAGGGAAAAAAAGTAAACTTCGCGTAACTGTCCTCTTAGCAGCAAATTCCGATGGATCAGAAAAATTGCCACACTACGTTATCGGCAAATCAGCATGTCCAAGATGCTTCAAAAAGGTCAAAACTCTTCCAACAAAATACGACACGAATAATAAATCATGGATGAATGGGGTATCATTTTGGCTAAAAGATTTAGATAGGAAAATGGGATATTTAAAAAGAAAAGTTACTCTTTTCATCGATCAGTGTCCTGCTCATCCCACAGATTATGATTTTCCGAATCTTAAAGTGGTTTTTTCCCTGAAAATTGTACCTCTGAGCTACAACCCATGGATATGGGAATTATACGATCATTTAAATATTAATGATGTGAATTATCACACTGCTAACAAAGCGTAAACCAACTTAGTGAAAAATGTACAAGCCGGGAATCTTGTGCTGCGGTAGCAGCCTTACCGACTTATATATGTGAGAAATGCCAAGCTGGACATCGTCCTTGTGGTTTAGTGATAGAGCACTGGAGATCTATTCCAGGGGCCCGGGTTCGATTCCCGGCTTGGACATTTTTCACTAAGTTGGTTTACGCTTTGTTAGCAGTGTGATAATTCACATCATTAATATTCAATAATTTCAAGAGTAATTTCACTGCTGAAATGTAGTTGAAAAATTAATTAAAAATTGTATATTCACCGATGCTGGGTTTATTTGCGTCTCATGTTACGCCGCTAGAATGTGTGCTCATGAAGACTTCTCCATCTTGTGCTGCGGTAGCAGCCTTACCGACTTATATATGTGAGAAATGCCAAGCTGGACATCGTTCTTGTGGTTTAGTGGTAGAGCACTGGAGATCTATTCCAGGGACCCGGGTTCGATTCCCGGCTTGGACATTTTTCACTAAGTTGGTTTACGCTTTGTTAGCAGTGTGATAATTCACATCATTAATATTCAATAATTTCAAGCGTAATTTCACTGCTGAAATGTAGTTGAAAAATTAATTAAAAATCGATCATTTAAAGTTTAATATCGAAAACATCTTATAAGGAACATTTTGAAAACATGGAAGAAAACTCGCAGAAAAGGGTGGAAATTTTCTGAACATTCTCGAAGCGATGACTTTTGTGCACCATTCGTGGAACTCTGTTACTAAACACATTATCAGTAATTGCTTTTCAGAAGCAGGTTCCCAGCCGCAAAATGTGCTGAAAAATCTACATGACATCAATGAAAATGATGAAACAATAACAGAATGACAGGATTTTTTTTTTTTTTTTATTGTCAATTTTTGGAATATGTATCTTGGGACGCAGAACTATCTACATGTGAAAATGTACATTACAGCGATGTTCTTAATAGCAGTAGTAGTGGATCGGATGAAGAGGAGGAAACAGAGATAAAGCATACAACACTCAAAGAAGCAGTTAGCAGTTTGGATACTTTGAAACGGTATTTAATGGCTCATGACGTTGATGACACTGTTTTCACAGCTTTGGATAAAATCGATAAAGAAGTTTGGAATACAAAATCAAAACAAAGCAAACAGACATCTATAAAAGATTTCTTTTCCAAAAATTAATTTATGCATAAAATTTGAATAAATGAGATTTTTTTTTTATTACAATCATTGTGATTTACAGTAGAACATAAAAAAGAAATGTTTACTTATACAGTGTATTTTTTTGAAGCAACAAGTGTTTAACAGCATTATTAAGGTAAGTGAGCATCTTTCATTTTATTTATGTCCCTTTATAAATATGTTCTACTGTATATAAAAGAAAAAAAAATATTTGACTATCCCGGTTTAACGAATAATCTCGATTTAACGAACAGCGTTGCTAGTCCCGATTGATTCGTTAAATTGAGATTCGACTGTATGCTGAATCATTTATTTTGAGATAAGTATTTTAGCGCTTCTATATGCATTTATATATATTGCATGGTATTGCTTTTACATTCCCAAAATTCAGGTTTTCCCTTAATTTATTCTTTTTCTTTACTTCCCTTGAAATGATTAGGATTATTGCAGTGGCAAACTGCCCCCAATATTTAAAACACGTTTAATAACAGGAAAAAAAAACATTAATTCGTTAATGCCCAGCGTCATATAAGTATAAAAACTTCATTTTGTCTCAATATAAAAAAGTTAAGGAGACCTATTGGTACTTTTACGCTTGCGTGTGTATCACAAAATTCCTTCCGATACAGACAAGTTTTATCGATTGCAGTTGGAGCCTAAAAAACGGCATTTATCTTATTTTGGAATTATTCTGTAACTTTAACCTATAAAGTGATACAATTGCTGTGTATGAACGATTCGTAGTACTTACTACCACTATGAGAATAGAAGAAAGATTTATTTTTACTCTCGTAATGGTAGGTCTTTCTTGCGTCTGATGAAAAGGTGTATTCCTTTCGAAACACGTTGCATTAGATACTGTTTCTATTGTCTATTTACGAAGTGGCATACTTTCGTATTAGGAGAAAAACCTGCAGAAGGTCTTAATTTTTGATCCGACAAAGTTATCCTAAAAAAAAAAGTTCTGAAATTCAAATTTTAAAATAATTTGGGCTTTAACGTGGTTAATATTACGTAACAAATCAATTAAAATAAATACAATTAGACTTTTTAAGGTAACAACTGCTGTAATTTTTACTGTAATTAATTTTATAATGTGATAATCATTTGATTGTTTTAGTTTTATTAAATGTGTGATTTGAAATACATTTTTTTAATATTAAATTTCTTATTAAGTGTAATACTTTTTAGTTTATTGAAACTCCACCAAAATTTTAGAATAAAACGTTTTGCCTCATTTAAACACAAAAATTATATTTGACGAAAATTTAATTTGAAATATGGTAGACGATGTATTACAAAAGCGCTGCTCTGCTACAATTTCTTGCAATTGCACTTTTTCTCTTAACTCATTGAAGAGTGTAATAACGGGATTGTACTGTCTATATGTTTGTACAAAGAAAAACTTTTGCTGGAGGTGGTGTATATAAATATTATAACAATATACAGCATGTTCTTTAACGTAAACTTTACGGACACGTTTAAAAATTTAAACAAAATGATATATCTATTACCTTATAAAATATTTAATAAATACCTTTTTTAAGAAACTTACAGTTTTATAAATACACGAATAAATATTCAAAATGTTTATAACTGTGCTCGATAAAAGAATATTTGTATGTTTACAGTATTAATTTGTTTAAAAAATGTACTGTAGATTAGCATTCATTCAGTAAAATATTTTTAATTTTTAAAGAAAATGATTGCATGTTTAAAGATAAATTCAAATTAAAGAGTTTCAAACTAAACATTCTAAATAATATTCTAAAACTTTTAGAAAACATTCTATATATATATATATATATATATATATATATATAAATTGTGCGTAGTATAGTTCCTTTTAGTTTTGATACATTAATACAAAATAAAATAAATAATAGCAATATGCAAAAATATAAAATAGGCACCTACATTTTAGTTCTCGTAAGTATACTTACGATTCAATTAACTTTGTTGCAGAAGGAGTAAACAGAAGTAGATTACCCCTAATTACCGAATTAACACAACAGAATCTAACGAAACTATTATTTTCATAGCAGCTTTTTATTTGATAATATGTTTTTACTTCTACTAGAAATCACTATTTTATGTGAAAAAGAATAAAAAGAAATTAGTAATATATATACAGTATCGCTGAAAAGTATTTTGACAAAGATAATAATTCACTTAATTGAAAAGAATAATAAAATACAAAATCAATCATTTATTTTATTTCCCCATATCCAATGTTTTAATTATAAAAAATTAACAATATGTATTAATAATATTAATAAAATTATATATATACTTTATATAAATATATATATATATATACATATGTATATAGTATATATATATATATAATTTTATTAATACTATTAATATTTAATGTTAAGTTATTAAAATTGAAACATTGAATATGGTTAAATAAAATAAAGGATTGATTTTTGTATTTTATTATTCTTTTCAATTAAGTGAATTATTACACTGGGAAATAATTTTTAACTCAATTTCTGTTGACTTCGATATTTCAGCTGTTATTAAGTAAAAAAAGCGTGCTGATTTCAAAACGGCAATTAGTTTTGTTCTATCACGTCAAATTTTTTCTCCAGCTGATATTAATGTGAGCACTCTACGCTGAATCGGGTGGGAATCATAGGAAGAAAAAAGCTTCAGAACACTTAGCATCAAGTCTGCACGAGAAAAATTTGCTTGAAAAGGGATGTGATGTATCCTACTTTCTTTCAAGATAAAGTGAATTGCTTCAATACTTTCAAAGTAACGGTGGATTTGTTTTTTGCCATAACGTATATGGTTTAATGGAGAAGTTGAGAATTGCATCCTATACTGCTACTGAATGGCGTTGTTAGTCGATAGCTCAAATATGAGCTTGAAGTGCGCGCTCCTTCAAATACAAATTTTCCAATACTGTCCCAATAAGCCATTCAGTTTATTTGCGCAAACAATATAAGGACATAAAGAGAGACATTGATGTATTTCAATATCACATTCACGAATGGATCATCTGTGTTGGAGTTAAAATGGTGTGCTTCCTTCTTGGCCAGCAATATGGATATGCCAAGTGTCCCTGTTTTTTTGTATGTTGGACAGCAGAGCTCTTGAGAATCAGTGGTTCCAGTCGAATTGGTCAACAAGATCTGACCTCAAACCAGGTAATACAAGCACTTTGCATAAGCTACATGCCGACAGAAAGAACATCATATTTCCACCTCTGCATATAAAACTGGATATAAGTATTTAATGTTTTTAAAGTAAATTTAAAAAATAAATAAAACGACTGCGTAAAAAGAAAAGTAATTATTTTTTTCTCAATCAATATGAAACCATTTTTTATATAACTTACCTATTTTTTTTATTTACTTGTATTGACGATGACTTTTAAGTTGTTTTAAGTTGTTAGTTCCTATCTATAAACACTGTTTTGATGAGGGATATAGATGTCTATGAAGGTTGGAATTGCAGTAAAGCTAGAGATCCTACCTACACAACGTCCAGGTTGTGTAATATTTAAACAGAGCTTCTGCCTGTAAAATAGTCAATGAAACATCGTCTTCATTTTGAAAGATCTATCCAATAATATGCCACTCTATAGGGTGAGTAAAAAAAAGTTCATGCAGCCGTTGGGATGTTTCGAGGATATAATACGCATGAAACACATAACCTTTCTTGGCAGTCGCGTAAAAAAAGGGATCAATAAACCAAAATGCAAGTTAATGCAAGTTATATATGAAGTCGAATTGTGATTTTAGATTTTAAAATCAATGTTTAATTCAAATTCCTGGTTATGAATATGTTCCTTTGAAGTTCTGTACAAGTTTGTTAATACTTTTTGAAATGACTCGGTGGCTAAGATTATTATTTCATGTACTATGATCTAGTGATGGGCGGTTCTAGAAAATTTACCAATATTTTTTGAAGAAAGAAAATTCTATCAAACTGATTCACATACAGAACATTGATATACGAAAGGAACACTTTTTATTACAATACTAAAAATTCAAGTGTCGATTGAAATACTTATATAAAATCAAAGTAACATATTTTAGAATTACTCATAACATTTAATAATATAATCACCGTATATAATGAGGTATTTGATGGGGAACAAATCATAATTTGTTATAAGGTGCACTCAAGGAAGCTCAATCATGTAGGAAATAAATATATTCTTTAATTTAAATCTATTTTAACATTTTTATTTTATGTATTTTAACAAAATACATTAGGAATGGATATCCCTAAAAAGTACAAACTGTGTAAGTTTTAAGAAAAAGAATGACTACGGTAACTTGGACAAAAATAAGTGTTTTAAATCAATTATAGGTGCACTATAATTCTAGTCAACTGTGTCATCTGCACTACATAAAAAAACATTAAGCCAAAAAATGGAAAATGTACTGAAAGCAATGTTGCAGTCTATTCTCCGTTATGTTATTCTATGTTTTGGCAGAATGTGGTAAATCAATTTACAAGTCCGTAGAGCTACGTTTTAGAAAAATCTTTATTACAAATCTTCAATCAAGCTTCAAAAGTTTCGCTGATTTTTTATTGATGTGCCTTCCTAATATGTATTTTTTTTTTAGTTTTTGTGCTAATCAGATTACCCACCTACATATGCACTATTAATTGAAGTCTACTACGATATAAAAGGTATTGTGATCTAATAAATATCAATAAAATTGCAACATAAAACGCTGCACTGGTAAATAAAAGATGAGAAAAAAAAGAAAGTTTGTGAAAATATTATTTTGTTTTTGTATTTTTTCTACATTTTATTTACATTTGAGCTTATTCACTATTATCAATAAATAATTTTAAAAGAAAATTAAAGATATAAGTATAATTAAATCGTATAACATATTTTATAAACCATAGTGCTATTTTAAAATGCTGGTGCACAAATAGCATATTAGATGTTTGGTATTTAATGATTGTGAGGACATCTAGACATACACAGCCTTTTTTACCGCTTTATATATATATATATATATAAATTCTGTAATTTTATTCCGAGAATAAGTAATGCTACATTTTTTTCAGAGTCCGATTTTCTTATAGATTCTACACTGTAAAAAAAAATCTGTGAAGTTACTAAAGTTTTTCTAGGAAACTTGGATTCCTAGAACTTTTCATGTAACGGCAACAACAAAATTTCATGTAACAGACACACTTTTGCGCCGAAAATCAAAAAATCTGTAAAGTTACTATGAATTTTTTTGGAAACTGGGATTCCGAGAACTTTTCATGTAATTCCAGCCAGGGTTACAAATAAAAGTTTAGTAAGATTACTGAAATTTTAGCAGATTAATTTGTAAAGTTACAGATTTTTGTAGCTTTACAAAAACTAGTTTTGTAGATTTGCAGCTTTTTTCGTACAGTTACAGGTGAAAGTTTAGTAAGCATGTAACTTTACATCTGTAGAACTACAGATTTTTTTTTACAGTGTAAAACAGAAATACTGTAAGTTAGCAGGTACGATTTTTTTAAATCTATTTCTACGAAACAAATGATTTGCTTTATGTATTAACCCCATTTTATTTGGCGTCTCATGTCATCGTTAGACGTATTCTAACCGTACTGTAGGAATCCCATGTCATGCGACGTAGAGAAAATTGCATCATTGAAAGCTAATTTGTGGAAACAAGCACACATTTGTATTCCGCGATTGCTTTTTGTATGCCTGAATATTGTAATTATATAGCGGTAATAATAACTAATGCAGCAATAGAATTGAAAGTATTGTAGTAATGTTATTAATTACTACTACTTTTGTTTATATTTTGCAAAGTAAGGAATAAAATAATCGTCAATAAATTATTTTAATGTATTATTTTTCTGTGAACACTTGAGAACGATTGTACTGCCGTTTTCAAAGTAAGGTTTTAAAAACTTTTTCCAAAACTTTTTTTTACGAATATTAAATATATTTTTATGTGCGTTCGTAATTATATAAATACGTAGCACCTATACTCGTCGTTCAGTCCGTCCGCATATAACAGAGCAAAAACTACCCAACCGAATGGTCTGAAATTTTAAATATATTTTGTCGAGTTATTTCAAATTTTATGAAAATCGGATGTATAGTTTAATTACAGGGACAGCGAAAATTTTACGTTACATTACGGTCAATGGTAAAAAAATTATTTCAAGTGCATTTTCATTATGTTACAGCCTTCCGAATGGTCTGAAATTTTAAATGTATAATTGTTGCACAATTTTGTCGAGTTATTTCAAATTTTATGAAAATCGGATATATAGTTTAATTACAGGGATAGTCAAAAGTTTTCTGTTACATTAAGGCCAATGGGACAATATTGTTTCAAATGCATTTTAATGATGTTAGAGCCTTTCGAACAGAACGAAATTGATATGCACTTATGAAGTGCACTAAAATGTACATACAGCATAATATGTGGTGCAAAGAATATCTATAAAACTAGTTACAGAACTAATGCACCTCATTTGCCATGTTTGATGAACAATTTCCCACTTATTTTATACAGATCTTTATCTTCAATACCTCAAAGAATTACATTTGAAAAATATAGTATCCGACTATTTTTTTTTTTTAAATTTCAAGCTTGCGTGCATTGAAGGGAAACCTGGAAATTAGTGAATGCGATATTACATGTGTACATCCACCTTTAAGTCAAGCAAAAAAACAAAAAAACAAGCTCACAAAAAAAAAAAAAATATTTTGAATTCTCGAATTCAGAATGGAAAATATATTGATTTTCAGCAATAATAATAAAAAAAATATATATATTTTTTGTATCGAAAATCGAAAAAAAAATCCGACCAAGAAGTTAAATGTTGATGGTGTTTATGAAGTTACAGGGTGTTTCACAAAGGACTCCTAAATTTAAAAATCAATAACTTGGAAACGATGATAGATAGAAACATGAAACCAGTGGCATGTTTATTAAAAAAATCGTAAGAATCTTATACATAAATTTCAAAATTTAGTTAAAATAGCACCGATAGATGGCGCTGCGATAAATAGGCTGTATCACATTAAAATTGATTCACAATGTGCACCGTTTACACAACAGACATGTTACAAACGCAGAAAGAAATTGTCAGTGACTCTCTGTAGTGTGTCACCGGAAATCGATACACAAGCTTGACAAATAGCTTCTTCGAGCTCCCCAAGTGTTAAAGAATTGTTCCATAAATAAATGTTCTTTAGTGTGCCACACAAAAAGTAATCGTAGGGAGTGAGGGCGGGTGAATATGGAGGCCACTCCATGCCTTCTCCTTTCACTGTCGAATATTTCAACGCAGTAACTTTATCGCCAATGTATTCATCTAGAAAGTCAAAAACGTCTTGTGTACAATTCGGATGAGCCCCATCTTGCATGAACATTGCCGTGCCTGGTCGACCGTCTAACGCTTGTTGAGTGACAACAAATTGTTTCTAAAGCGCAATATACCGCTCAGTCGTCACTGTTTCTCGCCAGAAAAAGGACCCAATAATGCCTTTGCGACAGACTGCAGCCCAAATTGCAAGCTTTAGGCTATAGAGTGGACGTGCGTACGCTAAATGTGGATTTTCTGTACCCCAATATCGCCAATTGTGTCTGTTAACGACACCAACCATATAAAAAAAGGGCCTCATCCGTAAACTATTTTCGGCCGACATGAAAGCCAGAACCATCGATCTTGTTGCGCATCTCGTTAGCGAAATTCTCTTGTTGTCTTTCAGCTCGAAATGGTAGGGCGTTCAGGCATTGAATCTTGTAAGGAAACATGCGTAATGTTTTCCGCCGGATTCTGTACGTGCTGGATGGCTTCATTCCGGATTCAGCTGCAAGTCTGCGGACAGAATTATTCGGATTACGCTCAATAGCTGCAGCAAATGTCGTTGAATTTTCAGGAGTAACGACGGAGTGCGTCCGACCCACAATACCGACAAACTCATCGGTCAGGTTGCCTGTCTCTTGAAATTTTATGAAAAACTCCCAAATTGTTTTCCCATCTGGGCCTTTTGCGACTTGAAATCGCGCTTGAAAACTTCTGCTTGTAGCAGTAGGATTCTGATTTAATCAGTGGTACTCCAACACAATAAACACACGTTCCTCCAGTGTATACATAATTTCCGAATTATTTTCACTATACGCTAGTAGCGGTCAGATTTCAATGGCGAAACCTTCGCTTGTGAACCCTCTTTAGAAGGATTCTTAGCTATAGGGGCTATTTTTAACTAAATTTTGATATTTATGTATAAGTTTCTTACGATTTTTTTATTAAACATACCACTGGTTTCATGCTTCTATCTATCAGCGTTTCCGAGTTATTGAATTTAAAGTTAGGGGTCCTTTGTGAAACACCCTGTAAATGCCTGTAAAGTCGTTTTAATAATCTTTCGAATGCTAAGAACGGCAAGAATTGGTATCTTATAATTTAAGTATAAATTGCATCAGAGATATAAAGAAATTAAAAAACCCCAAAATATGCTTTTTTCAACATTTTTACTTGAAAAAACGTGCACAAACTTTTTCTAAATTGAATTTATTACAGTGATATATTCAATTTTGAACTGGCGTCAATAATAAATGTACTCAAAGATCGAAGAAATAGTATACTTTTTTATGACATCTTATTATCAATATATTCTCAAAAGCTATTTGCTTATCTCATGATTATTGCTTAAAATAAATATTTCAAATAGTTTCCTGATTCGTGCTCTGTTCTACGACACTGAAAATCACTGAAGATAGGAAAACTGATAAAGAACCTTCATTCACAAAGTTCTCTTTGTTTAATACTAAAATTAAGCCATTCTGATAATATCGCGGAAATTCCTACCTAATATTTAAATTGTTTAACATTCTTTTATATATCAGTGTTTCAAATTTTGGGTCTATCTCCCAAAATTAAGAAATGGAATTTCTGGCTGGAATTCAGGGAGTATTAGGATGTCTACATTTTTTAAAGGATAATTCCGCTATTAGTTTCAAATCCAGTGGTATTTTCATGTGTTTAGGATTCCGTGCTTCACATGGAGAAGCTGAATACTTACAAGAATACTTTGTTGCCCGTCTGTTTGTAAACTTTTTTTTTTTTTTTTTTTTTTTTTTTTTTTTTTTTTTTTTTTTTTTTTTTTTTAATGGCTGAAGGTTTCAAGTTGAGATTAACATAAATAATAAGATCTAGTGTCTTCAATTTTAGTTCCTAACTCAATGCCATAAAACGTTATGGCTGCCGAACAAGATTTTAAGTAGATTTAGTAAGAAATATTACCTATTACATTCTCCCCTATGTTAGAATTTCTGTAAAATTTTTGCAGATCTACGCCGATCATGACCCCTAGAACACAATAGCATCCGCCGTTAAAAACTTTATATCTATCTATCTATCTATATATATATATATATATATAGGGTGTATATGAAAAAGTGGACAAAACTTTACTGGTGATAGAAGGCAGCTAAGCGAGCGAATTTCATCATAGAATGTATGGTCGGAACGCAAGCGGTGAGAAGTTAAAGGTAGTTTTCCACTGTCCCAAGGCGATGTATTAGTCGAGATGGTGCCATAGCTCATACACCAAGATCTCCGGATCTCTCGTGTTTAGACGTTTTCTTGCGGGACCATATGAAAAGCCTAATATACAATTGTCCCATTGAAACCGATATGGATCTAGTCGCCAGGATTGCCATTGTTGCCGTCGATATTCGGGAAATGCCTGGTGCCTTTGAAAATGTGCGTCAGTCATTATCCCGCAGGTGTGAAGCGTGCATTGCAGCTGGCGGAAGATCATTTGAGCATGTATATTAATTACATTTCTGTTATTTTTACGGACACGAAAACTTCCATAATTTTGCACAGATTTCTTCCAAACCATATCCATATAAAATATCCATATAAAATACAGGGGTAGAAAATCTCGGTCAAGTACGTTAATAGGCAAAATTGGACCATGGCGGTAGAAATGCGTAGGGGTTTCGTGAAAACGAATGAAACCCCGCAACTTATTAATTATAATGCATATCAAATCAGTTTAAAGTTATTATAACGTCTAGAAAATGGCTATAAATGTACGTACGACAGAGTTTTGATACCATTAAAAATGGTCCAAGGGGCGCACAAAAGAGGGTTTTAAGAAGAAGAAAAATCATAACTTTATCAAATCAGAAAATATCAAACCCACTTAAATATATTATACATCTTCGTAATATTATCTACAACATTTATATTGACAAGTTTTGTATGACCAACTCTGACAGAAAAAAGAGGAAGGTGTCGTAGGAAAAAAAAATCACATCTCCATTAATCCGCTCCTGATAAAATCAACTCTTACTGATAAATCAAATTAAACTCTCGTCAAAAGGGACCAGATAAAATTCTAATATTTGTTTATCTCTGATCTTAATATAGTTTTGGTTGGTGAAATTAGTAATTTTCGAAATCTATCTGCGCCTGTATGCCGAGCAGGCAGGATGTTTTTTTTTTCATACAAACTCACATATTGGATATTTCCTTTTGCCCCACTAGGGGGCTCAGCCCCCTACGAGCTACGCTCACCAACCCCCGTTCAGACACGCAGACTCTAAAAGCACGCTAATTTGATTGGCTTTAAAAACATTTCGAAAGATTGAATTATAACTTAAAAAACAGTGGCGATCTCCCTATAAACGGGTTTCTATTCATTTCTCTTTGATTGGGGAATTTGGCCAAATCAGCTACTGTTAAAAGATACAATGGCTGCTTCCGTCTTTGATTAAATAATTTTAGTTAAACATTTCAAAATATAAAATGGATTAAGTAAACAGAGTCTTTGTCTCCCGGTATTTTTTAATAAAGCGAAAAGAAAGTCTTTTTTAAATAAGACATTTTAAATATATCGTTTATAATCTGACGTAATTTTCACCAAACTTTTTTTTCTCTTTTTAATATTCACGTGAAAATACATTTGTTATGAAATGAAATATTTAAGCTGTCCTAACAAAAATAGTTGAAAAATATCAAATAAATGTCTCGCGCAATTTCTAAATTTAAACCGTTTTACAATATTATTTTGTGTTCATTTTATGTAATAACTGTAATGTGACGTAAATATGACGTAATTTCTCCTATTTAAGACTTCTAACGCATGGTAATAAATTTATTATTTTACAAATTCCTTTCTCTCTTAAAATTCACGTGTAATTATAGTTTTTATGACGTAATTTTTAAAAAGTTCCTGCTTTTTGTACATAATTATTTAATTCTAATTCCAAATGTTTTTTTCTGTTTATAATAGTCACGTGTAAATAATTTTTTAATTTATTTACAGATATATATATATTTTTTTGAAGCAAACATTATTGTTTCCGCCTTTTATACAGTTGGCAACAGTTTAAATTAATATCACTTTCTAAAATCTGTAAAAAATATCTCTCAAAATGCTGAAAATTTGAATATAAAATAGAAATAAAACCTCAAAAAATAAGTCAAAATAAAAAAAATTAATGCAATCTGCACTCCGGCAAATTCTAACGCATAAAATGATCTAAAAATGATTACACTGCTATGTATAGTTTTTGCTACTATAAAACTTTTTTAATGGAACGATTTTGTCCAACTTTAGCATTAAATATCTCTTAAAATAATTCTTCGATTTGAAAACTGTCTGCATCAGCGTGTTTATCAAACATTTCTGTATAATACCACCAATTTTCATATTTTTGTATGTAATATTTTTCTTAATATTAACGAAGAAACACCTCCTGTCACAAAATATTCAAAACCGGCGGCGGCGGTGACAGCGGTAGTTACTTTTTTTTTAGAATAGAGAGAACAGATAATATTGAAATTTTTTACAAAAGACGGTCCTATAACAAGTATAAAGAAAAAATCCGAAAATCATTAATTTATGACCGTATGTTGATTTATTATTTTGCAAACTCTTGTGACTGTCTGACATCTAGAAATATTTTCTCAGAAACAGTTAAGTTATCAAAATGAATTAACATCAAATAGCACAGTCCGCTACTCCATTCTTTAAAAAAAATTGAGCTTCTAACTCAATGCAATAAAAGATTACCGCCTTAAACAGCATTTAAAAAAAAATACAAACTCATTCTCAAAACTAGAGGATCCTTTCGTTACTGAATCTCGAAATTTAGGAAGACGGAAGATCTTATTACGTGAAAGAGATATATATATTATAGGGGACAAAACAAGGTGCAAATATCAGATAGCAAACAATAGAATTTAGATATAATTAATTTTGAAATGTTATAATTATTTTTTTAGTACTAACTTCTTCTTCAAAGCTTATTTATTCATTTTTGTGCATTCTCCATTCATGCATTCATTTATGCGTTTATTCATGTGTACAAACTTGTAATTACACCCATATAAGTTCATTTTTCTAAAAAGTAGAAGAAGATACGAAAATAGTCTTCGAGTGGATATTGTCTTCTTTCAATTTGTATTATAACAGATATACTTACATAAGCTTATGCTAACTATCTTCAAATAAATATCTTCATACCGATATTATACCAAACATCGATGTTTGCAGTAAGAACAGACAAGTTAAGAAAACATTTGTCCTAATGTTAAATTATTTTTTAATCATTGAAAAACAAATTGCAATGAACGTAGTTTTCTAAGCTAACTCAAAAAAGTTTTGCGAACTGAACTGATTTTTTTAGTCACATATTTGAACAATCTAGAAATCGACATCTGTTAAAAAATTATTGGTTAAAATTCATGTTGAAAGAAATTATTTAACATAAGGAATTTCAAGCTTTTAATCTTAAGTTCCTAAGCTATATGACCGAATAATTTTCTACACGTTCTGTAATCGAAGATAAAAGTAATAGATGCTTGTAGTTCCGTTACTAGAACACTTATTTATAGTTGTATTAGATTTGATCAATGGATATTGGTTTAGTTTAGATATTACATAAAATATTGTTACATTAAAGGAAAAAAAATTCTGTAGTTATAATTAAATAATTTAAATCATAAGTATCATGTAAGATCATATTGTATTGACAAAATTTCCTATTAATTGCAAGGCAAATAATATTTCAATTTTAATGATTTAAAAGGCGTAAGATCAATGGGGAAAAAAAGCGTCCAAGTCAGGAATCGAACCAGGGTCATTGACCATACGCGTCAATGCTTTTGCCAGTAAGCTACCCATGCGACCGAAGAATAGCACGTAATATGTTGGTGTGTTCTTATGTGTTGGGAAAGTGCAGCCACAGCACAGAATGGGGCAACAGAGTGAAATTATGCAGGTAGTTTCTTCGCAAAAGCATTGACGAGTATAGTCAATAATCCTGGTTCGATTACAGACTGGGACACTTTTTCACGCTTTTGGCTGTACGCATTTTAAGCATTTAAAATAGAACTATTATTTGAATTCAAGGCGTGAGAGATTTTCTACTAAAATTTCCAAGATTTATGTCTATAGATTTAATCACAAAGCATTTTAAGCAAGATAAATTTTCTATGGAATTAAGTTAGAGATAATTTAATTTACTGAAAAAAATATTCAATTTTGTAGATAAAATTTATGTAATAAATTCTGTGTAATGCATAATTTTAAGAAAAAAAGCATAAATAAAATTTATACCGTCAGTATTAACTCGATTAAGCTTGATGGAATTATAATATTTCAGTAAACATTTATTTATACAAAAAACATCTTAATATAAGTACTTTTGACAAGTTATAAGCCCCAAACATTAGCCATAAAAATAGGTAATACGTCGCGTGAGAGCCGTTTGGTAATCTTTCATTATTATAATTATTAAAAATCATGTAGACAGTTCATGTTAAATTTAATTCTTTCTTTTTCTTCTTTGGTGCAATTTCTCTTAAGTTTCTATTCACGGCGGAATTTCTACACTCTGTTTTCTTTTTGGTTTGTTTTTATTTTAATCATTCAGTCGCATTTACTAATTAGGGGACTACTGGTTCGCACATTAACTTGTTGTTTTTATTCGTAAGTTCCTTCGCTAGTTTATTTTATTTCAGTTTTTTTATATATATTGTTACCATTATAATTATTATTTCGCGAATTTTCTTTAGGGTAAGTGATAGAGAATTGTGACTGGTGAGTTTTTTGTGCATTTTCAGAAAAGGTTTTTTTGTGCCAAGTTTAAAATCGTGTTATATGGAATGTTACATTTATTTGGAGTGTTGAAGATGCTTGAAATGTTAGACCAGTATGGCAGTTTAAGGATTGGAGTTAGAGCACTTGCTACTGGCTTACTGTTTACTGTGGCATACAATTCGGTGCCTTAGAATTGTTAGATAAGTTAAAATTCCAAGGATTCATTTTTTACAAGGTTTCTTTTTGCGGTGTTTAAAAAAATGGATTTGTATGCCAGTGAATTTGCAAAAAAAAATATTTTATGCGTTTGATTTGTAGTTAAAGTTTCGTTGGGCAAACCTGGGTATGGAGAAATTAAGAACTTTATGTGAGGAGTGATAATTGAATTATTTTTCCTTGTAAAAAAGCAATTTTATGTATAATGATTTGCCTTTTAGAAAATGTGGCAGTAAATGACTTTTCCATTAATGAGTAATAGTATTTGTAGTTTTGTGTTCAGATAATTCAGAGAGTCCAACTGTCCTTTTACTTCAATGATTTGTGTTGCTTAGACACGTGCAAAACGTATGTGTGCCAAATAGAGGGTATGTTGTCAGTGTTAAGTGTGTTTAACTGGCTTTTCCTCGTATTTCTCATGGCAAGTTCTATCTTTTTCGAAGCTTAATGCAGTGTCAAAATCTTCTGGATCAATTTTCGTCTGTGTGTATATCCGTCTGTGTATATGTGCAGCAATAACATGTTGCAAAAAGCTTATTATTAGATTCATAAAGGAAGATATGTTGATGAGATCACTGGAATTATGTAGTTTTTCGTTAAATTTATTTATTCGTTCGAAAAATATGTAATATTTTCCTTTAAGTCATAAGACGGATGATTATGAGAATTCGGAAGATTTTTAAATTTTACCATTCATTTAAAAATAACATGGCGCATTTGTATAATTGATTCTAACGTTAAATTATGAATGTTATGATGTCTAAGTCTTAAATTACTCCGATTAGTTTGAAGTCCTGCAATTACAGAAATTAGATATTCTAAGTTATCAATGTATTTTTGGAAGAATTTTATACGTTAGTTTAAAATATACAAATTAATTTTAATAGATTTGCTAAAGTATAAATGAAATTTTTGAAATTGTTTCATAATGAATGCTTGATGCATGAATTTCCCTTATAGGTTATTTCTATGTTGCAAATAAACTAGTGACTAATGAAATTTTGAAGTAAATTAGTAGAAAATATACCTATCAAAACCCATTATAAATCTATAAAAACATATTCCACACAAAAAAAAAAAAAAAAACCTTTCGCTTATTAAAAATATTTTTCCCGATGTAATGGTGTCATTTTTTCAATACATATCTGGGAAAACCTAAAGTAAATAAAAGAAAATAAGTTAAAACTGGTGTGAATGACTAAGAACAAACAATCTTCTTGAAACACCATCAAAAATTTGTAAATGCGCTAGGCCTTTCGAAAGATCTGAGTCTTTCTTCGTCAGGCGCAAAAAAGACGTCCTTCTACTATGAAAGCAGAGGCAAGACTGAAATGAGAGACAAGGGAAAGGAAACAAGCTGAAGAAACAGCCAATAGGAAGTTAGAAATCAACAGCCAATAGGAAAGTAAAAGACAACAGCCTATCACAGAAGAGAATAATCAAAACAAAAGAACACAAAGTAGGAGGGGCAAAAAATGGGAGGGGGAAAAATACATATAATCCAATATGGGAACACATGAAATTAAAATGAATAAATAAATAAATAATATATATATATATATAAAAAAACTAATAATAATACAAAAATAAATTAAATGGTAGTACTGAAAAGGTTTTTCCAAGCTGCAGAGAGCATTGTGGAATCAGATTTATCATTAACAATAACATCACGATTAAGATAAATAGCTAAATTTTCAAGAAAGTCCAATTCAGAGATACTATTGGCATTAGAGATAATTTTAGCATTTTGAAAATTAAAACTATGGCCGGAATCCCAAGAGTGCTTGGCAATAGAAGATTTAGAAAATTCTTGATTGATTACATAACGCGAGTGTTCTTTTAAGCGGATTTCGAGATTCCTTTTAGTTTGACCAATATAATATAAATCACAACCATTACAAGGAACTTTATAAATTCCCCATTTACGAAGATCAGGAACAGGAGATTTAGTGGAGGGGAATTTGAATTTATTGACAGGTTTAAAGATAATGTTAAAATTGAAACGCCGTAAAACTTTACCTAACTTGAAACATAAAGGAGGATAAAAGGGGAGGACAACCAAATTATCAGGTTTGCTTTTGACAGATTTGGAAAGAGTAGAACTATTAGATGGTCTATTGAATTTCTTCACAGCATTATTGATAACAGAAGGATTAAAACCTCTTTTGACAGCAACGGTTTTTAAGTAATTAAGCTCTTCCTTAAGGGATACAGAATCGGAACAAATTTTGAGAGCACGATTTACATACGTGTAAAAAACACCGATTTTTTGGTTGACAGGATGATTTGAGAGAGCATGAGGTGGGTTAGAAACAGAAAAAGGTTTTCGATAAACACAACCCTCATATGACACATTGTCGGAACGGCCTGTGACTACTTATTCATGTTATACACATCCAATGTCCCTGCCCCCACTTTGCTCCCCCTGAGGGGGCACTTTTCTAAATTTTGCTAACACCCCTCATGTGACATATTGTAGGAAAGGCCTGTGACCACTTATTCATGTTATGCACATCTGATGCCCCCCGCCCACTTTGCTCTCCCCCTCAGGGGGCAGTTTTCTAAATTTTGCCAAAACCCCTCATGTGACATATTGTCGGAAAGGCCTGGGGCTACTTATTCATGTTATGCACATCTGTTGCCCCTCCGCCTACTTTGCTCCCCCCTGAGGGGGCAGTTTTCAAAATTTTGCCGAAACCCCTCATGTGACACATTGTCGGAACGGCCTGTGACTACTTATTCATGCTATACACATCCGATGTCCCTGCCCCCACTTTGCTCCCCCTGAGGGGGCACTTTTCTAAATTTTGCTAACACCCCTCATGTGACATATTGTAGGAAAGGCCTGTGACCACTTATTCATGTTATGCACATCTGATGCCCCCCCGCCCACTTTGCTCCCCCCTCAGGGGGCAGTTTTCTAAATTTTGCCGAAACCCCTCATGTGACATATTGTGGTAAAGGCCTGGGACTACTTATTCATGTTATGCACATCTGTTGCCCCTCCACCTACTTTGCTCCCCCCTGAGGGGGCAGTTTTCTAAATTTTGCCGAAACCCCTCATGTGACACATTGTCGGAAAGGCCTGGGACTACTTATTCATGTTATGCACATCTGTTGCCCCTCCGCCTACTTTGCTCCCCCCTAAGGGGGCAGTTTTCTAAATTTTGCCGAAACCCCTCATGTGACATATTGTCGGAAAGGCATGGGACTACTTATTCATGTTATGCACATCTGTTGCCCCTCCGCCTACTTTGCTCCCCCCTGAGGGGGCAGTTTTCTAAATTTTGCCGAAACTCCTCATGTGACACATTGTCGGAACGGCCTGTAACTACTTATTCATGTTATACACATCCGATGTCCCTGCCCCCAATTTGCTCCCCCTGAGGGGGCACTTTTCTAAATTTTGCTAACACCCCTCATGTGACATATTGTAGGAAAGGCCTGTGACCACTTATTCATGTTATGCACATCTGATGCCCCCCGCCCACTTTGCTCCCCCCTCAGGGGGCAGTTTTCTAAATTTTGCCGAAACCCCTCATGTGACATATTGTTGGAAAGGCCTGGGACTACTTATTCATGTTATGCACATCTGTTGCCCCTCCGCCTACTTTGCTCCCCCCTGAGGGGGCAGTTTTCTAAATTTTGCCGAAACCCCTCATGTGACATATTGTCGGAACGGCCTGTGACTACTTATTCATGTTATGCACATCTGGTGCCCCTCCGCCCACTTTGCTCCCCCCTGAAGTGTCTGTTTTCTAAATTTTGCCGAAGCCCCTCATATGACATAGTGTTGGAATGGCCTATAACTAATTGTTCATGTTATACACATCTGATGTCCCTGACCCCTCTTTGCATCCCCCCCTGAGGAGGCACTTTTATCTATTTTGCCGGCACACCTTGTGACATTGTTGGAACGGCCTGTGATCACTTATTTATTTTATGCACCTCCAGTGTTCCTTCTACCACTTCACTGGCTTATCTTTCAGGAAAACCACTGATATTTAAGACCAAAGCAGGCCGTACAGTGATACTACATGATTTTATGTAAAGAGAAGACACAGGTTTTTTACTTAAAGGAAATCTTCAGGTATTTCGGACAACATGGTAAGGGAATGCGCAGGTTTGTTTACCTAAAGGAAAGCTGAAGGTATTTCGGACAAAAAAATTGGGGGGTTAATTCCGGTTTTTTGCCTAAAGGAAACCCGCAGATTTTTTTGTCCGAAATACCTTCAGTTTTCCTAAATGTTTTTTTTTAAGGTTTTTTGCTGACTTTTTTACCTGGGAAGTTTTGAAAGAAGAATCGCATTTGGTAACTAAAACATCAAGGAAAGGAAGTTTATTACAATTTTCTAATTCAAAAGTAAACTGAATATGGGGGTCGATAGAATTGACAGTATGAAGAATGGTAGATATATCAAAAGGATTATCAACTAAAACAAAAGTATCGTCGACATAACGCATCCAACATTTAAAATTAACCAGATTTAATAATTTTTCCTCAAAATAATGCATATAAATATCACAAAGAATTGGAGATAAGGATTACCCATACTTAAGCCATCTGATTGTTTGAAAAATTTATTATCAAATTCAAAAGTAGTTTGAGTGATGCAAATTTTGGTTAAATTAACAAAATCTTGTACTTCAATATCAGAGAAATGAAATTCACGTAACCTTTTTTCCAAGCAAAAAAGAGCACCTTCAATTGGAACATTCGTAAATAAAGATTTGACATCAAGAGAAAGCATAGAACAATTGGATGGGTTAATATTTTTTAATTTACTAACAAAATCATAAGAATTTTTTATCGTATGAGTATTAGAAATGCATAACGGAGAAAAAATGGATGTTAAAAATTTGGCAAGAGGATAAGTAACAGTACCAATATTAGAGACGATAGGTCTTAAGGGTACATTGGTTTTATGAACTTTAGGCAAAGCATAAAAACGAGCACAAATGGCTGAAGAAGGAATAACACTATATTTAGTATTGTCATTTAAAATAACAGAATTCTTAACAGCTTTTTTGAGAGTGGAAAGATGCGAATTAGTAGGATCTTTTTTAACTTCAACATAAGGACCTTCAGATAAGAGAGCATAGACTTTATCAGAATAATCTTTTTTATCCATAAGAACAATCTGACCCCCTTTATCAGCTTTAGTAATAATAAGATTATCATTGGACTTAAGCTCATTCAGAGCGATATTTTGAGAACGAGAAAGATTATGTTTAAATTTTGAATTATTAGAAGAAATAGTATCAGCAAGGATGTGACGAAGAGTTTCTTTTTGAAAAGGAGTGACTTTACTATGTTTAAAGGAAGACTCAATAGGAGCAATCAATTTAGTGAGAGAAGGTTTGCATGACTGAGAAAAATTTAAACCAAGATCTAAAATGCTTTTTTGCTCAGGAGTTAACATGTGAGAGGAGAGATTAACGATGCAGTTCTCATTTGATAGGTTCTTATATGAAAATTGAGACTTATTTTGCTTATTGCACAACGAAGAAAACTTTTTATCAAGCTTATTTTGATGAGCAGTTTTGAAAGTAAGTAGAGAAGACCAACCTTTATTTTCAATATTACAGAAATTGTCAAGATTTTTACTGAGGAACAAATGAAGGTCATAAAGCTCTTCTTCAATTTTGGAGAGAGTATGCCGAACATCTTGAATACAGGCTCTTAAAATAATAAAATGTGAACGAACCATAGCTTTTGAACCTCTAACAGAGCTACTAACAGAACATTTAAGATGAATAAAATTGGGAATAACATTATTTTTCTAATTTGAAGAAAATTTAGGTGGTTAAGAAATTTCACACGCTTACGTCTGAGTTTAGTAAATCTGTGTAGTATAGTAATTTCCTATTAGCTGTTGATTTCTAACTTCCTATTGGCTGTTTCTTCAGCTTGTTTCCTTTCCCTTGTCTCTCATTTCAGTCTTGCCTCTGCTTTCATAGTAGAAGGACGTCTTTTTTGCGCCTGACGAAGAAAGACTCAGATCTTTCGAAAGGCCTAGCGGATTTACAAATTTTGGATGGTGTTTCAAGAAGATTTTTTGTTCTTAGTCATTCACACCAGTTTTAACTTATTTTCTTTGATTGTGCTTCTTCTGGCATTTCAACATTTTATACTTTTCCAACAGTTCCCTTTTGTATGTAAGTACTTTTTTTGCATTGTTTTAGCTCTTTATTTATCTTATTGATTAATTTATTTGCTTATTTATTTTTTATGTCTTTTCATTGTTTAATATTCTATATCTGTATGTTGTTTATTCTTTATTTATCTTATTGATTAATTTATTATGTCTTATTTATAGTTTAGTATTCTATATTTGTATATTTTTTCATTGATTAATTTATTTGCTAATTTATTTTGTATGTCTTATTTATAGTTTAGTATTCCACATTTGTACTTTGTTTATTTTTGGATTGCTATTATGTTTACTGCTAAATTCAACAGATTTACTAAACTCAGACGTAAGCGTGTGAAATTTCTTAACCACTTAAATTTTCTTCAAAATTGCAAGAAAAATAATGTTATTCCCAATTTTATTCATCTTAAATGTTCTGTTAGTAGCTCTGTTAGAGTTTCAAAAGCTATGGTTCGTTCACATTTTATTATTTTAAGAGTCTGTATTCAAGATGTTCGGCATACTCTCTCCAAAATTGAAGAAGAGCTTTATGACCTTCATTTGTTCCTCAGTAAAAATCTTGACAAATTCTGTAATATTGAAAATAAAGGTTGGTCTTCTCTACTTACTTTCAAAACTGCTCATCAAAATAAGCTTGATAAAAAGTTTTCTTCGTTGTGCAATAAGCAAAATAAGTCTCAATTTTCATATAAGAACCTATCAAATGGGAACTGCATCGTTAATCTCTCCTCTCACATGTTAACTCCTGAGCAAAAAAGCATTTTAGATCTTGGTTTAAATTTTTCTCAGTCATGCAAACCTTCTCTCACTAAATTGATTGCTCCTATTGAGTCTTCCTTTAAACATACTAAAGTCACTCCTTTTCAAAAAGAAACTCTTCGTCACATCCTTGCTGATACTATTTCTTCTAATAATTCAAAATTTAAACCTAATCTTTGTCGTTCTCAAAATATCGCTCTGAATGAGCTTAAGTCCAATGATAATCTTATTATTACTAAAGCTGATAAAGGGCTATGCTCTCTTATCTGAAGGTCCTTATGTTGAAGTTAAAAAAGATCCTACTAATTCGCATCTTTCCACTCTCAAAAAAGCTGTTAAGAATTCTGTTATTTTAAATGACAATACTAAATATAGTGTTATTCCTTCTTCAGCCATTTGTGCTCGTTTTTATGCTTTGCCTAAAGTTCATAAAACCAATGTACCCTTAAGACCTATCGTCTCTAATATTGGTACTGTTACTTATCCTCTTGCCAAATTTTTAACATCCATTTTTTCTCCGTTATGCATTTCTAATACTCATACGATAAAAAATTCTTATGATTTTGTTAGTAAATTAAAAAATATTAACCCATCCAATTGTTCTATGCTTTCTCTTGATGTCAAATCTTTATTTACGAATGTTCCAATTGAAGGTGCTCTTTTTTGCTTGGAAAAAAGGTTACGTGAATTTCATTTCTCTGATATTGAAGTACAAGATTTTGTTAATTTAACCAAATTTTGCATTACTCAAACTACTTTTGAATTTGATAATAAATTTTTCAAACAATCAGATGGCTTAAGTATGGGTAATCCTTTATCTCCAATTCTTTGTGATATTTATATGCATTATTTTGAGGAAAAATTATTAAATCTGGTTAATTTTAAATGTTGGATGCGTTATGTCGACGATACTTTTGTTTTAGTTGATAATCCTTTTGATATATCTACCATTCTTCATACTGTTAATTCTATCGACCCACATATTCAGTTTACTTTGAATTAGAAAATTGTAATAAACTTCCTTTCCTTGATGTTTTAGTTACCAAATGATATTCTTCTTTCAAAACTTGTGTTTATCGAAAACCTTTTCCTGTTTCTAACCCACCTCATGCTCTCTCAAATCATCCTGTCAACCAAAAAATCGGTGTTTTTTACACGTATGTAAATCGTGCTCTCAAAATTTGTTCCGATTCTGTATCCCTTAAGGAAGAGCTTAATTACTTAAAAACCGTTGCTGTGAAAAGAGGTTTTAATCCTTCTGTTATCAATAATGCTGTGAAGAAATTCAATAGACCATCTAATAGTTCTACTCTTTCCAAATCTGTCAAAAGCAAACCTGATAATTTGGTTGTCCTCCCCTTTTATCCTCCTTTATGTTTCAAGTTAGCTCAAGTTTTACGGCGTTTCAATTTTAACATTATCTTTAAACCTGTCAATAAATTCAAATTCCCCTCCACTAAATCTCCTGTTCCTGATCTTCGTAAATGGGGAATTTATAAAGTTCCTTGTAATGGTTGTGATTTATCTTATATTGGTCAAACTAAAAGGAATCTCGAAATCCGCTTAAAAGAACACTCGCGTTATGTAATCAATCAAGAATTTTCTAAATCTTCTATTGCCAAGCACTCTTGGGATTCCGGCATAGTTTTAATTTTCAAAATGCTAAAATTATCTCTAATGCCAATAGTATCTCTGAATTGGACTTTCTTGAAAATTTAGCTATTTATCTTAATCGTGATGTTATTGTTAATGATAAATCTGATTCCACAATGCTCTCTGCAGCTTGGAAAAACCTTTTCAGTACTACCATTTAATTTATTTTTGTATTATTATTAGTCTGTTTTTTTTTAATATATATTATTCATTTATTTATTCATTTTAATTTCATGTGTTCCCATATTGGATTATATGTATTTTTCCCCCTCCCATTTTTTGCCCCTTCTACTTTGTGTTCTTTTGTTTTGATTATTCTCTTCTGTGATAGGCTGTTGTCTTTTACTTTCCTATTGGCTGTTGATTTCTAACTTCCTATTGGCTGTTTGTTCAGCTTGTTTCCTTTCCCTTGTCTCTCATTTCAGTCTTGCCTCTGCTTTCATAGTAGAAGGACGTCTTTTTTGCGTCTGACGAAGAAAGACTCAGATCTTTCGAAAGGCCTAGCGCATTTACAAATTTTTGATGGTGTTTCAAGAAGATTGTTTGTTCTTAAAACCTAAAGTATTTAGATATGTAGTTTTGGAAAAGAATAAATATTTTTAATATTTACATTGATTCACAAATTTCGCTTATCCACACTTTGAAAAATTTGCAGCAAACTGCCGAGTCATTCGACAGTTCTTAACGAAAACAGTCGCATAACCGAAATTTAACTGTATCCTGACCTAAATATGGAAATAATACGGTCAGAATAAAGTTAAATTACGGTTATATAATCCTTTTCTATAAAATATCTTTAATAACTGAACAGTTTGTCGAAAATTTCTAACATTGCAGCCTTATCTATATAAATTCGAAAATTCTCCGTATTTGACAAACGGCGTACATCTCTCTTACATACATATACTGAAATCCAATACTAAGATAAATATATTGCAGAAAATACAATTCAATAAATTTATAGATTTATGAAATATATGGAACACAGGCGACATGTGTTTAAGACTTTTTTGTGAGTCTGTCTATATAGTCGTGTGTCAGCCCGTGGTGAAGTTGGAGTAAATATAGTCGGATTGCCATGTTATTTAGGTATGGTATTCACGAGATTTACAATGGTATGTTCGCTATTGAAAAAGAAATGTATGCTGCAAGCACATTAGTTTATAGAAACACTGCAAGTAAAAAAAAAATGTCGCAAAAGTTTCGCAGTCATTGAATTATTTGAAACAACAACAACAAAAAAAATATATATATATATATATATATATATGTGTGAAGTTTGTTGGTAACAGCTAATATCAGGTTGAAAATTTTATTTGTGAAATCGTGGCTTAGAATCATAATTTATTTGATCGATGTGAAGAATACTCAATGCTTTAAATTATAGCTCCAAGTGAGAAAATATGGTGTTTCTTTGCAGTCGTATTATTAATTCATACGGACGTGGTGTAAGTATAAACACGATAACGAATTCAAGAATCCAGAGATTTCTCCATAAAAGCAAAACGGAGTCAACTTGTCGTTCGAAGACGTTTATTTATCAGACATAAAAATCTAAACAAGTGACACATTGTAATGAAAATCCCATAAAGCCTTCAGGCTTTGGTATGAGACTCTATGTTATGCTGTAATATCTTCAGGGGTAAATTAGAAAAGTACGAGATTAATAGACGCCAGAAAATATTTTCTTGAACACTTGAAATAAAATAGAACCACAGCTCCTATTTCAGTGATGAGACATTTTGTTAAACTCGCGGAATGAAACAGGTACTGACTTAGCACGCAAACGAACAAATTAATAAAAAGCGCACCCTTGGAGATGAACAGCTAAGCTAATGGCGCGAGAGGGGCAAAAGAGTTTCTTATTTGGTAGAGTAATGTTTTTGAAGTAAAAAGTCTATTGTCGAAATGCGCGGGAAACTAGATTCGTGGAATGACGATTGGAAACTAAAAATGATAAAAAGGATTTTTCAAAACATTCGAAAATAAAAAAAAACTAGCTTCTCTCAGAACATTATAGATGGGATAGCTGATTAAATTTATGAATGGACTAAAAGCTTCAGATTAAGATTTTGGATAAGATAATTATTAATATACGCGTTTTAAAATGAAAAAGAAATTAAAAAGGAAAAAATTATATATATTGTTAAGAAATAGGGAAATAGTGAATATGCCGGAAAATTAGAATAATTTAAAGGAATATCGCGAAGTAAATCTTTTTATATAACATATATTATATGTATGCATGAATTATTATAGTTCTAATATTTCATTTGTATGTAAATACGTTTTCAGCGGTTTTCTGGATTTACATTAACTACGTTTTATGAATATCTACCATATGTACACCGAAGAGCATTATGACTACCCTCCATCTATAACAATGATCTCGCCCAGAAAAAAATACACGGCTCGTGAACGGCTGTGGATATTGGAGTATATAAAGCGCCCATGAATTGTGCATCAAAACATACCGTGATTAGCGACTTGATGGGAAAAGCAGCAGATTTATCAGACTTCGATAAAGGTCAAATCGTTATGGCTCGGCAACTGGAAACGTCGCGTTTGGTGGGATGTACATGTGTAGTCATTGTAAGCCCATACCGAGAGTGCTGTATGGATGGTGAAACAACAAGACTCCGGCAAGCGGTGTGGCCCGCGGCGCATTGATTCCAGTGGAGAGCGGAGATTGTTAAGCCTTATTCGTCGTGACCGGGGAGGTGTAAGAGCCAAAATCACCAACAGCTACAACAGTGGCGACCCAGACATTGTTTCTCAACACACAGTGCCGCATGCACTGTTGCGTATGGGCCTACGCAGCCAGCGGCCTATGCACGGTCATGCACTGACAGCACGCCATCACCAGCAGCGCCTGAAACTGAGCCATGAACATCGGAATCGGACCATAGAATAATGGAAGAAAGTTGCTATTATTTTTTTAATTTCTAATATTTTTTATATTTTCTCTTTAGTAGCATTTCCAAATAATTCTTGGTTCAATTCCTCCTTGCATATGGGTTTTGGCATCAAAATAAGAATTTAAACTCTTTTCAAAAAGAGCTCTATCATTGAAAACGAAGTATTGCTTTGAGCATTGTTATTTGTTTTCTAGCATCGTGCTTTTCTGTAATTAGTCTCCTGTGTCAGTTCTTATATATTGTTTTATTTTTTTATGTTTTATTTTTTTATCCAGCATTGTATCCTGTATCGTATCCTATATGAAAAAATGGGAAAAACTTCTTTTAACTCCCATTGTTTTTGTTGTATCTGTAAGTCCTATCAAGTGGATTTCACATTTGGTTCACATCTGGACTTCTTTTGTTTAGTGTATTTTTATTGTTTTTTACTTGTTCACCAATGTATAATACTGCATTATGAGTTTTTTTCCTTTCAAAATCTGTAATGTACATAAGTTTGTATAATGATAAGTTCAGCACGCTTCAGATATAACTGGGCTGCCACTTGTAACATTTCTGTATAATTTTGTAAGTTTTAATATATAGGGGTCTTTTTCAACGAAGGTATTTCCGGGCCCTGCCTCCAGCAGCGGCCCTTTATCATGGTAGTTATTCTGCTGGGCGGGGCTTGTTGAGCTAAAACCATATTGGTAGGCCTCCCCGCATGGCCTGAAACTGAAACTGGTCCGACGAATCATGTTTTCTGGTCCATCAAATCAGCGGGTGCATGCGAATATGCAGATTTCCAAGAGTAACCCTGCCTCCCGGATGCACATTTGGTCAGGGACAAGCCTGTGGCGGCTATATTATTGTGGGGGCGATGTTTTAGGGAGCGCATTTGGTCCCATAATCCCCACAGAACAATCCCTGACATATGTACGCTACTTGAACATTGTTGCATACCAGGTGCATCCATTAATGACAAAAATCTTTCCGGCGGGTTATTGCAATTACTAAAGGGATAATGTACCATGTCATACGGGTCAAATCGTTAGGGAGTGGTCCGAGGAGCATTCTAGTGAGTTTCAAGTCATGTCCTGGCCGCCAAATTCACCTGACAAAAATAAAAAAAAACATTGGTGGTTCCACCTGGAAATTCCTATTCGTACTGCCACGTTGCCACCTCGCAATGTGCGAGAATATCAGGACCAATTGGTGAGCGCTTAGTACTGGATACCTAAGACTACCTATAATAACTTTATCGAGTGGATACGGTCGTGTGTTGGTGGTTTTGAAGGCGAAAGATGGTCATACGTCTTGTTAAACAGGTCGTCATAATGCAATGGCTCTTCGGTGTATCCCTTTAAGACCGGGAGATTTTTTGGTACAAATTTAAAGTTTGGGTGCTTTCCCCTTACCGATAGGACCGTACTTGATTGAAAGAAAAATATTTAAAAATACCCCATGTCAGGTTATGCCAAGGGAGGACACACACAATTTCTTGGGTTCGGGCTTAATGCAGCCGTTTTCGGGCTGTATCTACACAATAGTGTAGTTTGGGATTAACTGTGCAAATATTTAAAAATAAAAGTTTAAGTAAAAAAAGTTGTTGTTTATTGAGATAATTTTCATCAGCCACAATGAAAATATTTGAAACAATTTTTGTTTTTGGACAGACCATTACAATTTCATTTTCTGAGTTGTGCTCGATGCTCGCATCCCTCTTAAGAGCCGTTGACAAATGGTATGCCCTTCACTGCGATTGGTTGTGCCTGATCCTTCAAATTTATTTTTTTTAGTTTTTTCAACAGCGGTATTTTGTTGAAATACCGATCGAAGTACATAAAACTAGGTCTGAACCGGAGTAAGGACTACAGCAGGTCCTAAGCCCAGATCTTTGTGGACTAGGTCTGTACTTCCCCACTGGTAAACTACAAAATTTAAAACTATCCCAGGTGACACTGTTACAACAGACCCAACAAACACAGAAATTATGGCCCGCTAACGGCTACGTTAGCCTTGGCCCCAAGTGTTTGATTGAGGCCAGCTATCATTGGCCGTTACGGCTCCGTCAAAAAGTGTCACGTCGGACATAATATGGCCACAAGATAATTGCCGTAAATACAAGAAGTTACCCACAATCATGCCGCTAACTTTCCACCAATAATTCTGGATAGCCTCAAACTGGCCGCCTTTTTTCTTCTAATGGAAAGTAAAAATAATGGATAGCCAGAATCTCGCCCTAGTCCAGCCATTTGTGTTTGCAAGAATTAAATCTAGCCCAAAGCTGCCCACAAAAGAGCCTTTTGTGATTTTTTTAAACGTAAACCACCCAAAAGCCTGGCACTGTCCTGCCATAAATATTATTTAGGCATAAATTCAAAATTTGTTGTATAAAAAGTACTTGTTGAAAATTTTTGTAAACGATAAAGCATTTTTACATGAAAAACTAATATATTAATAATCATTTAGTACATTTTGAAAAAAAGTATACATTTACTTATCTTATTTTTTTTTATTCCAAAACACATTCTTTGACATAGTGAATTTATTAATTTCTTTATTTATTCAATTTTATATGTAATATGATTTTTAAATAGTTTCATTTCCTATATATTTATTATTATTAATTGAAAATAAAAACTAATTAAATAATTCACTATGACAAGCATTGTCTGTGAAAAATTTTCGAAAAAGTTCAAGATAAGTAAATTATCCTTTTTTCTTAAGTTAACCTAAATGATTATCAATATATTATTTTTCATTAAAAAACACTTTATCACTTAAAGAATCTTCCAACAAGTATTCTTTATAGAACAATTTTTGAATTTGTGTCTAAATAATGTATATAATATTAACGTATGTTACGTATGTTCGATTAAAATTAAATGTGTTTGTGATTTTATTTATTTTTTTTTACACTTATTGGTAAGTCCGTTGCCAAAATTTGGTGCCCATTCATTAAAACCTTATTCAATCAGAACAGAGGAACAAGTGAAATATTTCTGAACCATTTTCATTTAACAAACGCAAATTTTCACATAGGTATTATTAAGAAATAAAGAAATAAAAAATGCCGTTTTATGTTTATATATGTCCCGAATGACATTTAAAAAAAAAAAATAGTAATTTATCGTTCTCATATTTTTTTATATTGTTTAACATTAGGTGACATTAGATTTTCCTATTAAAGTTGAATAATCAAATTTTAAAATTATAATAATTATAATTTTTTAAAAAAAGGTTAAAATATGTATTCCACCCATTTTTTTCTGAAAATTATTTTCAGATATTTCAAAATATCTTAAATATTTTAAAGAGTTTTTTCTCGCTCTAATTTTTATTATGTTAAATAAAATTATTCAGTTGTTTAATTTGATGACATTTTCTCGGAGGACAAATTATAATCCGATATCCGATGAAAAGAAAAAAAAAATCTTTCTTTTCAAAATCACATCTAAAAAAACAAATATGACATTAAATCAATTTATTTTAAATAAACTAGAGGAATTATGAAAGCGACATAAATGATTCACAACTTTTAAAATTACTTTATACAGCCTCAATAATAGGTGAAAAGTTCTTAAAATAGAATACATTCAATGAAACTGCTAAATAAAATTTTTCAAGGAATAATAAATAAAAAAACATATATTATTCTGCATTTGCTTAAAGAAAAATACCTTTAAAAATCACAGTTAAATCGAAAATTTTAACATTTTACGTCGTACTCATTTATAAAATAGCAACTAATAATGTTAACATTTAACTTTACATATTTATATAATTCCTTTATAAAAATGAGTATAATATAATGGTACAGAAACATTTCGAATTAAACTGATTTAATAAATAGGCAAACAAAATATTCAGACTTGCAATATTTTAAATTCTATTCAGACCGCAGACATCCACTAAATTGATCTTGTACAAACAGTGGCGCAAGTCAAAATAAACAGAAACAGTCGCCCTGTCCTCGTCAAACAACAGTGACAAGTGATGTCAAATCATGACACAGCGAAATCTTGACCCTTATATGTCATTCATTGTGTCCTTGAACAGTCCCCCAAAACAGAGCATTCCCTCCGTCCCTAAAAAAAGCGGGAGAGCGACTTGAAAAACATCTTATAGTCGGATTCATCTTCTCAATTTCTGTGTATAATGATTCGTATTTTAAAGCGACTTTTCCGAATTTAACGATAACACTTTCGAATTTCAAATAATTTAAACTCTTTCTCAGATATTTTTTCCCTTTATCCTTTACTTACTAATCGATTAGAAAAAAAAAGTATACGATTTTTTATAGAATTATATTTAGGGGATATCTAAAATTGTAAAATGTATATAATCATTATATGTAATCCATATATATAATCCTTTTGAAAGAAATAAGAGCCATGTGACTCTGATTTAAGTAAAATATACACATATATGTATCGAAAAATTTTTTTTATGAAAGTTATATATTTAATTCACTAGAGGGGAAAAAACATTTAAATACTACTGATAATTTCATTTTCAAAGTTTAATAACCCACTTTTATGCAGTTTTGATTTATTTAATGTATATGTATATATGATATATATATATATATATATATATATATATATATATATATATATATTTCGCGAAATAAACGTGAAACTTTCTGACATATTTTGTAAGTCATTTTTAAACGTAAAAATATGATACATGAAAGAATAATTATAGAAGCGATTTGTCATCGAAAAGTTTTCTTTTTTTTAATTATTATTTTATTTTGTCACTATACATGAATTACATCTTGTAAATGACTGTAATTTTATAATTTCATTTTTTCCACTTTTACGCGCTATCACATCCGGATATTTCGTTTAAACGCCAACTTCGAAGGCATTTTCTGGCAGAACTTTTGTCTTTACCAAGGAAAAAATAATTCAATATGGGGAAATAATTCCATTACACAGTTTTTATTAAGAGGTCTTGCTAATTTTATGCGTTTAGTGAAAAATGTTAATTTTAAAAATGTGTCAAAAAGAAGCCAATACGGATTTGAGAAAAACCTTAAACACTTTCATATGTGTTTCGTTCTCGCAAAAATATACAGTCAAACTTATTTATTTATTTATTTATTTATTATTATTATTATTATTATTATTATTATTATTATTATTATTAAACAAATAGCACTTGTAACTCATATTTTATTTATTTATTGTTTTTTTTTTTTTTCTTTTTTTTTTTAATCTATATTTGTTCTGTAATTCTTCCGTTTTACTTAACATTAGTTTTCATGTACTCTCTTAAAAAAATTCAGCGATTTTAACTCCGACTGAGTGTATTTTCACCCATTTTCAGTATTGAAAATGCTCTTATCCTATAGGAGTGAATTTCATCCATCTTGCGGAGTGGGTTTTTTTCGTTCCTTTTTGATAAGCTGTTTTCGCTTTTTTTTTCGACTAAATTAATAGGCAAAACGAGTGACGGCACTCATTATTGACAAGTCATTTTTAAACCCCTTTTTTGTCAAATTTAATAGGCAAAATAAATTATTTCCCTCTTATTTTCAGAATTTTTTTTATTTTGTTTTTTAACATATATAACTCCCCAGTTTGCAAAATGTATTATTTTTAAAACTCCATTTTGTTTTATTTTAATCTAGATGCAGAAGAAATTTTGTTTTTCATTTCCGAAAGATAAATTAAATAATAATAATAATAAAAGATAGTTCGCGCCATAACAAGACAAGATATTCTACCGTGTCAATATCCTGAAGTGCGCTGCGTTTACTTTATCTTTCTTATTATAATTTTTTTTTCTTTTTAATATTTTCACATTGTATATATAATTTTAACGTTATTAGTTTTAATCCGGAAATGTCGATTCCTTTAATTATATCTGATATTATTATATCTTAATAATATATTTTGCTTATGACACAGATAACTAATTGTGGAATATAGAATTCATGTGTTACATAACTGCAGACTTTTTTTTTTAGTTAAACTTTTGAATATGAACAGAGCGAAGTATAACACAAAAATAAAAATTCACAAAATCATAATTTAAAAAAAAGGTCAAGCTAGTTGTGTCATAAAAATAAATTAAATTGATAATATTTTTTACTAATCTATTATTTTCTGATACTTTTTTTTAATTATCTTTTACATTTCATACTATTTACATAATACTGTGGCAATTAAAAAAATTAATAAATAAAGTGTAGATGTGTACAACTATCTAAATGAACACAATTTATTAAATACTTGTACTTACTGAAACATAAAAAAAATAGAACATATATCATAAGTGAATAATTTAATAATTTTTATAATCATGGGTTGTGTTCCGCAAATATTTCTGAGTGTCATGAGCAAAGTAGTATATTAATAATCAATAATATAAGAATAAAATGATATATGTTTAATAATGTAAATACCAATTAGCGAAATTTTACACAATTTGAATACGAGAAAACTACATATCTAAGTGCATTTTATTAATTATAAAAATTATGGAACAGACGAAATTAAAAAAAGAAAAGAAAGTAATTTAAGAAGTTCATGTTCACGGTTTAAAAGTAATAACGTTAAATAACGCAAAAAATCATATATACAATGTGAAAATACAACAAGGAATGGCGAAGGAATTACAAGAAAGATGAAGTAAAACAACGTACTTTACCTTAGAATTTTCAAAATCAGTAAAATCCTAGAATCGCCGGTAGCCATCTTGGTTTTAGCTGGGAAACAAAAACGAAATTTATACAGTTCTTTGCGATGATTGCCCCTCCTCCCCCCCTGCTTTCGTGGGCATAATCCATCTATCTTATTCTATGCCATTTTTAAATCAATCAAATTATAATTGTAATATTGTTGTTTTAATCATGTATGTAACGCTAAGCTTTGACGCTTGAAATAAACAAGCGACTCCCTTTTCAAAACGGTTCTCCTCTGCCAAACTGTATATCGCGTTACAGGATTTCAACCAATAGGGAAGCTTCTTAAACCGCTCTTTTAGAGATATTTTTCTGTTCCGATCTGAAATGAGCTGCCCCGGGATGCTACTCTTAAAAGGATGATTTGGCAAACCAGTTTTTTGTGGAAAATGTCTCTTTTTGATAAAACAGATACTCAGAAAGAACAAAAACACGCGTAAAACTTTTCGTTCTTTTGTTGAGTTAATAATTCGTTCTTTTGATTTAAGAGTGTAACTGGCATTGAATTAACTATTTTTATGCATATGAAAATATATATATGACTTTAACTATAACTTTTATTAGTGAAATAATGATCATAAAGCAAATAAATATGCATAAATCATTAGGAATTTAATACGGGCAAGGCATTTCATCTTTTTTTACCTTTACACTGAATTCAGAACTTTAAATCTTAGAGTATTTTGTTTTACATTCATTGTTTTCAGTATGACGATAAAAAATATATCCATGCAAAGATATCGAAGATAGTTTGGAAATATCATTTTACATTTTGTAAAAATATGTTCAAACTAAATAAAAATAACAAATCTATTTTACTGCTTTAAATACAAATCTCATAACGTAGTTATATTTTTACTAAAACCCATATTTAAAGTAATTAAGATTATTTTAAAAGACTAGGGGGCTCGGCCCCCTACGAGCTACGCTCGCCAACCCCCGTCCAGACACCGTAGACTCTAAATGCACGCTAATTTGATCGGCTTTAAAAAGATTTCGAAAGATTGAATTATAATTTAAAAAACAGTGGCGATCTCTCTATAAACGGATTTCTATTAATTTCTCTTTGATTGGGGAATTTTAACGCCAAATCCGTTGCGGTACTACTTGATTATCCCGTCGACCAATTTCACCAAATTATATAAATCGCCAATCCACTCGCCAAATTATACAAATTGACACAATTTTTATTTTAAATAACGAAAAAACAAATAAATTAGTACAACATTAATAAAAATACAAATAAAACGTCGAGATAAAAATAACTTGATGACGTAGACACGTGTAACAACATAATATAAAAGGAATTAAGTAAACAGAGTGTTTGTCTCCTGGAATTTTTTAACAAAGTGAAAAGAAAGTTCTTTTAAATGAGACATTTTAAATTAATCGTTTTTAATCTGACGTAATTTTGACCAAACTATTATTTCTCTTTTTAATATTCACGTGAAAATACTTGTGTTAGAAATGAAATAATATTTGCGCTTTCCTAACAAAAATAGTTGAAAAGTATCCTCTTAAAATATCCAATAAATGTCTAGCGCAATTTCTAAATTTAAACCGTTTTGCAATATTATTTTGTGTTCATTTTATGCAATAACTGTAATGTGACGTAAATATGAGGTAATTTCTCCTATTTAAGACTTCTAACGCATGTTAATAAATTTATTGTTTTACAAATTCCTTTCTCTCTTAAAATTCACGTGTAATTATAGTTTTTATGAAGTAATTTTTAATAAGTTCCTGCTTTTTGTACATAATTATTTAATTCTAATTCCAAATGTTTTTTTTCTGTTTATAATAGTCACCTGTAAATAAATTTTTAATTTATTTACACGTATATATATATATATATATATTTAAGCAAACATTATTGTTTCCGCTGTTTATACAGTTGGCAACAGTTTAAATTAATATCACTTTCTAAAATCTGTTAAAAATATCTCTAGAAATGCTGAAAATCTGAATTTAAAATAGAAATAAAACCTCAAAAAATTAGTCAAAATAAAAAAATTAATGCAATCTGCACTCCGGCAAATTCTAACGCATAAAATGATCTAAAAAGGATTAAATTCCTATGAACAGTTTTTGCTCCTATAAAACTTTTTTAGTGGAACGATTTTGTCCAACTTTAGCATTAAATATCTCTTAAAATAATTCTTCGATCTGAAAACTGTCTGGATCAGCGTGTGTATCAAACATTTCTGTATAATACTACCGATTTTCATATTTGTGTATGCATCATTTTTCTTAATATTAACGAAGAAAGGCCTCCGGTCACAAAAAATTCAAAACCGGCGGCGGCGGTGACAGCGGTAATTACTTTTTTTTAGAATAGAGAGAAATTAAAAGTAAATACATTTCCTCTCTTTAAATAAATATGCCGGTTAGGTAATATTAGCCCTCTACTGTCTAAACGATGAGGGTACATTGAATGCTTGCCGGAAATTGCCCTCAACGATTGACCAGTAAAATAAACGCAACTGTTTTATCGCTTCCGATCCGTAATCTGATTGGTGATAGCTGCCGAAATTAGCGGCGCGTCACTTACGGCATAGTATTGTTTGGCTACAAATGGCCTTAACTCACCATGGCCGCAACGAATACGCCATGCGGCGGAAGTCATGTATTTGTTGGGGAGTGTGGTTTGTTTTTTATATACTGCTTTACTGAAGCACGTCCTAAAAAAGGAATCATCTGCTAATCTATGGAAAATTTTCCCTGATCTCCTGGTAAATTCAAGCAGACACTAAGGAATCTGTCGAGCATTTGCTGAACTGTCTATAATTTATTATTTATTACTTGTGGCTTACTTGCTGTGTCGACAAAATCGAATAAATTTATCAAACTTAAAAATCTATCTCGTGATATGCATATAACTTATACAAAACTTATAAATCATATATGACATCTATAACTCAGAGCAGAAACGTACCGTTCGTTACATGTGCATATTATATATCTAATACTATCAATTTTAAATAGAAATCGTGAATATTTTAAATAGAAATCATGAATATTTTAAATAGAAATCAGGAATAGTACAGACCCATTTAAAATTAATCCGGTTTAAAAATGTAATTAATAAAAAATAAATTACTAAAAACATAAGTTTTAAAAAAATCACTTAAAAATAAATATATATATATATATTAGGAATTGTACCCATTTTGGAAACGGTAAAACCCTCACCCGCACAAATGTGTGGGTCATTTGTTTTTCAACATTTGTAAAGCCTAATTAAATTTATCAAAGACAAAATCAATTAAAATCATGAATAAAGTATATGAAAAGAAAAATTAAATCCAAGCAAACATTAAAAATCATATTTAAAAGAAATTACGACAGTACATACTTTTTGTCTATTGCTGTCAGATGATATAGTCTTTTTAAAAGCTGAAAATCTAACCCTGTATTTTAGTTAGTGCCCCCTAGTGGTGTCTTCTGAAGCCAATTAACTCATATAAATGTGCAGATTTGGTTTTAAATCTCACAAAAACAGGAAATAGTCATTCTCTTTTACTTTAGTATCACCCCCACAATTGTGTGGGTCAGGTCTTAAGGAGGTATATAAAATCCAAATGAAAACATTTTATTAAACGACTCATTATATTTCACGGTTATTTCTTCTAAAATATGAAATGTTCGGTGGAGAAATTATTGCAAATTATCCGTATTGAATCATATGTGTTAAAACTGGTATTAGAATTTTAAAATTCGAGTTAGTTTTCGAGATATTAAATTTTTCTAATTTTAATGAAATTTCTATAATAATTGCAAAGAAATTATTCCATTTTATGGAAAAAGTGGAGAACAGAGAAAAAACTGTATGGGTTATTAGATTTCTTCTTTTTCATCATTTTCAAATTCAATTTCCTTTTTTTATTATTATTTTTTAATTGATAGTTAAGCACTAGGACTTCCCTTCGAGGGATTAGTCTGAGCAATATTGCTGAGAACATAGATTTAATAATAACATGTGGAAGCAAAGAAAGTGAGATGTTATCTTTAATTGTCCATATACTGCGATAAATTGTGATGATGAAAATAAACGAGTCATAGAATTACAAAATATTATATATAAATTCGTAGTATACACTGTTTAGAAAAATGGGAAAGCAAACCATGCAAGGCAGACATGCATGGATATAAAATTGTAAGTACGCAATATATTAAAAGTAAAATAGAAAATGAAACTCTAAATTATTTATATCGTAATTGTAACTGTATAAAATGATGTCAAAAGCACAATCAGACGCTCCGCACCAATTTGAGTAACTTTAAATGACAAATATATGATGTTTGAAAAGAATGGACTATACTTTATATAGTGTGTGTTCCACCTGAAAAGTTAATATTGTACAATATCTGTTTTCCACGCATGCAATGAGGTTGTGGATAAGAATTAAGGAATTCTCTCTTCTAAATCTGATGTAGTATCAAAGTACCGAACACATCAATAGTGGCATGCAATGCATCGTTAGAGTCTGTTTAGATATGCTCGATCGGATTTAAATGATGAGTGCTTGCTGGCCACTACATAAGCTGTATTGTTTTGTTTTCAAACATATTCTGCACAAGTTGAGCTGTATTTAGCATGTATTAAATAAAAGAAATCGGCAATGATTGCAGCATAAAGTATGACACAAAACCGGAATATATCGTCTGCATAACCTTTGAGTTGTCAAAGAGTCATTTGAAGTAATTTACAAATCCATACATATTTTCTCAGTAAATCATGCAAGCTAAAATACGCCCATATGAACCCGATTACGAAATTTCACCAGAATAAGTTAATGTATAAAAAATTCTGCTAATGACAATTGAGAATATGACCTTATGATAAAATCTCTAGAAAAATGAATCAGAAAAAAAAAAATCATATCACATTTAAAACGGCACTTCCAGCTGTTAGTGGGCTTGGCGAGAGAGAGAAAAGCCTTGAGAAGGAACCCTTTAACAAGTACTTTCGGGCAACCTACTCACTGTTTCATACAGATCGTTATTTAATATTTACACAATTTATTTAATGTTAGGTGGGTATCTATCTGTTTTGTTGCATTTAAATTGCATTTTTTGTGGAGGAAATGCGGCATTATGAAATATTTCAAGTTTCTATACCTAATAATTCAAAAATAATGTCAATTGAGAACGCTTTCCGTTCATTTCATCTTTTTAGATTTAAAGTTTTTTAGAAACCATTCACAGAGACAATTTTAAATTTTAAAAGTAACCCGAAGCAAACTTTCAAGGTTTTGGGCTCAGCAGTAACACAGAAATAGAAAGTTTTCGAACGTTTTTTGTTTCTGCAGTGTTTTATATAGAGACATTTCTAGAAACTGTTCTATTGCGAGAATGTACGTCATGATAAATACAGCGAAGCCAATATTCATGTTTATATTCCTAACAATTCCATGTACTTTGTTACTTAGATCATCTTTAGATCTTTTTTTTCGTTTTGTTTAGTCTTTCGATTTTTTAGAATTTATTCTACAACGAGCATTTACATCATATAAATTACTGCCATGCAAAAGTTCTAGTTTCTAACCCCAACAGTATTCCAGAAATTTCCGTATTCCAAATAAATCATAATTTAGAACCTTTCTAGAAATTTTTACGCTTATCTGTCAAATTAAATTTTCGAAACTTTTAGAGAGCGTTCATAGTTTCTAGCCCAATCACTATCACAGAAATCGCAATTTTAGAATTTTTCTGCTCCTGCAGTGATGTAGGTTGTTGAACTGTGATAAAATATAGGCTTTTCTTCGGAGCAGAAATGGCCACCAACATTTTTTTTAAGTTGGCTACGTAGTTTCAGACTTAACACCTCACAAACGCGCAAACATTATTAATATTATACACTTTATAATGTTATATCGCTTTATAATATTAGCATAGATGTACAAATACAGAAGCCATTTATCTGTTACAAACTATAGTTTCCGGCGTTGCCCAGAATTTCAAGAATGTTTGTTGTGAAAAATTAATTTCAGAATTTAACATACAACATAAAACAAACATTAAAACAAGTAAGAAAAATCATGCGTACAGCATAGATTATGAAACACTTTCCAACACTCCATGAAAGCTTTAAGGGGTCTCAGAACTCTTAAAGCTTTAAAATTTTCGAAATTTTTATTTTTTTAGATATTAAACTACTATTTTTTCTGAACATTTTCGTATAAATGTTTCCTTGAAATTCCTATTAGAACATAAGTTATAGCTTTTAGAATTATACACGCTCAACAGCAGAAGCGGCGTTTCAGAAATTTTGAAGTCAATTTTCTCCAAATGAAGTTTTTGGGCATAACGCGCACGATATCTTAAAAACTTCTGAATTTTTTTTAATGAAATTTTCAAAACATATGTTTCACGTTAGTCTGTATAAACTGAACCTAAAATTTCCTTCTGATTGACCAGAAATATATTCTTTATAGGTGATTATACTGTTGAAAATTTCTAAATTTTGCATTTACTAAATACAACTTTGTATTAAAAATAGAAAAATGCTTTAAATACAAATTTATTTAGGTTTAGAGTAATTATAATCATGTGAAGCATAAGTAGGACCCAAAATTTTCCTTCTACTTGCAAAATTTATTTTGTAATCGTGCGCATAATCTGTTATGCCGATTTTCCGCTCGTCATATGTCTGACATTTTGGAGCCCACTGTAAATTCTATTTCTGCATCTTGTAATTTTTCAAATACATGAAATGAAAGAACATACTTATATCTTTCATCCCAATATAAAAGTTTGTCTTAAAATCAATTACATTTTAAGATATTATATATTGAAAATGGTCTTTTTTTTTCGATTTTTCTAATGTTAAGAGTCCTGAGATCCCTTAACGAAACTTCGTTACTTAGGGAAATAAGGTAAATAACATAAGTAAGTAAGCATTTAAAAATCTGATTTCAGTAGTTACCGCCCATAGCCAAATATGTATTCCAATTCTTCTGAACAGCCCTGTATTCGATCTGTATGTTGATATGTATACTATATAATGGGAAAATTTAGTTTAGCAAGAAAATGCATAACAGGTTGAAATTCAACTTTCAGCAATTTATACTAATAGATGGAAACATACTTGAATACTTTTGTACAGCCCGGTTGTTTACCTAGTACCTTTATTACATGCCACTGTTTAGCTAAAATTTAATTCAAACTAAAACACGCTTAAAACTACTGAAATTACATTTCCAGAAATTATCACCCATAGACGGCCACGTATCCAAATCTTTGCGTGGCCCTGCCTATCATTTTATCTATATTCTACAAATATTTCTTAATACACTAAATTCAGTTCAGCGTAAAAATGCATAACTCCTTTAAAACCCACATTTAAGCAATTTATGTTCATACTCAGTAACCTTTACGAATTCATTTTTGTAGCCCTGTATATGAACTATACACTGTAAAAAAAAAAAAAAAAAAAAAAAAAAAAAAAAAAAACGGACTAAAAAACGGAAATACTACTGGCAATCTAGACGCCAGTACTATTTCCGTTTTTTTACGGGAATTTTTACCCACACTGTTAAAAATTTTGCAGCATTCTGGCAGGTCATTCGACCGTTTTTTGAAAAAACGGTTTCATAACCATAATTTAACTACATTCTGACCATAAAATGGCTAATAATATGGTCATACTAGTGTTAAAATTACGGTTATGTAACGGCTTTCGGTAAAAACGGTCAAATGACCTGCCAGAATGCTGCAAATTTTTAACAGTGCATAAATTACAGAAAATTTTCCGTTTTTCTGATTAAAAACTGGAATTTGTCTGTAATTTATGGGTAAAAATTCCCGTAAAAAAACCGAAATAGTACTGGCGTCTACATTGCCAGTAGTATTTCCGTTTTTCAGTCCGTTTTTTTTTACAGTGTAGCATTTATACGCCCTTTATAGTATGCATAAATATATTGAACAAATATGTAAGTGTGATCACAGATCGCACAGAGGGTTTCGTTTAATATTCATTTCAAAACACTTTATCCTTTTGAAAAATCTCTTTCGAAACCAGGGGCGCACTCTATTTTAAACAAACCTCTATCCGAACGAAACTCCATTTTATAGACTATCCGTAGATATATTAGTCGAGGGGATTGGGCCGATAGCACCCGAGATAAGAAGGCGTCTCTGGCGGTAAAAAGTGGGACTGAAATATGTAAGGCTATGCTGCATAATATGAAAGAATGGTCAAAGTGGTGTCAACAAAAGTTGGAAAAGTGCTCCCCGGGTGAAAAGGGCGGAGGTTAGAAAAATTTCTTAAAATACCCAAGCCCCGAAGGAGTAAATAATATAAGACTTTTTGAAAATTTTATGATTTGCATTGTGGTCTGAGGTATTCAGCTATACGTATGCAAATATTCATGTGTCCAACTTAATTAGGGGCTATCTTAGAAGGAATTTCTTAAAATACATATGTGGTAGCTCAAAGGGTTAAACGTAAGACTTTTTCAAGATTTTATGATTTGTCGCCTGGTATCAAATGTTCTGGCATAAGTATGCAAAATTTCAAATCTCCAATTTCTCAGTTAGAAAGAATTGCTTAAATTACGCATGTGGAAGCCCAAAGGGTTAAATGTACGGTTTTTTTTAAATTTTATTATCTGTCGTATGATATGTGGTGTTCAGCTATAAGTATGCAAAATTTCACGCCTCCAACCTAATTAGGGCTCACTTAGAAAGAATTATTTAAAATACACTTGGGGGAGCTCAAAGGGTTAAATGTACGGCTTTTTCAAAATTTTATGGTTTGTTATTTGATGCGAGGTGTTCAGCTATAAGTATGAACAATTTCACGTCTCCAACCTAATTAGGGCTCACTTAGAAAGAATTGTTTATAATACACATGTGGGAACTCAAAGGGTTAAATGTACGACCTTTTCAAAATTTTGTGATATGTAGTTTGATGTGATGTGATCAGCTATAAATATGCCAAATTTCACGCCTCCAACCTAATTAGGTACTCACTTAGAAAGAATTGTTTAAAGTACACATGTAGGAACCCGACGGGTTAAATGTACAACTTTTTCAAAATTTTATAGTTTGTCATTTGATGTGAGGTGTTCAGCTATAAGTATACAAAATTTCATGCCTCCAACCTAATTAGGGCTCACTTAGAAAGAATTGTTTAAAATACATATGTGGGAGCTCAAAGGGTTAAATGAACGACTTTTTCAAAATTTTATAGTTTGTTATTTGATGTGAGGTGTTCAGCTATAAGTATGCAAAATTTCACGCCTCCAACCTAATTCAGGATCAATTGGAAAGAATTGTTTAAAATACACATGTGGAGCCCAAAGGATTAAATGTACGAATTTTTCAAAACTTTATGATTTGTCGTATGATATGTAGTGTTCAGCTATAAGTATGCAAAATTTCAAGTCCGCAACATGTATAGTTTCTGAGAACGGGCTTTGTGACAGACGGTCAGACAGACAGACAGAGGAGCGACACAAATAGTGTTTTGTCAGATGTACGAAACACTAAAAAATAAAGAAAATAAGAAAAAAATGATGCTATAAAGCAAAGTATTTTATTAAACATCATATAATTTTTTCTAATTTTCACAGGCGAAATATAAAATATGCTTTTGGTGACTAAAAAATGCTATTGAAAGATTATCGCAAAATCTGTCAAAGTTTTTATGCCTTTTTTCTTTTTAATGGAACAACAAACAGATTTCTTTTCCTGTTTGATTTGGCACTCCATTATTACCTTGTGCGTTTTTTTTTTTTTTTTTTTTTTTTTTTTTTTTTTTTTTTTTTTTTTTAATTAATATTATTTACTCCATGTTTTCAAACCAGTTGTCTACGAAAACATCTACCAGTGAAAGTGACGCACAACAAATATCTGTGACGTATGCAGATAAATTTTGCTTTTTTATCAGTTTTTTTTTTTTTTTTTTTTTTTTTTTTTTTTTAATATATATAATTTTTAAGCGATTTGGAACTTATTTTTCATAGTAGGTGACCCTCATAGGTACCTTCTGGTGCAATCAGAAACGAAATCTGGCAAATATTTTTTGAGTTATGCTTGACGAAAGTTTTTATTGGGGCTTTTTTTTTTTTTTTTTTTTTAGTAGGACATGGCCTTAATATCAATCGTAGTTGTAATATTACGTTGAGTATTAGCCTTCGCTTCGCTCAGACAATTATTGTGATTAAATTATGTTTTCAGTAAAATTTAAAGATATTAAAATTAGATTTGTTTTTGACATAATTTGTAAATTGAAATTGAAAAGTGAAATGATTAAATAGAGATAGACAATTTTAAAATAAGAATCAAATGACGATGTGTTAAAAGCAGAAAATAGAGAAAATTACGTCAAAATATTTGCACGCAACTACTAAAAAATACGAACACTTAAAATAATAAAATTATTACACGCGCATTTAAACGCTTTTAAAGGTGATAATTACGTCATATGTAAAATTCCTAAATATTAAATATAGTCATACTTAAAGTGCCTAAAATAATGAAATTATTACGTTTGAAAAACTTTTAATTGTCAATATTAGGTTATGTTTAAAACGCTCAATTTATAATATTTAGAAACACTTTTTAATTGAATAATATATTTACCCATGACAGTTAAAAGAGAAAAAAAGTTTGAAATAAAATTATTACATGAGAAATGCATTTAGTAGTGAAAATTTTGTCGTATTAACGATGCGTTTGAACCTATTTTCATTCCGGACGTGTAACGTTTCTAACCTTTATAACGTGCGTAACGAACGTTTTAGGGTGACGTCTCATGGTATAAAAGTGTTGTGAGTAACAAATTTGTTTTTACATTACATCACTTAATTCAGCTTAAATCCAGGTAAATGTATGCGCAAAATAATTTCGTTTTATTTTGTACGAATTACTATTCGAAATATACATTTTAGAAAATTCAGATAATTTTATTAATGAATATAAAGAATATACATTGTGAATTATGCATTATGGTGTATTAAATGAAGGAAAGAATTCATGAATGAGCTATGCCTGTTCCTGAAAATAAATAAGACTCGATCCGAATATAAAATATATGCTTAAAAATAACAGAACACATTGCTTTTAATATCGTGATTGTGAAGGAATTTTTTAACTATCGAAACAGACTATACTTAATTTCTTGAAACATATGACTGATTAAAATATATACAGTAGAACCTCGATTATCCGAAGTAATTGGGATCGACCGTCTTTCGGAAAATCGAAATTTTCGGATAATCGAGAGTAATTTAATTTTAAGATTACGGAGAAATATATGCAATATTTCTTATTATGGTAGCAAGTACTTAATAAAAATAAAGCAATAGTAAAATAGAAACAAGAATAAATTACCTGAATTTTAATTTTGAAATTAAGTACTTTTTACATACAATCAACAATAGTTTGAAAAATTGTTTTGTTTGTCGCAGTTTCGATTCTATTTGCTTTGAAGCTCTATCACGGAGTTTTTAAATATTATTAGTCCACCTGTATGATGCTCCTGGAATGCCAATCCTTTTGCAAAACATTGAAAAGCTTCAGAATTGTAATTTGTTTGTTTTCATCGTTCCATTCCATAGCCTTCGGGAGCTCAAGTTAACTTCAATGGAACTCAAAGAAAGCGGATATAAAATATTTGTATGTACTCGTAGTTAGGAAAGGACCGCTTATATATATATATATATATAACCATTATATAATTACAATTCATCATCTATTTCCAATTACTAAAATTAAATTAATAAATTTAGTTTCAATACCTAACACTGACATTGTACAAAATAAAGATGAAACCTTTAACTTGTAATACAAAATCAAGCACAATACCACTAATTCTCTAGCACATTGCGGATTATTAATCCATATAAAACATATGAAAAAACACCAAATTTTGATACAATTACCTATTAAAGACAAAAGATACAAATAACCAGCTAAATATTGTTGAACCATTAAAGGACGTTTAGTAAACAAATAATAGATCAATTGGTTGGATGTAGCAGGAAGCTTATATAGCATTTCACTTCTTCAGTGGTACATGAAATACAAATATAAGCAAAAATGCAGACGATTTCTGTAATAGAATCCACCAATAAGCTAAAAATTTAATTTCATTATGTACCCTATCAACTATACACCTAAAAGTATAAATTTACCATGCCATATAAATTGAATTAATTAAATCATTAATCAATGCAATATCCGTAATAATGAACAATTTGAAAAAAAATTGTAACATTTAAATTTAAGATACACCCAGCAATAGAATTGCTATGACCATATCACAATCACAAAAAATTATTCCGTTTTAGCACAGCAAAAATCACGCCTAATTAAATGGTACAGTTAAAAACGAATCCTTAAGGTTTCAAATACAGAGGTAACAGATTGTAGATAATATGATCATTCTTATAAATATAATAATTATAATTAACTTAAATAGTCTATATAATTAAAATATATATATATATATATATATATATATATATATATATATATATATAAAGACTTAAAGATATACAGATATATAGATGATGTTTTGGTGGTTGAGTTGAATAATAAAGAAATTCATCAATTTAAATGTTATCCAGACACTTTGAATTTAAAGTGTGCTTCGGATGATCGGGGCAATGTCAACTACTTGGATGTTAATTTGGAGATTATAAACGGAATTTTAGTATATAGTATTTATGATAAAAGAAATTATTTTGATTTTGATACAATAAAAATATTAAACTTTAATAGTAACGTGCATGTTTCAATTTTTAGAAATATATATTTAAATGGTTTAAATCGTATTGCAAATTTGTGCTCAAATGTTGATAAATTGGTTGGTGAAATTTTTAACCTTTACATAAACGCCAGTAAACAAAATTACCCAATACATTTTCTGAATGATTTAACTTTCAATTTTATCAGGAAAAAAAGCTATCGAAATAAAACATTGGAATTGTTCGATGATTGTGATTTATCGATACGTGATTCCTATCGAAAATAGCTTAGCGGTGAGGATAGTCAGGGACTTCATTTGACGGCTTTTGAATTAGTTTGTGGTTTTCATTTTTTCCAATCTCTATTTGTTTGGTCTTGGCAAGTGAGGGGGAATGTTGTGCACGTAAAACATGTTTAACCCCGCAGTACAAGTCATAAGCCTTGGCCACTTGTCTTCATGTTTGGTTTTTCTTAGTTATTCTTGGTTTTGTTAATTATTGTTTTAGTTACAGTTTGTTAGATGTTTTTTTCGTGTACTAAATTATGAATTTGGATTTTTCAATATATATATACATATATATACTATGTGCTATTTTAAGGATTCTGGAATAAATTATTACTAAAAAGTAAAAAAAAATGTTGGTGTTTAAAATAAACAGGCAATAAATAAGATATATGATATAATATAATAAGGTATGACAACAAAATTATTTTAGAACTGAATAAATAATGTTTTAATGCTGCCATCTACTGGAACCTCAAAAAATTAAAAGGTAAAAATACGTGTTCAGCATCATGGCGAAAAGAAGTAGAAATAAATTGTAGTGGTGCCATCTGTTAACGATTTCCAAAATAACTGTAAATAAAATTGAAAATATCAAATATTTGAACCGCATTAATTCACTTTAAAACAGCACATAATATCAATCTAAAACAGCTCAACAGAATATCAATAATAATCATTTAGCATCTTTAATATAAGATTATAATTATTTTTAATTATTTTATTTAAGATTAAGTAAATTAGTCATAATTTCAAATAAGTTGCTATTATAATAATATAAAAGTTTGTTTCTATTAATCACTTAATTAATTTAATGTTATACATTTTAAATGTTTCTTTACAGACTGGGAGGCGTTAAATACAAACAAATTACAACAATTTTACATACTGATAGAAATATGTATCATAAACTGTATTACATTCCACTACTATAAATTATAATATTTTAAAGTAAATCAGTAAAAGTGATGTAAATGATGTAAATGATGTAAATTATTATAATATAAATATTATCATGCAGTACTAAGGATAGCTAATTCATAAGGACCATAATAAACATAGAAACTCATAAAATCAACGTACCAATCCATTTTTTCCTTTTTTTTAACAGATATATTAAATCAACGTTTGCGTATAAGTTATCCAGACAACTCCTCCTTCCTCCATGATTTAACATCTGCCCACCCAGCCAACATATTTAAACTTTTTTTTAAATTATATTTTGTAATTTTTATTTTTTTGTGTATTTTTATTACATATATACAGGGTGTATCTAAACTCTTGGGCAAAACTTTAAGGGGTGATAGTACACATCAAGACAAACAATATTAAATAGGAAACTAAGGGTCCGAAACGTCTTCCGAAGGAGATAGGCGCCTTTAAAGTTTAGTGTCCAAAATTGCAAATGGTTATATAAAACGGAAAAATTAGTTGATTCGTTTGCGGTTTTTACTAAAACTATTCTCTATGTCAGTATTTTCTTGAAAATAAATTTTAAATATACAGTTCAAAAAATGCCGATAGAGGGCGCTTTAGACTTTGGAGTAACCAACAACTATTTTTTACCGTTATTTTTTGTATCTCATTATATTCTTTCAAAAGCTTAGACTTAAACTTAAATTTTGAGCTCAAAATCTGAATCGTTGGGAGTGGTTAAGTAGTGCAAACTGAACTGTGTTCAGAGTTAAAATTTCAAATTATTATAAAAGACGGAAACATTGGTCCATTCGTTTGCGCTTTTCACTAAAACTATTCTTTATGTCAGTATTTTCTTGAAAATAAATTTTAAAGATACAGTTAAAAAAATACCGATAGTGGGCGCTTCAGACTTTGGAGTAACCAACAATATTTTTTACCGTTATTTTTTGTATCTCATTACATGCTTTCAGAAGCTTAGACTTTGAGCTCAAAATCTGAATCGTTCGAGTGGTTAAGTAGCGCAAACTGAACTGTGTTCATGTGTTGAACTTTGAACCCCCCTTCTGAACACAGTTCAGTTTGCGCTACCTAACCACTCGAACGATTTTTCAGCTCAAATTTTAAGTTTAAGTCTAAGCTTTTGAAAGCATGTAATGAGATACAAAAAATAACTGTAAAAAATAGTTGTTCGTTACTCCAAAGTCTAATTCGCCCTCTATCGGTATTTTTTGAACTGTATCTTTAAAATTTATTTTCAAGAAAATACTGAAATAAAGAATAGTTTTAGTGAAAACCGCAAACGAATCGGCCAATTTTTCCGTTTTTTATAATCATTTGAAATTTTAGCTCCTAAACACAGTTCAGTTTGCGCTACTTAACCACTCCCAACGATTCAGATTTTGAGCTCAAAATTTAAGTTTAAGTCTAAGCTTTTGAAAACGTGTAATGAGATACAAAAAATAACTGTAAAAAATAGTTGTTGGTTACTCCAAAGTCTAAAGCCGCCTCTATCGGTATTTTTTGAACTGTATCTTTAAAATTTATTTTCAAGAAAATACTGACATAAAGAATAGTTTTAGTAAAAACCGCAAACGAATCGACCAATTTTTCCGTTTTTTATAATTATTTGAAATTTTGGACCCTAAACTTTAAAGGCGCCTATCTTCTTCGGAAGACGTTTGGGGCCCTTAGTTTCCCATTTAATATTGTTTGTCTTGATGTGTACTATCACCCCTTAAAGTTTTGCCCAAGAGTTTAGATACACCCTGTATATATATATATATATATATATATATATATATATATATATACATATATTGTTTAGACCTCTGATTAATTGTAGATTAAGAATATATGAATTTCTTAGTAAAACCTTGATTTAATGCATCAAATATTAATTGTTTAATGTTTTTATTGATAAGATGTGAGGAACATAAACTTTTGATTCTATACAAATGATTAATTAGTATATTACTGTAAACTGAAATATGTAGACAGTATTTAAAATGAGTAAATGTATTAACTTTGAATTGAAAGTTTTTACGTTTGTCATAAAGATCAGTAATTTTTTTGTTTCGTGCGATTATGATTTTTAGATCTAAAAAGTTAATAGTATTATTTGTAAAAAAGTTTTTCTGTCAATTCTAAATTATTTGGATAATCAACTGGAAATTGAGAAATATTTGATTGTTTAGTGTAAATTAAAATAATGTCATCAATATAGCGATATATCATTACAAAAATACGTTCATATTGATATAAATACAAATCAGCCATCAAACTGGATGTAGATCCGCATTATGGCATTCCTACTATTAGTAGATAAATAATATTGTCTTGTAAGATATAGTTATTGTATAATATAAAATTAGTTAAAGTGCGAAAATATTTTAAATCCATATATGTAAGAAGAGTAAATTTATTTTTATATGTTTTAAATAGTGTATTAATTATATTAGGCAGGTCTATAAGATTTATATTATTAAATAGATCTTTGAAGTCATATGAACGTACATTTTTTAAACGTTTAATGTCATTAACCAATTGATGACTATTTTTTATGCAATGTTTATTATCTGTTTGTGTTGTTAGATTATAAATTTGACTTAGAATTTTTAATAAAATATTGTTAGCATAATTATTATATGTATTATATCCAGTTGTAACTGTTCTGAATTTAATTGTTGTCTTATGAAATTTAGGAATGAGCACTAAATGTGGATATATAAAGTTAGTAGGAATAACATTTAGTAGTTTATAATAAGCAAAAATTTTACGATTGTTAACAATAATTTCATCATTTGTTTCTTGGATAGACTTATTTGATGAAATACAAGATGTAAGAAGATGGTGATAATAAGATTTGCATATGATTGCATAATTATCAGGAGATTTGTCAATATATGTGATCACATAGTCTTTTTGAATATTTTTAATTTGTTGGAAAATGTGTTTGGTATTCACTTTAACAAGATTAGATACATTTGCTCTAAGAGAATCAGTTAACTTTTCAATAACCAATATTTTCCATTCATTAAAATATGCAATAGGTTTATTGTAATATATAGAAATTTTATATATAAACTAATCAATACTATATGTAAATTGCTTTGTAATTGAATTTAAATTAAGTTTTGATGGAAGTCTATATTTTTTGCCATATCCCATTAATTTTCTTAATGTAAAATCAATTATAATATTAAGATTACCAGTGATTATATGACCATGATATTTATTAATGTATTGCTGTAGTGAGGGGTCGTTGCAGTTACAAGGGAAAGTACTTGTATCGGATGTATTTTTTTAAAAAGAATCATAATTAAAAAAATTTCCACCTAAAGGAATTGGATATTTAAATGTTCTAGATATTTGACTGCTATGAATAGGAAGTTTAAATTTTATGCCATTTATAATAGAATTAATATTCATTTTATTGAATATTTGATTTGTATAAGTAATTAGCATTTGTGTATTTATTATATATATATATGTGTGTGTGTGTGTGTGTAAATATATTTCAGATTTATTTAAAATACATTAAAAAAAGCAAAAGAAATTACATAGAAATGCATTAAATTAATTAATCTGAATCTGTATTATTTATTTAAATTCTTGCATGCGGATACCAGAAGAAGAATGTTTCGTAATCTTCGTTTTGCGGTGAGATGTCTTAATTTACAAAATAATAGAATAGTAAAATTATTGAAAAAATATTTTATGCATTAAGTAAAGAATATTTTTGTTTCAGAACTCATTTTTCAACTCAAACATGTATTTGAGATAAAATGTACTGGTGTATGTACTGGTTTTCTTTGAAGCGGATTTAACAATATATACAGTCATATGTATAGATTAAATGAAACATACATTTCCCTTAGTAATTGGCTTATTCTTTACGCTAACTTTCAAATTTAATATAACTATGGATTTTTCTTACTGAATATCGTATTCATCTTGTAATATAATTCAGATTGCTAGAAAAATACAACGTTTGTTCAAAAATTCATTCACCATTCATAAGGAGATCATTATGGAAGTGTGTATACAGGGTGATTCAGCTCGTCGGTGACAAACTTTAAGGATCGATAGAGCACACCTAGACGAACATTTTTGAATAGGGAATGTAGGGTCCCTGACAAGATGGTAAGGCGCTAGGCGCTTTCGAAAATTTGGGTGCCGAAATTCGAAACGTCATAAAAACTAGGGAAATGGTTAGATTTTCTTGCTTGTTGCGTCGAAATGATTCTGTTTGTTTAGACTTTCTTCAGTACCAATTTGATAAGCGTATCTCTTAAAACATGGATAGGGGGCGCTGCAGACTTTGGAGAGCTAGACAACAACTTTAAGCCCGTTATTTTGATAATTTAACACATGCTCGCCAAAGTTTATACTCTAACTTAAAGTTTGAACCCAAAAGTAGAGCCCTGCAAAAAGCGTAAGAGCCGGAATAAAATGTCAAAGTACAGGGTGGTCGAAACTCGAATGCTCCTAGGAGATAAACAAACAGATTTCTTGACTTATGGCATGCATTTTCATGATTCTGTTTGCTGGGGCTCTCTGAAACTCAGTTGAACGGTACAAAAAGAAACATCGATAGGGGGCGCTTTGGGCAAAAAACATAATTCGTTGACATTTCGGACGCTAACTGGAAACGGGGCGCTACGATCAGTTAGAAACAAAACAAGAGAGTAATTTACTTATCATAAGAAGCTATTAAAACTGCAGTTTTTTTTTTTTTTTTTAACAAACATAGCTGGTTTCAATCATGCACAATGCGCGCAATAAAATTTACATAAGGTGCTTTTTGCTGATTTATGCAAAAGATATCGTACCATATCGATATGCAAAAGATACGTAATGCGTAGACGACAACGCGAGATGACGTAGTTGTATGCGCAGACACGTCTTTTGAACGTGCGGTACCTACTTAAGCTTCGGGTTACTTGTCTGCAGATCGGTAGTAGGATGGAACGGTACACAAACTCTGAATTGGCTGACATGCATTTGGCGTATGGCGCTGCTGGTTGTAATGGACGAGCCGCTCAGCGGTTGTACGCCGAGCGTTACCCCAACAGGCAAATCCCCTGCCATGCCTTCTTCGCTCGAGTACACCAGAGGTTGTCCACAACGGGATCTTTCGACGGAGGCAGGCCTGAACGGGAGCGATCAGTGAGCACCCCCGACAACGAAGAGGCTGTGCTTAACCTGGTTGAGGACAACCCAGGTCTTAGCACGAGAGATATCGCCAGACATGTTGGCATTTCGCAAGCAACTGCGTGACGCATCTTACGTTCTCGGAATCTGCACCCCTACCACATCCAGCGGGTGCAGTTGCTCAGAGAGCAGGATTTTGGCCCTCGAGTGGAATTCTCAAGATGGTACTTGGCGATGAGATCCAGGGATCCCCGTTTTGTAAACAGCATTTTGTTTACGGACGAGTCCACCTTCAGCCGGGAGGGAATGTGGAACGCCCACAACAGTCATGTGTGGTGTGATGAAAATCCACATGAAACCAGAAGCCGAGCAGCCCAGGAGCGTTTCTCAGTAAATGTGTGGGCCGGCATTCTGGGGGATTGCCTCATTGGCCCTTATTTGTTACCTGAACGGCTGACAGGTGGAAATTACCTGATTTTCCTGGATCAAGTGCTGCCGCAGCTTCTGGATGAGGCGCACGTACCCGAAGGTTCGCGTCGCCAGATGTGGTTCCAGCACGATGGAGCTCCGGCCCATTACACGAACGACGTGCGTCTCCATCTAAACGCAAGGTATGGCCAGCGGTGGATCGGGCGTGGGGGTCCAGTTCACTGGCCTGCCCGATCACCAGACCTCACCTGCTTGGATTTCTTCCTTTGGGGTTACCTGAAGGCCGAGGTATACCATACACCTGTCAGCAGTGCTGAAGAACTTGTGGCGCGCATTGTGGCAGCTGCAGGGCAGATCAGAGATACTCCTGGCATTGTTGGAAACACACACTCCTCAATGCGACGGAGGTGCGAAGCCTGCATCATGGCCCAAGGTCGAAATTTCGAGCATCTTCTGTAGTGTTATTTTTTGTAAATAAATTTCCAGTATCATTGATGTTTTTGGTCTAAATTTATTCAGAAGTGTTGAGCAGAGGTAGAAAATGTGTTTTCATTATTACTAACTGATCGTAGCGCCCCGTTTCCAGTTAGCGTCCGAAATGTCAACGAATTATGTTTTTTGCCCAAAGCGCCCCCTATCGATGTTTCTTTTTGTACCGTTCAACTGAGTTTCAGAGAGCCCCAGCAAACAGAATCATGAAAATGCATGCCATAAGTCAAGAAATCTGTTTGTTTATCTCTTAGGAGCCTTCGAGTTTCGACCACCCTGTACTTTGACATTTTATTCCGGCTCTTACGCTTTTTGCAGGGCTCTACTTTTGGGTTCAAACTTTAAGTTAGAGTATAAACTTTGGCGAGCATGTGTTAAATTATCAAAATAACGGGCTTAAAGTTGTTGTCTAGCTCTCCAAAGTCTGCAGCGCCCCCTATCCATGTTTTAGAGAGATACGCTTATCAAATTGGTACTGAAGAAAGTCTAAACAAACAGAATCATTTCGACGCAACAAGCAAGAAAATCTAACCATTTCCCTAGTTTTTATGACGTTTCGAATTTCGGCACCCAAATTTTCGAAAGCGCCTAGCGCCTTACCATCTTGTCAGGGACCCTACATTCCCTATTCAAAAATGTTCGTCTAGGTGTGCTCTATCGATCCTTAAAGTTTGTCACCGACGAGCTGAATCACCCTGTATATAATATATATTATGGATATTATTTGGTATTAAAAAATGTTGTGAGTTTTCTGTTTTACATATTTTGTTTTTCTTAGCATTAAAATGGTAACTATCGAAACAAACTATTCTTAATTTCTTGAAACATATCACTGATTAATATATATACCGGGTGTTCAAAAAATGACTGATGGATTTTAAAATTCAATACTTTTCAAACGGTGACAGATATTAAAAACATTCTTGCATGAGTGTTATGTATGACGTTAAGTGTATTTTTTTTTAAGTGATTCTTGATTTTAGTTCGCAATTCAAACAATGAATGGCGCTGAGAGCAATAAGCGCTGAGTCCAGACCAGATTTTTTGGTATTCGGACTCCATTTGATGCATTTTAATCTCCTTCTTTCGCATGGAAGAGGAGAGAGGCCGGAAAATCGAGGCTAAATTCAGCGATTATTGCTTGCAGCGCAATCTATCAGTGCTATTTGTAGCTAAAACTGAGAATCGCAGAATAAACTCTACCCTTCTCCTTAATTTAACATCTACCCACCCAGTTTATTCAGATTTTTTTCATATAGATTTTTAATTTTTTTTTGTTTATTTTTAGTTTTTTGTAATTTTTTTTACATATTTTTATTTTATACGCAAAATGCGAATAATAACATACAAGAAATCACCCGACTGTACATTATATAGATCATAGATTAATTGTAGATTAAGGTATATATGAATTTTTTAGAAAAACCATGATTTAAAGCATCAAAAATTAATTGTTTAATGTTTTTATTTATAAGATGTGAGGAACATAAACTTTTGATTCTAAACAAATGATTAATAAGTATATTATGGTAAACTGAAATATGTAGCCAGGATTTAAAATGAGTAAATGTATTAACTTTCAATTGAAAGTCTTTACGTTTGTCATAAAGATCAGTCATTGTTTTGTTTTGTACTATTATGATTTTTAGATCTAAAAAGTTAATAGTATTATTTGTTAAAAGTTTTTCTGTCAATTCTAAATTAGTTGGATAATCCACTGGAAATTGAGCAAAATTCGATTGTTTAGTGTAAAAAAATGTCATCAATGTAGCGATACATTAGTATATCATCATTACTAAAATTACGTTCATATTGATATAAATATAAATCAGACATTAAACTGGATGTAGGTCCGCCTTGTAGTATTCCTTCTATCTGTAGATAAATAATATCTTGTAAGATATAGTTATTGTATATTATAAAATTAGTTAAAGTGCGAAAATATTTTATATCCATATATGTAGGAAGAGTTAATTTATTTTATATATATATATATATACATTCATTTCAAATCAAATCTAACATCTGGTAGGTTCAGTGTTTTCAAATTTGACGAATAATCAACAGTTAAGGCACAAATACATACATTTAATAACCAAAAGAACACAAAAAATCTATTAATCGCCATTCGACGCATTACATTTAAAGATTTCTAACATCAACAATAGATTAATTTGTTTCAGTTTAGAAGTAGACGATTCAAACAGAGCATTCGCCGGATAAGTAGCTGTTTAGAGAATTAGCCATAACCTTACAAATTGGTAATTTTAAGAAAGAAAACATTTAGAGGTTTTCTTTTAATTGCGCTAATAAATTTTAAATCTAATGGATTATTATTTCATAAATTAAAGTGGATTACATATCAGCGATTTAGTAAGATATCCGAATGAGGAATCGCACAAAATCATCAATATCTTTTAAAGTGTGTTACAGAGTTTTATGTCATTTATTTCTCATCATAATGTATTCTGTTTACGAAAGTTTATTCACACTAACAAACATAGGATGTGTAATGTAATGTTTTTTTTTTAATTAAGAGATATAACAGAGATTATTTTAAGTTGTATCCATAAGGTTAAAATTTTAAATTTTAATAACATTTTTTAATACATTAACAAGCATTTTTGAGCTGCCTAAAAAGACTAGCAAACCTTTAAACAATTTTTGACTTTGCAGTTGTGCAATATAGTTGGCAGTGTTTTATTTTATCATACATCTATATTATGCGCTGCTGTCCAAATGTTAAGGAAAAAACTCGAAATACTAATTTTTGAAAACAAATGTCAATTGTGAATTATCTAAATATATATATATATATATACATAAACGGCATGTGTAGAAATTAGTACTATCCTAACAGCGCAGCCAGTAGATATGACATCTGATTGACGTCACAAAGGGTCACAAGAGTGATAGTCAATTTGTGAACAAAAAAGGCGATGTCTATTATTAGTCTCATTATTAACTTCAGTTAACTTTCATTTGCTCACTCTTGGTTTATGGTGTCGTGACTTTAGAGTCTTTATATGACGGTTAAGTGGAGGCTACTGTGCTACTAGATTCTATCGTCAATGTCTTATATTAAGCATGACATATTTCTCGACATAGCCTGTCCTAATTTGTACTTGGTGGCAACCAAATTCATCCCTCTAACCAAACGACTACCCATGTAACGTTTATAATTACTCATCACAATTAAACGCTCATGGTGACTTTGGAATGGAGATCTTCACAATTTGAAACTTAGCTATTATTATTTCCCTGTGTTCCAGGCCCCGGATATTAGACATATGCCTTTATGATACATTTTATTCTACTAGTCATTACTATTTACTAGTCGTCTACTAGTCGTTTGTTATAGTCGTTATGATACATAAAGTATGTAACTTTTATTTTAAACAGTGAAGTATTAATAAATAGGTAGTCTTTGTATTTAATAAATTCATTTTCTCGTCAATATCACATACATAAATAATGATAGTGTGTCATATTTCTTCTCTATTTATTAATATGTGTTTCTTGATGTCTTTTGGACGCAAAATGATAAAAAAAAAAATACAATGACGCACGTATTTGCGTTTTTCCAAAAATTGTACTACAGTTTTATTTATTATATTTAGAGGTTCTAGATGCTCCGAAATCTGAGAGGTTTACAGTAGTTTTCAGGAAAAATAAGGATTTTAGATGACTTGCATGACTAAATCATAAATGTGGTTAGGTATTCATATTACTTTGTCTTGAAAAGGAGTAAAATAAAATGGAACAAATTCTTCCGGCTAATTCGAAAGCGTAGGTTTATTTCTTTCCTTTTTATCTTTTAAAGTGCAAACATCAGTTTTAATACAAATTATAAAAGCTTCGTACTTTATTAGCGATCTGAACTAAGATGCTTGAATGTTCAGTACACTCTCTATAATACACTAGTGTCCAAACGTAAGGACCAATCACAAAATGCTAATTTTCAAGTACGTTAATTCTCAAAAGGAAATAATTTGAATAATTACAATATCTACAGCACAGTTAGTCCATACAACATCTCATTCATGTCACACATGATCAAAAGTGTCACAATCACTACGGTGATGCAAAAAAATAGGAAATTCCATACATCTAATTATGAGTCTCAAATCATCGCTATATGTGACTCCACTGAGACGTCACTGTGACTGCTGCTTTGTGACGAGTCACCAGGTGACTTTACAATGTAGTTACAGTGTGACTCTCATGTGACTGTCATCTGTAAACTCAATTTCAAAGTCATCGTGAATGCTGCATTGTGATAAGTTGCCAAATAATGTCACATGATGAATTTCAGGTGACACAGAGACTACTGTGAAGTCGCCATTGTGCTCTTTTGTGAAAAGTCACCCTGTGACTATAATCTGATATTATTTGGTGACTTATCATAATGCAACGTTTATGATGACTTTGAAATTGAGTCAAAAAATGACAGTCACATGAGATTCACAATGTGTCTACATTTCAAAATCACCTTTTGACTCGTCACAAAGCAGCAGTCACATTGACCTCTCAGTGGAGTCACACATAGTGATTATTTGACACTTATAATGAGACGTGTGGAATTTCCTATTTTTTGTTTCACCGTAGTTACTGTGACACTTGTGACCATGTGTGATATGAATGAGATTCTATATGGACTAGCTGTGCTGTAGGGATAGTAATTATTTGAATTATATTAGTTTTGAGCATACTACTTTTGAATATTTATTTTACTCTTATCTTTATATTACTTTTGAGTATTCGCTTACTTAAAAATTAGCATTTTGTGACTGGTCCTTAATTTTGGACACCAGTGTAGATAAAAACGGTTTTTATTTCTTCGTCGGTATCGTGATAACAATTATAGCATGTTTTGCTTCCGTGTGTTCCTAGAAACGAAAAGTAACACTTAAGTCATCAATTAAATCATACATCAAATTTTTAAGATCACTACACCGTCCTGATTATGTACGGATCGTTTCAGCATTTCGGGCGTTATCATGCGGCCAATTTTTGTATGTTTATGTAGTGTATGTCTGTAAATAAACAATACAAGTTATATATTTGATTAACAAACTCATGTACGACACGGAAAATCGAGAGTTCTCTGCTGCTGATCAATGCAGTCTGTTTGCTTTTCGAAAAAGCTTACATTATGTGCAGCTGTTCACAGTAAATTTCAGATTTTTCATATCATCCATTGGAATAATTTCAAGAATGACTTAATCTAAATTCCACCATATGCTGATCATGAACTTATTTTCATACTTTCATGCTTTCACCAAGTTGGGTTGATTGGCCCACCTATAACCATTGTTTTCGATAACCTGGACTTCATAGAAATAGACATTTATTATGATATGCAACTATGCGATTAAAAACCTCAAATCCTGTGGGTTTTTCAGAAGAGTTTTCGTCATTTTCCCTATGTGATTTTCCTGTGTTGTGAGTTCAAGAAAACTTCTTTAGAGTTGTTGTATGTATCTACAGTTTCTGTAAATCTCCTCATGTAGTATCCTTAGACGGTCCTCTAGCTCCTCTGAAAGTTTTCGTGTTAGGGTGATCGGATTCATCGCCACTTTTTGCTTCAGAGTTTCAGATTAAGAATTTATGATCTCCCACTTCTGGGTTTCGTTTAAAAAAACAAGTCACCTGATTTAACGCTTTTGAAGTAGTTTTGGGCTGTACGATTCCTGATCATATCATCAAATTCAACTTTCATTTTACGAGCTGTTTCGGGGGCTTTATGATCTGTGTTAAAATAATAATATACAATATTTGTATCCGCCATTATTTAACATAGAAATATATAAAAGCATAGGAATTAGTGTAAAACAATCAATGAGGTCTTCGCTTTTCAAACAACATTCAGATTTGACATATCGACCATTTGAATAATTTCAAAAGGAGTGATATGCTCTAAATTCCACCGGACGCTCATCATGAATTTAAACTGTTCTTGCTTTGCAACAGTTGGGATGTTTGGTCCACCTATAGCCATTTTCTTTGATAATCTGGGTTTCATAGATATACTCATTTATTATGATATGCTATTATGCGCTTAAAAAACTGCAAATCCAGTTGGTTTTCCAAACGAATTTTTTACATTTACATTATGTGATTTTCTTGTGTAGTGAGTTCAAAAGAACTTCTCCAAAGCTCTTGTACGTTTACTATAGTTTATATAAATCCTCTCAAGTAGTGTTGTTAGACGGTACTAGCTCATTTGAAAGTTCACGTCTGCGTGTGGTTGGACTCATCCCCACTTTTTGCTTCAATCCTTCCAGATTAATAATTGATGATCCCATTTTTCATTTATAAAGACAAATCACCTCCGTTAAAACGAATGACCCGGTTTTGGGCTGTACCATCGCTGATCGTATAATCTACTTAAACTTCTCGAGTTTTGCGAGCTGCTTCATGAGCTAATGACCCATGTTAAAATAATAATGTATAATAATTCAATAAATGTATCGGCCATTATTTAACTTAGAAATAGAGAAAAGAAAAGGTATTAGTGTAATAAAATATGGAGAGACATATATCCTATAATATAACATTTTGCACTGGTCATTAATTATAAAATGGTGCCAACTATAGCCTTTCATATAAAGCTTTTCGAAAAAAGAAAAAAAAGGATACACCCTTATTAATAGATAAATGGATATATAAATAAAAAACGTAAAAAAAAAATCGTTTATAAAAAATAAAACAATTTATTTAGTAACTTACATATTTGCAATAAACATGTGAAAAAAACCTCACTCAAATACATATGGATATTAATATTTGAAGACAGTTTTTAATAATATTACAAAACCTGCACTGTTTAGAATAATAAAGCATACATAAGTAATATGAGAAAAAGAATGTTTCAGAATAGTTTTGAAGAGAAGCGTTAATTAGAATTCGAACATTTAGTTTTTTTTCTTTCTGGATAAATAAACGTTATGCAGTATTGAATGACAATAAATAGCCGAAATATGGTGCATTTAATCCCAGAAATGAAACATTAAAGAAATCTGTAATGCTTAGGTAAAAAAAAAAAATCTTAATTTAATTATCTTTCAAAATATTCCTACGACAACAAAAGACAGGGATATAAATAATTTTATAAAAAAATCTACATTTTATTCAGTAGCTAAAGAACCAGTTGAAGTTTTCGAACTGTCGCGTTCCTTATTTTTTATTTTACTGGAATTTCTAATCAGTGTTTTAATCGCATTGTAGTGTAGCATCAATAACCCAGTTCAAAAATCTTTCGCGTGACACTAAATTCATCGTTGTGAGTTTTGCATGTGAATAGAAAGAGTCGATGAAATTAGAAAAAAATATAATATGATTTATTTCTCTATTAAATTCCTTTTTTCTTTTTTATTTGTATATTCACACATTTCTTTGAAAAGATTAAATAACTTCGTATTACGTTAACACTAGACAGAGGACAAATTTAGATATCACAATAAGCAATAATGTTTAAAAAAATCACATAAATTTTTCTTTTAGAAAGTTACAGGAGAATTTTATAATAAAGCTTAATGTATATTATGAATACCATGCATAAACATATGATATTTATATTGTGTTAGGCTAAATTATTAAACAGCATTGACATATTGTTAGGGAACAAGTAAATAAACTAATAAGTGAACATAAACTGCAGTCAAACACACACGCACACACTAAACTGTGAAACATAAACAAACATAAATATACTTTGTTAATTTAATTTTTTTATTAGAAATAAGAAACAGCATAAGTTATAAAAATAAAAGTTCAGCCATATAGTTATCTAGCCATGTGGATAATAAATAAATCCTCAAACGAATTACTTTTTCTTCAAATGTTATCTTCGATTACAAGATAAAATGTCCTTATATTAGTTTTTATTTTTACTGTTTCAGTATATTTACGTATAAGTGAAATACAAAACTGTTTTATCGTCTTCTAAATTACAGATACAAACAATATTAGTATTATCGTGACTTGCATCGAAATTAAACCAAATATACCGAAACAGATGTAAACGTCGGAATGAGAGATGTAGAATTCTGATCACGTTTTATTTTGATTAAATAAAATTACCTTTCAAATATAATGTATTCACTATAATATAATGTAGAAAAACTGATACCATTGAATTTTTCTTTTAAATAACAGTGTAAGATTATTATTAGGTTTTTCTTTTGTAAGTTGTTTAAAGATAATACTTCGAAGTGGAAATAATACATGACGTGAATACAAAGTGAAACTATCCTGCACGATAACATTTTAGATATCGAATTAATTCAAAAATCATTATTTTCTACGGCGTATAACTAAAAATATCGAAGTGATATTCGTAAGTGTTTATGGGAAATTATTATCTATACCATCAATAATTTATACGTCATTTTCTGTTTTACCGTCTGGTCTATGACATACAGAGACGTTGGAAAAATAACAGCCATCTGTAAATGAAAGCTTAAACAGACATGCAATATTTTTTTGCAATACTTTTTACCGAATACGTTAGTTAAAAGTACAATGAATTCCAGAATTAGTTTTCTTAACTTCACCCAGCAAATTTATACAATAAAAGGTTTCATGCCTCACAATATTTGTTTTATTTATGTCTATTTTTTTTTCTCCAATTCCAGGGCCTCAACTAATATTATAATCAAGTAACGTTTGTTCGTTTGTTTGCTTGTAAGGAAAATCTCTTAAACTACCGAGTCGAATTCAAAAGTAATTGTGGCATATTGATATTGACAGTACTTGTCCCAACATAGGCTCTATTTTATGTCGATACCACTAAACATAGTTAAGCAAGAGCAAAAAACTTTCTAAAATGCAATTTTCCTAATACTGAATTACCTAGAAACTTCAAATTAGGCATGATAGTTATTTATAAGATGTAAATGCTCACTAAGAACAGTTTCTAAAAAATGCGATCTTTAACATGGGTAAAATTACGTGAAAAGCGTTCTACAAATGTTCTAAATTACGATTTCTATACAATTGTTAAAGGCAGAAACTTGACATTTGTTGTGGTAGATAAGACTAACATACAAATGCTCTCTAAAAGCAGTTTCTAAAAAATACAAATTTAAAAGTTTGAAATAAGCGAAAAATTCTCTAAACATGTTCTAAATTATCATTTTTTGCAATCTTAGGAAATACCATAAAGATTGCAAAAGTAATGAGGTTATATGGATGGTGGTAGTCACTGCTCCAACATAGGCTATATTTTATGCCAGTCCCTCTACCAAAAAGGGGATGCAGAAGCGAAATATGCTCTAAAATTCCAATTTCTTTTATACTGAAGTGTCTTGGAACTTCAAATTTGGCATGGTGGGTACTTATAAGATGTAAATGCTTTCTAAAAACTATTTCTAAAATATTTCAAATTTAAAGTTGTAATACAAGAGTAAATAAATTTAAATCTTCTTTTTTACGGTTTTTTGGGATTCAGGAAATAATTAAACGATTTAAATATGAATGTTGGTAATTCACTGCTTTAATATTCGATAATTTCAAGCGTAGTTTCACTGCTGAAAAGTGGTTGGAAAATTAATTAAAATTGTATATTCACTGATGCTGGGTTTATTTGCGTCTCGTGTTTCGCCTCAAGGTTGTGTGCTCATGAAGACCTTTCCATCTAGTAGCTGAGGTTGCAGCTTTACCGACTTATATGTGGGAGAGATGCCAAGCTGGGCATCGCCCTCGTGGCTTAGTGGTAGAGCACTGGAGCGCTATTCCAGGGGTCCGGGGTCGATTCCCGGCTTAGACATTTTTCACTATGTCGGTTTACGTCTTGTTAGCAAAGTGATAATTCACTGCTTTAATATTCATTAAGAAATTATTTAAGAAATCTATGGATTTTTTTCTTTACATATATTTTCGATGTATATGAAGGTAAATTTATTGATGATTACTTATTATGACTAAACCTGCTCTTCATGTATTGTATTAAATAAACCTTTTCTTGATTGCACGCATTGCCAGGCTTTTACGAGAAAGAAACTGAAATACATAATAAAATAAAATTTCTTTGGAAATTTATTTTTTACCAAGTAGAATTTACGTGCTTTAAACCTGATGTCATTGTCTATTATTTTCATTTGTACCCGATGATGTAAATAACTCAAATTATGCATTAATTCAAAAATATTTCATTTGTTATCGTTATCAATCTAGTTTATCAATCCTGCTTGAATTAGCTAGGGTAATCTTATAACTGACTGCTTTTTATTTTGATATGTTTTAAAGTATATTTCTTTTTTCCTTCAAACTGTAATTATGTTATTCTCATTTTCCATTTTAACTACAAAAATGCCAATGACATATTTGTGAAACTGCGTGAAATTCTGAATCTTGGAGCAAATTCACATACGTAAATTGCAGTTTAACTTTCTTTGGTATGGCTATTTAGGAAAAAAAAATAATTTATTCACGAATGTATCCTTCTTAGGAATTTTTTGAAGAATGCTTATCCACATTTAATAAAGCATGTTTATTAGACAACGACAAAGTTGCAGTATGGCTTTCCCCTATACACGTGACCCGGTGTACCCCTTTTTATTTTTGTTACGGTTGTAGGAATATCAGCATTTAAAAAAAAATTCATTGCTGACAATTCATTTTAACATCGCAATTGAATTATTTATTAAATAGTATCATAAGAAAGGTTTTAGGTATATGGTTTAGGAACCGCACAAGTTTACCGTAGGAATTCTTTATATTAAATTCATTGTTATTCGTTACAAAATTTATTGTGTTGCAAGAAGTTTTTTTTTTTTTTTTTTTTTTTTTTTTTTTAGATAACTCAAAACAAAATTGTAAAATGAACTGCAATTTTTTATTCGCATATTCGAAGCTTCTAGAAATCTGTGCTAAAAAATTCATAGTTAAGTTCATATTTTTTTAGAATTTGAATTTCAAAAGTAAGAAATTATTCTTCAAATTTAATTATTTACTTTGTTTCCAAATACTTTCCAAATACAAAGTATTTTAAATAATATTTCCAATAAATTTAGATACATTTATATATAATTATATATAATATTATAGGATAAATAACGTTTATAATATTTACACTTTTGTTGAAGTATTCATTTGTAACAAAATGTCTTCCTTCCCTGGTTTCTATAATATATAGGTGGTACTGTTGTCACTTTCTGCAAAATATCTAACGATGTTTTGCCAAACGTAAAGTGAAGGGAATTAAGGGAATGTTGAATGCGCGGGGTATGTAGATATTATATGAGAATGATGATGTATCTCATCTAGAAATTATGTAATATTTGTATTTCCAGAAATTATGACTGTTCAATTGTTTGTTTGTAATGTACTGTTTTCTGCTGTCGGTGTTAAAAAGTGTTTTTCTAAGTAATATCCCACCTTTGAGATGACCAACACCCTTACACCTTTAGATTTTACAATTTCCTTTTTTTCACTGTTTCCGATTTCGTCAGTTTAATCTTAATATAAATTGTACAAAATTATCAAATAAAATTGTAGATTATGAAAGAATATTTTTGACTATTCTATTACACTATTATATTTTTGAATTTTATATTAATTTTGTATAAATTTTACGTTTTGGCGTTTTTCTTAATTATAAGGATTTTCAAAAATATAAAGTCACTCCATAATTGGAAAAATTCCTTGATTTCCTTCTTTTATTAGAAATAATCCAATGTTTTAATTCATATATAACATAACCTTAAAGAACTTTTGAGGGAATATTCGATAAATCTTCTTATTTTTAAAATATAGATTTCTACTTTTTAGTTTTGAAAATTAGTAATGTCATATATGTATATATATATAATGTAATACATATATAATAATTATATATATTCCATTAATTTGATTATATCAAAGAGACGTGAATTTTACTATTAGTTTTGCACCTTTCAGTTACAATTAATTAGGTAAAAAATGATAATAATTAATTATAAATAACTATACACTGTAAAAGAAAAAAAATTGACTAGCTTTCCTGTAGGAATCGGAAAAATAGTTGCCCTTATTATAACGGAAAATTTTCCAACCCAGCTCGGAATAAAATCCGTAAAATCGGAATAAAATCCATAAAATACCGTTTTAATGAATGTTTCTTTTTTTTTCACGGATTTTATTCCAAGCTGGGTCGGAAACTTTTCCGGTACGATAAGGGCAACTATTTTTCCGTTTCCTTCAGTAAAACTCCTCGGATTTTTTACAGTTTAGTCTATGCAAGACACGACACATATTATTCAAAATTGATGAAACAGTAATTAAATTATTATTAATATTCCAACTATTAGCATTTACATTTGATTTTTTTTTTTCAAATGTAAAACTTTATTTTATAAATGGTTACTGTTCATAAAGTATTTGTCTTATGAAGTGTAAAAATACTTGAATGAATCCCAAATTTCAGACTTTATTCCTGAAAAATTGAGGATCATTTTAATGAACTTTTGTAATGCAAATGACGATGTACCGGGTGATGGAAAAATGACTGGGGATTTTGAAATTCAATAACTTGCAAACGGTGACAGATATTAAAAAAAAAATTCTTGCAGGAGGGTTATGTACGATGTCAGGAGTTTTATTTTTTACTGTGATTCTTGATTTTAGTTCGAATTTCAAACAATATATCGAGCTGCGAGAAGTAGGTGCTAATTCCAGACCCGATTTTCAGTACTTAAACTATGAATCACAGCATAAAAACTCCTGACATCTTACCTAACTCTTACATAAATACTGTTTAATATCTGTCTCTGTTTGCAAGTTATTGAATTTTAAAATCCATCAGTCATTTTTGGGGCAAACGGTACTACCAAGTAACTCAAATGAATTTTGCAATTTTAAATCCATCAGAGTGAAACATTATAAATAGCATAGTCAATAAGTTTAAAAACACATGAATGGCATAAATGATATCTTATGGCTATACAATATTACAAATATCTATAAGCTATTGAATTATAGCTTTTTAACGAAGATTTTCCATCACCATTTTTACATTTGTAGAACATAAATAAAGTAATAAAAAGTAAAGTTTATCGAGATATTATGTATATATTTTGAGTAGCCATCAATAATAAATAGAATGAAGGATCGAAAACAATAGGATAAATAATTACCATTATGCTCTTCGTGAGTATTTCTTTATCTCTTGAATATTGCTTAGAATAAATATTTCAAATAGTTTCCTGATTCATTTTTCTTCTATGGCTTCTGGGAATTATTGAAGGTATGAAGAGGGAGATTGAAAAGGAACTTTTATTCATAATGATAACTTCTTTTTTTATTAACAAAACTAATACATACTGATAATTGCGGATTTTCCTGCAAAATATTTGAACAGTTTTTGTACTTTCATGTATTTGTACATTTCCTACAATTCATTTATAAATTATGTATAAAACCGTGTATAGCTAATTATTTTTTAATACAGATTGTTTTTTGAAAAATGATTGTTAAAGTTTTTCGTGTAACAAAATACGTTGCGTCATAAGGCCTCCTTTCAGATTAAAATTAACCCTCTGACAGTCTTGGAAAATTGTAAAATTGTAAGGTTGTTTTCAGTGCCTTTTTGTTTTAAATGCTAAAAAAACATGATTCTTTCAACATTATATAAAAAATATCTTAATTGTGAATATCAAAGTAATCCTTGAGGGTATTAATCATTGTTCAATGTTTTAAAAATCCATTATATCAATTGAATTATATTGCACTAAATATTGCTTGTATTGCAATGAAACCTGGAGATACGTGAACGCATTAACATGGGCTTGTCGAACGGAATCTCAGTTACATCAATAGAAATACATTAATCATTAACTTTTTCCTCAAATGATAGATTTTTATCGGTGATCTCTTGGGCAGAATTATCCTTAGTGTCATATTATGGTGGTAAGTCAATGGTTTCAATAATGAATTTCCGATATCAATAAATTTCTCTGTCCGGTTATGACTAGGTCTTTATGTATTTCACTACCTATCATCATTAACGATTTCAAATATAGTCGAAATTTTAAAATTCGTTCCTTATCAGGTTCATATGGGAAAATTCTTGTCAAATTTCCTTATTACTATAAAACTTAATGCTGGCTATTTAAATAAACGTGCTATATTTAATTAAATCTGTATTTGGAAAAGCATCCCCTTCATTCGTATCATTAACATTATGCAAGGAAGGTCTCAATATAAACTAACCTATACTGGGTGTCCACTCTCAATGGTGTCCAATGGTTAATTCCTAAACCGCTAGGCATGGACATATAATTCCAGTTATAAAAATGTTTTAAATGATGTAAAGAGATTTGTGTCAATAAAAACATTTCTTAAAAAATTAACAAATTTAAATTTTTATACGGTCCCCCGGTCCCATAAGTTTTATTCAGTAAATTTTTCCTGTTACACTCACAAGTAGCACAAAAATGTCCAGTTATTCTACGATGAAAATTCACCGAATTATAATTATTTAAACTTGAAGCCTATTTTTTGTCTTTGGAGCCTATTTTTTATTTATATCTACGTAATCTTTGAATTCGGACACAATTTTTTTCTGCTCAGACTTGTCCGAACTCGTACCTACTAACACTGTGTATGCCAGTGCGTCTCTTGACTTTTTCGAACAAGCATCTACTGGCCTTAACATCACTAAGACTAGCACTTGTCCCAGACATTTTCTGAATGAGATTTGAATACAATAATCTGGCTTTTTCACATATGATGAACTACGAAACAAAATCACCATATAACTCTTTTTGATTAATCCTTACAAAAGAAACCTTAAAAGGGGCTTTTTGAGTGATGTGGTATTAGGGGGAAAGAACTTCACTGTGATAAAATTGAACACCTCCAATAATGTGTCTTTTAAATATGGAGGAAGTGCTCGATAAGTATCCATTTCTAAGAGGCACTTAAAGTTTAACTTATTACGCTGGCGGTATTTTTTAACACTCGAGCCAAACACTTCATTCATCCACTAATTGAAAATTGACCTTGTAATAGTAACGCTTAATAGTAAAAACCGTTCCGTATACATGCAAATCGAGAATTACTCAGCATTTCAACGTCATCCGTTGTGCTCTATATACCAAAATATAAGGAGCTTAACTTTTGTCAAGGCCTAACAAACAATAAAGTTTAAATTAATAAGTTAAATGATGTTGAAATTTTGTTCAACTGCAGATCTTAAAATAGAGTTCTATAAAATTTGTGATACATACATGCACACAGATATTTTTCAAAAACAGTACAACTGTGGTCAGAGCATCCTAAAATTTTTGCATTCATCTTAAAAAAAAGTCGAAAAATTTCCCGATTCCACTACTTCCAGTAGAAATTTACAAATTTTATCTTGTTAACAATATCCATTTAGATTTGAGTATTCTATTGTGATAATGAAATAATAATAATAACAAAAATTAAAAGAAATTTTAAATAATTTTGGTGCTGGTGCCGCTGTTCATTTATTAAATTAAATGATAGAATGGTATATTTGATTCATTAAACATGGTTGAATAAATCACATAAATATTATATCGCTCCGCATTCAGCAAATGTTTATTGTATCACTTTAGAAGAATGAACATTTATCTTCGAAGGAACAACTGATATCGCGTACTAAATGAAGAGCTACCGGCATTTTACATCACCCATCAAAGTTTAAGTAATAATGCTTCTTAGCGAGACTCTATAGAGAGAGCTTTAAAAAAAACTGCTTATTTATGCTACATTAACACCATTTTAAATTACATTTGAACTAAGATGCAGGACATTGTATAATCTTATAGACGGCGAGAAAATAAACCCCGCATTTAATTTTAATTAGGACTTTGATGATAAAAGCGCTTTTGAAATTTTAATTAGCTGCATATCTTCAATGCTTGAATTACACTCATTGAAACACTAATCAAGAAATTCGCTATCTAAATTACTCTTATAAATGTTATGCAAATTTTTATGAGCAACTAAAACATTTAGGAAATAGAATCTAGATTAAATTCAAAGGTGATAATTACTGAACTTAGAGCAAAAATGAAAAATTATTTCTACTAATAACTTAACTAGAAATAATGTATAAAATATTTATAAAAAGTCGTTTTATTAATTTAGTATGACTGATTTTCGCAAATTTATTTATAAGTGTTTAAAACATTTATGGTAGTATTTAAAGTATTATTTAAGGAACCGGGTATATTGTTATTATTAAACGTTCTGTTTAGATTTTTTTTTTTTTTTTTTTTTTTTTTTACAAGACGTTTACGTTTAATAACTTGAAAATTCGTATTATCTAAATTAATATATATATATATATATATATATATATATATATATATAATTTGACTATAGCTGCCGCATATAAATCGAAAATATTTCAATAGCATTAATTCTGGTTTATGTTCTAAAACGCTGTCCGAAATCTTGATCATTATGGTTATGCTGCATAATGTGATTCTTATTAGTGTACTGGAATTGAACTTTGTAACATTTAAATAAAAGATCTTTTCTAAAAAGGTGATTTACTTTAAAACTATAATTAAATTAATCTGGCTAACAATATATCACTGCGAAAAAACCGACATCAAAATTAATTTTAATTGAAAACAAATATCTATAAACTGCAAAAATAAATGTGGAAAATTACAGCAAATTCTATTTAAGATTTGATTGCAAGCACATTTGACTGCAATTTAAAGTCAAACTTATTTTTCTTTTCAGGGTTTCGCTCTGTATTCTTGTAAATGTTTACATTAAATCATACTAGCTACCGAACTCTTATGAAAATGAGCAATGATTTTCTCAGTGTTTCTTAAACTGCATGTGTGTTAGTTTACAACCTGGTTACAAAAGGTGGTTACAACCTGGTTACATTGAGCACAACATTTTTTAAAATGTCCTTATATGAAATAATAGGATGTATATATGGACCTGCATACTGTTTTAACTTTTTATTTCCTGTCGGAATATCTAAAAAACTACGAAAGACAAACAAATTATCTTTTAATAAACACTTTTTGTTAAAACATTTTCTGTAAAAAGGGGTTATCACTACATTCTAAAGAAATGTAACTAATACTGTCACCTCAGCCGGTTTTGAATTTTTTGTGACGGGGGGGGGGGGGTCTTTCTTCGTTAATATTAAGAATACTACAGCATACAAAATATCAAAATCGGTGGTATTATACAGAAATATTTGTTTGATGAACACACTGATGCCGACAGTTTTCAAATCGGATAATTATTTTAAGAGATATTTAATGTTAAAGTTGGTAAAAATTACTCCATTAAAAAAGTTTTAAAGGAGCAAAAACTATACATAGGAATTTAATCATTTTATACATTAGAATTTCGCGGTGTGCAGACTGCATTTATTTTTTTTTTAATTTGATTTATTTTTTGAGGATTTATTTTCATTTTATATTCAAAATTTCTGCTTTTCGAGAAATAGTTTGTTACATCTTATAGAAAAGGGTATTATTTTAAATTGTTGCAAACTTTTAAAACAGCACAAAAAGTATTTCCTTCAGATTAAAAATTTATTTACACGTGCCAATTAGGAACAGAAAAAAACTTTCAAATTAGAATGAAATGATTAAGTTTTAAAAGCAGGAAAATATAGGAAATTTAGTCATAAAAACTATAATTACAAATGAATTAGAGAATGATAGCTGTAAAATAATAAATTGTTTATTATGCCTTAAAACTCGTAAATGGAGGAAATTACGTAATATTTAAAATGGCCAAAAAATAATACAGCCAAACAGTTTAAATTTAAAAATATGTCTGCGTGAGATATTTTGAGATGATTTTTTAAACTATTGTTGCGAATTCTAAGACAAGGCGCTTCTAACAACAAAAGTATTTGCACGTGAATAATAAAAGAAATCGTAAAATTTCGCGTAAATTACGTGAGAGTTAAATAGATTCGTTTAAAGTGTCTTATTTAAAAGAACTTTCTTATAACGTTCTTAAAAAATACCGGGAGACAAAGACTCAATTTATATTATTAATATTATGAAATATTTTATGTCTTATCTAAAAGAACTTTCTTATAACGTTGTTAAAAATGTCAGGAGACGAAAACTCTGTTTATATTATTAATTTTATATTAGATTATTTTGAAAATTTTCCCTGATCTGTTTTAATAAAAGACGAAAACAGCCCGTTAACAGGGAGATCGCCACTGTTTATTAATTATAATTCATAATTGATAGCTGTAGAGATGCTGTAGAGAATGATAGCTGTAAAATAATAAATTGTTTATTATGCCTTAAAACTCGTAAATGGAGGAAATTACGTAATATTTAAAATGGCCAAAAAATAATACAGCCAAACAGTTTAAATTTAAAAATATGTCTGCGTGAGATATTTTGAGATGATTTTTTAAACTATTGTTGCGAATTCTAAGACAAGGCGCTTCTAACAACAAAAGTATTTGCACGTGAATAATAAAAGAAATCGTAAAATTTCGCGTAAATTACGTGAGAGTTAAATAGATTCGTTTAAAGTGTCTTATTTAAAAGAACTTTTTTATAACGTTGTTAAAAAATACCGGGAGACAAAGACTCAATTTATATTATTAATATTATGAAATATTTTATGTCTTATCTAAAAGAACTTTCTTATAACGTTGTTAAAAATGTCAGGAGACGAAAACTCTGTTTATATTATTAATTTTATATTAGATTATTTTGAAAATTTTCCCTGATCTGTTTTAATAAAAGACGAAAACAGCCCGTTAACAGGGAGATCGCCACTGTTAATTATAATTCAGCCTTCCGAAAATTTTTTAAAGCCGATCAAATTAGTGTGCTTTTAGAGTTTGCGGTGTCTGAAGGGGGGATGACGAGCACAGCTCGTAGGGGCAGAGTCCCCTAGTTTTAGAAAAAAAAAATTAAACTACATTGTTTTGCCAGATTCTCTCTGTTCGCTATGCGACTGATTAAGTAATATTGAATAATAGAAGAGTTCTTCAAGAAATCGTCAAAATATAAATACCCTGTCATCACAAGCCAAAATAATAAAAAAAAAGTGTTTTGGGAAAAGGAAAATTAAGTAAAAAAGTATTTTTTTTAAATGTACATGTTTTTGATAGACCGGGAACCGGCAGCACAGACAACCACCTCATGGAGTTAGAGGCTGAAATTCCAGATTTAGCTACAACTCGATTCCCATATTAAAACGCAATCGGTCTGCCAAGTCATATCTTGGTGCGAAAAAAACCTAAAAACCTGATGTCGACTCGTAGGTTTACCATTGCGTTTTCGTGCAGCCAAAGGTATGAAAACATGGCGGACTGAGAGCAGGAAAACACTATGGTACACCTACGAGTCAACTGGTAAAATCTGGTTTTTAGGTGTTTTCCACCAAGATATGACTTGGCAGACCGATTGCGTTTTAATATGGAAATCAAGTTTTATCTAATTCTGGAATTTCAGCCTCCAACTCGATGAGGTGGGTTGTCTCATGGTTCGTACGCCTCCTTGAATTTTGCAGACAAGAAAATTTTTCGGCATACACTGTAAAAAAAAAAAAAAAAAAATCTGTGAAGTTACTAAAGTTTTTCTAGGAAACTGGGATTCCTAGAACTTTTCATGTAACGTCAACAACAAAATTTCATGTAACAGACACACTTTTGTGCCGAAAATCAAAAAATCTGTAAGGTTACTAAGAATTTTTTTGGAAACTGGGATTCCGAGAACTTTTCATGTAACTGCAGCCAGGGTTACAAATAAAAGTTTAGTAAGATTACTGAAATTTTAGCAGATTCATTTGTAAAGTTACAGATTTTTGTAGCTTTACAAAAACTAGTTTTGAAGATTTGCAGCTTTTTTCGTACAGTTACAGGTGAAAGTTTAGTAAGCATGTATTTTTACATCTGTAGAACTACAGATTTTTTTTTTACAGTGTACCAGTACTATCTTATATAAAATATCTTCTTAAAAGAAGGCAAAATTTTGCATGTTTAACCTAGGTTGTTTTTTTTTTTTCTATAAAAAGATACTGGTAGTTTTGCTGGAGAAATAACGGTATCCGTACGAACCATGTTTCTTTTCTGCCTGCTCCTGGTCTTTTAGTATTGCTTTTTTTAAACATGTATTAGCAAAAAAAAAAAAAAAAAAAAAAAAAAATCCATCAACAATTATTTTTTTTAATTGTATTTTTCTACTCTTTTGAGACTCTCTTGAAAAAAAACTCTTTTGAGAATTACAGTTTGTAGCTTCATGTACTTTAAGAAATAATTTAAGAATTATTGTATATTTTATTTATTCCGCTCATCAGTATCTTTTTCATTGTTCCGTACGTTAGTGCACTGTAAAAAAAAATCTGTAAAGTTACTAAAGTTTTTCTAGGAAACTGGGATTCCTAGTACTTTTCATGTAACGGCAACAACAAAAATTCCTGTAACAGCGTCTGTTACAGGAATTTTTCTTGTTGCCGTTACATGAAATTTTCTTGGAATCCCAGTTTCCTAGAAAAAATTTAGTAACTTTACAGATTTTTTCTTACAGTGTGGCACACTTACATTTGTTTTATTTTGAAATTCCGAATCAAGAGCTCTATGCCCCTATCATTTATATCACTTATGTTTTCATTATTGATTTTTACGTATTTTTCTAAATATTCCTTTGTGGGTGTCATTTAGTATCCATACTGTCATAATGATTCCTAAAATTACCAAATATATTAACATAAATACTTGATTCAGACGTGTTATGCTTTGTTATACATTCCTTTTGAAAGTTTTAATTCGTGTGACTATTTTTTTGTTTTCTTCGTTTTCCATGCATGTTCATAAAATATTGGTCAACTCTCCTAACTAAATATCGTTATTGAAACTTACCAGTTCTTGGTTTTACAGAGCAATTGAATATCCATGCGTTGCATTATCACTCTTCATTTTGTTACGTGATGGATTCAAATGCCCCCATTTTATGAGTGGTATAGTAAGAACGCGAAGAAATATTTTTGAAATATTAGCGCACTTTTATCATCTAATGACAGAAAATGGAAGAATTAAAGCAAAACATATCATCTAGATGTATTCATTTTTATAGAAACAGGTATACGAATATTCATATGACAAAAAAGCGAAGTATTAAATAAATCACGAAAATGTGTGTAAAAAATTAGAATAGGTACAGTATGTTTCATAAATATTTCTTATAGATGACATTAATCGATTTGCGGGTTGACTATTTTGTAAAAATAAATATTTGCAGTTGCATGCCTCACATTTAAAAAATTACGTGGATTAAGAAATTTGCTTACAATGTGCAACGGGAATCGTAACAAAATTTGTGTTCTATCTGATGTATATGTTACGGCTAAAACCCGGAGCTTGGCTAGTTCCCGAATTGGCCGGCCAATACGGGTACTGGCCAAAACCCGAAATACATGAAATGAAAAGCGTATTTCGGGGTTTAGTTGGCTAATTTGCGAACTGGCCAGGAAGCCTTGGCCAATATACGAAGTGGGGATTCAAGGTTGTCCGGTAGGTGGCACTGACGTGCACACTTGATAGTAAAGAACGATCCGTGCTGAGAGGATTATATTCTGATATGATGGATAATTTCCTGCCTGATTGATATATTTCAATAAATTGGGTTTATTGTGAAAATTATAACCTAATCTGCTGGAGATTTCCGCCCTCTGTGACTAATATCGATACATCGAATTCATTGTCCAATCTAATAAACAAATTATCTGAGTGACTCTGTAAATAAGCGACAAATTCTACCTAAACAATAAACTATGGATAAAAGGTTGTACAGCTTATTAGTAATGTACAACAGTTTCATTATGTTTGAAGTAGTGTAACATCATTAAAGTTTTCTATAAACGATTATATATATATATATATATATATATCATAATTCTTTATTTTAATTCTTTTGGGCGTCCCTATAAACGAACTATAATGTTTTCTTAATCAATACTCTATAAAAAAAAAAATAAATATTGCTCACCACATGAGTTAGTCATGTGAATTTTATTATGTCTGAAATAATGTAACATCATTTAAGTTCACTACAAGTGATCTTTCACCATTCACTGCAATGTAACAAAATACTTTTGAGTGTCTGTAAACAAGCTATAATTGCTACTTATTTCATACATTTTAGATAACAGTTTGTCGTCCATCTTGATGATGCATACCAATTTTATTATAATTGAGATAAGGTAACAACGTTAAAATGCACTGAAAAAACGTTACACATTGATGATATTGTAATGAAATACTTTTGTGTGTACCTGTAAATTAACCAGAAATAGTACAACTTCACTTGCAATACCGAAATGTATTTATAAACCTAAATAATATAACAATTACAAGCCAATCGGAGTCTTTACTCGAGTTAGAGCACGGCCAGGCAAATTCAATTCATAAACACTTTTAACTATGTTAGAAATTGATAAAAATGACTGGTTTCCATATAACAATTTCGCGAACTGGCTGGCAGCGTATGGCCACTTCGCGAACTGGCCGATCGCCTCTGTCCAGTTCGGGTTTTTGGTCGGCCAATCCCCGAATTAGCCAGTCAGTTAAAAACGTTGTTGGCTAGTTCCCGAAATAAATGAAATACATGTAATTTCGTACTCAATAAACTGTTGATGACTACGGTTCCAAATTGAAAATTGTTTGATGTCACTATAATTGGTAATTCAGCCATCTCTTTCACGTTGTAAGGAACTTTGAAATTATTTTTATACAGATATTGATGCTGAATTTTCTACAAAAGTTTACTGCAGAGACGAGAAAATAATCACTTGCTACATTTGCTTTTCTTGTAAAATCATAGACATATTTAGAATTTATTAAAAATTTTAATTAAACATTAAACATTATACTATAGAATTTAGTTCAACATTAAATCAAACATGGCGACAAAACATTAACCAGCATAAGTTGATGGATCCTTGTTCTGCAATTTGGTTATCTGTTTTAACCAAAAATTTGCTTGGATCAAATATAATCTGGTATAATGTAGAAATGAGAACAATTACATTATTCATAATTCAGTTGTGTTGAACCATTAAGCAAGGAGACGTATGCTTTTACTTTGCGTAAAAAGACTAATCAGGCAGTGATCCATGTAAAGTGAAAGAAGACAGACTACAGGTTTTAAGAGCCATTATTTTGAAATTCAGACAAAAAAGGGATATTTTGATAGTTGTATTTTTTAATTGGCTTGATTATTTTATGTTGAATTAGACCATATTTAATGAATATTGTGAAACTTTGAATCCTTGAAAAAAATTCATGTTTCCTGTAGAAAATATCAAAGTTCAAGATCATCAATCCCTTTTTTCATGAAAATTGAAATGCCAGTATATTTGGATTGCTATATCTCTGGAAAGCAACAACATACCAAAATTCTTTTGTCATAAACTGTTAGTATAACTTAACATGCTTAGTAAAATTTACTTGATTCACATGGCATTGTTAATTTTCATTGTTATGTTGCCACAAAATGCAATCAAAATGACGTTTTTTCCGTTCTCTGCACTTATTATCTGATTTAAGCAATAGTACCCCAAAATTTGTTTTATAGAATATATGAAAGTTTACTATTAGGACAAGATAAGTAATATAGAACTTTACTGGGATATCAATGCTGTTTGCAGATATAATCTGTTAAATATTCAAAAATTTCAAAATATGCAACTTTTGAATTAGTCCTGTCTCAAAACAGCATCGCAGTTGAATAAAACAAAATATATCAGGTAGTAGTTGAACATATGTATAAAAACATGGAAACGAAAAAACCTGGGGTCTCATGCTATTTTCAGAAAAAAACTGACAAACGTTACAAAAAGGCAGTGTCAATATCAGGCTTTTTCCCTATAAGGAAATGGAACATCCCTTTTTCTTTCTCCTTCAAGGGGGAAAGCTTGATTATTGCATTGCCTTTTTGTAATTTATGTCATTTTATTTCTTCTGAAAATAGAATGATACCCCACTTATTTTTCGTTTGCATGTTTTTGTACGTATGTGCAACTACTACCTGATATATTTGGTTTTATTCAACTATGATGCTGTTGTGAGAAAGGGCTAATTCAAAACATGAACATTTTGAAACTTTTGAATATTTAACAGATTATATCTGCTAACAGCATAGATACCCCGGTAAAGTTCTATATTACTTAGCTTGTCCTAGTAGTAAACTTTCATATTCTATAAGAAAAATTTTCGGGTACTGCTGAATAAATAAGATTATATGCGCAGAAAATGGACAAAAACGTCATTTTGATTGCATTTTGTCGCAACATAAGAATGGAAATTAACAATGTCTCATCGGACAAAGTAAATTTTACTAAGCAGGTAGTATTATAATAACAGTTTATGACAAAAGAATTTTTGGATGTTGTTACTTTCCAGAGATATAGCAATCTAAACATACTGGTATTTCCATTTTCATGAAAAATGGGATTCATGGTCTTGAACTTTAACATTTCTACAGTATACAGGAATTTTTTTCAGAGCTTCAAAATTGTATATTATTCTTTAAATATGATCTATTCAACATAAAAAAAATGAATCAAAACGAAAAATACAACTCTTGCACTTTGTATGATTTTCAAATTAATGGCTCTTATGGGGACCGGGGAAACCCTATCTCCGCCATTTTAAATTCACCAATTTTATGTACCTTTTTCTCAGAAATGGTGAAAGATAGAGGTCTATATTTTTTAGCGTAGTTAGAATAATATGATTTATGTATTTTAACAAACCATTTTCTTTCTAAGTGAAACTCAAAATTAATCATTAATTATTTATTGAAAGTCATTTTTAAATTAGCATTTTTGGTAAGATTTCACTGCTTAAAATAAATAATTCTCAACAAATCATTAAATCTCTCTGTTAAATTATACAGTATAACATAATATAAGTATTAAAAAAATCTGAGTTCTTAAGTTTAATAGATATTGAAGGTAAGGAACATAAGCATGAGAAATCCAAATTTTGAGAAAAAGTCAATTAAAGGTTTAAATGGCCATTAAGCTGTGAAGAACTCTTAGAAAGAATGAATAATTTCAACACTTACTTTTTCTATGCATAAACATGTGTGACACATCGTTGGAAAGATAAAAGTTTAAGCTATATAATGATATAAAAAAGTATAAATCGATTTTTTGGTTGAATTTTGCTTTTCCGGTTCCCTTAACAGCTCAACTGAAAGTTCTATTTGTCAACTATTGACTTGTAGCCAGCTTTATAAGCATTAGAATAGTGAGCAGATATCATCGTGTTCTAGAGAAACATATTGAGACACCTCAGAAATGTACGACGCTGCATTGCACGAAAAGTATATAACGAATTTCTTGCAGGGATCATCTGAGTTGTTTTATGTCTCAACGCTATAGTGAACGTCTACTGTTTTGGTGTCCCTTAATAGATCTTAACTTGCGCTACCCTTATCCTATGGAGGTGACCTCAGAGTAAATGTGAATACACTAGCTAAAAACATCTTCTCTTGGGGTCAATAAATGGCAGAATGAAAAAGGCATATAAAGCACGGAAAAGCAGGTGAAATGTATACAGTACAAACCATGTCATGTCGCAAATCATGGTAACGGCTACAGTATCGCTAATGATCACCATCGTTCGTCCGACATCAATGATATGCCTCCGTCAGTGCTTGATGGAGTGTGCAGCGATGCGATCCTGCACGAGGTGTGTATAACAAGTTTGTAGCACGGAGCAAATAAGATAGCATTTCCATCGACGCTATAGAGCATGTCTAATGCTGAAGTGGTAACTGTTTCGATGCTGGCATTCGCCCTGCGCAGCATACGAGTTTGCTTTTGAATATCAAAAGGAGTTCTGTGAAATTCAATAATGAATACTTTGGTGCTTTTGAATAGTTTATCCGCCTTAATCTAATATTCGTAAAGTTTGAAAGAAATTGAAATTAATTCCAACGCGGAACAATTTTCTAATATACTTATAGATTGCAAATTTGGTTAATAATGGCTTAATGGATAAAACTATAAACTATTTATCGAATAACTATATCTTTCATTAGGTAGCATTAAAAACTGATAGATTACTATTGATCTTAAAAGCTCCTTAATAATTGTCTCTTTTAATAAATTATCTAATTTCTATAGACTCTACAACGGAATTTATTAAACATTGTTTTGAAATATTTAAAAATAATTTCATTTAATATTATAATTGTAATATTATTTAAAGATATTTTAATGAACATGTGTTAAAATACAAAACGTGATATTTATGAATGGTAATTTTAAAAAGCATACCACATTCATATAAGTAACGTTCACATAGCTGAAAAAGTAGAAACTAACCAGCTCATTTCAGTGTATAATATGCGTAATTTATTATCATAATAATTTTTTTATAAAGTGCAAACCTAATAATTAGATTTATGCTTTCTTTACAAAGATATGATAATTAGATAGATAAAAGAATTGTTATCATAAAACTGAACTTAAAAAATAATAAAACTAATTATAATTTAAACGCATTCTTGAAGTATAGTAGAGTGTTTGCCTATGTCAAATTAAAAGTCCTTTTTTACACTCTCAGAGGTGTCCAATTGCTAATTCCTGAACCGTTAGTCATAGACATATAGTTTTACTTGCAAAATTGCTTTGAGGTAAAGAAATATTTTAAAAGCTACTTGGGTTAATAAAAAAAAATAATTTAAAACATTAGAAATTTAATTTTTATACGGTTCTCCGCTCGTATAAGTTACATTTATCAAAAATATCCTATTACACTAACTTGAAAGAAAGAAACAAGTCCCATTCATCTACGATTAAAACTCACTGAGTAATATGTATATAAATTTGAATCAGCTTTTTTTACAGCGTTTTAGGGGCAATTCACAAATTTACTGGAAATATAAATAAGGGAATACATAGTAAAAATAAGTAAAATTAAAATTAAAATATAAATTTGAAATCTATTTTCATTCTGACCTGCTAAAGAAAAATAAACAACTTGTACTAAAAATATAAATAAAAAAAATAACACTATTTTCGTTATACGAAATCATGAAAAGAGACTCATTTCCTTGCAAAATAAAACGTGTGTTAAAATAAAATTATTTTAACCAATCTGAAAGCTAATTAATATTAATTAACAATATCTCAATACTTGTACGATGTGACTACTGTCAGTTAAATTGCAGATACAGGAGAAATAAAGTATTATAATGCTTTATTCATTTTGTGTACGATCTCTCAAATCATGGTCCAACTAATCTTTTATCAGTTGCAGAAAATTGGTATAAGTCATGCACTTCAAAGTTTCACAACGCTGTCAATTATAGTGTTAGATAAATGGGGCTTTTTTTTTCTCTTACTAGTTAGTGTAATAGGGAAGTTTTATTAATTATTGCTTATAGAAGCGGGGTACGGTACAAAATATTATATTCCGTAACTTCAAAAAGATTTATTTTTCAAATGCCTTTTAGATAAATTTTACATCATTAAAAATATTTTTATAATTGGAACTATATATGACTAACGGCTTAGAAATTAGCCATTTCACACCACTGTGTGTGGACACCCTGTATATGATCTATCATCAATTTTGTTTCCCTTCTAAAGATCAAGGTACCTGAGACATAACAAAATATGACCAATAGAGTCATTTCAAAAAGTATGAGACCAAAATGTACAAAGCCTTAAAGAAGTATGCACACTAGCCAGAGATTTCAAATAAGCATTCACTTTTAAATTTTATTGATTTCTTTCTTTCTTTCTTTTTTTTTAATCTTCTTGTTGTATTTTCTATTAAAGGATATACTTGCAGAATGTGATATTTGCAAAACAAAATATTTCAAACATATGAGAAACGTCAACGAGTATTTTACATAACAGAAATACATATGACTTAATTAACATGGTAATCTATTTTATTCTACATTAAACAAAAAAGCTGGGGTTTTAAGGGACGGTACACTTTTAAAATGCTCAAAAAATCGATTTTTTTTATTTTTACATCTTTAGAAAGGTTATTGTTTTCTGAATAAGTTTATACCAATCTTTTAGCTCTGTGATAATTATTTAATGAGATATAAAAGGAAATGTATACGTCACTCCTTCATTTCCGATTTAAACGCTCTGCGACAACTGTCATGACGGCTTGTTTATATTTTGTTTTCTTGCTTTCTTATTATAGCAACATTGAAAATATGCTAAAATGCGTCAATAATTATTAGTTAAACTAGCCGCCCTTGGCGACCAGTTTGGTCTCCTTTAAATCTATACTAAGCATTGTATCATGTTACTTTTATTCATAATTTAATTTACTTGCTCAATCCTTCGCCAAATCGGAAGATTCTGATACAGAAATCATGAACTCGGTATTTTTATGTTAGCCGACCCAGCTAAAAATGAACTGCAGAAATTCTATAAAAAACCGCAGTTGGAAGACTGCGGTGATTTGGCCAATTCCACTACAGATTTTTTGCGGTCAATACAACCACAAAATTACTGCAGTTTATTAACCGCAGTAATTTCGCAGTTGTATTGACCACAAAAATTCTACAGAAAATTTATAGTTACATCAATATTAAAAATTCTGCAGTAATTTCGCAGTTCCATTGACCGCAAAATTTCTGTAGTGAAATCGGCCAAATCACCGCAGTTTTCCAACTGCAGATTTTTTGTAGTTATATCGACCTCAAAAATGTTGTAGTTTTTTTACTGAGCATCGTTTCAAATCTGGTTTCTATAACATTATATGCTCTGGAGTGAAAAATTTGTTGAAATAGAAAAGTCCTAAGTAAAAAATCTCAAACATTTGTAGAATGCTTTATGTTTATTGTGTGGCATGTTTACTTTATGAAAGCATTTGCATGTCGTTGGAACTGTGTAAGTAGCAAGTTGTCTGTCAAAAAGCACACATTGCGATTGGGAGGGGGAGGGGGGAATTTTGAGGCTGCCGAATTCACGGTTGGCAAGAGTGGCTGCTTGATAGGGCTGGGCAATATGTCTAGAATTAATATGATAAATTGGCATCTTTATATGATGATATCTTGATATATCGACTTAGGAAAGTGCCCTTGGGGAGGCAAAGTGGTGTGCGAGCAGCGGTAAGTGTATAAAATGATTAAGCAGTCACAGGCCTCTCCAACGATATGTCACATGACGACGTGTTCACAAAATGTAGAAAAGTGCCCCCCAGGGGGGGGGGGCAAAGTAGTGAGCGGAGTACCAGAAATGCATAAAATGATTAAGCGGTCACAGGCCTTTCCAATGATATGTCACATGACGGGTGTTTGCAAAACTTAGGAAAGTGCCCCCAGGGGGGCAAAATAGTGGGTGGAGTACCGGAAGTGCATAAAATGATTAAGCGGCCAAAGGCCTTTCCAACGATATGTCACATGTCGGGTGTCGGCAAAACGTAGGAAAGTGGCCCCAGGGGGGGGGGCAAAATAGTGGGCGGAGTGCCGGATGTGCATAAAATTATTAAGCGGTCACAGGCCATTCCAACAATATGTCACATGACGGGTGTTTGCAAAACTTAGGAAAGTGCCCCCAGGGGGCAAAGTAGTGGGCGGAGTACTGGAAGTGCATAAAATGATTAAGCAGTCACAGGCTTTTCCAACGATATGTCACATGACAGGTGTTTGCAAAACTTAGGAAAGTGCCCCCAGGGGGGGGGGCAAAGTAGTGGGTGGAGTACCGGAAGTGCATAAAATGATTAAGCGGCCAAAGACCTTTCCAACGATATGTCACATGACGGGTGTTTGCAAAACTTAGGAAAGTGCCCCCAGGGGGGCAAATTAGTGGGCGGAGTACTGGAAGTGCATAAAATGATTAAGCAGTCACAGGCCTTTCCAACGATATGTCACATGGCAGGTGTTGGCAAAATTTAAGAAAGTGCCCCCCAGGGGGACAAAGTGGTGGGCAGAGCACCGGAAGTGCATAAAATGATTAAGCGGTCACAGGCCTTTTCAACGATATGTAACATGACAGGTGTCGGCAACATTTAAGGAAGTGCCCTCAGGGGGGCAAAGTGGTGGTCAGAGCACCGGAAGTGCATAAAATGATTAAGCGGTCACAGGCCTTTCCAACGATATGTTACATGACAGGTGTTGGGAAAATTTAGAAAAATGCCCTCCTGCGGGGAGGGGCAAGTAGGGAGAGGGACACCGAAATTTCACAACACGAATAAACAGCCACGGACCTTTCCAAAGATATGTCCCACCTGACGGATGCTGTCAAAATTTAGAAAAGTGCCCCCCTTAGGTGTGGAAGTGGGGGGGAGGTCATCGGAGGTGCATAACATGAATAAATGGTAAGAAATTTGCATATAACACGATCTTTTGAGGAAATTCGCGTTTTTTCCACGACCTTTCAAAGAAATTCGCATATTACACAATCTTTTGTCGAAATTCACGCGATCTTTTGAAGAAATTCGTATATTTTACACAATCTTTCAAAGAAATTCACATATTTCGCACGATCTTTCGAAGAAATTCACATATTTTACACAATCGTTTGACGAAATACGAATTTTTTTTTCGGGATCATTTGACAAAAAACACATTTTTTCGTGATTCTTTGATGAAATTCATGTTTTTTCCATGACCTTTCAAAGAAATTTGCATATCACATGATCTTTTGACAAAATTTACATGATCTTTTAAAGAAATTCGCATATTTTACACGATCCTTTGGCAAAAATCACGTTTTTTTCGCACAATCTTTCGAAGAAATTCACATATTTTACACAATCTTTTGACGAAATTCACGTTTTTTCCGCGATCGTTTCATAAATTCACATATTTTGCGATTCTTTAACAAAATTTGTGTTTTTTCCACGACTTTTTGAAGAAATTCGAATATTACACGATCTTTCACGATCGATTCACACATTTCACATGTCTTTTGAATAAATTTGCATATTTTACACGATCTTTTGGCGAAAATCGCATTTTTTCCACGTTCTTTCAAAGAAATTTGCATATTTTACAGGATCCTTAGGCAAAATTAAATTTTTTTCACAATTCCTTGATGAAATCATGTCTTTTTCTTTTTCGTGATCCTTTAAAGGAAAATCTAATTTTTCCTGCCATCCTTTGACAAAAATCGTGTTTTTGCGCGATCTTTTGACGAAAATTGCATTTCCCAGCGATCCTTTGACGGAAATCGCATTTTCCCTGCAATTTTTGGACGAAAATTGTGTTTTCCAGCGATCATTTGACAAAAATTGCGTTTTTCAGCAATTTTTTGACCGAAGTCTCATTTTTTCCTGTAATTCTTTGACGAAAATCTCATTTTTTCCATGATCCTTTGACGATTATGCTCAATTTGACGGAGTTCGTGCTTGCGTTTTTGTTATATTTCATCCACTCCCACTACATCTCTTCCCCCATTAAAAATGTCAACAAATTTTAATGCATATTTGCATCGATCCCAGGAATAATAAAATTCACTGCCAAAAAAGCTGAATTCCGCATTTCTGCGGTAAAGTAACACGTCTGAAAACATCTTTAGATTACATAGTTTCTGAATACAAACACCTGCCAGTTTCATGCGTTTCCGAACAAAAATAATGTAAAACGTATGCCATAAAGTTGCCTCATTGGATTTGAGAACACCCCTAATGAAAAGAATTTACCATAACAACTGCACAAGGATAAATTCTGTCAGGAGACAGTGTTCCCACATCATATATATATACAGGGGTTGGGAAATACAACATTTTACTCGCTACTGGCGAGTGGATTTTCTGACAGGGCGTGTGAATTTGTAGGCAGTATTTAAAAAACTCCATGCCAAGAACTTTATTTTTTTTTTTTTTTTTTTTTACTAGTTAGCTATATTTTCAACTTTCAAAATTACTGCGATGTAAACTCGGTACTAAGTTCTATTCTTTATTAAACTTTTCTCTCTTGTGTATATTTTTCTTAATTTTTCAGGGGAAACAATATATATGTGAAATTGTATTGTAGCAATAGTAATCACCTATTTTTGCAATCGCCTAAGTTTTATTACGCAGTAGACTTCCTTAAATCCGTGAACGCCTAAAATCCGTGTATTTTTTTCAGATGTAAACAATGAAATTTACAGTTAAGTTCCAGGAATAAAATTCAAGATGGCGCCGAAATCAGCAACTACTGCAATGTTTTTTTTTTGTTGTTGTTTTTGTTTTTTTTCACTAAATTTTCTGTTAATCATTCTCTTTTGGCTATTACAGCTGATTTATTACTAAATAAATTTACATTACTTTTGATTTTGATATAAATAACATATCTGTATGATAACGTATCGATCTTACAATCGCTTTATCACTAGATGGCAGCATATGACTTTTGGAATCGAATTGAATCGATTACATCAGTAATAATTTAATATTTTGCTAAATTTTTATTTTACATAATTATTTTAATAATTACTTACGTTTAAACTAATAAATTATTTTAATATTTTACTTTTTATTGTAAGCCTTCATTATAATTTCCCTTGCTTAGCTACCAATCAAATTATTTTTTCAAAAATGTAAACAAATCAATGACCTAAAGTCCGCATAACCTCTCGTCCCAAGATGTGCGGATTTGAGGGAGTCTACTGTATAACAATTTCCAACTGTACATTGCATTTTGCTGCCGGGTAAAATAAATCCTTGGCTGGTAAGATTTTCTGAAAATTCCTCACATCTGTATATATATATATAATGCTAATGATGCATACATTTAAATTAAAGGATGAAATTAAAAAAAAAAAAAAAAAAAAAAAAAAAAAAAAAAAAAACAGAAAATATAGATACAATATGTCAAATTTTTTTAATTGAACAGAACTGAAATTATTGAAATCGATGCAAGTTTGAAAATATAAATTTCATAAAATACGATAAATGTCATATAATTTAATTTGGCACAGATGTCATATACGCCCCATATTTTCGCAATTTTTTTATGATGCCAATGTCATATACTCAACGGGTACTTAACTGGCGCCAAAGTGTCTTTATTTTGCTTGATATGGTAACCTGGATGATGTTATTCATGCTGTTGATATTTTCGCCAAATTGGCAATGGAAAAAAATCTCGCCAATATGGGGAGTATATGACATCTGTGCAGATAAATATTACAGGGCAGGTGTTTTCATGTGAGTGAAGTAACCTCTTAAGTAGTAGAGAGTCTTTGCAAAAATAGGCTTCATACTGTATAGCACTGTATTTACTCGCATAATAGTCGCACTTTTTTTGCCAATTTTTCATTGTGAAAGTCTAGGTGCGACTATTATGCGGAGAAATCTACTGCATAATATTGTACACTCAAATGCTGAAACATTACTGGTATAAAAAAAACATAATAAAATTAGTAACTTACCAAATGTTTCCAGATTATGTGATGTTTATTAAATACCATTTTTCTTTTTATGGTAATATTTTTATAGATGTAAAATTTACAAATAATTTTTGTGAAAATTTGAACAAAAAATTCTCATATATATATTTTTTTTTTACTAAAGGATTCAGTATCACTATTGTAATGTGAGTCGATGTCTGAAGAATCTCCGTCATTCCATAAAATGTGATCTTCGCTTCCGTTTAAAGCATCGAAGATACCCGTCTTCTTAAAATTTTTGGAAATTATATCGCTTGTCATTAAAGTCAAGCTTTATAATATCCAACTACACTTTAGTTCCAGGGATGGGCGCCTTACTTTTCCACTGGGAATTTTCTCGTTGTTCCCATTGACTAGTTTTCAATATCCATATACTCGTCTTACATTGTCTTGCAGAATCCCTGTGACTCCTCCGGGAATTATCACAAGATCTATTTTGCCTTCTGAAAGTTCTTTCTTTACATCATCAACAAAATGTCTTCGGAAGCTATAAAGTACCAGCATGGCTGGTTTTTTGAGCAATGCTCCAGACCTTTTCTTCCAAACGTTGCAAACCCAATCTATGATCATTTTTTCATCCATCCAATTTATGAAAAGGAAATAATTTGAAAATTTTTTCTGCTTCAAATCAGGGGTGCAACTATTACACGAATAAAAACAGTAGTCTATTGAGCGCTGCTTTGCAGAATTGCTGAGCATCGAATACCAAGTACTAGCGTATACTAAGGAAGAAACATTCATGCACACACTCTAATCAATACTGACCACTCGACTGGAGGCAGAATTTTTTTTAAAGAAGTCCCCAGACAAATTTAAAACAGTAATTGATTAAATTAAAAACATTGAAAAGTGGGAAGGGTTAGTTCCAGGCCATTGGACGACCATTGTGGCTTCGAGTTTAATCTTCAGCAGCAATTGGGGGTGAGCAGATTAAAAAAAGATGCAAGATTTTTGCACTGTCTGAAAACATACATTTTCTGTTTACTTTTAAAATTTTATTTTATTCCAAACTTTAATAAGTCATGCACATTGTTTTAAAATGTTTAAAACCAGCAGCACTACTTGAAAAGTTATATTAAATAACCCGAACAATACACAAAAAAAAAAAAAAAAAAACTAATGAATTATTTAAATTTACACCATCTAGCTTTTAATTAACTACACCTCTATTATTCTTTAAAGTAAAGCCAAAAAATAAATAAATAAATAAAAATAAAATCAGTATCTTGAATCTACAAATCCTCCTCTGAAAAATTTTATTGGTGCGACTTTATTTTCTATTGTTTAATAATATATCCGAATTTTTTAAAAAGGGCCCAGTTTTTTGGAAGTATAATAGTCCTTTCAAAATGAGAGATCTAGCTCGGTACATAATTTAGCAATCTTACATATCCAATAGAATCCAAAAGAATAATCAAAGTATTATATGGGTAAATCAGATTACAAAAAATACTATACGAACGCAAAAACCGAACGGACATGATGTCAGATCTTTCAAAGATTAGCTCGGTACAAAATATTTGGAATGTTATGGTTATTGACATCCATTTAAAAAAAATAATAATTAACGTGAAAGTATAATACGAACAATAGGATTTATAATATAAAAAATAAGACAATAAGGCGAAAGCAAGACCAATCGCGACGCGAGCGAGTCACATGTATTGTAAATAAAACATTTCGCTTAGATCAAGAGTTGAGCTGTACGAGCACTGCTATTTCACCCGCCGGATCCAGGTAGATTTTACGCTGTTAGCGAAACGAGATTGACCAATCACAAAACTTGCTTCCTTAAAACAGGGAAAAGTTCGCGAAATACAAGCTTCTGATTAGTCAATCTTGTTTCACTAACAGTGCAAAATCTATCTGCATCCCGGACAGAATTTCGAATAAAAAATATTATTTAAATGATATTAATTTATTATATATTAATAATAATTATTAATTATAAATAATAATTATAAATTATTTAAATTATATTATTTATATTATGGAATATATAATTAATATTATATATTAATATTATATAATTTATATGTTAATAAATATCAATAATTATTAATTATAAATACTATTAATAATAATTAAATTAATTATTATATTAATAATTCATTTAAATAATAAATAATTATTTACAGTCAGAAATGCAGCCTCAGCTCCGTGAACAATAATCAAATATACCAATATTTAATGTGGCCGCCCCTCCGGGTGGTTCCGATCCGACCCCTTGAGTGGGGGAGGCGACCGGAAGCTCGGCAGAGTTCGTTGTGTACGAATGCGAGGGGGCCGGATGGGGACGATTCGCCACCTCCTTGAGAGGTTCATCTCCGACAGGCGTTGAGCACGGTGGCCACGGTTAACGGACGTTGTGCATAGGTGCGTAGGTCCTTCGGGGCCCGCTACAAGGGACGCACTCCGGCACCCGGGTTCTCTGGGCAAGCCGGGTAGCGACGCTCCATAGGTCGATCCCGGTGCCGGTCTACGGGCCGGACGGTGTCGCCGGGCAAAGACTAGCTAAGGCGATAGGACCCCATCCACCAATTGACTAAGAGGGAGCCTGAAGTATGAGTGAGGGCTTTGTAGTGGAAAGTCCTCGGTGCTCGCTAGTGACGACGGGGCTCGCGGGAACGCCATGCAGGGACTCCCGGAGCAACCGAAGGGCGAGGGTTTCGGACAGCGCCCAGGTTACTTTATCACTTGGGTGGCTCTTCCCTCCGAGGACCTCAGCTGGAGCAGTTGGGAGCCGACCCTCAGGGTGGTAGGGTTTGGCGGTGCCCCCGTTGACCAAGGAGCGGTCGCGTGGGGAGGCCAGTATGGTTCTGGTTGCTCCATGTCGTGCCGTGACCCTTGGGAGGGGGTCGGCCGGCAGGTCCACCATCGAACGCTATTCCCGCAGGGAAACGGGCCGGAGGCTCGCCGGTAACGCGGCGGCTCATCGTGCCTCAGGTGAACTCTTGGTCCGATCCAGGTCCTCCGTGTCTATGCGGTACCGGAGTTTGCCTCGCCTGGTGATGAGGACCTAGAGGTGTCTCCACCTAACTTTCGAACGCACTAACAAAGGTAGCGGTCGGTCACTGCACGGGGTCAGGGGTCTTCGGGCCTGGGTACCCTCGACGGCCGTGAGGTAAGGTAGTGGCGGGCGGGCTTCTGTCGGCCTCCGCTGGCTTCTCCGTTTTAGGATGGAGTCGAGTCGGTGGGGGCTGGCGGGACTCCGTTCCGTCCGACCCCCTAGCGAGGCGGAGTCTATTCCGTCTAGGTGGAGCTTTCCGTGCCCGCCTGGGGTCGCTAACGGCACCTAGTCTGGGCCAACTGGCTCCCGGCGTGATCCGCGAGGGGTTCCGTCGGTTGAGCCGGGTGGACTGGGCGAAAAGCCAGGAGTTGGGTCGCTTTACGGCCGGAGGGATTTTCCCCGTCCTCCCTGGTTTTCAAGCTAGGGGCTCCTCATTAACTTTCCGATCGGCTGGCCCACAAAAATGTCTCTGCCGGAAAATGGTATCTGATCTTGGGGGCCTGTCCGTAAATTAAATTCGGGTCGGGAAGCCTCGGTTCAGTCCGTGGGCCCAGCGTCTTTATAGGCGTCTGGTTCCTGCGATGGCATGCGGGGTCTACCGGCTCGAGTAACCAAGTTTAGGGACCACTTGGTTTTTCTAGCTGGGTGGTGAGGACTGTCGTGACGGCCGTTCGTCTCTTCTTGGGAATAACCGTCACCGTGTGCGCTGGGCAGCGGTGTCGGTTTGGCCGGAGTTGGCGCGGGGTTCCGCTCTGTTGGAGCTTGTCTGGCGGCGACCTTCGGGACGCGTCGCGGGGCTTGCTTCACGGGTGGTTCCTTGCGTTGACAAATGGGCCTGAAAAGGGCCTGGGACCGGAAGATGAACCCCTCATCATACCAATATTTAATATGCTTTTTTTTCATTCGTTTTTATAAAGTAGATGTATCCGGGTCCGGGTGTGCTATGAAAAAGAAAAAAAGGGGATGGGATTCCTCCTCCCTGGACTTTGAAATTAAAGTTAAAAAAAAATTCTGCTTTTGAAAAACATAGTAGAATTTATTCTTTTCGAGTAAGTTAAAAAAAGGGAAGCTGGAATTTTCCGTTTAGGGGAGGAGGGGGACATAGGAGAGCAACTACCCCTCCCTAGATTTTGAAGTAAATAACTAATTTTATTTTCTTATTTTAAAAAACATAATAAAATTTATTCTTTGCCAGTGACTAAAAAAAAAGAAACCAAGAATTTTCCGTTAGGAGGAGGCGGGGGGGGGGGGTTTATAGAACAGTCATTTGTTCCTCACTGGATTTTAAAGTATAAGTAACTATTTTTTTCACCGATTTTGAAATAGTGAAATTTATTTAATTCGAGTTACTTAAATTAAAAGAGGGACTAAAAAGTTTCAGCTGAGGGAGCGGTATAGGAGGCCCATTGCCCTTCCCTGGATTTTGAAATTGTACAAACTAAATTTTCTTTTCTTTTTTTTTTTTTTTTTTTTTGGAAACATAGTAGAATTTTTTTTTTCGAGTAACTTAAAAAAAACGAACCAAGAGATTTCTGTTTAGGGGAAGGTGGCATAGGAGACCTACTACCCCTCCCTAGGTATTTCAATTTAAGTAACACAATTTTTTTTCTCCTGCTTTGAAAAACACAATAAAATTTATTCTTTGCAAGTAACTTAAAAATTAAGGTAACCAAAAATTTTCCATTAAAAGGGGGGGAGCCTAGGGGAGTGTCATTGCCGCTGGATTTTGAAACATATATATGTAACGGAATTTTCTTTTTCTCCGATTTTGTATATAGTAAATTTTATTTATACGCAGAGACTTAAAATAAAAGACGGAGAGTATAGCAGAAATATCAGTTGCGCGCGGGGGGGGGGGGGGGGGAGGAGAAAAGCCATTTCCCTTCCCTGGATTTTGAAAATTAAGTAATTAAATTTTCTTTTTTTCTTTCTTTTTTTATGAAATGCATAGTAAAAATTCATTCTTTTTCAACATTTTAAAATAAAAGGAAAAAAAATCCGTTAAGGAGGGAGGGGGGGGGGAGGCCCATTGCCAATTCCTGAAGTGTGAAATTTAATTAACGTAATTATATTATTTTCTCCGATTTTGACAAATATGGTAAAATTTATTTATTCCGTAATAGCTTAAAATTAAACAGAAACTAAGAATTTTCTGTTGGTCGAGAGATTCACCCCACCCCTCATATCTCACTCTTAGTAGTTAATTTCGGTCGAGTTTTTTTTTTTTTTTTATGTTTATGTATTTAAACTTTATCGTAAAGTCAGGTGCAAAACAGTGTTCTTTTTGTGTGTGTGTGGGGGGGAGGGCTCTGTAGCCCGAGGACGGCATTCCCCTCCCGGATTTTGAAATTTAATTTTAACTAAATTTTCTTTTTCTCTGATTAAACACATAATAACATTTATTCCTTCGGCCAACTAAAATAATTAAACACTAAGAGAAAGACGAGAAACTGGTAAAATTAAAGAGATAAAATTACTTCTATACTGCTGTATTACTACAGACGCAAAATATCATTATTTTAAAAGTTTATGATGGCTTCACTTAAACTATAGTATTTTTGAGGTTAATAGCACAGAGAATTTTTGAAATAAAGGACCACAAAATTACGCCACATTAGCCGCAGAATTTCTAAAGTATTTTTATAGTCGAGATTGCACTACAGAAAATCTATAGTTGACTATAGAAAAACATCAAATATACTCCACTTCTGTAGAAAAACTGCAGTTCATTTTTAGCTGGGGAGTGCAGGTGATATATCGCCAAACATTGTACGCGTCGTATTTCTTCTTATTTTATTAATTTCATTACTTTCACTAATTTTATTTAAAATACATAACTTTAATTTAAAACTGAAATTATTAAAGCTTATGACTCTCAGTTTTCTCTTATTTCTAAAAAAAAAAAAAAAAAAAAAAAAAAAAAAAAAAAAAAAAAAAAAAATGAAAAGAAAAGAAAAAAAAGTAATAAATAACACTATAAAGTATGACATTTAATTTCAAAATCAAAGCTTTGTTTTAATTTAACTCTTTAAAAATTGTTTATGACAGTCGCATGCGATGGACTATTATAATACTGATGATATGATGTCGATGGAACAATATTTGGCGATTTATCACTTGCGCCCGGCTAACATTAAATTACCAAATTGGCTGTTTGGCATATAAAAAGTGAAGCGGTCAACTCGGAACTATTGATGATAGTCACAAGACTAAGGCTTTTATTATAGAGATTTATCACCTGCGCCCGGCTAACATTAAATTACCAAATTGGCTGTCTGGCATATAAAAAGTGAAGCGGTCAACCCGGAACTATTGATGACAGTTACATGACTTAGGCTTTTATTTTGTTTTCTTGCTTTCTTATTATAGCAACATTGAACATATGCTAAAATGCGTCAATAATTATTAGTTAAATACCTTAATTAATAAGACAAAAGCTTTAAAATATTAACTTGAACTTCCATTTTCTCCAAATTTGTTTATTTCCTTGGTTCTACTAAGAAACGCAATCGCAAACATGCTTACCTGATTAGATATTAAGTGCTTAATTTGAAACAAAACTGTTTTTTTCCCTGCATAAATAGTTACCTGATTTTATAATAGTATTCTACTTCTTAATATTTATTAGCATTGATAATGAATGATAATTCTAAATGTGCTTCAGAAGATTATCGTATAACGAATCAGTTTAATGGCAATCTCTATAAAAAATGCGATGATAGAAATATATCCTAAGGTATTATCTTATAGAAAAATAAAAATTAGTACTTTTGATAGTGATTTTATTTTAAGTGACCGTTTAGGAAACATATTTATTGATATTAATATGATTTTTTAGTAAACTATCAGGATTTGTATACCACAAAGTACGTGAATAAGATATCGGAATACGAGACTCCCTAAAAAATGGCCTATATTTTACATTAAATAATTTAGTTTTATAAAAAGAGCATGTTTAATGCACTTTGCAGTCAATTTGAAACAAAATTTTCAATTATATGTTTAAAATTTATTTTTCGCAAAAGTAGATGCTACATTTTCCCAAAATGCATCTATTTCTTTAACTATCAGGATTTTTATAACATAAAGTACGTGAATAATATATCGGAATACGAGAATTCCTAAAAAGTGGCCTATATTTTACATTAAATAATTTAGTTTTATAAAAAGAGCATATTTAATGCACTTTGCAGTCAATTTGAAACAAAATTTTCAATTATATGTTTAAAATTTATTTTTCGCAAAAGTAAATGCTACATTTTCCCAAAATGCATCTATTTATTTAACTATCAGGATTTTTATACCACAAAGTACGTGAATGAGATATCGGAATACGAGAATACCTAAAAAATGGCCTTTATTTTACATTAAATAATTTAGTTTTATAAAGAGAGCATATTTAATGGACTTTGCAGTCAATTTGAAACAAAAATTTCAATTATATGTTTAAAATTTATTTTTCGCAAAAGTAAATGCTACATTTTCCCAAAATGCATCTATTTATTTTTAACGCATGTCCCTATATTCTGCAACATTTTACAATCAATTTTTATTTATCATTTTAAACTAGCATCTAATTTTATTTTTAATACAGATTACGTTATATAATTAGTAGTTTTGCTGTTTTATTATATATTTTATATTTTAAAAAATTAACCTTTAAACTGCTTTTGCTCAAAATGGCATTTTTTACTCTTACGTGCATGATATCTCTAAAATTATTTGAAGTATAGCTTTAATTTCTTTCCCTACATAAATATTTATATTATGATGAAAATGAACTAGAATTATAAAGTTATGTTCAGTAGGAAAACAATTTATATGATTGAATGCATGTAAAAATTCGTAGTTTTTCTAATTTCTCTTATTAAAAGTTAATTACTGTTTATCTAATTAACCAATTACTAATATCTTAATTCTATTTAAAAAACAAAGTATTATCTTTAATTTAAGATATATTTTATGCAAATATCTTGGAATTAGTATGAGATACCGTGCGTGCAATGAAATGTTAACTACAAAAAAAAAAAATAATAAAATAAATAAATAAATAAATAGTACTTTGAAATTGACCCCTTGAATTTTTTTTATTATAATATAAACCGAAGAAAAAGTTTTTAAACACATTTCAATAACACCTAAATATACTTTAAAATTTTTGTACTTCTAGAATGGATATATTTTTTTTATAAAAAATTACTAAATTCAAGACATATTTCGCATGTTTTATGACTGTTAAAGGTGTACTGATCCCTTAATGCAATCTTGATAGATAAATTCAATAGATATCAATTTTCTTGTTACAATAGGTGATTTTCTTTCTTGCCAAAGTACATCTTTTTATATGGCCAATTTATATTAAAACAACTTTCCACATAAATCTGAAAGTAATATATTATATATTTTTTATGTATCCTTCCTGATAATAAAACAATTCATTTTTCAAGTCATTTAGTGGCACACATACCAATTTGCTTGAGAATTATAATTCTAATGATATTACAACAAAATACATGATATTTAATGTGTGATGTTGCAGTTGCCCGATAGTAAAGTTTTAAATTATCTAAGCCAATTTTAACCCATTAGCGCCCAGCGTGCTCATTTGAGGACGCTGTAAAAAAAATGTTATTTCCTACATTAAATTTAAAAATATTATTTTATTTACAAGTTGGTATGATAGATGACAACACCATATAATATAATATATGCGATTTCTTTGGAACTAAATAAAAAAGCGCGTGAAAGATACAGTATAATTTCCGGGTTTTTTGGTAATCACGTTGTGTATTTTTTATACTACTCTATGGAACTGGATTTATAAGGTAAATTATTTTAATTTGGAATAAATGTAATCCAGATAAACCATATTATGCCATTAGCATGTTTTTTAATACTTATTGTTATTAACGTATCCGTAATAAACAGGAAAAGTTATTCGTCATCATTTGAGGACGCTGGGCGTTTGAGTATAATTTTTATTCATATTCAGAATTTTTTCTTACGTTTCTATTGCAGATAAACTATAAAAGAAAATTTTAAAAATTAGTAGAAAAAGTCTTTAAAAGCTTAGAAGAGGCAACTGCTTATCTTTATTCTGAAAAAATGGTAGCAGATATTATATTAATACCTCGAGATGGAGATGATCTAACAGTGTGAAAAGCAGTTCGATGATAATACTTGGGGTACTCCGATTGTATCAGATGTTGCAGATACATTGGAAATCACATTACCAGATGATAATGATAACTCCATTATTTCGGAAAAAGGGAAAAAAAATCCCATGAACGTAAAAGAGAAATATCAGTTATATAAACACAAGCGTCTTACACATTCGGAACTTTGGAAAATTATTCTAAAATAAATTCGGATACATTGAAAGCGGAAACGAATAATATGAGACTGGTTGAGCTGTTTAAAGAATGTTTTACTGAAAGTGTTTATATGATCGCAGAAGAAACTATCGATATGTTCACGAAGTGAAAAATAAATTGAACTATAATGTGACTAAAGACGAAATAAAAACATTTATTGGATTTCTGATAATTTCGGGCTATCATACTTTACCAAGTGAACCTGGGAAGAAGCAGATGATTTAAGAGTAACAATAGTGAAGGATGCTATGGCTAAAAATTTCTACTTGGAGCTCAAGAGATTATTAGATTTCCAAGAGAAAAAATTACATTAGTATAACAAACATGATAAATCATTTAAAATACGTCCCTTGTTAGAAATGCTTTACAAGAATTTTCAGAAATTGGGCATTTTCCATGAAAATGTGTATGTTGACGAAATAATCGTTGGGTGTTATGGTCGTTATGCACTAATAGTTAATAAAATCTAAACCTATAATATTTGGCTATAAACTCTGGGCCCTGTGTGGCAACGATGGTTACAGTTCCAATTTTACACTGTATTGTGGAAAAGAATCAAATACTTCTGAATATGACAATCTTCCTTTAAGCACAAGAGTGGAGTTAAATTTATTATCTATTGTTGAAGATCCAAACAGCCGTCGTGTTCATTTTGATAACTTCTTTACCAGTCATATGTTGCTAAAAATTTGAAAGAAATGCAGTTCACAGCTAGTGGAACAATACTAGAAAATCGTACTGAAAAATGCAGAATAATGGATGATGAGAAAATGAGTAAAAAAGAGAGAAGTTATGATAGTAATTTTGACAAAACAAATTAAATTCCTGTTAAATGAAAGGACAATAAGTGTGTTTCTTTGGCCACTAATATTTATACCATATCCGCTATTTCCAGTACAAAGATGGAGTGTAGAAAAAAATAAATTATGAAAGTGAATCAGCATCATACTATAAGTTTCTATACCTCAATTATGCGGAGTGTCGACCTTCCTGATTGGCTTCCTGAGAAACATTCTCTGGCCATAAGAGAAAAGAAATGGTATCTTTGCCTTATTACTAGGCTGATAGATATAGCAGTTGTAAATGGCTATGACCTTTATAAAAAGATCCATTGTTCTAAGTTGATGGCAATCGAAGATTTTAGAAGGTGTGTTGCAGTAAACTATTAAAAAAAGGGAGCCAATTCAGATGCAATTCCGGAAAGACCAGTACAATGGCAGATAACATCCAGATCCAATGTGCTTCCAGACATAAAATTCGACAAAATATAGCATGTTATTAACAAAAGGGAGAAACAAATTCTCTGCCAATATGATAACTGTTCTTCAAGGCCAAGAACATATTGTATGAAATTAAATGCAATATTATGCATACAACATTTTCTTTTTTTCAGGCTAAAACTCAATCTTAAAATGTAAAAAAAAAAAAAAAAAAAAAAAAAAAAAAAAAAAAAAAAAAAAAAAAAAGTTTTCTTACATATTTAAAATTAAATTTTAATTTTTAACATTATTTTGACCATTATTTTGCTTATTTATTAAAACTAAATAATTTCAGATGTAAATTTTCTATTTTTAAAAATTTTAGATTTTTACACACAAACGCCCAGCGTCATCAAATGAGGACGGCGTAAAAAGTACGGTTACAGTTAAATTTTTTCAAAATGCTTTTGAAATACTCTTATTTTATGCATTTCTACCCATATATATCAATTTCAAGTACTTTTTTCAAAATTTGTTAATTTGGGCGTTATTGAGTTAATGACACATATGCAGGTTAATTCCCACTTAGTTACAAATTTACAAATGCTCCATATAGAATCAAAAGTTAAATGTGCACATTTCAGATAATTTGAAACTTTTTAAAGATTCGGGTCCGGTAAAGCATTAAATTTTTACCAAAATTTTAAATCTTGGCAATTTAACTTTTAATAACACTTAAAAATGTACGTAAAGATCCCTAATCTTTAAAATTTTAAGTTTCCGAAATAAAGGACATATTAATTTTATTAATTTTAAGTAGTAAAGATATTTATATTTTATACACTAGTAGCAAGAAAAGATTAACATAAGTCAGTTATGCTAATTTACACTATTCGTGTTAAGTTACTTTTTCGTAACTAACTGTAAAAAATAGACAAGAAAAGTCCTATTAACCCTTTATGTACTAAATTATGAATTCATGAAAATTTTATCTTATAGAGCATTTTTCGTGAATTTTTGAAACTCCATTAGAAGATTTACATAATCATTTAATAATTTTTAGAAGGATTTTAAAAGGACTGAAAGATTTAGAAGGAATAATTAAATTTGAATTTATATGGATTTTGTGCAATATTTATAACCCCACTGAAATCTTTTATTTTAAATATTTTCCTAAGTATTTTGTAGAATTGGGAAATGTTCAAATATAATGTTCTTACATATCTTCAAATATAATGTTAAAGGCAAATGATATCATCATTTTAAAAATATTTTTGTTTTGTGTTACCAATAATGCTTTTGGAACAAGATAAAGTAATGTATCTTATAACTTATTCTGAACTGTATTACAACAAAACGATGTATTAAATGAATTTTATAACAAGTTATTTAAATGGTACTTATAAGCACCATTAATAGATATCTATCATATATCTATTTTAATGTTCTTTCCTGAATGTTTAACATATCTTTAGAAAGTGTTCACTAAACAGAATTTTGTCTTATTTTAAATAACCTGCCTCCCTTGAGTTGATTTCGTTTTAAAATGAAGTTACGTTATTTACAATTTCTTGATTTTTTTTCTTTTTTTTTTTTTTTTTTTTTTTTTTTTTTTTTTTTTGTAATTCACACTAACATTCTAGTTCGTAACAATTTTTCGCCTAAATAAAATAAAAAATCATTTATTAGAATATTGTGCAGTAAAGATAGTTCTCTACAATATTAGAATGTGGCCTTCACTGATTTAGTTACGCCTATGCACGGAATGATATTTTGAGATTATCTAGAATGTGTTCGAGAGGTTAACTATGTAATACATTTCACGCATTACTTTGCGTAAAATCAACATTAAAATTATACTTTTTCATTGTTCTATGTATGTTATGTGTCTCCACAGATAGGGTTGCTCATTTAGCCGTAGAAGATATTATTTTCCAATACATTTTAGCAATCCTTTTCTAAACCTATGGATATACTTCTGCGTATAACTGCATTTTGAAATATTTTCTGTGAATGATATTTTAATTTTAGAATTTTGTTAAAGCCATACATATGTTAGGTTGTGCCTTGAAAAATTCTTAATCTTTACGTTTCTTCTATAAGAAATATCATACACGCACACACCCACACACATACTCTTTCTCTCTCACATACACAATAATATATATTACCGGTTAAGACCGAAATCTGGAGAATATCGACTTTCACCGGTGAATGTCAGCATTCACATAGTTGCTTGGTATATGTCCGAAATATCTGCTAAATATCGTTATTTCTGACTTACACCGGCCAAAGTCGACATTCACCATGAGCTAATGGTGAATGTTGAATACGTCGGAAATTTGAATTTTTCTTCTACGTATTTCAAGCGCGGTCATAAATTTTTGAAACATAAAAATGTTTTAATCGTCTGTGATCCAAAGGTGTGATGTACATAGTTTTAACATAAATAATTTCAGAAAGTATTTTAAAGTACTGTTCTTGAAAAAAAAAAAAAACAATTGTTTTCTCGTTTGCTCTCAATTATTGTACTTAATTTTTCAAAAAAAAAAAAAAAAAAAAAAAAAAAAAAAAAAAAAGAAGAAGAAGAAGATCACGGCTCACTGCAGTATCCATTCAATGTAAAATAGGATAGTGAATAAAAAAATAAAATTTAAGAAAACGTTGCATAAAACTGACAAAGCTGACTCCCAGTAGAACAAAGGATTTGGCAACGGACTGTAGCTTCTCTGTTGAACACTGCTTCTTTTTTCGACCTCCACCAGAGCATATCTGTGCTTGTCGACATTCACTCGTGATGGTCCGAACGTACAAGAATGTAGTCGAATATTCGGTCTTTCACCGGCGTATTTGGTATGTGTTGACATTCACCGGTGAAATTCGACTTCCTCCAATTGTGTTCATTCACGGTAACATATATATTGAAAAAAAGTTCATTTAACGCACACATAATGTCAGTTATGTGTAAAATTACTAACTGTGTATTAAAAATAAGTATTTTTCTTTTTATAATTATTTTAGTTACAATAGTTTTTGAATAAAATGTATATTTCGAAGATAAACTCATTTAATTAGTTGTAAATTTTGAAAGAGGATTAAAAATAACGGAAAATTCCGTAAATGGATTTCATTTATGATATTTTGCAAACTTGATTTTTCACAAATTTTCTTTCTATGTTGTAACCATTGTTATAAACCTCATACACACAATACATACAATTACTCATTATATGTATTAATTGTTTGAGAGTACAGCATATTTAAAAGAATTTATATATTGGTGTTTATAAAATATGCGCGCACATACGCGCGCGCTCATGGTGACGTTTAATGGTGTTGGCTTCGATATGCTGGGCTATACATGCCCAGATTTAAACAAATTTGTCTGCAAAATTCAACTACCCTTCCCTCATCAGAAATAAATTATGTAGCGCTAAACTATGATTTGAAGTACTCGTCAATCAGCATTTCCTGTACATGCCAGTTAATTAAACCTTTACAATATTTATTTTTTTAGATCTTTTTCATTTTAATAAGTTTCATTAAAATACTTAGTTTAGATTATCTTTCTACATTATGTGCTTTTCAGTAATAACTTTAAAAACTGTATTATTTCTCATCAAATATTAATCTTTCTTATCATTTATCAAAAACTGTTAAAATAATTTTGAATGTAGCTAAAAATAATCAGCGATTTTTTTACGAAATATGGAGAATTGAGAAAAAAAATGTCATTCTGATGTTTTTAGTACTAAATCTTTTTTTTTTTTTTTTATTTTTTTTTTTATGTAATTTAGATATAATGCAGAAAGTCAAACAAAATCGTCCAGTTTTTTTTTTACATAAAGATTCAGTCTTTTTCTTTAATAACAAAATCTTCTTATTACAGTTTACAATCTAACAGAAGAAAAGCTGTTAGAAAATAAAAGCTAAAGCTATTTTGGTAGAAGTATTAGCCCAAGACTGATTTTGTATTTTTAATCTTTCTACATCTTACTTTAAAACAAAGTGTGAAAAAAAATCCTAGGAAAGTAGATAAAAAATGAATTTTACGACATAATGGGGAATCTTATGAAGTTACAGTTTAAGATGATGCTATTAGAGGGAAATTAATATCTCTGCATATTTGTCATGTTAGAAATTGATCAGACAGCGATTTTCACTTAATATATTTTCGTATTTGAACATATCTTATGTTTAAAGTTTTATTATATTTAAAGTTTTAATATGTTTTTATTATGTTTAAAGTTTTATTATGTTTAATGTCTTAAGTTTTTCGTTAACGATAAATTAAACTTTAGGATTGCATATTTCTTAAAAAGATTGTTTAAGTAACAATTATAAAATTTAAATCTGATTTTACATTATTCATATGAAAGACTTTACTGTTACTTCATTCTAATTTTTCAAGAAGAATTCCGAATAAAAATATTGAAATTAAATATATACGAATATGTATATATTTTACTTAACTGGGTAAATAAGGGTCATCTACTTACATCTTCCATTGTGTAACATAGTTAATTAGAGTAAATACTTTTTAGAACTAAAGTGCATGTGACTACTTTATATTTTAGCATGTTACTATTTTTTTTTTAGTATTTTGCATGAAAGTATCAAATTTACAAGGCACTATTATGATCTGAAAAGAAAACTATTTATAGAATGTTACGTAGAATGTTTAGAATATTATTTAGATTGCTTAATTTTAAACTTTTTATTTTTTTCGTGTTTAAATACGCTGTAATTACTTGGAAAATTAATAGCTTTTTGAGCAACGAATGATAATGTGCATTCATGTTTTTAACCAAATTGATATTATAATTATACAAACATTCTTTAATGGAGCATAATTTTACATATTTTAAAGATTTATATGTGTGTTTATATAATTGCAAGTTTTAATAAAGTGATTTTTTTAAATAATGTCAACGGTAATAGATATATCATTTTGTTTTAAGTTTTTAAACATGTTCGTAAAATTTACGTTAAAAACATGTTATACGTAATTATAATATTTAAATGTAACCCCTTTGTCCTAAAAAATTGTTTTTTTGTACAAACATAAAGACAAAATATCTCCACTTTATATTTAAACTCGCTACAATTTCCGTAAATTTTAATAATATTTTAACCACTAGAGGTGCGAGCAAAAATGTCTCTAAATATTGAATTCTCACCGGAATAAGCAAAAAACTTTAACTTTTAAATAAGGAAAAACAATTTTTCAAAGATTTTCCTCCAAAGTTAAAAATATAAAATTTAGTTACAATTTTCTGGTAAGAACCTTGTTTAAATTAGGTGGGATATATTTTACCCTACCGCCCCTCAAGGGGTTAAGGAATGAATGCAAATCTTCAGCAACACATTAAAGTTAGCACACACATTAAACATTAGTAGTTCTTTAAACACATTCATGCTGTAATCATACAGATATTGAATCATGAACTATAACTTTACATATTTTGAAGATTTTGTCCAGCATTTATTCAACTGCAAGTTTAATAAAAAATATAATTTTTATGTACTTTCAAAGGCAATATATATATCATTCTGTTTAAAATTTTTAAACAGACTCATAAAACTTACATTAAAAAGTATGATATATGCTATTATAATATTTAAATATACCCCCGTTCTCCTTCGAAGTTGTTTCTTTGAACAAGCATGCAAACATTAAAATTCCGCTTTTACAATCTTCAAGGCAGTAAAAGCAAAAGTGCAAATTGCTGAAAACTGCAGTAGAACACAGCTTTTGCAGCACATTGTCAACTAAATTTCAAAAGAATTTCTATCAAATATATTTCGTCTCTTTAAATGAAGCAAAACGTTTTATTCAAAATTTTTGGTGGAATTTCAATTAAACAAAAAGAATATTACTCTGAATCAGGACTATAATTTAAAAAATATATATAATATTTCAAATCGCACATTTAATAAATTAATGAATTTTTATCACATAAATTAAATTAAATAACATATTTTTATCACATAACTATACAAGCGCTTAAGAGTATATCTCAAAATAAAGGGTCAAAGATATATATATATATATATATATATATATATCTTTTATTATCAAAAATAGCTATACACTATTAGATAATCTGAAAAAATTAAAAAATATTACTGGTTTATTCGCTTACGATTTTGCAGACCTCTATAATACAATTGATTTGACAGATTTAAAAGATAAAATAGTAGATTTTTATAATACAAATAGTACTTTGGATGATCATTATGATTTTTTCATAAATTTATTTCAGTTAGTAGTACAAGAAAACTACCTTTACGAAGGAAATACAATATTTAAACAGATTCGGGGTATTCCAATGGGGGGGAGTTGCAGTTCCATTTTGGCAAACATTTACTTACATATATATGAAAGAAATAATAATTTAAACAGTAACACATTATCCTACAGATATATAGATGACGTTTTGATAGTTAAATTAAACAATGATATTGAAAATGTTGATTTTACATATTATCCTACGTCTCTGAGTCTGGAACCCTCATCCCAGAATTGTAAAAATATTAATTTTCTAGATGTGAACCTGAGCATAGAAAGTGAAAATTTGATATCTAAGATATTTGACAAGCGAAATGATTTCAACTTTAATACCTTAAAGCTGATATATTTTGATTCCAATGTGCATGTTTCGATTAAAAGAAATGTACTTACAAATGGATTAATACGAATCGAAAGACTGAGTACTAGAGTTATAGATATGTTTAGTGATATTTTAGAGTGGTGCCGCTTGGGATTCAAGCATGGTTATCCTCGCAATTTCATCAGGAGAATAACTTGTGATTTTATTAAGAGTAGCAGGTACGGAACTGAACTGAACTCAGTGATGGATGAGAATGGAGGTTTTGATGAGTTGATTGATCTAATGAGTTAGAGAGATATTTTGGTGGATGTTGCAGTTCTGTTTAGTTTTTCATAGTTTTTCATTTTTTCAATTTTGGTCTCGGCGAGTGAAGGGGGACGTAGCATGCGTAAAGTCTGACTTAACCCTGCAGTGTATGTCGTTAGCCATACCGCTCGCCTTCTGTTCTGTTCTGTTCTGTTATGTCTTGCAATTATATATGTTTTCTTTAGTTTGGTTATTCAGTTTGATTTTAAGAGTTAAGTTTATATTGGTTATTTATAATATTTTTGATGTGAGTTTCAATGCAGCTATGGTGAGTGATGGATTTTGATATTTTGTTTGTGGTTTTAAATATATATATATATATATATATATATATACTAGCAGTCTTTGCCCGCTACTAGTCTGTTTTTCTAAACAATGAATCAAGAATCAAACGAAAAATATCTGTGAATTTCATCATGCGCTTGAAAGCAATATGGGCATTTACCTGGAATGCTACATCCGAATTGCTACAAACGTTATGGATGGCATTATGCTATTATATTTTCTATTGAGATTGACACACTTTGAGCTGTTAAGGACCAACCTCTTTAGTTGATCCTTTACAGTAGGATTCGGTAAAGTACGATAGAACAATATATAATATACTAAAACCCTTTCTGTGAAAATTTATGCGTGCAATTCTCACCAGAATCCGTCCATTGAGCCTATTAAAAAGGCTAATCTTTCATAATTGGGTTCACCTGATTCTAGAACTTTCAGCCAAAATACTGTAATCGAGCAACCTAGAATGATACGTGTTTTCTACTAAAACATTTTTTGAAAAATTAACTAACCGTGCTAGTTCCACGGAAATCCGCGTAGTAGAATCTTTTAAACTATCAAATGTACCAAAAACTATCCTAAAATTATCTATTTAACAGAGACAGGGAGACGACAGCACATACAATCACCTCATTGAGTTCGCGGCTGAAATTCCAGAATTAGTTAAAACTCGATTCGCATATTAAAATGCAAGTAGTCTGCAAAGTCATAGTTTGGTGGATACCACCTGAAAACCCGATTTTAGCTTTTGACTCGTAGGTTTACTATTGCGTTTTCCTGCTCTCAGTCCTCCCCGTTTTCATTTCTTTGAGCATAGGAAAACACATTGGTCACGAGTCAAGCTCTAAAATCGGTTTTTAGGTGTTTTCCGCCAAACTAAAACTAAAATTAATTTATATATATATATACTTTTTTGCTATACCAACACCGTGCCAAAATGTATGCTATTGCGTCATTTATTTCAATCCTAACCGTTCAAAGGATTTTCATAGTAAATTGTGGCAAACATTAATATTTGCTATTTATTGAACGTGAATATATTTTTTAAGTAGTAATATTTAATCGTAGCAAAACTTCTTAATTTCTTTTTTTTTGCGAATAGAAAATATTTATTATTAAATTATAATTAATATTTATTACTGACACTGACATGGATTTTACTATTTGACAGTTACTTGATGGTGAAGAAGCTGTAATAAAATTATTCAGAACTTAGGAATTATACATATAAAAATGTTTATTCAAGAAAACCATGAACGTCTTCATTAAAAAAAAATAAATGTTTACTGCAATGACAGACATATGTAATTACGTACGCCACGCTACAATTCTAACCTATGAGATATTTACACATTCAAAAATGCAGTTTAAATTGACTTTAGATGTAAATTTCCAACTGGGCGAAAAATGGCCGGACCAGAATTCGAACCCGGGACCTCCTGGCTGAAGCCGCCAGTGCTCTGTCATCTGAGCTATCACGGACGATTTTGGTCGACCTTTTTCACCCAGCTAACCTTGATGATTACAGCATCTGGTCTGAAACCTGGTTCAGTTCAACAGAATAAATCTCAGTTAATGGAACTCCAGAAATCGCTGGATACAAAATTACACTAGATTAATATTAACACAATTATTCTAATTGGTAAACAAATCATATTAGATGTAAATTTCCAACTGGGCGAAAAATGTCCGGACCAGAATTCGAACCCGGGACCTCCTGGCTGAAGCCGCCAGTGCTCTGCCATCTGAGCTATCCCGGACGATTTTGGTCGACCTTTTTCACCCAGCTAACCTTGATGATTACAGCATCTGGTCTGAAACCTGGTTCAACTCAACAGAATAAATCTCAGGTAATCATCTGCTGTAATCATCAAGGTTAGCTGGGTGAAAAAGTTCGACCAGAATCGTCCGGGACAGCTCAGACGGCAGAGCACTGGCGGCTTCAGCCAGGAGGTCCCGGGTTCGAATTCTGGTCCGGACATTTTTCGCTTAGTTGGAAATTTACATCTAATATGATTTGTTTACCAATTAGAATAATTGTGTTAATATTAATATAGTGTTAATTGACTTTATTTTATTATTTTATTGTAAAATATTTCCTTTTCCTTTTACGTATTGATTTGCATTGATTAAAGAAAATATTTAGTGAAAGTTTGTAATTTTCAAATGTTTTAAATTTTATATGCTCATATTTGTATCAACAGAATTATATATTTTTTCAAATATTTCATTTCATTTTGCTCTAATTATTGTGCTTGGTGACAGCGGCTTTAGTATAAGGAAAAGTACCAAAACAGTTACTTTTTTTTTAAATACAAAGACAAAAGGTTTAATAAGAAATAAATGTTTTAAAACGGAAATATTTGATTTAAATGTGAAAGAAATGTTTGTACTGCTTAAAAAAAGTTTTCATTTTTAAAGGTTTAAATTAAAAAAAAAAATTGCAATTTGTCATTTGCTCCCGGATAAAAAGAAACAAGTTGGAAATTGCTCGTCAAACGTGGCAAATGAGGTGCGTTCGTACTATAACTAGTTTTATAATTATTTTTTGCACCCCATATTGTACTGAATGTATATTTTTTTGCACTTCATAAGTGCATAGTCTGTAACATCATTAAAATGCACTTGCATTTTTTTTTCCATTCCCCGCAATGCAACGGAAAAATTTTGACTGTCCCTGTCATTAAACTATACATCCGATTTTCATAAAATTTGAAATGGCTAGACAAAATTTTACAGCAATTATATATTTAAAATTTCAGACCATTCGTATTCTGTAACATCATTAAAATGAACTTGCAATAATTTTTTCCCATTGGCCGTAATGTAACGGAAAAACTTTGACTGTCCCTGTAATTAAACTATACATCCAATTTTCATAAAAATGGAAATAGCTCGACAAAATTTTGCAACAATTATATATTTAAAATTTCAGACGATTCGGAAGGCTGTAACACCATTAAAATGAACTTGCAATATTTTTTTCCTATTGGCCGTAATGTAACGGAAAACTTTTGACTGTCCCTGTAATTAAACTATACATCCGATTTTCATAAAATTGGAAATAGCTCGACAAAATTTTGCAACAATTATATATTTAAAATTTCAGATGATTCGGAAGGCTGTAACAACATTAAAATGCACTTGCAATAATTTTTCCCATTGGCCGTAATGTAAAGAAAAACTTTTGACTGTCCCTGTAATTAAACTATACATCCGATTTTTATAAAATTTGAAATGGCTCGACAAAATTTTACACCAATCATACATTTGAAATTTCAGACCATTCTGTTGGGTAGTTTTTGCTCTGTTATATGCGGACGGACGGACAGACGGACAGACGGACTGAACGACGACTATAGGTGCTACGTATTTATATAATTACGAACGCACCTAAAAAATGGGTACTTTTATGTTAGCCGTGCACAAATTTAAAATCGCAAATACCAGTACTTACATTTTTACTCATCATCATTCACTATATACACTGCTCAAAACAATTAAAGGATATTGCAGTTTTAGGTGGATTTTGTATCTGGTAAACTGTTTAGCTGATTGATACATGGTCGACAGACATAGTAGGTTATATAAGATAAATTACACAGGTTTGGCAGAAAAAAATGCATTTTATTGCGCATTTGTGTACTAAAGGAAAAAAACAAAATTTTTGCATATGAGAAAAAAAGAATAAGAAAAGGTGTTTTCTTCAAAGAAAATCATTTTCAGTAGGGGGTATGGTTTCCACGGGCGGCCAGCAACGTTGAACACCTTTGAGGCATGGACTCAATGAGGCTATTAATGACGAGTTGGGGTATTCTGCCCCACTCTTCCAGAAGAGCTCTTTCCAGTTCTTGGAGAGTTTGTGGGGGTTGTTGGCGGCCAGAAACTCGTCTTCCTAGAGCGTCCCAAACGTGCTCGATTGGATTCATGTCTGGAGAACACGCTGGCCATTCCATTCGAACGATTCCTTCCTCGAAAAGGAAATCCTCCACCAGGTTTGCACGATGTGGCCTGCAGTTATGTGCACGAACGCAGGATTATTCCTACTGCCACGGTCCCTCCAGATGAAAATACTCCTATTATCCGGATGCACAGAAAAACGGGACTCGTCAGAAAACAGAATATTGCTCCATTCATTTCTCCTCCCGTTGACATGCTCGGTTGCCCACTCCCTGCGGTCGCGACGATGCCTTGATGTTAATCTAACACATACCATCGGTCGGCGAGCATACAGACCTACAGCATGGAGCCGGTTTAGGACAGTCTGAGTTGAAATCGTTGTGCCTGTAGCCGAGCGAAGGTGTTGTTGGAGAAGAGTAGCGTTCATGATTCGGTGTCTCCGAGCTATTACGCTAAATACCGATCTTCATTGGGCGTTGTTGCCCGTCTACAACCTTGCACTGGTCTTCGGCCTGCACATCCACTCTCCAAAAAACGGTTCCAGATCCTGGAAATGACACTTTGTGACACTCCAATGGCTTGCGCTACTTCGGCTTGAGTATGGCCCCCTTCTAACCTACCAACAATTCTCAAAGCTTCTGAATCTGTCAAATGACTTCGCTGAGACATCGTACTCATCGAAACAAAGCAATCACTGAATGCCGATCATCCTTGTCTTCATTCTCTTTTATCCAGTTGAAAGTCAAATTTCATTCGCTGCCGCTGAAGCGACGTTTTTGACGTCGAACTCAAAATTTGCATACTCCACAGTTTGAAAACCAGAAAAATTTGCATTTGTGATTCTCTTCTTCTATTTTCGGCAAAAAAAATTTCGTTTATATCTTTATTTTATATAAAACTTCAAATACCCTTTAATTGTTTTGAGCAGTGTATATAAAATGCAAATTCTTATTTCATTTCGAATGACTATAACACAGGTTCTATTGAACGGAATTAATAGAACTTAGACTGTTAGTTAAGTAATTTGTTTTAGAAGTCTTTTAATGTAAAAAAAAAAAAAAATATTTCTACGTTGCTTAGGGATATCTAAGGGAGTTTTAAAATTAGGTAAATACGATTATGAGAGATTACCTGTTATTCTATTGAATGGATTTTTATGCCATGCGGTAAATTTCTCAGTGGTGTAGTAAAATTTTAGAGGATGTATGCTATATGCATAGAGTATATACTAGGGAATATATATGCTATAGCTATGGAAGGTGTGCTGTTTTTTTTTTTTTTTTTTTTTTTTTTTGATCTAGAGGGTAGGGTAGATCGGGGCTAGTTGGCCATAAGGGCATGTTGGCCTAGTCGCGATATTTTTTAAACTTTGCGTTCGATGACTTTGTCAGTCCAGCCAAGTATGCGTCGCTTTACTTTCCTCCTCCAACATCAGCACCATTGAAGTCGTTAAAGAATTATTGAGAATTTTCAAAAATTGGCAAAGGCGAGTAAATTTCCTCTCTTATAAATAATCGTTTTTTATTTGTTTGTAGATTACATTTTAGATTTTGATATATAACAATTCAGAAAAATAATTGTTCATAGTTATTGTAGGGCATGTGTTTTATTGAAACACTTTCAGAATAATTCCTTACAGTCATGAAAAACAAAAAAAAAATGCGATACGCGGTTAGTTGGCCCATTTCGCACGGGGCATGTTGGCTCGCCGTTCGAACATGTCCCGTAGGAATTTGGCTCTGGGTTATTGGAATTTTGATAGTTTTAATGAATTATTTTTATAAACATTTATTATTATTTTAATTTATTTATTATTGATTAATAACATAAGGAGTTATTTTATTAATTGAATTCCTGGTTATTCTAGTCTATATTTTAAAAAAATGAAGTTATAATGCTGTTCAACTCCTCCCCAAATTAAATCAGCTGCCCCTGTTGTACGAAAACATTTATAACTTTCCTAATTATAAAAAAAAAAATCCCTGTTAGTTTCGCCTACAGGCGCAGGCAGATTTCGAAGTTAAGTACTAATTTCACCAAGAATTTAACGGATTAAAGGAAATGTGTTTTTTTTCCTTATACAACCTCCCCCCCCCCTCACACACACACACACACACTTTATATACACTTTCTTTTTGCTGTAAGAGTTGCTCATATCAAAAGCTTTTCAATACAAAAGTTTTAGATAATATTAAGAGGACTTATGGTATATTTAAGTGAATTTGATATCTTGTGAATTGACGAGGTTATGATTTTTTTTCTTCTGACAACCCTATTTTTTGCACTCCTTGAAGCCATTTTTAATTATATCAAAAATCTGTCATGCATAATTTTTGGCCCTTTTCCTAGAAGTTCTGAAAACTTTACACTGATTGGATATGTTATCCTGTCTATAGAAAAGTAATATATATAAATATGTATATATATATAAAGTTTTGGACTGGGGGTGGTTTTGGGCTCTAGGGGTCATGATCAGTGTAGATCTGCAATTTTATTTCAAAAATTTCAACGTATGGGAGATTGCAATAGGTAGTATTTCCCACGAAATCTACTTTAAAGTTCGGCCTCCTAGTGCTACATACTACCGCTAAAAGTAACAAATCTAACAATCAAAATCTACCCGACTCTGATATTTCTCGACTATTAATAATCGCCTTGTTCTCCCGTCCAGAGAAGAGTTTGCCACAAATAATGCTTTGATAACATCACATTTTATGAAGTGAAAACCTCTTACCTCTTATTTCAAAGAAGCTGCATTACCCAGAGAATCATGAAGCAATATTACATTTTACTGACAGAAATTTAAAGGGAATATTGTGTTTGAAAAACATTATAAACGAAAGAAAAGAATTATTGCACTTAACAGATGTACAAAGCCCTTGATACAATTTACTTATCATCTGGTGTTTATAATAAATCCCCTAATTAAGGATGAATGATTTTTTAAATTACCGTACAATAAGATTTACGGTGTTTTAACACCTAGCATGCTTTATTAAAATTTATTACTGTTCCGTAATGTATTAAAGACATTTTTATTAGAAAATAAAAGCAATTTTTAAAGCAATTTTTGGTCGAAAATAATAATTTGAATAACTCAACTCACAACTGTAATATTTAAATTTTTCATTTTAATTTAGGAAGCTATGTTGTGTTTTCGTTCGAAAGAAATAAAAAATAAGATTTGATAAAATGTTGATAAACTTCTACTCTATCAGGACATTAAAAAGTGACGTGGGTCAACTGACCCGGCAAGCAGGGCAGGTTGGCCCAAGCGACTTGGTGTCATTTTGAGCTTCTAAATTAATACTTATAGTTAATATTTTCAGGTTTTACTATTGTGACCTCTTCCGGAAAGTACACTGATAATGGTAACATAAAAATAAATTTAAAATGTTGAATTGAAATTTTTAAAAAATTATTAGAAGAAAAAGCAGTCCAACTAGCCCCGGTCTACACTATATAACGTAGACCTACCCCTACATCCCGGAGAGTTCTATAATCTGGTTAACACGCTTATGAAAGATATATTTAAATTTATGTATCGATAATACAATAATGAAATAAAAAAAAACGTTCCAGCGACTTAGAAATTGAGTTCTGCTGCATAGATTTCTATGGGACATAAGTTGTTAGATACATTTTCAGAAAAGGTTATAATATATCATATCGTTCGACGTTGATTTGTTAAATAATTATGGGGAAAAATTCAAAATCAGATACACGTCATTATGAAAGACTGTCTTTTCTAAAGGTCCTGCTGAACGGATATTGATGGGACTTGAACTGTTAGACCGGGAGGCAGCAGCACAGACAATCAGCTCATCGAGTTCACGTCTAAAATTCTAGAATTAGTTAAAAGTCGGTCCGAATATTAAAACGCAATGGGTCTGTCAAGTCATATTTTGGTGGATAACATCTGAAAAGCCGATTTTAGTGGTTGACTTTTAGGTTTATTATTGTGTTTTCCTGCTCCCAGTCCTCCATATTTTCATTCCTTTGGGTGCAGGAAAACACATTGGTAAGGCTACGAGTCAACCACTAAATTCGATTTTTCATATGTTTTCCACCAAGATAGGACTTGGCAGACATGAGTTTAATATGCGAATCGAGTTTTAACTAATTCTGGAAATTCAGCCGTGAACTGTATGAGTGATTGTCTGTGCTGCTGCTTCCCGGTCTAACAGCTTAAGTTCCATCAAAATCCAATCAGCAGGACCTTTAGAAAAGCCAATCTTTCACAATCGTAATCATCTGATTTTGAATTTTTCCCCATAATTATTTAACCAAGCCACATAGAACGATATGACATAACCTTTTCTTTAAAATTATCTAACAATATAAATCCCATCAAAATCGATTCAAGAGAACTGAAGTGCTAAGTGACTGAAACGAAATTTCTCTTTGAATTTCATTATATTATAGATAGTTAAATTTCAATATATCTTTCATAATCGCCTTAACCTGATTATAGAACTCTCAGTGATGTAGGGGAAGGTCTACGCTATATACCCTCTGGATTTTTAAGAAACTCTGCTCACCTTTCATAGCTATAGCATATATATTTCCTAGTATATACTCTATGCATATAGCATACATCCTCTAGTTTTTTTTTTACTAAACCACTGAGAATTTTCCTGCATGGCACAAAAATTCATTGAGTACAACTTTATATAAAAGGTAATCTTTCATAATAGGTTTCACCTAATTTTAAAACTCCCATAGCTATCACTATGCAGCGTAGAAATATATATATATATATATATATATATATATATATATATATATATATATATATGTATGTATGTGGGAATTTCGCAAGCAACACTTGAATCAGACTGAGTGTCCCCGACTCCGTATTTTACACTTCGAGATTAAAAGGTAACGAAGCAAGCAGCGTGAAGTGGAAATGTGAAAAAGTAAATAGAACGAAAAAAGCTCGATGACGCTGGTTTTGTTGAAGAATCAGAATAATTTCGACGTTACAAAATGGAAGATTTAAACGACGTATGTAAATGCTAGAAATATTCACCGGCGTTAATAAAAGAAGCCTTAGTTGCTGCTTTAAAGCTAAATATAGATTGAAAAGAGTGTTTTTAACTGTATTTTTGTTTTGTCTTCGTCTCAATAAATGTCAGTGTTCGTCTTAGAAGTGCGTTGTGATTTATGAATAGAGTCTCATCCCATATATATATATATATATTTACATTTAAACAATTCTAAAACAACTTGCAGTGTCTAAAACTAACTAACAGTGACAACTGTGTACAGTGACAAGTTTTACAAAATTCCGTTCAGTAGAACCTAAGTTATAGTCAATCCGAATGAAATAAGAATTTGCGTTTTGTATATATAGTAGATGATGATGATGAGTAAATATGTAAGTGCTGGTATTTGCGATTTAAAAAAATGCTATTGGCAAGATTTGTGCACTGTTAACATAAAAGTGCCCATTTTTTCTTTTTATCCAGGAGGAAATAACAAATTGCAAATATTTTTTCAATTTAAAACCCTCCGAGCGCCTTGCAAAAGGATAAAATTGTAATGTTGTTTTCTTTGCATTTGTCTTTTAAATGCTAAGAAAATATGATTATTTTTAACATTATAAAAAAAACTCAATTATAAATATGAATGTAACCCTTGAAAGTATTAATCATTCTTGAATGTATTTAAAATTCATTAAATCTATAGATTTATATTATCTTAAATTTTGCTTGTATTGTTGTGAAACCTATAGCTTAGTGAACGGAATATTACGCCCCAAACACTTAGAGTGTTAAACTTTTGAAAATAAAAACTTTTTTAAGCAGTACAAACATTGCCTTCTTTTTTAAATTAAATATTTCCGTTTTACAAAATTTATTTCTTACTAGCAAATCCAGCGGCTTTGCTCGCGTAATAGTTGAAATATGCCAAGTGATGAGTGCATGACTACTTTTTATTAGAAGATTTTGAAATAATTCAAAAATTACAAATTAAGCCATCGTTTGACTAAACTTCATTATAAAAGTGCAATAGACAAAAATGAGATTTTAATTAATAAGAAAAATTAAAATTAATTCCAATTAAATGATAATTTAGAAAGTATTTTGAGACTTTTATTCTCATTTCATACGCTCATTTCAGTATTCATTCGAAAATTTGAATTTTTTAGAAACCATCTTAACACATTTACATCTTAAAATTAACCATCATGTCAAATTCTAAGCTTCTTGTCTAACAGTCCACTCTGCTATTAGTGGCACCAACATAAAATGCCGAAACAGAGTTAAAATAGAATGTCTCGAAAAATGTTGAAACAGAGACTGTCACCATTAATTTGCCAACATTAACCTTGAAATCGGTTGGTATTTCCTAACATTCTATAGAAAACGCAATTTAGACGTTTTTAAAAGGCTTTCTTGTTGTTCCTGCCAACCAGTTGGTAGTGACACCTGTATAAAATATAGCCCGTATAGTATCAGGGACTATCACTCTTGATTCGCAACCCTATATACCCTATATACCCTATAAAGTTTTTGAAATATTATTTAAAGACAGTTCTAAAAAGTGAATGGCAACGATGTGGACTAGCAGCGTGAACATGTGATGGCAGCTTTCTGGAACTTTCTGTATGAAATAGGGATCCTAAAGTCTTGTTAAAAGAACGGGTGTGTATTGATGAATTGAAACGAAAGAAAGTTGCAGACCTGGAACTCTGATATTTGACAATGGCTTTGGAAGAAAAATTATTTGTTTATTGTTGACGGGTGAGAAACATTATACAGGTATTACTGATTTTCATGTTTTGAGAAATTTTATTTTGCGGTTTGGGGGGGGGGGGGGGGGGGGCGCAGGTTTATTCTGCATTCATGCATGTTAAGTTAATTTCTTTTGTTTTTATTTTAATGGCAATTTTTTAAGTATTTCTCTAAAAAACTTTTTATTAAAGCTTTTTTGTTTTTGTATGCTAATTTTTTATATTGTTAACATTATGTTTGTTAGTTTTATTTTGAGTTATTTTAGTTTTTTATGGAATTTGGTTAATAAAATGACAATAGTTTTTCAATATTGAATGCAGGGTGAGCGTGTGTTCAGAAACCTGCAAATTTTTAAAGTGGGGGTGGAGTTAGTTATTTGTCTGTCCTCCCACTGATGAAGAACAGACTGTTTTTGTTTTTTTACCTGTCTTTCTTGATCTTTTATGTATTTTATAGTTAAAAAATTTCTGCATATATACACCTTCCTTTTGGAGTTATGGTGTTTAGGCATTTTGAAATGATGTTATATATATATATATATATATATATATATATATATATATATATATATATATATAATAGAAAACACTTTTATGGAGGATGGGATGTGGATTTCTGAAAAAATTATAAATCATGCACAAAAAATTATTTAAAAAAATGTATCTCTGTGTATGTTTTACATATATTATACAATCTTATAAAAAAAAATCAAAATACCATTATGGAGGGTTGAGGTAGGGAATGCTAAAAAAGTTTTGAAACATTACATGTATATATGTGTGTGAGCAGGTATATGTGATATTTGCTTATATATTGTATGAATAAATAAATATATATATATATATATAAACGTGAGTATTATATATTTCAGATTATAAATTTTTCATTAATATTCCACATATTGGCACATAATACAAAGTTATATTTTACTACCTCAAAATAATCCTCAATGTTTTTTAAATGTTATTTATGTACTCATTTTTTTATCTTATAATATTTGTTTTGGATCAGATTTCATATATTTCCGCGGCCACCATCTTGGATTTTTTCTTGGCGCAAAAACCCCTTTTTCGCCAAGTAGCAAATGTCACAAAGCACCCATTTATGTGCATGTTAGGCTTAACGAAACTAAAATATAAATAATAAACGAAACTCGTTAAAGCGGTAATTAGTAATTGAACGCATGAACGCTACGCGTTCATAAACCGAAAAAAAAAACTACTTCTGCAGCAATCTGGAAAATGCAAGAAACTCGTTAATGCGGTAATTAGTAAACGAACGTATGAACGCTACGCTTTCATTAACCGTAAAAGAACATCACTGGATTCAGCAAACTACTTCTACGGCAACAACAGAAATCCACAAAACTCGAGCAACATCAGTTAGCAAATCTACGTCTGTTGCTGTGCACCAATCTCAAAAATGCACGAAATAGATGAGAAATATACACTAAACGGCTAATATAAAACATTACTATAAAACATTACAACAAAATATACATAAAATTATAAACATACCTCAACAAACATCTGGTGCCTTGAAACCCACCTGTAAAAAATGTTTACTTGCCATAATTTCGCTAATTTCAAGTCGTCGTAAAATTGCATTTAACTTTACAGAAAAAAAGAACAAATACTCACAATTTCAAACTAAGTCACACAAGAATTTTAACTTTGAGTATTGGACATATACTACCAATATCAAACTTCGCATTCATTACCTTAATTTTAATTTTACAATCAAAAACTAATACAAAATGTCTCCGTTCTTGAAAACTTTCCTTACTACAAATAAAAAAAAACATGCGGAGTTGAGTTATCAAAACACCGCTCAGCTAATTTTTCAATCTCGACTATCAGAATAATTCAGTAATGACGTCAATAAAACAATGTTTTCATTAACAAAAAAAAAAAGCAATATTGCAGAATAAATACGCATAAGTAACACTATTTAAGAAATAAATTAGCTAAAAAATAACAAATATATATCAAATTCCGTAATGCAAACACTTGTTTGTTTGTTTGTTTTTTTTTTTTACACTTTAACTAAAAACAAACTACGGAAACAATAGTCAATCAAATAAATCCGACGTAAAAGACAATCTAAAAAAAAAAGGGTTTACCAGAACCAACCTCCAACGTGGTGTCTATATCGATAAAAATCACCAACATCGCCAAAGAAAATCACCAAGAAATCCAAGATAGCACCGCGAAAATATACAGTATCTAAGCCTTTGTTTTAAAATGATTCATTTAATTAATGCCCGTTTATTAATGTATTTTTGTTTATTTATTTATTTATTTCCTTTAAATTTACTAATTACTTATTAAGATTATTCCTATTTTTTTCATTCTACTTTAAATAATTATTAATTTAAGCCATTTCTTCTTTTCTTCAATTGATTTCACATTATTATGGGTATAGATGGCAAGACAAAACATATTCGTTAAAAATCTAGTTCCAATATAGTTTTCCTTTATTGTTATCTTTCTTTAGATCGCTTGGATTTTTATCATTTATTTTGTTTTATGATGCACTATTAGGAACTAATTTTTGTCATTTTGGGCTTACTGCCGACAAATTCGGATGAAATAACGAATCTTCCCTTTGAATTAAACCTACAAGCTTCTCTGATGATTCTACGGGTTATCATAGTTTCTTATACATATATATACATACACACACACATATATATATATATATATATATATATATATATATATAAGTTATTGATCGTTTATTTTGACGCATATTCTTTTGATGTTGTTTTATTACCAATCAACTTCAGGGAACTTGCAGCGCTGTAATTAAGAATTATTTCATTTACTGGAAATTCTGGATAAAATTATTTTCATGTATATTTAATGTGCTACAAAATAAGTTTAAAGTGTTTCAATTATAAATAATAATTTCCGTTTAATAGAGGATGTTTTTAAAAAGATATTTTTTTCTAATGGAAACATTATCTTGTGTCTTTGATACAAAATACATACATATATATATATATATATATATAAAATAATCATTATAATATCATTTCATACAGCGATTTGTTTTCATTATCCACTAGGATAAGTATAAAACCTTTGAACGTAAGTGCTGATGATCTTTGAAAGTTATCAAAAACACATTACCGATGCGCTTGATTCAACTGTAGCATAGGCTTGTTTAAATTTTCTTTTGCGCGAAAAGGAAAAAAAAAAGGAGTTTTTTTTTTTTTTTTTGTCAGCCTGAAATATAGTCATTGTTTAAGTCGATATTTTTGTAACATTAGCTCTTTATCCAATATCCCATAATTCGATTAATAAGAATATTTAATATAGAGAATTCATAAACTTTTACTTCAAATATCACCATAAATATGTATGTAAATATTTAAAATGAAGCGTAAATATTCTAAAATTATTAATTTAATTTAAAATCCATATTATAAAGAAAACAAAAACATGTCAGTGAATAACGCTGACATTATATGGATAGTGACAACATTGTAAACATTCAATTTCCCTTTATTCGCACATTTATTTATTCTAACTATCGCAGAATTTAAGGGGGTCCGAGACACAGAAATCTCATAATTTTCTAAAAAACTTTTATTGCATTAAAAATTACTCTGTGTTTTTCTGCTTAAAATGACGTTTAAATCACGTTATGGACGTTACTATCGTTAAATAAATGACGTTACTATCTTAATTAGAACAGGAAATATAAAATTTTTCGTTTCAGTGTGTTTTCAAAATCTAGCATTCAAACAATGGTTGTTATGAAAACGATTTCTTGTGAAAATGGGTTTTTCTTCATGATGGCTTTTTTCACCATTTCTCGTATTTAAATCTTTATAAGTCAAGAACCGTTAGAGATAAACGGTTCAAATTTGGAACATGCCTTTTTTAATTGATTTTCTTTAATTTTGATTGAAGAAATTAGAAAAAGAAAAACTAGTTGGATGTGCCAATCCCAAAACTTTCTTCTGTCTTATACATATGAATATTTCAAAACCTAGTTACGCATGTTAATACTTCAATATTATTAGTTCAATACTATACCAACTTTGATTTTCATCTTAAATTTCTGCTCCATTCCGGCGAATTTATTTCCAAATTCAGGGAGAACATGCTTGCCATATCGAAAAACTTAAAATAAAAATTTGATTCGATTCTAAGCATAACTTCATACACTTTTGGATGTTAAACTATTCAAAATCGCTCGAAAATCGTTATTACAGCGCCCCCTACGGGCAATTTTTTTCCAAATTCAAGGAGGACCTGCTTGCTACATCCAAATACTTAAAATAAAATTTTGGTTCAATTCTATGGATACCTTCATACACTTTTGGATGGTACAATATTCAAAATTGCACAAAAATTGCTATTACAGCGCCTTCTACCGGCGAAAATTTTCCAAATTCACGGAGGACCTGCTTGCCATAGCCAAAAACTTAAAATAAAAATTTGGTTCAATTATGTACATAACTTCATACACTTTACAATGGTACAATGGCGACAGACAGACGGACAGACAGACATTTTCTATAAACATGTTTTTGGGGAACTCTGATCCCTAAAACGTGTAAATCCATCGAAAACCGGAAGTGGAAAAAATTTCGATTAGAATACCTTCTTCTATTGAAGATAGAAGAAAGTAATATTTACTTTTGAAAGTACGATTTTTTTTTAAAGTTACACTATATATATATTTCTTAAATTTTAGTTTCACTTTTTATTTATTTTTCATTAATATTTTTAAAAATGCTGTATCTAGCTTAAAGTTTATATATTTCTGTTTATTTAAATGAAAATAAATTAAATTCTACATTTAATATTTCTATTTTAAATTACCCCACTTTTTTAAGAATTTTAATTTTTAATTTTATTATGAGATTTTGTTTACAAATAACATGGTTAACCATCACAAAAAAATTCAAAATTTTAACTGAATAATTTAAAATAATTTAAAATTGTGTCCCGGACCCCTTTAAATTTTTGAATTGTCGAATGGGGAAAAATGTACTTTAAATTACAAATTTCTATCAAAATTGTACTTTTGTACCGATATTTGCTGATTTTGTATGGCTTTTAAAATATTTTTAAAGCATGATTTCTTTAAAAAGAATCTTTCTGAAGTATGAGCATCTCCATTACAGAAGACTAGATTTTGCATAAAAAATCATACATAGCTAGTTCAGTGTTTGTTTCCGGTTGATAACTATATAACGAAAGAACCACTTCAATAATATAAATAACATATAGGATTGAATGACATATTTAACATATATGTAATCGTAATACTAATAAGTACAGAACTTGTGTGAAAATATAAATTACTTAAAACAACGTTTAAACACACAATAAAACAACATATTTGACCATACGTATACGTTTCGTGAGTACTAGGACTCACATCCTCAGTGTAAAAACTTTAAAAACTCTAAAAACAATATCCCCCCAACTGCATGTACGGTGAAAAAAACCCAAATGTCAAAACATAATACCAAAAGACCATCAAGTTCCAACAGCCAATGAAATTAATGCGGAAGTGAAGTGTCGTGACACAAGAAATCCATTCAGAAAGTTGAGATGTATGGTGTACTAGATAAATCATTAACCAAGGAGTCTTTAAATTTATGGATATGAATAGCCTCATAAAAGTCCAAATCCAGAGGAGTAATACATTTCTTGATAATGGTAGCTGAGTCAAAATTTAAATTATGTCCCTCCCCCCAGCAATGAGAGGCGATAGAGGATTTCTGTAATTCTTTTTTCTTTACATAGTTTCTGTGTTCATTGATTCTGTAACGGAGTTTTCGTTTAGTTTGTCCAATGTAGGACAAACCACACTAGCATTGAATGTTGTAAATGCCCCAATAATTATGTGGAGGAATTTGGTCCTTAAGTTGCGAAAAAGATAATTTATTAACCGGTTTAAAAATCACATTAAAATCATAATGTCTTAAGATATTAGCCATCTTAAAGCTAATGCTATTATAAAATGGTAAAATGATAAGATTGGAAATGGAAACCGTAGTAACAGAAGAATCAAGATTATTAACATATTTATTAAGACTATGAGAAATTAAATTATTGATATAAGATAAACTAAAACCTCGATCAATAGCCACAGATCTAATGTAATTTAATTCTGTAATAAGTGAATTATTATCTGAACAAATTAAGCGAGCTCTATTAATCAAATAATGAAAAGCCGAAGCTTTTTGGGAAGGGGGGTGACATGAATTGAAATGGGGGGGGGGGGGGGGAGTGTGACAGCAAAAGGTTTACGGTAAACGCAAGTGTCAAAGGTATTAGGCTGACGTGTAACCAACACATCCAGAAATGGCAATCTATTATCTATTTCAACTTCATAAGTGAATTGAATGACTGAATCTATTGAGTTTAAAATCGTTAATATATTGTCAACAGAAAATAGAGAAAGGTTCAAGAGTGCAAAAGAATCTTCTACATATCTACAATAAAACGGGAAGTTGATAAGGTTAAACATTTTAACCTCAAAGTAATGCATATATAAATCTGCTAAAAAAGGGCTAAGGGTATTACCCATTGCTAAACCACCCGTCATAGAATAATATTGATTAGAAATTTGAAATGAATTTTGTTTTAAACAAGTACTGAATAACTCAATAATGTGGTTGATTTCATAATCTGTGTAATGAAATTCTTTTAATCTAGTAGTGAGACTTTGTAGTGCACCTTGAACTGGAACATGGGTAAACAGAGAAGTAACATCAAATGAAACCATGCGTAAAGAGGGGGAGGGGGGGGAAGTTTTTAATCCGATTAACAAAAGAACTAGAATTCTTAATAGTGTACATATTAGAATTTGAAAGGAATGTCCTACATTGTCCTACATTGTACATATCCTACAAAGAAATGGTTTGTCCTACATTGGACAAACTAAACGAAAACTCCGTTACAGAATCAATGAACACAGAAACTATGTAAAGAAAAAAGAATTACAGAAATCCTCTATCGCCTCTCATTGCTGGGGGGAGGGACATAATTTTAATTTTGACTCAGCTACCATTATCAAGAAATGTATTACTCCTCTGGATTTGGACTTTTATGAGGCTATTCATATCCATAAATTTAAAGACTCCTTGGTTAATGATTTATCTAGTACACCATACATCTCAACTTTCTGGATGGATTTGTTGTGTCACGACACTTCACTTCCGCATTAATTTCATTGGCTGTTAGAACTTGATGGTCTTTTGGTATTATGTTTTGACATTTGGGTTTTTTTCACCGTACATGCAGTTGGGGGGATATTGTTTTTAGAGTTTTTAAAGTTTTTACACTGAGGATGTGAGTCCTAGTACTCACGAAACGTATACGTATGGTCAAATATGTTGTTTTATTGTGTGTTTAAACGTTGTTTTAAATAATTTAATCGTAATACTACTTTGAACAGTGAGATAATCATAATCACATAGTCTGCTGTAAATAGAAAAAGCTTTTAGTGATTTATCCTGTTCTCCTTCTGCATAGTATGCTGGTAACAGAAAACTATCCACACCGTAGTATATCCTTGACCGGAACGTTAAGCGGTAGTCCCTATTAGTGAAGATGTCACCTGTCACCTGTAGGGGAGATGGGGGCACATGTGAACTGGGGGAAGATGTGAACATCGCAATTTTTCAATAGTTATTATAAGTTTTTTTATTTGAAAAAAATTACTAAAGATGACAGCACCTGTAGACATATGGTAAAAATTTTTTGAAGCTTTATGACATTTTGTTTGTCCTCTGTAACCAAAACACTGTTTTTAGATTTCAAAAGTAAAATCTTTGTTCCAAGTTGATAAGCGTATAACTTTATTTATTTATTCATTTATTTGAATTTAAGTGTTTTAACATATACTATGAATACTAATAAATATTTTGATAAAGTTCTTTTTTCTTCTAAAATTGAGACATGTTAATGATTTATCAATTTAACAGAAGCAGCAATGTGGGGCACATGTGAACAGACAAGTTGGGGCAGATGTGAACAGTACATAAGTGCCCCAATAATCATTCTGTGATTCTGTTCCTTTCAGTTAACTTAATGATAAATAATGTCAGTTCCATTATCTATAATTTTCCTGAAATAGAAGATATTTTCCTCACACAAAGTTGATTTTGCATTGAAACTTCATCAAACACATCTTTCAGCAAATACATAAAGAGCAACAAGCTCGTTTACATTCAATTGTACTTTAAATAAATTTAATGTTTTCTAAAATGCAATAAGTGTTTTATATTATTTTACCAAACAGTGTACAACAATACTTTTTATGCATTGTTAATACAAAAGTATTACCTTGAACAACTTTGCAAATTTTTCTATTACATTAAAACTAACTCGCAACGTTCTAAACTTGCAACGATGGCTTACTTCTATATCTAAAACAATTATGTATATGATGCTTTGAATGGAGATAGATATGAGTAATATTTTAAGAAAGAAACATTTTTAAACTGATAACTACCGTAAAATCCCTATTGTAACGTCTCCCTCTTTCAAAAGCAAAAGAAGTTAGGGGAGGGGGTGGTTATAGTCGAGATATTTGTTAAATCATTAAAAAACCCTTCTTTATCTATACTTTACCAGTAAATAAGGCAAATACAGCAGTGGGAATCTTTCGTATTTTGACAGATTTGAGATAAATAGTATGTTAACGTCCCGTCCCTAAAATATTCCCCAAACAAAAACCCCTAAGCAAAGTTTAAAAATTTTAATTTCTTTTTTTAAAATTGCTTCTTTATTTTTACTTTCTTCTATCTTCAATAGAAGAAAGTATTGTAATCGAAATTTTTTTCGACTTCCGGTTTTCGACGGATTTGCATGTTTTACGGGTCAGAGATTCCAAAAAACATGCTTATAGAAAATGTCTGTCTGTCTGTCTGTCCGTCTGTCCGTCTGTCCGTCTGTCTGTCGCCATTGTACCATCGAAAAGTGTATGCAGTTATGTATAGAATTAAACCAAAATTTAATTATAAGTGTTTGGCTATGGCAAGCATTTCCACCCGGAATTTGGAAAAAAATCGCCGGTAGGGGGCGCTGATATAACAATTTTTGTGCGATTTTGAATATTGTACCATCCAAAAGTGTATGGAGTTATTCATAGAATTGAACCAAATTTTTATTTTAAGTTTTTGGATATGACAAGCAGGTCCTCCCTGAATTTGGAAAAAATTCGCCGGTAGGGGGCGCTGTAAATGCGTTTTTTGTGCGATTTTGAATATTGTACCATCGAAAAGTGTATGAAGTTATGCATAGAATTGAACCAAACTTTTATTTTAAGTTTTTGGCTATGGCAAGCAGGTCCTCCCTCAAATTGGAAAAATTCCGCCGGTAGGGGGCGCTGTAATAGCGATTTTTGTGCGATTTTGAATATTGCACCGTCCAAAAGTGTATGAAGTTATGCATAGAATTAAACCAAATTTTTATTTTAAGTTTTTGGATATGGCAAGCAGGTCATCCATGAATTTGCAAAAAATTCGCCGTTAGGGAACGCGGTAATAGCGATTTTTGTGCGATTTTGAATATTGCACCATCGAAAAGTGTATGAAGTTATGCATAGAATTGAACCAAATTTTATGTGTTTATTTTTGGTCATGTCACGAAGGTCCTCCCTGAATTTGGAAAAAAATCTGCCGGAAGGGGGCACTATAATTGCGATGGCTGTACCATTTTCATTATTGTACCATCGAAAAGTGTATGAAGTTATCCATATAATTGAACCAAATTTTTTGTGCATGTTTCTGGCTATGGCAAACAAGTCCTCCCTGAACTTGAAAAAATTCCGAAAGAAGGGGGCGCTATAATTCCGATCTCTGTGCCATTTTCATTATTGTACCATCGAACAGCGTATAAAATTATGCATACAATTGAACCAAAATGTTTGTGCTTGTTTTTGGCTTTGACCAACAGGTTCTCCTTGAATTTGGAAATATTGCGCGGTAAAGGGGCTCCGTGCTAGCGATTTTTGTATACTTTTCTTGATTTCTCGTAGTTCTATTGTGCATCGGCGGCTCATGCAGCGGCGGGAACTCGCTTCCTGCTATGCCGGCTACTCGCAAACAGCTGATAACGACATAATAAGGAAAAATTAATAATTTTAACAAATATCATGATATAGATTAACTCGTTTTTAGTCCGTTTAATTGACTTGAGCAGAAATTTAAGATGAAAATCAAAGTTGGTATAGTATTGACTAATAATATTAAAGTATTAACATGTGTAACTAGGTTTTGAAATATTAAGATGTATAACATAGAAGAAAGTTTTGGGATTGGCACATCCAACTAGTTTTTATTTTATTTCAGCAATACTTAATGAATCATCTAAGCCTCCACCCCCAAAATCTACTTATTTTCATTTTATAATCTTTTGCTTAAACATATCACACAGAAACTAGATATATATATATATATATATATATATATTTCTTTAAGGTGAATTTCACAGGTAATTAACTAATGATTACGATGACAAATGAATAACAGAATAAAAATCATGTCAAAGAATATTTTTTAATTGTGTTCACATGTGCCCCACGTGTGTTCACAACTACCCCGCTGATGGGGCACATGTGACCAATTTTTCGAATTTATAAAACTATTAAAAAATGTAAGAAGAACTATACAGGTCATTAAAAAAAATTACCATGTATAAAAGGAAGTTCTATTTACTATATTGAGTAGGTTTTGTTTATAGAAATTAATCCAGTCATGAGAAAAAGCTATATTTATGCGAACTGTTCACATGTGCCCCCATCTCCCCTACTCAACGAGTTTAATACATCGACCAGCGGGCAGGTGAGTGCAGGGCCAGGGTTTTTAATAAATCGACGACAATTGTCACTTTGAGATCATTCTAATTTATATGCCTTTAAATGTAGCCTTTTCCCCATTTAGCGTGTTTTAACATTCATTTAATGATAATAAAATATTTTCTTAGATAGTTTTATAGCATAAAATATGTTACTATAATTAATTGTAGTAGTATGTAATGTATTAAAAATATGTTATACGTGTGTTTAAGGAATGATTTATAAAAATCTAATTAAGAGGTATTAGAAATAACATTTAGGTAATAGAAAGAAATATTTAACAAAAGTTTGGTTAAAACATGTATGATCTTAAAATAATACACTAATGCATCAGTCCACCGAAAAATATAAAAATTAAATATTCTCAATATGTCTCTGAACTCGAGCCGGTTATTAAATACAATATTAAGTATGATTAAAGAGTCGAAATATATATGAAAAATCAACACTTGACGAGACCCATTGCAAAAGCTAATGAGATGGCGTAGCACTGTAGTGTCATCTATTGCGCTCTTTACAGATACACGCTATCCCCCAACATATATAAAAATATCAGCATGAAATATATATGTGTGTATGTTAAAAGGGATTGTAATAAACATAAAGTCTTTTATAAACCTTTTAATAAACCTACAAGTTTCAAACAAGCAATCGGTGTCATTTGCAAGATCTGTAATGATAAAGTAAATTATAAAAAAAAGCATATTTTTTTAAAGAAAGTATTTTTTTTTATAGTTATTGATCCGATTGCATGTTCGAAACTAGTAAGTATGTTTATTAAAAGGTTTTTAAAGCTTTTAAGTTTATTGTAACCACTTTGATTATACGTGTTTTTTTAGCGGAAATTAAACAAATTAAGAGCAATTATTTTGAAATTCAGACAGAAAAGGAATATATCAAAGTTGTATTTTTTAATAGGCTTATTTTTTTATGTTGAAATAGACCATATTTAATGAATATTGTGCAATTTTGAAGCCCTGAAAAATTTTCCTCTTTCCTGTAGAAAATGTCAAAGTTCAAGATCATGCATCCCTTTTTTCATGAAAATTGAAATGCCAGTATGTTTGGATTGCTATATCTCTGGAAAGCAACAACATCCAAAATTTCTTTTGTCATAAACTATTATTATAACACTACATGCTTAGTAAAATTTACTTGGTTCCATGGGGCATTGTTAATTTTCATTGTTATGTTGCCACAAAATGCAATCAAAATGGCTTTTTTGTCCGTTTCCTGCACTTATTATCTTATTTAAGCAATAGTACCACAATTTTTTTTCTTGTAGATCATGAAAGTTTAATATTAGGACAATCTAAGTAATATAGAAATTTACCGGGATATCGATGCTGTTAGCAGATATAATCTGTTAAATATTAAAATGTTTCAATATCTGCAACTTTTGAAATAGTCCTATCTCAAAACAGCATCACAGTTGAATAAAACAAAATATATCAGGTTGTAGTTGAACATATGTATAAAAACATGGACACGAAAAATAAGTGGGGTCTCATGCTATTTTCAGAAAAAAATGAGGAACGTTACAATTTAGGGAGTATCAATATCAGGTTTTTTCCATATAAGAAAATGATTTAACCCGTTTCTCTTTCCATTTCCTATGCTTTTACCCTATGAGGAAATATCTTTTCTCTTTCTCCTTCTAGGGGAAAAGCTTGATTATTGCACTGCCTTTTTGTAATTTATGTCATTTTATTTCTTCTGAAAATAGAATGAAGCCGCACTTATTTTTCGTTTCTATGTTTTTGTACATATGTTTAACTAATATCTGATATATTTAGTTTTATTCAACTGTGATGCTGTTTTGAGATAGGGCTAATTCAAAAGTTGCAGATTTTGAAATTTTTGAATATTTAACAGATTATATCTGCTAACAGCATTGATATCCCGTTAAAGTTCTATATTACTTAGCTTGTTCTAGTAGTCAACTTTCATATTCTATAAGAAACTTTTTCGGGTACTATTACTTAAATAAGATAATAAGTGCAGAAAACGGGCAAAAAATCATTTTGATTGCATTTTATGGCAACATAAAAATGGAAATTAACAATGCCCCATCGGGCCAAGTAAATTTTACTAAGCAGGTAGTGTCATACTAACAGTTTATGACAATTGAATTTTTGGATGTATTTGCTTTTCCGAGATATTACAATCGAAACATACTGGCATTTCTATTTTCATGAAAAATGGTATTTATGGTCTTGAACGTTGACATTTTCTACAAGATACAAGAAATTTTTTCAGAGCTTCAAAATTGCACATTATTCATTAAATATGATCTACTTCAACATAAGAAAAATCAAGCAAAATAAGAAATACAAATATCGTACTTTGTCTGCTTTTCAAAATAATGGCTCTTAAACAGAATAAAAACTCTCTATTGTCGAATGTCTGCTCTATATTTTTCACTTTTCCTCAATAAATATCTATTTTCGTCCTTTTCATTATTTCGGAGCAGATGAAAAGAATTCATTTCGTTTTATACTCATGAATTTCTTGGCTTAGCGGTGTTTGTGTCAATCAATAGTTTAAAATTTCCACATAAAAGTAAATCTTGAATAAATTTTATTGATACATAAAAGAAAGCAGTACTACTGCATAACGGAAATGGTTTTCTTGTTCCTCTCACGCATAGAATTGATTTGAAACAGCAATATGCAAAATCTTGATTTGCCTTTTAACATTTGTATTCAGTCAATAAATTGGTTCCTTGCGGTATTCTGAAAGTGGCTTCTATGTCATTAGTCAAGAGATTGGGTTACGACATTTACCTGTTTTCTTTGTGAAAGTGTTAGTTGACACCTGTGATTATTTTTAAGTGTTAATAGCCAAGATAGATTTTCCGATTTTGCAGTTCAATTTTATCTGTCAGTTATAACTTCGAGAAAAAATTTTATATCGTTATAATTTATACAAAAAATCGTTTTTCCATAAATTATGAATCTGAAAATATTGATTTCTAAATAATATACAGATATTATACAAAAATTTAATATATAAAGGGAAAAACAATATTTTTCTCTATTCAGTAATTTTATGTTGCAGAAAACAGTTCGTTACTAAACATATCTTGATAGACGAGAAATTGTTGTCTTATAAATAACCCAAATTTTCGTTCCTGCAGACTTTTACAAACATAAAATTGGATAAATTAATTTAAATAGCAACATATATTCTACATATTATAAGTTTATTTTTCTTTAGGAATAAGTATATGTACTCATAAAAAGAAATAATAACAGATGAACAACTGCCCATGAAATATACATTCATGCTCCCAAAAAAGTTATACATAATGCAGATCACTTCTTACAGTTACATGCGACTATAATAGAAACTTTTTGACAGTTAATGATTTTGCAAACAAGAGAAAATTGTAAAGAAAGAATTGAATTTAATTATATCGGTAGTAATTTTTAATACGGGGATTTTTTTAATAGCAGTCACAATACTTGTTCTCCGGCATCTAACGTAATTAAAAAACAATTCTCACTCATCCCTTTGCTTTATTAGTATTGGTTTTGTTTTATATTAAATAGTACCAGTTGTTGGCTAAAAACGAAATTTCCAAGTATTTCCCAATCAGATGAAAGACGACCTTTTAAAATATTTGGACGACTGTCCCACTCTATATTATGCCTTTTCAGCAAATAAGTTCTCGTTCACTTTGTTAGGGATACTTCATGAACTATAGAAATACAAGTAGTATTATTTCTGAATAATCCTGACTCGCACTTGTGTATCCAAGCAATTGACTATGCTAAATCCCGTGGAATGATAATGTTATCATTTCTCGTACAACCACAGTACCTCAACTGGTTTTCACAGACATCGGCATATTCATATGTCCGTTTGCGGTGCATTTAAATTTACCATAAGTTCATTTAATAATAGGGCCTCCAAAAGTTAAGGTACAGGGACTGGATGCTTTCGATTGCACACGTTTTGTCGAATATCTAGCAAAATTATTGTCGAATTGTTCTTGAACTTCTGGGATGTAAAGAACATGTTTGATTTCATATTTCTCGGTGAAGATTTAGTCGGGAGGACAATTAGGGGGCTAATAATAAATTTAATAATAAAATAATATTTAATATCACCTATGTAACGGAAAATGCTGGGAATATTTTGTCACTGTGTTAAATTACTATTTGGGTCCTGTTCAACATTTCTATGCATTTGTGTAAGCATAGAACTTATATTTGTGAAGATGTTAAAATTTTTGTGAAAAATTCAAAAGTTTTTTGTTTATAGCATACAGAGTTTTCAACCAGATTTAACACAACTCTCCAAAAACCTGACAAAGAATTGTAGCAACAGTATACTGCAATTAAAACATGAATAGATTGAATATTTGATGAGATATGGGCATTTGTATGAAATACTTTTTAACTGCGCATGAGTGGAAGATCCTAAAATTTTTATTATACAGTTTGGTAGTCAGCTATTTAGGGCAACGTATATAAAAATTCCAGTCAAATATCGCAAAAATTCACAAAGATAGGGTCGATATAGTGAGTTGCTTCCTAAAAATACCTTTATTAAAAGGGATTTTCCACAAATTTTGAATCATCTCACTATATCTTTCTAAGTTTTCACAACATTTGACTGGACATTTTAAAGAAGTTGCTCCAAAATACTGACTACCAAATTATGAAATAAAAATTTTGAAATCTTCCGCGCATTCGCAGTTAAAAATTATCTCATAAAAATGCCCATATCTCATCAAATATTCCATACATTCATGTTTTAATTGCAGTATACTGTTGCTTCTATTCTTTGGCACGTTTTCGGAAAGTTGTGTTAAATTTGGTTGAAACTTGTGTATGCAGTAAGCAACAAACTTTTGAATTTTTCACACGCACAATAAAATCTTCACGAATATGAGAGCTATGCTTACACAAATGCACAAAAACTTTGAAAAAGACACAAATAGTCAGTTAACGCAGTGACAAACCATTTCCAACATTTTCTGTTACATAGGCGATCGCAAATATTATTTTATTGTTACATTTATTATTAGCCCCCTAATTGTCCCCCCCCCACTAAATCTTCACCAAGAAATATGAAATCAAACATGTTCTTTTCATACCAGAAGTTCAAGAACTATTCGCCAATAATATTTGTAGATATTCGAGAAAACGTGTGCAATTGAGAGCTTCCAGTCCCTGTATCTTAACTTTTGGAGTCCAGTGTATATCAACGTTTCTTGCAACGCTATCATGTTAATTTCATGCAGGATTTAATCGTAAATAAAAACTATGCAAACTATTTCACAAACTGATAAATAATGGTCCATATGAGAATCGTTCCTTAATGAAAGTTGGGCAATGTAAAAGTTGAAATATGAAGATACACAGATAACAAAAGCGCTCATCAAAAATAAGTTGACAACTGAGCAGGGAAAGAAATATTTCAAGAAAGTCGGGTAAAACGTAAAAAGTTTCAATTTCTTTACATCAGCAAATAGATAAATAGATTTCTAAATTCATCTTTAAATAGTTAAACTAAAAATTACATTGCGCAAATTAAGAGATGAAAAAATCTTTTAAAAAAGGTTAAATTATTTTAAAACCTTAGTACTTTGAACTATATACAAAGCCTTCATCAGAGAATACAAAAATACAAGAGTAATATTTTTTTTCAAATTTCATGTAGTTGGTGTCGAAAGGAGTGAAAGTGAAAGTCAATTTTTAGATCCGGAAAACATTTGAAAATAAAAATATGGAGATAGAGGGAGATGGAATATTGCGTGTTTTATGATTCTTTAGGCAAATTGGGCCAAAATCCTGGTATGTTGTAGGATAAAACGTCATTACAAACAGTAAGTAGTATTTTCTTTAGTAATAAATTTTATTGATTCATGGATAATTAAATCATGATAATTCTGTAAGGGGCATATAATGTTTGTATCTTCGAAATTAACTTGTAAATTCTGCTTCTGGTTAAATCTTGACAAGGCTGTTCTTGGCTGTTGTACGTCAAATCTTTCAAATGTTCTTTAATATGATATTTAAGTTTACGGGAATTCATTTCTATGTATTCGAGACAAATATTTTATGTTTTAAAATTGAAAGATATAGTTAGTGCCAAAATAGATCCGATCCCGACCAATGACGATTCTGGAGTATATGTAATTCCACTGAAAACAATAAATATTTATCTCGAATATGAATTTTTGTCAGATAATTTTCGTATTCTCTGACGAAAGCTATGTATATAGTTGAAAGTAGTAAGGATATTAAAGTAATTTAACAATTTTTTAACTATTTTTTCATCTTTTACGTAATTTGCACAGTGTAATTTTAAATGTAAAAAGTTCATTTCTAAGATAAGACCCCATTGTAATAAAATGGAAAAGTCTAGAAAATGAGGCCTCCAATACAGTTCAGAAGAAGAAGAATTCATCTGTCTTGTTTGTGAAGAATCCTACTGCAATTCGCAACGCCTAACGCCAAATTAAAAGTGGATATGATACTCCGAATGCAAGAATTAGACTCATTAAAAATCGACTCAGCTGCTTATTATGTTTGTATTTATTGTAATTCTGAGACAACAGTTGTCCGTGTGTACATGTAGCAACTTATCCCAGTAACTCTTCAAACAACAAAATTGCACTCAATAATCTGTTTAATATTACACAAAGTGTTCATTCTAATACTAGATATATACGATTTGTGTATGATGAACTTTTAGTTTATTAATAGGTCGATGAATATGTAATACTCGTCTGTTAATTAGATTAGCTATAAATTATTTATCTTGCGACGAAATTTCATTCTATGTGCATAGAAAACAACGAACTGTTAATTTTCCAAATCATTTTGTTTATTTGCTAAGCTATTTGTGTATGCTTATAGCAAATATAATTGTAGAAATTCGGAAATAAGGAAGTTTAAAATTCCTACATAGCTCATGAATATTATTGTGGAATATTTAAAGATTTTGTTTCAATGCAAATAACGTTGAAGAAGTAAAATGTGTACATAATTTTTTAAGAAATCTAATTGAATATATTTAAACATTTATCAGTAATGAATAAAACAAAATACCAAAATTGCTGAGAATCTCTTTTTTATACCCTTTAATACAAGCATTTTTAATTTGAGTTTTATATTAGCATTCAGTAAAGATGAAAAATAAAGTAAAACCTTATAATTTAACAACATTCTGTGAAATATATGTAAGAAAAAACCCTTTGTGTTTACTTGTGAATATGCAAGCCATATATGTATCGCATGAGAAATAACTCGTTGTAAAGGATCACATGAATACTATAATATTCATGCTATGCTTACAAAAATGCATACAACGTTTATTAGAACCCACATATTCAGTATATACAGTATCAGACATTTTGACCATTTTAGTTGCACGCGTGATCCCAACTATTATTTTATTATTAAATTTACTATTATTCCCCCATTTGTTCTATCGACTAAGTCTTTACTGAAAAATATGCAGTCAAACGTATTTTTTACATCCTAGCACTTCAATGAAAATTCATCAAGCATTTAAGGATATATTCGACAAACATGACAAAATTGAAAGCGTCCGCTCACTGCTCTTTAATTTCTCTACACGAGTGTACATGAATGTACTATATTTTAAAAGAACCTTAAATTTATTTAAAAAACAAATGGATTATTTGACCAATATTCAGAAATGATTTTATTTAATTTTTTGAGAAACATTTTCATAAATTGCATTTTATATGAACATTTAATGTATTGGGTGAGTGTAAAAGTTCCACCATTTTTTTAGTGAAAACAGAAAGACGGAGAACACAAAAAGTTAAGCACTTATGAATTCAAGCAACCACCATCATTATGTATAGCCTCTTGCAATGTGTCTAGTAGTAAGTGAATCCCACGCCGATAAAACTCATCTGATTTAGAATCAAAATATTGTTGTAACGCGGTTTTTGCTTTCTCAATATCATTGAAAGTTCGGCTAATGAAGGCGTTGTGTAACTATCAAAAAATGTGATAAATCGCAGGTGCAAGGTCGGGCTATACATCTCGTGAGGTAAAACTTTCCAACCAAGATCCAGTAATTTTTGAGTCCTTAAAGCAACATGAGGCCTGACTTCATCGCGATGAAAGAGAACCCCTCTGCGATTGATGAGTGCTACACGCTTAGACGTGAATTTAGCTCCCAATCTGTCCGGTTGTTGTCAGTAGAGGCCTGTATTGATCGTTTGGTTAAATGCGAGGACCTCCTAGCTGGTTATGCCCTTGGCATGTCCTGCTGTTTAGATCGATTGAATACCCTCTTCAACTCGACACACGGTCCTTCAACGCTTCCCATTATGGTACAGTATCCACTTCTCATCGTCCGTCACAATTTGATTCAAAAAAGGTTTCTTACTGTTACGGGAAAGCTAAGAAACACAGTTGCTGAACCTCTCCTCTCGTTGCCTTACTGTAACCTGGTGTGGTAGCCACTGATTTAACTTGGTGATGAATCCAAGCGCATGCATTCATCTTTCGACTGTTGTTTTGTGTACCGAGGAAATTTCCTTTTTTTTTTTTCGATGTGGAAACTTTGCTATGGCTGTGTCCAGATCCTCGTCAGAAACCACTGATGGGTGACCAGAACGGGAATGATTTTTACAGCTTCTGTCTCCGTCTCGGAATTTCCTAAACCAATAGCAGCAGATGCTATCGTCAATGGCATCCTCCCCATACACTTGACAAATGATGCGACAAGCTGCGGCTTCTGTAACGGCTTTATGATACTCGTACAGTGAAAAATGTCTGACGTCGTCATTCTTGCTTGCCATGTTGTTTCCCGTTCGGCATGAGTTCTTCTCAGAAACTTTATGCCAATGCATACTGTTCTACGCATTATAGTCCACTTTCCTGTCCTCTAAACGTCAGTTGTAACGTCCGTACTCCACTTTACATTTAAATATCTTCATATTGGGTAGAACTTTTGCACTCACTCATTATCTGAGTATAGTTTCTTACTGTGAAAGATAATTGAGTAATTAAATAACCTTAAAATGTGTATAAATAGACAATGGCAAACCAGAATGATTTGTGCACTATTCAATATAATTAAAATTAGAAATGTATTTTTCTGCTGAGAATGTTTTTTGAAAATAAATGCATGAAAAGAAATTTTATAGAAAAATGTTTCTTTTTTGTAAAATTCAATGGTTAACAGTGGTTCAACATTGAAGAGACTGTGAAAAGAGGATAAATGAGGCAAACCTATATAATGAGGTAACCATTTAAAAATTCTAGTGGCCACACGTTTTGTTAAATGTTTAATTGAAGTATTTTAAAAATATGATATATCTTTAAAGAACCAAAATGCATTTCAAAATTTATTAATATGTATGCAGTTCAAAAATAATATTGGATGCGAATAAATTATGTATTGATGCATTTAACTAAATTCTACTTGAATTTCAGCTTACATGATAGATAATAATGTAGATACACATTTCTCGCACTTCCCTCTCCCCCCAAAAAACAAAATGTATGTATGTAAATATTTAATGTCATATAAACTAAACTATAAAATGTTATTGCAATGAAAAAGAACACCGTATACAATATATTAACTAAAGTATAATATTTCATTTCTCAACATTGTTTTACTAGCAATTGTATTCAAACATTCTTCCTAGATTGTTTGAAAAAAAGAAAACATGAATCGAATTTCTCGGAATTAGAAAAGTATACATTCAAAGTCATTAAAAATGAGAAACGGGAACATGACTTAAAAGTTATGCTTGCTCGATATCAAACTGTATGTACTTGATGAAAATTCCTTTTTTGAAAGCTTGAATTTCAAGATAAATACGGATTATTCCGACAAAGTTTGTTATTCCTTTAGTAATAAAATTCAGATAGCCGGAAAAATAACACGTTTCTCCAAACTCCAGCCAACACCCCACCACAAAAGAAAAAAATAGTCTTTCATGAGGGCGTCATTAGTCATGTATTGTGGATACATTTTAGTTTTAAAAATTAAAAATTAAAACATAATTCTATGTTATGATATATTTTATCTTACTCAGCATTCCAACAGTAATTTAAAATCAAAAACAAATGCTTATTATTTTCCATCACTTACGTTTTCTTTAACCATAAGACAAAAAAGATCATATGACGTAGAACTAAAAATGTCGATTTACGAATGCACATTTTTATTGTACTTAAAAATAAAAGTCAGATTTTCATAAATATAGTCATTAATTTTCAAATAAATATGATAGTTTTTTTTCTTCTATTATATATGATACTAGCAAACCCCGCGGCTTTGCTCGCTTAATAGGTAAAATATGCCAAGTGATATTTGCATGATTTTTTTTTTATTAGAAGAACACTTTTTGAAATAATTCAAAAATTACAAATTAAGCCACAGTTTGACTAAACTTCGTTATAAAAGTGCAATAGACAGAAATGAGATTTTTATTAATAAGAAGAACTAAAACTAATTTCAATTAAATGATAATTTAGAAAGTATTTTGAGACTTTTATGCTCATTTCATACGCTCATTTCAGTATTCATTTGAAGTTTTGATTATTTTTAGAAACCATCTTAACACATTTACATCTTAAAACTAACCACCATGTCAATTTCCAAGCTTCTTGTCTAAGAGTCTACCACCTCTCTGGTGTTAGTGGCACGAACATAAAATGCCCAAACAGAGTTGAAATAGAATGTCTCGAGAAACGTTGAAACAGAGACTGTCACAATTAATTTGCCAACATTGAACTTCAAATCGGTTGTTATTTCCTAATATTCTATAGAAAACGGAATTTAGATGTTTTTAAAGGCTTTCTTGTTGTTCCTGCCAACCAGGTGATAGTGGCACCGACATAAAATATTGCACGTATAGGGCCAGGGACTATCACTCTCTATTCGCAACCAATAACTTCTGAAATCGGTTTATTATTTCCTGAGATTCCATAGAAATCGCAGTTTAGGGCTCATTTAGAATGCTTTTCGCCCCTTCGCTTCGCTTCACCTCTTTTTAATTTCGAATATATTTTCGACTGTTCTTAGAAGACATTTATATTTTATAAGTAACTACCGTGGTATATTTAATGTTTCTAGCCTCTTCAGTATCGCAGAAATCGAAAGTTAGAAAGTTTTTTGTTCCTGCAACCCTCGACATAAAATATAACTTATGTTTGAGCAGGTACTATCGCCATCAATTTTCAACCATTATGTTTGAAATCGGTTTCATATTTCATACGATTGCATAAAAATCGTAATTTAGAACCCTTATAGAACGTTTTTCGCTCACTTCATCCTTTAAATTTGGAATTTTCTTTCGAAAATTCTTAGATAGCATTTGCATCTTTGAAGTAATTACCATTTCAAATTTAAAATATTAGACCCGCCCTCAGTAACACAAAAACGCAATTTAGAACATTTTTTGCTCCTGTAACCCCCATGTGGTAGTGACAACAACGTGAAATATAGGCTATGTTGGAGCGGGGAGTGTCACCATCAATTTGAAACCATTACTTCTGAAATCAGTTTATATTTCCTGAGATTGCGTAGAAATCGTTATTTAAAACGTTTTTAGAACGCTTTTCGTTCATTTTCACCCTTTTTAAACTTCAATTTTTTTAAGGAACTCTTCTCAGAGAGTATTTACATCTCTTAAGTAATTACCATGCCAAATTTCAAGTTGCTAGCCCCTTCACACAAAAATCAGAATTTAGAATGTTTTTTTTTTCTTTTCTTTTTTCTTTTCTTTTTTTTAATGCAACCGCAAGGTGGTAGTAACGGCGTCATGAAATAGCTCCTATATTGGAGCAAGGGCTGTCATCATCAATTTCCAACCATTACTTTTGAAATCGGTTGTGTACTTTCTGAGATTGCGTAGAAATCGCAATTTAGATCTTTTTTTTAGAAAGTTGTTCGTCCATTTTCACTCCTTTTAAATTTCGAATTATTAGGAAATGTTCTTAGAGATCATTTATATCTTATAAATAACGTTCATGCCTAGTTTCAAGTTTCTAGCGCCTGCAGTATTACAAAAAATGCAATTTAGATAGTTTTCTGCTCCTTCACCTCCTTTGGGGTACTGGCACCAACATGAAATAATGCTTATGTTGGAGCGAGGGCTGTCACCAACGTTTTCACACTATTATTTTTTAAATCAGTTTAATACTTCCTGAAATTGTGTAAAAATCGCCATTTAGAACGTTTCTTAGAACGCTTTTCGCGCATTTTCACCCCTTTTTAATTTCGATTTTTTTAAGAAATTTCCTTAGAGATCATTAGTATCATATAAGTAACTACTATTCCAAATTTCATGTTTCTATGCTCTTCAATAACACAAAAATCGCATTTTTAGAACGTTTTTTGCTCCTGCACCCTCTTTTAGCCCGTGGCATGGACATAAGATATAGCCAATGTTCTAAGTTGGACTAACAACATCATTTTGATACCATTACTTTTGGAATCGGTTCCGTAGTTCCAGAGTTTACCTCCTACAAATAAACAATTTTTACCTCTTTATAATATTAGTATAAATTTATGATAAATTGTTATTTGCAGTTTTTGACTCTGTACGAAATATGTATTTTTTAATAATTACGATACCTAAGTTAGGTATTGACTAAAAGAGTAATTTTTGGTTCATTTATTTGTTGATTTCTTTTATCGCGGTTAAAATATTTTTTTTTGGCAATAACCTCGTAATGTTTGAAAGGATAAATCATAATTTGAGTGTGGCACATGTTTTATGTTTCTTTTTAACTATACCATCGGAGAAATTATGACCTGTTTAGTCAGTTTACTTAGTCTCGATATTTATTGGATGCTGTGAAATACACCATCAAAGATAATTTTTATTCCAAACGGTGCACTTCGGTGCACCATAGTAATTTCCATATGCACTAAAATAGTTTCCATGTGCACTAAATATAAATTTCCTGTGGGTTTATGTAAGAATTCTTTGGAGATTTTCTCTTAGAAAACACATCACCTCATGGTTTAAGTAATATTGCTTTAAATCACATTATATTATCAAGTCTATTTAGTTTCTCGATAAATATTTTATCGCGACATATTTTGTCATATGCTCTTAGTGTGTCCTGTCCACAAACCTGAATTCTCCGAATTTAATAGACTTTTTTATGCTATAAATATTGCATTCCCAAATATATCTGATATGGAAAATAACATTCCCAATGCATGATTTCACAACAGCAAGAAACATTTTATGCAATATATGTTAATTTATTACGGTTACCACGTACAAGCGGCATAGGGTTTTTAACAAATGGTGTATACTAGTAAATCTTCAGAACAGGAGCCTCAACGTCATCCCTGCAACTCATTGTTTTTAGCACACATTGAGTAATATTAATCTTTCTACGAAAATGAAATTTAAAGTTTTAAATTACATAAACATTTATAAAGGAAAAAATATTTCGAAGATTTCAGACATTAGAAGCGTTAAAGTTAACCCTTTGCTATGTAAAGGTATACTGAAATTCTCATAAGCTACTTATTATGGTAATATTATATTTATTATTCAAGTAAATATTCGTTCACTTTATTATGGTAATTTTTAGATAATAAATTAGGTTTCTTCAGGAGGGCTCTGCCCCCCCCCCCCCTTAACCGCTCGTAGTGTAATTTAATTTACATTTGTAGTTTTCAATTGATTGTGTTAATGTCCTTTAGTAATTTCTACCAATAGACGGAAACGTACATGAATTCTTTTCTACAACCCTGTATATTACGTGAAGGTTTTTACGCGTCACATATTACATTTAAATTTAATGCAGACAAAAAACCCTCTTAAAACTGCTGATTTCACATTTCCGGGAATTACTATGCACAGTGTGTACTAGGTATCCAGTTTTAGCGGAGCTCTGTATATGATTCTATTTAAATTTTGCAAACATCCGTTAGTATACTAAATGTAGCTGAGCTTGAAAATGCATAACTCAAACTAAAAAAAAAAAAAAAAAAAAAAAAAAAAAACACTGAAGCTCTCATTTTCATTAATACTTATGAATTCATTTGTGTAGCCCTGTATATGGTCTATATAATTTTTAAACGCCACATATTAAGCAAAAATTTACTTAACGTTAAAAAGCATACCATGATCGAAAACGCTCTTCAGCAATCATCCCTAAAAGACCAGAACTGTATCCGAAATCGTTTATGTGGCCCTATAAATGAACGATAAATGCGTTACAAATTATTTTCAACGGCAATCATATTCAAGCTTCTTGTGGTAAACCGCAGTAATGCATTTTAATTTCATAATGTTTGAATTAGTACAACACAATTAACACACTAATGAGAGGCAATTGTTTATTAAATCTGGTTTTAAAAACAGTAGAAGCTTCTCCTTCTTCTGAAAGTCTTTCAAAAATTGGTTTCTGAGATATGTTTTTCATGTTAATGTAGCAGTAAATATCTTTCAATGTACGGATGAAATATATAATATCTTACAATATGTAAAAAATATGGAAAGCACGATATCAATGCCTTTTCTGTAAGGTAGAAGTCACTCCACCTTAGACAATGATGTATTCTGAATAAAAACTAGAATTCTCGTTTCCCGTCGCTAATGTGTTAAAATAAGCAGTGAAAAGTTTTATGTGACCATATTTTAATCGACCACTTTTGTGTGACCCTGAAAAAAACATATGCTTTGCATCCCATATATTACAAATATGATTCAAAAATACATATCAATTTTATTATTTTGTAACAGAGTAACATCATTGAAAAACGCCACAAAAGAATTTTCTTCAAAGACTGTAATATTATGAATAGTTTGAGTTCCCAGTACGTATGCTGTAAGTGATACACATAACATACTTTATAGTAACCAGGTTCTGGTGCACCTTAATAATGTATATAAATTTCATTACGTTTAAAATTGTGCAACATTAATAAAATACTCCGCAGATGATTTTTCCTAAGGACTATAATGTAACGGAACAGTTTTGAGTGCCCCTGTAATTAAGCTACGAGTGCTACATACTTCATTTTTAAAAACAAACATACGTTGGCAAACCTCAGTATCGTATAATATCTGCATGTATTCCTGACTATATTTACGCGCGTTAAAGCATATAGAGACACACGGCAGATGACAGATGGACAAACTGAAATCACAAACTTTTCATCTATGTTGGAAAGTATTAAAAGGGATTTATATGCCTTTAACTGTATTTTTTCGCTTATAGCATGGTAAAACATTAGTTTAAACATCCTAATCCATGCGATAGCTATGTCATATTAAAAGCCCCCCCGCCCCCCCCCCCCCAAAAAAAAAAAAAACATATCTTGAGATATAAATAAATATTATAAATCTACTGGAAGATCATTTATTATCGTGTCCACTGTTAATTGCATAAATTGCATCGATTTGGAGCTATAAAATATTTTTGTGATAGCCTTTTAATTGTACCTACATTCAAATTAACGTAATTTATTAACTTCATTCGTATTTGACGCAAAGATAGGCTACAAATAACAGTCGCTAAGCAGCGGAGAAAAGGAAAAAAAAATAAAATATGTATCATGTAAAATAAGAAAATTAATTAAAGAAAATACTTTATATTATTGAAATCTATATATATAAAAGCCGTTCTCTATGTGTATGTCCTTTATACAAATCTTTAATTTTTGACCGATTTGCACGAAACTTGCTGTACATAGGCTTTAGAACGTGGAATAGATCCCTGTCACCTTTAAAAAATCATCAGACCAATATTTATCCCTTTTTTCTATCATCTTTCATAATTTAACATTATAGAAATATCTCATTTTAAATTTTCAAATTCAATAGCTTCTTTCCTGTTGCCACACATCTAAAAAACTGCTCAATAATTTTAAAAAAATGATAACTCGAGTACTTTGTTTTATTAGCCAATAAAAATTCAGACTCGACTGCTATATTTTTACATTTTTGAAATCGACGTCATTCCAATCAGAAAATGCACATTTTTCATATATTTATGCAAACACTTTAACTAAGCATGTTTTAAAATGACCTTAGAAGTACTTTAGTTGAATGTTAAAAAATCTATTTTAATGAAGTCTTTTCAATATCAAGAATCAAATAAGAAAATGATAATAGCAAAAAAAAATCATTTGCTAGATATGACGTCAATGTCATCAGTATAATTTCAAACTGGCTCTAAAAACTGGATGCTACAATTTATTTCCCATTTCTTTGTAATCTTTAATTATATCATTTAGATAAATGTTTTAATACCTGAAATGCAGTGATAACATTCTACGATTTGTATCGAATACGGTTATATAAAATACGATTTTTGTACGATTTATAATAAATAGAAATTATAGCTACAATTTTTTAGGGTAAGCTTTTTTTCTTTTCAAAATTTCATGACTGACAGACTTTTCTGTTAGACGTTGAAATAATAGGATGCATGATGTTTAGAGATCAAATTGCAGTAAAAGCGTAATTTATGGTAAGGTTAGGTTGTCATATGGTGCTAGGCGTTACTCATAGATATGTCTTTTCTTCATAATATTGCATTAATAGCAAACGGATATATCTTTCTGAATTGGATTACAGGTATATTTAAAAATATATCCGTGATTGAAAATTAATTTAAAATGGATAAACAATCCGTAAATTGAGATAAGCTTTTCAAAAAAAAAAAAATTACTGAAAGTACTTTTTGTATTCTATTAGATTTTGGAATAATCAAATGTGCGATGTTTAAAGGTCAAATTGCAGAAAAAGTTAAATTTATGGTTGGGTTAGGTTATTGCCACCAACAATATGATGCTAGAGTTACTAATAGTTCATCAATGTCTTTACTTTATAAAATTGCATTAAGAGCAAGCAGGTATATCTTTCATAATTGGGCTGCATGTAGGGATGAGATTTCTACGTTTTTGCACACCGGTATATTCTTAAAGAAAATGTTGTTCTGTTAAATCAAGAGAGTGTCCCGATTAAATGAAATATCTTTTACTCTAACAAAATACTGGTGTGAAAAAATGCGGAAATCTTATCCCTGGCTGCATGCAAATCAAAAATATCCATGATTGAAAATTACTTTAAAATCCATTCACATGAAAAAATTGAGATACAATTTTCAAATAAATTTTATTTGACCTTTTTTTATTCGACAGTGTGAAAAACGAAATTGTATGATGATAAGTTAAAAAAATTTTAGAAAAGGCAAAATTTATGGTTAGGCCATTGCCATCATCAGTATAATGTCACAAGTGGCATTGTGTTTGTAGTTTATATATATATATTCTGAAGATGACTCAATGAAAGAGTCGAAACATGTAAATTTTTAATATTTTTAATGTTTTTTATTATTTAAATGACGCTTTTTAAGCAAATAATTGTACTTTAATATATGTTATGACATATTTCGAATATACATTATTATGGTATAGTTAATAGTAGACGCAATTAAAACTATTTTATTTATATTTCTTATCGGTCTTTTAACGATTCGTGGACGGTAATGCACCAATCTTAGTTATTGTCACTGCCGTATTATTTCATTTTAATGTATTTTACCCATATGGACCATTATTATTGACACGAGCGAAGCCGGGTAGATCTGCTAGTACATGTATAAAGCTCAACAAAAAATTATACACGTAAATAAAAAAATTCTGACAGATATATCGATAAAAACTCAAAATAAAAATAATAATTTAAAACTCTTATTTGGAAATTTTAGTATCCGTAATTTAACATTTAAATACATTAAAGAAACGTGTCATTTTCTTTCAACAAATGGAAATTTGAAAATCGTCTGACTTGGCGTAGAAAAGCATTATTGAGCAAAATAAAATCTTCCATATTTTCCGAACGAATGAACCAAATTAAATCAAAACTATACAGTTAAGCCCGGGTATCTCACGAATATGCCCACGTAATTTCAAGCTCATCGGATGCTTTTTGCGGCAGTTATCGCGGAACAGACAGACAAACAGACTAACAGGCAGAAACCAAAACTTTTCGCGTCTCCACAGTAAACCTTCACTGACGTTTCGACAGTAAAATTGAATCTCAGTTACCTTTGTCGACAATTCTCATTGAAATATTAAAGATAAACTTTAATCAAATTCTTTGCATAACTACATTTCGGATAATCAGGTGTATCACATAATTAAAATATGATATGCTTCAGTTTAATTAGAATATTACGCTATCTGTAATATTTCTACACAATTTATAAAACACTGGAACTCAGCAAATTGTATAGATATTCCAAACGGCAGAAAATGCAGTCGTACTAATTGACGCTTAGAATGATAAAAAATTAGTAATGACAATGTATTTATATATTTAGTATAACGTAAAAAATCCGTTCTCATCGGGACAGAGAATATGTCGGATTTTTTAATATTCCGGATTTTTGAAGATATCAAAACTAATAACTAGGAATATCAAGACTAGAGCTACATTCCTAATGTTGCATTTAGCCGTAAATTAATTTATGAAATTAATAATTATGTTATAAAAAGAGAAAAATAAATAGAAAAAAACTTACTTTAATTGGTATTTTCTATGTTACAGAAAAAAAAAAATTCAAAGAGTGAAATTATTATTTCAGTTGTAATTTCGGAAACTTCAATATCATTTTTGTTTGCTTTAATTTTTCTGACCGTATTTAAAATGTTTTTTTTTCTTTCTTTTCTTCTTTTATTATTATTATTATTATTTTATACAAATGCATAATATCTATTTCAGCGATACAGTCTTCTTTCTCTAAATAATATATTAATATGTCAAATTTATGCATTTCTCTAGTGACATTTTTTCTTCTGCCGGTTGTTTATTCTTGCATTATGCGCTGCTACTAGCATTATCGGCGGTTCTATTTAGCACAGCGTCTGCGATCTCGCTGCCCGCTGAATTGTTCCCTGTTGATGCATTTTCGTTATCGCTTACCTAATCATCTATATATTTTTTTTTGACACTTAATGCATTTTCAGATTTTGCGTGTTCAATCAGGTCATAAATTGCGGCCTTTTTGCGGAAGATGTGAAAGCCTGAAAATTCTTCCTCATTATTGATATCGCCGTTGCCAAAAATTCTTTGCCATTCTTTGCCATTTGTGCCATGTATTCGCCAAAGTTGCTCCCAAAGTTGTTTACGTTGCGAAGCCAACGGTGCAGCTCCCAGAAAATTTGTTCAGAAAATAATCGTCTCTGACAAATAAAATAAAAAATTTAAGCATTCTTTTTTTGCATTTTTACTTTCAAATTAAAGTTTTTAATTCATAAAGAATTGCTGTTATTTTTCTCCCATAATTCGAAAATATAAAAGAAAAAGAAAGGGAAAAGATGGTTTTGATGCCGGATTTTTTTAAGTTGCCGGATTTTTGTGGCCACACTGTATATATATATATATTCTTTCTGTATATATATATGTATATACTGTATATATATATATTCTTTCTGTATATATATATGTATATACTGTATATATATATATTCTTTCTTTTATTATTATTATTATTATTATTGAATTCGAAAAATGCGTATACCGTTGTGAATTTATAAAATATTTTATTATTTATAAAAAAACAAAGAAGTAGAAGAAGAAAGAAAAAAATAGAAAAACAAGGAAAGGGTAGAAATGTCATTCTACAAAATTAAAAATTTTCTCTATCAAAACAAATTATTTCTTTTTAATATTTAGTGTAAAGAATAAATAATCACTCAACAACACCCTGAAATTGATTTTATTCAAAGAAAAGTTTCCACTTTTATTTCTATGTTTCAGATTTATTTTAATATATGATCTCATTTCTTCACTTTCAAAAAATATTCTTGTGATAGATGTCCTTACTTTCTTTCTCGAAAATGAATAAAAGAAAAAGAATCATTAAACTTTCATCGGTCATTAAGGCCAACTTCATTCTCATATACATTTCACGCTGTATGAACTAACCCATTTAACGATTATGACGCCAAATAACTCATACAATAAGAATTTCCTGGATATTTATTACATATTTTTCTAACTTCAAATAATGAGCATTAAAATAATAAAGCTTTGTAAAAAATCACCATAACTAATGAAAACATAAGACGAGTTTCGATCTAAAAATATTAACAGCTCGTCATCAGCTACAGTAAACACGTGTCCGAAAGGGGTCAAAAATGAACATGCGGTGCTATTTCGCTTCAAATAGTGATATTCGCTAGCTTAAAACATACATATTTTGCTCTGCTTTTATTGAATTGTGCTTCTATAGAAGGAATAGCTTAGATATAATTATATTCTTATATACATTATATGCATAACAATAAATACTGAAGCAAAATACCTTGAATCAAACATATTTCTTTAATTTATATAGTATATATAGTTTCGTCAATTTAAATAATGTTATAAATGTATGTACGCTTTTACGAATATATACATGTTAAAAACATGATTTCCACATAAGAATGCTCTATATGCGTTCTACTGCTTTTAATAAGTGGAATTTTAAACTACAGTTAACAGAAGGTATGTGCGTATTATTCGCTATAAAATAAAGAAAGAAATAAATAAATAATAATAGGAATTTTTTTTTCTGCAGTTGGTTCTGTCACATTCACATAAATTTTTAGAAGTGTTTTATATTTCAATGATCAATGGAACTCACATAAATGTTTATTTTATGCTTACAATAAATATTCAGTATACTCGCATCCATTGACATCAACTGTCTGAAATTGGAAAGTAATTTCTTCTAATATTTAGTGCATGGTTTATTATCCTAGCTATACATTCGAATATGGGAATCTACATGATTATAAGATAGGGAAAATCTCATAGTTTACGTTTTAAAGAAATGTTCAAAGCAGCTAGCCATTGATACTCTGAATTGTTTCCATGGACTAATGAGTTTTTCCCATATGTTCGGTAGCATGTTCACTTCAATCAAACCAAGTGCTTTGCTGATTTGACAATTCAATTCATGAAAGAATTTCGTTAGCTACAGACAGTAAAACCAATCTATACCAAAAGTTACACCAAGGTTAACAGGGTTGAAATTAACCCCTGCTCTAAAATCTAGGAGTGAAATGCCTGACGGTCGCTGTGAACATAAAATATCAGTTACAAGACCAAACGGGACAAGTATATTGTTAAGATTATTTTAAAATGCTGCGAACAATTCAATACTTGCAGTAATTTACTATTTAAAAACGCTAAAACTGATTACATAAAATGAAAAAAACAATTAACAGAAAGCATTTGCATTCAAAGTTAATATTTGAATATCTATATGGGATTAAAAACGAATACGCAATCACTTCATATTTCAGTATAAGATTAAAATGAGTACAAAAGTGTTCATATTTGGATTATACACATATAATAATTGAAATTCGCTTTCATTGTCAGTTTAATTATCGTGTACGTGATTATAATATAGTGATCATAGTTATTATATATCATTTAAGTATTAATGCATATTTTTATCATAAAATTATTATATGTGTGTGTATAAATATTATACACATTCCTGAATCAAAAATGAGTACGTGTGTTCCTCAATTTTGAGTACATTAAGATCGGAGCAATTTTAAGCATGTGGCGTATTTAAAATTGAGTACTTTTTACAGCATTTTGAGAGATAATTTTTTTTTTTTCAGTTCAAAGACGGATCGAAATATTGAAAAGTTCTTCAACATACGTCATTATTTATGTGTTTTATAGTAGTGTTGTCTACACTTTTGAAGTGAGTACATAAGGTTAATACATATTCAAGGATGTCTTTCAAAGGACAATTCTTGTTAATGGGTCAATCCATTTCAAGTGGTCCAGCACTGGTTGCTCGACCATTTTTAAAAAATCTGATTTTTTTTGTACAACAACCCTAACTTGCTGGAAGTTCAAAATGACTGTTATTTTAATTTTATTAATTTATGTTTGTGAATGGCGGCGATCTTTGTTTCATCGTCTGCAGCAATTTTCTCACAAGAAGGGTTTACGGAATTGTAAATAATTCATCGTTTATTTATCCAATTCAACTGCGGATTAAAGCAATTTGTATAGAATACATTGGGCTAAAAATCTGGTAATGGAGTAGTTTCCGAAACTAACTGCTTATTGGTAAAATTTAAGCACAAAGCTTCAGTTTTTTTCCAAAATTTGTCCGTTTACAAGAGGAAATTTTTCTACCAAGGAATACTGTCAACATGACATAATTTTTTTTACAAATAGGTTCAAAAGTACTTGTATTCACAAGCCGAGTTCCAGATCTGGGACTTGCTTTCTCTTCGCTAAAAAAAATCCCAAATTTTTCAAAAATGACAAAAATCGCACTTTTCAGGCTTTGATATCTCTGGTGGAACACGAGATAAAAATCTGAATTTTTTTAATAAGAGTATTGTATGGTAGTGTTATGCACAAGAAATTTCAGGATGGAGATTTGACTACAAGCTGAGATATGGCAAGGGCGACATGTCAAACAATACTGCCAAACTATTGGTTTGTTGTAGTCACAAATAAGTATTTATCTCAGAGTGTCATTTAAATTTATGTTTTTGATTATCTTTAAATAATAGTAACAGAAAATAAAGCCCTTTGCAAAGCTTAGCAATTAATTAAAAAAATAATTATGCCTAAGTCCATACATTTCGTATGGTTTCAGCAGTTTTTGTTGTAAGTAATTTTAGTAACTAAAAGAAACCTCAGCATTTTACATAAAGAAAAAAAATATTTTTATACAAGACCTGAGACAAAAACAACATAGGGAAAAAGAAAAGCTGTTAATGTTGTCATACTTGTTGAGACATGGTCAAACGTGTCAAAACACATTATTGCTTGTTGGTTCAAAAACCACAATTTTGATCTTTCTCAAAATTTTATTTGTAGGAACCAAGTCTTGTCATCTCTTGATAACTTGATTGAAGATCTTGGCCCTGCTGGCTCATAGAAATATACTTTGAAATCACTATGTGCAAGTCTCAATTCATTAATAATTCCTAGCTTACTTCTTATGAAAAAATGTGATTTTTCTGCAGTATACATTTTGAAAAGGCTTTGGGTATCTTTACTTTCTGAAAATTACTTGAGGCGGATGCATGGCAACATCGCATAATGTTTCATTTACAGGAACATACTTATGGTAGGAACAAGTTTCAGGGACTGGCAAGCAGCATTAAAATTGTTATTTTTAAACCAACAAGCAGGAATGTGTTTTGACACGTTTGATCATGTCTCAACAAGTATGCCAACATTAACAGCTTTTCTCTTTCCCTATTATGTTTTTGTCTCAGGTCTTGTGCATATATATATATATATATATATATATATATGTAAAAATGCTGAGGTTTTTTTTTTTTAGTTATTAAAATTACAACAAAAATTACTGAAACCATATAAAATGCAGGCCTTAGGCATAATTTTTAAATTAATTGCAAAAGGCTTTATTTTCTGTTACTATTATATAAAGATAATCTAAAAAATAAATTTAAATGATACTCTGAAATAAATACTTAGCTGTAACTACAACAAAACAATAGTTTGGCCGTATAGTTTTGACATGTTGTCCTTGCTATATCGCAGCTTGTAGTCAAATCTCCATCCTGAAATTTCTTGTGCATCACACTACCATACAATACTCTTATAAAAAAAAATTCAGATTTTTATCTCGTGCCCCACCAGAGATATCAAAGCCTGAAAAGTGCGTTTTTTGTCATTTTTGAAAAAATTGGGATTTTTTTTTAGCAAAGAGAAAGCAAATCTCAGATCTGGAACTCGGCGTGTGAGTACAAGTACTTTCAACCCATTTGTAAAAAAAAAAAAAAAAAAAAAAAAAAAAAGTCATGTTGACAGTATTCCTTGCTAGAAAAATTTCTTGTTGTAAACGGACAAATTTTGGAAAAAAACTGAAAATTTATGCTTAAATTTTAACTATAAGCAGTTTGTTTCGGAAACTACTCCATTACCAGATTTTTAGCCCAATGTATTCTGTACAAATTGCTTTAATCCGCACTTGAATTGGATAAATAAACGATGAATTATTTACAATTCCGTAAACCCTTCTTGTGAGAAAATTGCTGCAGACGATGAAACAAAGATGACCGCCATGCACAAACAAAAATTAATAAAATTAAAATAATAGTCATTTTGAACTTGTGTCAGTTAGTTTCATCATGTTAGAGTTGTTGCACAAAAAATTTCAGATTTTTTAAAAATGGTCGAGCAAAGAATATCTGATTTTCAGGACCACTTGAAATGGATTCACCCTAATACATTATATGCTATTTTCCATATCATCGCATATAATTTCAATAAAGCTCATTGTATTATCATAAAAAACTAAATAATTCACAAATATATTATAAGAAAACCATATTTTAAACAACGCATTAGTTTTATACGTTGAAGTAAGTAATGTAATATTTTAAGAATGGAATACATTCTTTCGAAAAGTACATTGAATATAGCTGTCTTTCATTCCTTATAAGAGTATGATATCTAAAGCCTGGTATTAGTTTTAATACTATATAATACGAGGGAGCTTATCTTTCTTTTAGAAACCATTTTCTTTTTGTTATGATGTAAATATAATATTCATAAAGATGCCAAATCTGTACATTATAAAATTTTCATAAAAGGAAGAGGTAGGATTAAAAACTTATTTTCTTTCACTTTGTGCAAATCTGCTGTTATCTGTAATATTTGTGTCTCACATTGCTATATTCCTCGAATTATTTTTATGTGGTATTTTAAAATACATCTTTTGTATATCTTCATAAGATGCATTTTACCACGTTTATTTTTTTAATTTATCATTACATAGATATGTGGATTGATTTTCTTAGGCCTACACCACCAAAAAAAATATAATATTAAATTTAAATAATTATAATATAATTAATATGCGTTGTCGCTTTAAAAAAAAATCATAATAACATTTTTTATCACAGGATGTTCAGAGATTATACTCTATTATGTAATTTTAGGAATGAGTTCTAAATTTAAATTTTTATATCATTGGACCTCATTTTATATATATGTGCATTTTTTTGGGTGGGAGGAGCATTTAAAATATTTCAAATTTCTTTATTGATTTTTAAGTCCAAAGTTTTTTTAAAAAAGCGACATAATATTTGAGTTAAAAGAAATTTATTTGCAGAGGTTTTAAGACGTATTAGATTATGAAACTGGTTTCTGCATTAACATAATATTATTAAAAAATTTCCGTTTTTAAAAAATTAAAACTACCACAGTCCATCCTATAGAGGAGGTTTATTATTAGAGAGTCCAGGTTCGTGGATGAATGAAAAAAAACTCCAACACTAGGATTTCGAGGACTTACTTCTTTATTATGAAACTTTTTAATAGAAGGGCCATGATAATATAGTGGACGGGAGAAGTCACAGACGAGACTGCCCGACGGGGCAGCCCCCGAAGGGCAGAGAGCCGAGGTCTGTCACACTCAAGTTCAGAGGCAGTAGTGGTAAAATATTCATTACAATCACTCACTCATTGGCGAGATGAATAGCAACATCTGTACTGTATTGGCGATGAATATTGGTGGCGTGGACAAAGAAATCATAAGAATCCCGAAGTATTACATAGAATTCAAAGTTACGCCATGGCGAGCTATTTATGGTTACACGTGTCCTAACATTCTTGCGGTAAGGGAAAGTGGTTAAAGAAAGGAACACGTGATTTTTATATGCACGTTACAGATCTCTACAGCTGCAAATTAGTCAGCAATGGGCATCTGGTTTGTATCCGACAAAGTACAAGGGTGAGAATTGTATACTAATGCAAGCCCAGAGGCTGGGAAAATATGCATTAGATAACGTCGGCTGCAAAGCGAAAAGAGATTCATTTGTATTTTATTCTTTTACTTTATTTCAATGGAAAATAATTGCGGTTAAGATCTTTTTCTATCGTGTGAATTTGAAAGACAGAAAAAGGAACCGAGATAAATGATGTCTGCATTTGAAAAGAACTTTAAAAAGTAAAAGCGAAACTTACAGTAGTGAGAGAGGGGGGGGGGGGGAGAGAATGACTAAAGACATATGAAATTAACTCTAAAATGTCAAATTTAAACTAAATATTTTATTTGAAGGGGGGGGGGAGAATAATAACAATTTATAATAAACCAGTAAAGTTAAAAGTTGATTTTTTGAGGGAAAAGGAGGAATAATGAATATATAACGGTAAAGCCGTTATATATATCACCCATTACCACCAGAAAAAAAACTGTGAATCTAGAAGAATAGTTTTTTTTTATATTTGAAGATTACTTTGTCCACCCCATACATATAAGTATTTAAAACAGATATAACATAATAAGAAAGATAAGCCTCCATATATATATATATATATATATAACATATAACTGTGTTCTTGCAATTCTTTAAATGTTTGCATAAAGCAAAACTTTTCAGGTCATGATAAATGGCGCCTTTTTATTTTTATTCATTTCTTGGTATTCATTAGTCTTTACAGTCACCAGAAACTGCAAATAATAATTTTTTGATTTAACAGGATCCTTTTTAAATATCTTTTTAGTATCTGATTAAGAGGCTGGTACCAGCATTTTTCATGACCAAAATAAGAGAAGTAAATATTTTTTTTTAGTAACTTGTTATAATATCTTCTCAAAATAAAAATAATATAATATAAGTGCAAGCAACAAAATACACAGATACTACTTTAAAATGAAATAGAAAATAAATGACATATGCATGTCTGTGAATAGAAGCTAAATGAAAAATATAAGAAATAAAAAAGTAGAAAATTGGTTTTCGTGCACACCGCACAGGACTACAAAAGAACGGGATGCATATAGCATGCCTATGAATGGGTGTAGCCCTTAATCTTGTTAATAAACAAGTGTGATGGCGTCAGTATAGAACATCAGCCCTAGGGGGTGAGGGAGTTATGAGACCCAGACACCAAGTGATACCTAGGTCCCTTACCCCCAAAGATCTTCAAAGGAGCATGCGTCAATGTATCATATAAAAAGTTATGTTTATTGAATTGAAACAACAATTCAAGAGTTTTGTCTCTCTACACAATGAAGTTTGGACCCTTAGGGCAAAAATTTTGAACGGGAACAAAACTTCAGAGGGGATAAATTAAAAAAATAATAAAAAAAAAAAACTGAGATAAATATCTCACATATCAAATGTAAAAGGACAATCCGAGTGTGTGGAGAGACTGGTGACATGATCGGGTAAGTATAACAACCACAATTTTTTTTTAAAGTAAATTCTATCTTTGTATTCCTTACAATGTATCGAGCAGGAGATGAACTGTATGTGTATTGTATGACCTTAACTAATGTTTTAAACATTTAGTGTAGCTGCACTAGGTTACTAATGCTAAAAACGAAAAAAAACTTTTTTTTGTTATTGTGAAGTTATGTTATTACAAGAACGACATAATATCTTAGACGTGTGTATTGTCTAAGTGAAGCTTAACCAGAGATTTTATTTAATCTCCAAATTTAAAAGAAAACGTGTAATTATGTACATGTAGAAAACGAAAACAAGTGTGCTGAAAACAATAAAAACATCATAAGTTTGAAATGTAAAGAAAATGCATGTGAAGGGGTAGCATCCTGTAAACTGGGCATTCTTTGTTGTGAAACAAAGTGATGGTGACCTGGAATGTCATGGCATAAAAGAAATATAATAATAGTGGAAAAATTACGAATGTGTTAAAACTTAACCTTTTAATAAATGTTTAATTTGTGCATATCATGTGAGGTCAAAAGTAGTTCCTGGTAAAATGAAAACAAAAGAAATATCTTAATGTGTAACGTTGACACCTAGAAACAAAATATTTTGAATTGTGTATAATGTGTGTTTTTTTTTTACCAAACAAAAAAAAACAATGAACTCAACTGTAATAACAATGAACTAAATTGTAATATCAATGAACTAAATTGTAAGTGTATCTCTATGAACCAAAGAAAAAAAATGTGTATTTCAATGAACGAAGCCAGGAGAAATATTTCACTATGAACTAAGACAGTGTATGTCAGTGAAAGAAAAGGAAAATTTCAACGACTTAGATGTATGTTTGTGAACACAGCAGTCTAAGTACCTGAATAAACAAATTATGAGCAAGTATTTCACTGACTTAAAGTATAAAAGTAATACGATGAACTCAAATATGTGAGAGAAAAAAAACTTACTATGATCTAATATGTGTAAGGAAAAATTCTATGAACTGAGTATTGCCATGAAACAAAAATGATAGTGCAATTGGTCCCTGAAGTACACAAAGAATTGACAATGCTATGAACTCGTGTAAAAGTGTTTTTTTCTATGAACTCAATGAACTATGAACTCGTGTAAAGTGTTTTATCTATGAACTCGTGTAAAGTGTATTTTCTATGAACTCAGTGAACTATGAACTCAGTTGTAAAACCTATGAACTCAGTTGTAAAACCTATGAACTCAGTTGTATAAAACTATGAACACAAACCCAGTGTGTACATATGGAACCAAGAGCATTGTATCACAAGTACAAAAATGCATCGCCTAAAGTTAAAACAAATAAACCAAAAAAAAATGTGCTTTTAACTAAAGGAAAGTGAAAAAGGATAAAATGTAACCAGGAAACGCTACTTGTGTGATGAAATGTAACTAAATAAACTTAACTAAGATTAACAAGTGAAATTATATCCAAATTTCTAAAAATAAATCTACAAACTAGGGTAATGATGAATTTTTAAAGTTGAATTAATGTGTACTCTTTCTGTAACATCTACCTCAAATGTGAAAATCCCAATGTCTGATGAAACGCATCAAAAAAAATTTTCACAAATGTTCCATTTCGAGATTCATTTAACTATTTGCCGGCTAAATAATCAAATGGAAAAGCAACCTATTGTACACTTGTGTTTATAAAAAAAAATCTTGAAAGAATTAAGTTAATTTTAAACTTCAAATCAGTATGAATAATGCTGTCGAAAACTGACATATGTATGTAAATGTATAGGAAAATAAAAATTTTAAAAGGAATGTTGTAGATAGTAACTCCTTCACAGTAATGTGTGTTAAATAAAAACGAAAAATGTAAAATGTATGTTACATTGTTTCTATTTTTTTATTTATTTATTTATTTTTTTTTTAAAAAGGAAGCTGTATGAGATGTTTATGGGACTGTATTGCAGTTGTATACTTTTTCTCGCATTTGCTTGATGAATTTTTTTAATGATGGACAATAAGGTGCAAAAGCACTGTGGAAAATGTCAAAGTTGGTGTTATTGCCATCATTATTTCTAATGCAATTAATGCATTTTGGAGGATTTCTACACTGAGAGTCAATGTGTGGCAAAGCACACACCGAGCATCTAATGTCATTATGACACGAAATTGCAATATGATCATTGTAAACCTTTCACTTAAAACAACGTTTAACATTTATATATGGTTTAACAGGGTACGGTTTTGATTGTATCATAATTTCCTTATGCATTAATAATTGCCTAGCATCCTGTGGTGCAAGCTCAAAGATCCAATTAAAGGACTTAATATGTAGGAGCTTGTACTTTTTAACAAAGTGAAAATCAGGTTCAGGTATATGTATTAAATCTGAAATACCAAACAAGGTATCAGGAATATTGAAATTTTCAGGGAGGTTAAAAATAATGACACGAATAGGTTTAGTTAAATTAAGTTTAGCAGGGGATAGGGACTTTAGAGAGGAATCGCTAATATCTGTAAATTTTTCATTGTGTTTACCTTGAGTGTGCAGGTCGGAGCTAAGATATGTGTCTTTTTTATGATTTTCTAGTTGTGGTAACTCTTCTTGTTTACATATATAAGAGGGGATAGTTTGTGTAGATTTATCTAGGGCAGATGGAGGGAGTTTGTTGTTGACATCTGCCGCCTGATCAACCATAGTCTTACTACATTTAGTAAGCTTCTTCTTACATTTCTGTTTGGCTGTGATTTCATGTAATCTCTCTATAAGTTTCTGATTTACAAGAAATAAATTATCTTTATCCTGTTTTAATTTGGAATAATCATCCTTTAGAACATTAAAATTTAGTTTAAGCACATGAAAATTGAATTTAATGATCTGAAGGAAATCTATAATATTTTCAGACATGGATGCAGCATTTTCGGTCTTAAGTGAATTTTGAATAGATGTGGATTCCATATTAATGGAATCCGAATATCTGACTAATATCTCCTCAAAATAATCTACCCATGGAGATACAGAAATGGGGTGATTAAAGTCACAAATAGCATTTTCATCATTAGCTGCCATATTTTAAAATTAGCCTGGTGAAGTGTCTGTTATCTCCAAAATCTTTTTTTTTTATTTTCTGGTGTTTAACTTCTGTTGTTTACTTTTTTTTTGACAGCCAAAATGGAAAAAGGAGGAATTCTTTTTTTTGAGAGAGCAACACAAATAATGCAAAATAAATAATACTAGTATCTCAAAAAGGTGTATGTATGCAAAAACTCTAGTTATCAGAAATGAAATGCATGCACATAAAATAAAACACAATAAGTTGCATAAATAAATTATACACAATACGGAAAAAATATGGAGGGGGGGGGTGTAAAAAAAATATGAGTGTATCAATCACAACATTTCTGAAAGTTAAATTTCTGTCAACATCCAGTTGGATTAAGGTTTCCGAAATTCAATAAAATAAAAAAAACAGGTAATTAAATTGTAATTCAGGTTAAAAATACAAAAAAAAAAACAAACAAGCAAGGTCAGAATCGAGCAACACATGCTGAGGGTAATTGTGCAAATGTCACACACAAGTGAAAATGTGCAAAAGTTGTGAGCGAAATATGCACATATTTATATAAAAATATCCAATACTGCAAAACCTGGAGCAGAGAACTTTTCTGTTGCCTATCGGCAGAATAAGTGTACTTTCAAAGTACGCCAGTTTTAAAAGGTTAAACTCTAGATTTTTGAATGCATAAAAAAAATCATTTTTAGGAAAAAGGAAACATAGCATGTTTATGTAAATTTACGTAAGAGAAAAAGAAATATGAGAAGTCTGTCATGATTTAACCATAAAAACATTATAAGTGAAATAATAAAAGTATAATAATTTTTATCATTTTAACTGCAAAAAAGTACTTAAAAAACAAACAAACAAACAAACGCAGATTGGAAGAAGATAATAAGGAGCAAATATGCTATCACCGTTAAAAATATTGTAAAAAAATAGTTCAGAAGTGATTTCTTCGTTCAAGCTGGCTAAACAACAAACTTATGAAAATCCAAATGGTAAAAGTACAAGTATGAATAGGGAACCATAACATGAATAGAAACTGATAATATTTACTGATATTGAAAAGAAAGAAAAAAAAAGGTTATAACAATTTAGAGTAAATAATTTAATGTAAAAGTATTCCCTGTTCATACTTACATGCAAACTGTGTTTCTTTTTTTGTCTAAAGTATTATGACACAAGTGTTTTCATTAAATTCGTTGCACTAGTATGTCATTTTTTGTAGAGAGCATTCATTTGGAGTACCAAAACAGAGCGATGAGAAAACAACGCTTGTTTTTTTAAGGAAAAAAAAGTAAAATAAAAAGTTTTTAGTGACAATTTGCAACGGAAAAGAAATTAAAACAAAAATATCATTAACGTCCTATTTTCGTACTCTGAATGCTATAAAGATGTTGAATGATAGATGACACAACGTGTGAATTGTGATTTAGTACACTTTTTTTTATGCAGAGTGGTTTCTCTTTTTTTTTTTTTTAACTGAAGCATTCGCACACACTAGGGTAATTTTTTTTATATCTTGACAACACACCACAAGAGGAAAACATTTTTCCTCGAACTCATGGCACGCTCAGTGCATTCTATATATTTTTTTTTTTTAGAAAAATTGAAGGTATCACCACAACGAAGCACAAAGTAAATCGAAATTTTTTGACTATTGCTTCGGACACAATTTGTTATATTAACACAAGATGACACTTTCGCGAAATTATATTTCTTTTTTTAGCATATTTCACTGTGTTGTCACCAAATCTGTGGGATTCCTGGACACTTTGCACTGGAAGTATTAATGACAAGATCACAAACAAAGTGAAACGGCGCACATTTTCTGGACTTGTTGCACTGAGAACTTTGTTTAAAATTTGTGTTACTTGTGCGGATAATTCATACCACAGCTAGGTGAGGACTTTTCACAAAACATTTCCCTTTTGGGAAACTATGGATGTACTTTTTCTTTTCACAAAACATTTCACACTAAAACTATTTTCACTCACTCTGGTAGCACGAACACGTTTGCTTGAAGGTTGAAGATCACGCACAAGAAACAGAAACTGTCTTGATTTTTGTTTGACGAAGCCACAACTTCACGCAGGGGAACAAATGACGCAGGTGTGATATTTCGTAGAAAAAAGAAATGCTGGAGGAGGAGACGTCGTTCGATGACCCCGTTGGAGCACCGCAGTGTAAATCTTGCTTCTCGTCAGGCTAGTGTAAAGTCCGGAAGAAAGAGGCACTCTCCAAATCCGTTGGGGTAGCGAGAAAGGGAAATCCCCTGAAGTTGACATCGGCGAGCGAACAGAGTAGGGCAGCCGGAACTCCCGTGGGGAAAAAGGACATCCTTTCGCGTCGCTGGTAAAGCATGATACGGAAGGAACGATACTTCTCCTCGTATTTTTTTTTTTTTTTTATTACTGTTGGAGAAAAAATCTGGGCGACGGCGCCAATTTGTATAGAGGAGATTTATTATTAGAGAGTCCAGGTTCGTGGATGAATGAAAAAAAACTCCAACACTAGGATTTCGAGGACTTACTTCTTTATTATGAAACTTTTTAAGAGAAGGGCCATGATAATATAGTGGACGGGAGAAGTCACAGACGAGACTGCCCGACGGGGCAGCCCCCGAAGGGCAGAGAGCCGAGGTCTGTCACACTCAAGTTCAGAGACAGTAGTGGTAAAATATTCATTACAATCACTCACTCATTGGCGAGATGAATAGCAACATCTGTACTGTATTGGCGATGAATATTGGTGGCGTGGACAAAGGAATCATAAGAATCCCGAAGTATTACATAGAATTCAAAGTTACGCCATGGCGAGCTATTTATGGTTACACGTGTCCTAACATTCTTGCGGTAAGGGAAAGTGGTTAAAGAAAGGAACACGTGATTTTTATATGCACGTTACAGATCTCTACAGCTGCAAATTAGTCAGCAATGGGCATCTGGTTTGTATCCGACAAAGTACAAGGGTGAGAATTGTATACTAATGCAAGCCCAGAGGCTGGGAAAATATGCATTAGATAACGTCGGCTGCAAAGCGAAAAGAGATTCATTTGTATTTTATTCTTTTACTTTATTTCAATGGAAAATAATTGCGGTTAAGATCTTTTTCTATCGTCTGAATTTGAAAGACAGAAAAAGGAACCGAGATAAATGATGTCTGCATTTGAAAAGAACTTTAAAAAGTAAAAGCGAAACTTACAGTAGTGAGAGGGGGGGGGGGAGAGAATGACTAAAGACATATGAAATTAACTCTAAAATGTCAAATTTAAACTAAATATTTTATTTGAAGGGGGGGGGGAGAATAATAACAATTTATAATAAACCAGTAAAGTTAAAAGTTGATTTTTTGAGGGAAAAGGAGGAATAATGAATATATAACGGTAAAGCCGTTATATATATCACCCATTACCACCAGAAAAAAAACTGTGAATCTAGAAGAACAGTTTTTTTTTATATTTGAAGATTACTTTGTCCACCCCATACATATAAGTATTTAAAACAGATATAACATGATAAGAAAGATAAGCCTCCATATATATATATATATATATAACATATAACTGTGTGCTTGCAATTCTTTAAATGTTTGCATAAAGCAAAACTTTTCAGGTCATGATAAATGGCGCCTTTTTATTTTTATTCATTTCTTGCTATTCATTAGTCTTTACAGTCACCAGAAACTGCAAATAATAATTTTTTGATTTAACAGGATCCTTTTTAAATATCTTTTTAGTATTTGATTAAGAGGCTGGTACCAGCATTTTTCATGACCAGAATAAGAGAAGTAAATATTTTTTTTTTAGTAACTTGTTATAATATCTTCTCAAAATAAAAATAATATAATATAAGTGCAAGCAACAAAATACACAGATACTGCTTTAAAATGAAATAGAAAATAAATGACATATGCATGTCTGTGAATAGAAGCTAAATGAAAAATATAAGAAATAAAAAAGTAGAAAATTGGTTTTCGTGCACACCGCACAGGACTACAAAAGAACGGGATGCATATAGCATGCCTATGAATGGGTGTAGCCCTTAATCTTGTTAATAAACAAGTGTGATGGCGTCAGTATAGAACATCAGCCCTAGGGGGGGAGGGAGTTATGAGACCCAGACACCAAGTGATACCTAGGTCCCTGCTCCCCAAAGATCACATTGATCTTCAAAGGAGCATGCGTCAATGTATCATATAAAAAGTTATGTTTATTGAATTGAAACAACAATTCAAGAGTTTTGTCTCTCTACACAATGAAGTTTGGACCCTTAGGGCAAAAATTTTGAACGGGAACAAAACTTCAGAGGGGATAAATTAAAAAAATAATAAAAAAAAACTGAGATAAATATCTCACATATCAAATGTAAAAGGACAATCCGAGTGTGTGGAGAGACTGGTGACATGATCGGGTAAGTATAACAACCACAATTTTTTTTAAAGTAAATTCTACCTTTGTATTCCTTACAATGCATCGAGCAGGATATGAACTGTATGTGTATTGTATGACCTTAACTAATGTTTTAAACATTTAGTGTAGCTGCACTAGGTTACTAATGCTAAAAACGAAAAAAAACTTTTTTTTTGTTATTGTGAAGTTATGTTATTACAAGAACGACATAATATCTTAGACGTGTGTATTGTCTAAGTGAAGCTTAACCAGAGATTTTATTTAATCTCCAAATTTAAAAGAAAACGTGTAATTATGTACATGTAGAAAGCCAAAACAAGTGTGCTGAAAACAATAAAAACATCATAAGTTTCAAATGTAAAGAAAATGCATGTGAAGGGGTAGCATCCTGTAAACTGGGCATTCTTTGTTGTGAAACAAAGTGATGGTGACCTGGAATGTCATGGCATAAAAGAAATATAATAATAGTGGAAAAATTACGAATGTGTTAAAACTTAACCTTTTAATAAATGTTTAATTTGTGCATATCATGTGAGGTCAAAAGTAGTTCCTGGTAAAATGAAAACAAAAGAGATATCTTAATGTGTAACGTTGACACCTAGAAACAAAATATTTTGAATTGTGTATAATGTGTTTTTTTTTTTTTTTTTTTTTACCAAACAAAAAAAAAACAATGAACTCAACTGTAATAACAATGAACTAAATTGTAATATCAATGAACTAAATTGTAAGTGTATCTCTATGAACCAAAGAAAAAAAATGTGTATTTCAATGAACGAAGCAAGGAGAAATATTTCACTGTGAACTAAGACAGTGTATGTCAGTGAAAGAAAAGGAAATTTTCAACGACTTAGATGTATGTTTGTGAACACAGCAGTCTAAGTACCTGAATGAACAAATTATGAGCAAGTATTTCACTGACTTAAAGTATAAAAGTAATACGATGAACTCAAATCTGTGAGAGAAAAAAACTTACTATGATCTAATATGTGTAAGGAAAAATTCTATGAACTGAGTATTGCCATGAAACAAAAATGATAGCGCAATTGGTCCCTGAAGTACACAAAGAATTGACAATGCTATGAACTCGTGTAAAAGTGTTTTTTTCTATGAACTCAATGAACTATGAACTCGTGTAAAGTGTTTTATCTATGAACTCGTGTAAAGTGTAATTTCTATGAACTCAGTGAACTATGAACTCAGTTGTAAAACCTATGAACTCAGTTGTATAAAACTATGAACACAAACCCAGTGTGTACATATGGAACCAAGAGCATTGTATCACAAGTACAAAAATGCATCGCCTAAAGTTAAAACAAATAAACCAAAAAAAAAATGTGCTTTTAACTAAAGGAAAGTGAAAAAGGATAAAATGTAACCAGGAAACGCTAATTGTGTGATGAAATGTAACTAAATAAACTTAACTAAGATTAACAAGTGAAATTATATCCAAATTTCTAAAAATAAATCTACAAACTAGTGTAATGATGAATTTTTAAAGTTGAATTAATGTGTACTCTTTCTGTAACATCTACCTCAAATGTGAAAATCCCAATGTCTGATGAAACGCATCAAAAAAATTTTTCACAAATGTTCCATTTCGAGATTCATTTAACTATTTGCCGGCTAAATAATCAAATGAAAAAGCAACCTATTGTACACTTGTGTTTATAAAAAAAAATCTTGAAAGAATTAAGTTAATTTTAAACTTCAAATCAGTATGAATAATGCTGTCGAAAACTGACATATGTATGTAAATGTATAGGAAAATAAAAATTTTAAAAGGAATGCTGTAGATAGTAACTCCTTCACAGTAATGTGTGTTAAATAAAAACGAAAAATGTAAAATGTATGTTACATTGTTTCTATTTTTTTATTTATTTATTTTTTTTTTTTTAAAAAGGAAGCTGTATGAGATGTTTATGGGACTGTATTGCAGTTGTATACTTTTTCTCGCATTTGCTTGATGAATTTTTTTAATGATGGACAATAAGGTGCAAAAGCACTGTGGAAAATGTCAAAGTTGGTGTTATTGCCATCATTATTTCTAATGCAATTAATGCATTTTGGAGGATTTCTACACTGAGTGTCAATGTGTGGCAAAGCACACACCGAGCATCTAATGTCATTATGACACGAAATTGCAATATGATCATTGTATAACTGTCACTTAAAACAACGTTTAACATTTATATATGGTTTAACAGGGTACGGTTTTGATTGTATCATAATTTCCTTATGCATTAATAATTGCCTAGCATCCTGTGGTGCAAGCTCAAAGATCCAATTAAAGGACTTAATATGTAGGAGCTTGTACTTTTTAACAAAGTGAAAATCAGGTTCAGGTATATGTATTAAATCTGAAATACCAAACAAGATATCAGGAATATTTAAATTTTCAGGGAGGTTAAAAATAATGACACGAATAGGTTTAGTTAAATTAAGTTTAGCAGGGGATAGGGACTTTAGAGAGGAATCGCTAATATCTGTAAATTTTTCATTGTGTTTACCTTGAGTGTGCAGGTCGGAGCTAAGATATGTGTCTTTTTTATGATTTTCTAGTTGTGGTAACTCTTCTTGTTTACACATATAAGAGGGGATAGTTTGTGTAGATTTATCTAGGGCAGATGGAGGGAGTTTGTTGTTGACATCTGCCACCTGATCAACCATAGTCGTACTACATTTAGTAAGCTTCTTCTTACATTTCTGTTTGGCTGTGATTTCATGTAATCTCTCTATAAGTTTCTGATTTACAAGAAATAAATTATCTTTATCCTGTTTTAATTTGGAATAATCATCCTTTAGAACATTAAAATTTAGTTTAAGCACATGAAAATTGAATTTAATGATCTGAAGGAAATCTATAATATTTTCAGACATGGATGCAGCATTTTCGGTCTTAAGTGAATTTTGAATAGATGTGGATTCCATATTAATGGAATCCGAATATCTGACTAATATCTCCTCAAAATAATCTACCCATGGAGATACAGAAATGGGGTGATTAAAGTCACAAATAGCATTTTCATCATTAGCTGCCATATTTTAAAATTAGCCTGGTGAAGTGTCTGTTATCTCCAAAATCTTTTTTTTTTTTTTCTGGTGTTTAACTTCTGTTGTTTACTTTTTTTTGACAGCCAAAATGGAAAAAGGAGGAATTCTTTTTTTTGAGAGAGCAACACAAATAATGCAAAATAAATAATACTAGTATCTCAAAAAGGTGTATGTATGCAAAAACTCTAGTTATCAGAAATGAAATGCATGCACATAAAATAAAACACAATAAGTTGCATAAATAAATTATACACAATACGGAAAAAACATGGAGGGGGGGGGAGGTGTAAAAAAAATATGAGTGTATCAATCACAACATTTCTGAAAGTTAAATTTCTGTCAACATCCAGTTGGATTAAGGTTTCCGAAATTCAATAAAATAAAAAAACAGGTAATTAAATTGTAATTCAGGTTAAAAATACAAAAAAAACAAACAAGCAAGGTCAGAATCGAGCAACACATGCTGAGGGTAATTGTGCAAATGTCACACACAAGTGAAAATGTGCAAATGTTGTGAGCGAAATATGCACATATTTATATAAAAATATCCAATACTGCAAAACCTGGAGCAGAGAACTTTTTTGTTGCCTATCGGCAGAATAAGTGTACTTTCAAAGTACGCCAGTTTTAAAAGGTTAAACTCTAGATTTTTGAATGCATAAAAAAAATCATTTTTAGGAAAAAGGAAACATAGCATGTTTATGTAAATTTACGTAAGAGAAAAAAAAATATGAGAAGTCTGTCATGATTTAACCATAAAAACATTATAAGTGAAATAATAAAAGTATAATAATTTTTATCATTTTAACTGCAAAAAAGTACTTAAAAAAACGAACAAACAAACAAACGCAGCTTGGAAGAAGATAATAAGGAGCAAATATGCTATCACCGTTAAAAATATTGTAAAAAAATAGTTCAGAAGTGATTTCTTCGTTCAAGCTGGCTAAACAACAAACTTATGAAAATCCAAATGGTAAAAGTACAAGTATGAATAGGGAACCATAACATGAATAGAAACTGATAATATTTACTGATATTGAAAAGAAAGAAAAAAAAAGGTTATAACAATTTAGAGTAAATAATTTAATGTAAAAGTATTCCCTGTTCATACTTACATGCAAACTGTGTTTCTTTTTTTTGTCTAAAGTATTATGACACAAGTGTTTTCATTAAATTCGTTGCACTAGTATGTCATTTTTTGTAGAGAGCATTCATTTGGAGTACCAAAACAGAGCGATGAGAAAACAACGCTTGTTTTTTTAAGGAAAAAAAAGTAAAATAAAAAGTTTTTAGTGACAATTTGCAACGGAAAAGAAATTAAAACAAAAATATCATTAACGTCCTATTTTCGTACTCTGAATGCTATAAAGATGTTGAATGATAGATGACACAACGTGTGAATTGTGATTTAGTACACTTTTTTTTATGCAGAGTGGTTACTCTTTTTTTTTTTTTTTAACTGAAGCATTCGCACACACTAGGGTAATTTTTTTTTATATCTTGACAACACACCACAAGAGGAAAACATTTTTCCTCGAACTCATGGCACGCTCAGTGCATTCTATATATATATTTTTTTTAGAAAAATTGAAGGTATCACCACAACGAAGCACAAAGTAAATCGAAATTTTTTGACTATTGCTTCGGACACAATTTGTTATATTAACACAAGATGACACTTTCGCGAAATTATATTTCTTTTTTTAGCATATTTCACTGTGTTGTCACCAAATCTGTGGGATTCCTGGACACTTTGCACTGGAAGTATTAATGACAAGATCACAAACAAAGTGAAACGGCGCACATTTCCTGGACTTGTTGCACTGAGAACTTTGTTTAAAATTTGTGTTACTTGTGCGGATAATTCATACCACAGCTATGTGAGGACTTTTCACAAAACATTTCCCTTTTGGGAAACTATGGATGTACTTTTTCTTTTCACAAAACATTTCACACTAAAACTATTTTCACTCACGCTGGTAGCACGAACACGTTTGCTTGAAGGTTGAAGATCACGCACAAGAAACAGAAACTGTCTTGATTTTTGTTTGACGAAGCCACAAGTTCACGCAGGGGAACAAGTGACGCAGGTGTGATATTTCGTAGAAAAAAGAACTGCTGGAGGAGGCGACGTCGTTCGATGACCCCGTTAGAGCACCGCAGTGTAAATCTTGCTTCTCGTCAGGCTAGTGTAAAGTCCGGAAGAAAGAGGCACTCTCCAAATCCGTTGGGGTAGCGAGAAAGGGAAATCCCCTGAAGTTGACATCGGCGAGCGAACAGAGTAGGGCAGCCGGAACTCCCGTGGGGAAAAAGGACATCCTTTCGCGTCGCTGGTAAAGCATGATACGGAAGGAACGATACTTCTCCTCGTATTTTTTTTTTTTTTTATTATTATTACTGTTGGAGAAAAAATCTGGGCGACGGCGCCAATTTGTATAGAGGAGATTTATTATTAGAGAGTCCAGGTTCGTGGATGAATGAAAAAAAACTCCAACACTAGGATTTCGAGGACTTACTTCTTTATTATGAATTTTTTTAAGAGAAGGGCCATGATAATATAGTGGACGGGAGAAGTCACAGACAAGACTGCCCGACGGGGCAGCCCCCGAAGGGCAGAGAGCCGAGGTCTGTCACACTCAAGTTCAGAGGCAGTAGTGGTAAAATATTCATTACAATCACTCACTCATTGGCGAGATGAATAGCAACATCTGTACTGTATTGGCGATGAATATTGGTGGCGTGGACAAAGGAATCATAAGAATCCCGAAGTATTACATAGAATTCAAAGTTACGCCATGGCGAGCTATTTATGGTTACACGTGTCCTAACATTCTTGCGGTAAGGGAAAGTGGTTAAAGAAAGGAACACGTGATTTTTATATGCACGTTACAGATCTCTACAGCTGCAAATTAGTCAGCAATGGGCATCTGGTTTGTATCCGACAAAGTACAAGGGTGAGAATTGTATACTAAAGCAAGCCCAGAGGCTGGGAAAATATGCATTAGATAACGTCGGCTGCAAAGCGAAAAGAGATTCATTTGTATTTTATTCTTTTACTTTATTTCAATGGAAAATAATTGCGGTTAAGATCTTTTTCTATCGTCTCAATTTGAAAGACAGAAAAAGGAACCGAGATAAATGATGTCTGCATTTGAAAAGAACTTTAAAAAGTAAAAGCGAAACTTACAGTAGTGAGAGGGGGGGGGGAGAGAATGACTAAAGACATATGAAATTAACTCTAAAATGTCAAATTTAAACTAAATATTTTATTTGAAGGGGGGGGGGGAGAATAATAACAATTTATAATAAACCAGTAAAGTTAAAAGTTGATTTTTTGAGGGAAAAGGAGGAATAATGAATATATAACGGTAAAGCCGTTATATATACCACCCATTACCACCAGAAAAAAATCTGTGAATCTAGAAGAACAGTTTTTTTTTATATTTGAAGATTACTTTGTCCACCCCATACATATAAGCATTTAAAACAGATATAACATAATAAGAAAGATAAGCCTCCATATATATATATATATATATAACATATAACTGTGTGCTTGCAATTCTTTAAATGTTTGCATAAAGCAAAACTTTTCAGGTCATGATAAATGGCGCCTTTTTATTTTTATTCATTTCTTGGTATTCATTAGTCTTTACAGTCACCAGAAACTGCAAATAATAATTTTTTGATTTAACAGGATCCTTTTTAAATATCTTTTTAGTATTTGATTAAGAGGCTGGTACCAGCATTTTTCATGACCAAAATAAGAGAAGTAAATATTTTTTTTTTAGTAACTTGTTATAATATCTTCTCAAAATAAAAATAATATAATATAAGTGCAAGCAACAAAATACACAGATACTGCTTTAAAATGAAATAGAAAATAAATGACATATGCATGTCTGTGAATAGAAGCTAAATGAAAAATATAAGAAATAAAAAAGTAGAAAATTGGTTTTCGTGCACACCGCACAGGACTACAAAAGAACGGGATGCATATAGCATGCCTATGAATGGGTGTAGCCCTTAATCTTGTTAATAAACAAGTGTGATGGCGTCAGTATAGAACATCAGCCCTAGGGGGGGAGGGAGTTATGAGACCCAGACACCAAGTGATACCTAGGTCCCTGCTCCCCAAAGATCACATTGATCTTCAAAGGAGCATGCGTCAATGTATCATATAAAAAGTTATGTTTATTGAATTGAAACAACAATTCAAGAGTTTTGTCTCTCTACACAATGAAGTTTGGACCCTTAGGGCAAAAATTTTGAACGGGAACAAAACTTCAGAGGGGATAAATTAAAAAAATAATAAAAAAAAAACTGAGATAAATATCTCACATATCAAATGTAAAAGGACAATCCGAGTGTGTGGAGAGACTGGTGACATGATCGGGTAAGTATAACAACCACAATTTTTTTTAAAGTAAATTCTACCTTTGTATTCCTTACAATGTATCGAGCAGGATATGAACTGTATGTGTATTGTATGACCTTAACTAATGTTTTAAACATTTAGTGTAGCTGCACTAGGTTACTAATGCTAAAAACGAAAAAAAACTTTTTTTTTGTTATTGTGAAGTTATGTTATTACAAGAACGACATAATATCTTCGACGTGTGTATTGTCTAAGTGAAGCTTAACCAGAGATTTTATTTAATCTCCAAATTTAAAAGAAAACGTGTAATTATGTACATGTAGAAAACCAAAACAAGTGTGCTGAAAACAATAAAAACATCATAAGTTTGAAATGTAAAGAAAATGCATGTGAAGGGGTAGCATCCTGTAAACTGGGCATTCTTTGTTGTGAAACAAAGTGATGGTGACCTGGAATGTCATGGCATAAAAGAAATATAATAATAGTGGAAAAATTACGAATGTGTTAAAACTTAACCTTTTAATAAATGTTTAATTTGTGCATATCATGTGAGGTCAAAAGTAGTTCCTGGTAAAATGAAAACAAAAGAAATATCTTAATGTGTAACGTTGACACCTAGAAACAAAATATTTTGAATTGTGTATAATGTGTTTTTTTTTTTTTTTTTACCAAACAAAAAAAAACCAATGAACTCAACTGTAATAACAATGAACTAAATTGTAATATCAATGAACTAAATTGTAAGTGTATCTCTATGAACCAAAGAAAAAAAATGTGTATTTCAATGAACGAAGCAAGGAGAAATATTTCACTATGAACTAAGACAGTGTATGTCAGTGAAAGAAAAGGAAATTTTCAACGACTTAGATGTATGTTTGTGAACACAGCAGTCTAAGTACCTGAATGAACAAATTATGAGCAAGTATTTCACTGACTTAAAGTATAAAAGTAATACGATGAACTCAAATCTGTGAGAGAAAAAAACTTACTATGATCTAATATGTGTAAGGAAAAATTCTATGAACTGAGTATTGCCATGAAACAAAAATGATAGCGCAATTGGTCCCTGAAGTACACAAAGAATTGACAATGCTATGAACTCGTGTAAAAGTGTTTTTTTCTATGAACTCAATGAACTATGAACTCGTGTAAAGTGTTTTATCTATGAACTCGTGTAAAGTGTAATTTCTATGAACTCAGTGAACTATGAACTCAGTTGTAAAACCTATGAACTCAGTTGTATAAAACTATGAACACAAACCCAGTGTGTACATATGGAACCAAGAGCATTGTATCACAAGTACAAAAATGCATCGCCTAAAGTTAAAACAAATAAACCAAAAAAAATGTGCTTTTAACTAAAGGAAAGTGAAAAAGGATAAAATGTAACCAGGAAACGCTACTTGTGTGATGAAATGTAACTAAATAAACTTAACTAAGATTAACAAGTGAAATTATATCCAAATTTCTAAAAATAAATCTACAAACTAGTGTAATGATGAATTTTTAAAGTTGAATTAATGTGTACTCTTTCTGTAACATCTACCTCAAATGTGAAAATCCCAATGTCTGATGAAACGCATCAAAAAAATTTTTCACAAATGTTCCATTTCGAGATTCATTTAACTATTTGCCGGCTAAATAATCAAATGAAAAAGCAACCTATTGTACACTTGTGTTTATAAAAAAAAATCTTGAAAGAATTAAGTTAATTTTAAACTTCAAATCAGTATGAATAATGCTGTCGAAAACTGACATATGTATGTAAATGTATAGGAAAATAAAAATTTTAAAAGAAATGCTGTAGATAGTAACTCCTTCACAGTAATGTGTGTTAAATAAAAACGAAAAATGTAAAATGTATGTTACATTGTTTCTATTTTTTTATTTATTTATTTTTTTTTTTTTTTTTAAAAAGGAAGCTGTATGAGATGTTTATGGGACTGTATTGCAGTTGTATACTTTTTCTCGCATTTGCTTGATGAATTTTTTTAATGATGGACAATAAGGTGCAAAAGCACTGTGGAAAATGTCAAAGTTGGTGTTATTGCCATCATTATTTCTAATGCAATTAATGCATTTTGGAGGATTTCTACACTGAGTGTCAATGTGTGGCAAAGCACACACCGAGCATCTAATGTCATTATGACACGAAATTGCAATATGATCATTGTATACCTGGCACTTAAAACAACGTTTAACATTTATATATGGTTTAACAGGGTACGGTTTTGATTGTATCATAATTTCCTTATGCATTAATAATTGCCTAGCATCCTGTGGTGCAAGCTCAAAGATCCAATTAAAGGACTTAATATGTAGGAGCTTGTACTTTTTAACAAAGTGAAAATCAGGTTCAGGTATATGTATTAAATCTGAAATACCAAACAAGATATCAGGAATATTTAAATTTTCAGGGAGGTTAAAAATAATGACACGAATAGGTTTAGTTAAATTAAGTTTAGCAGGGGATAGGGACTTTAGAGAGGAATCGCTAATATCTGTAAATTTTTCATTGTGTTTACCTTGAGTGTGCAGGTCGGAGCTAAGATATGTGTCTTTTTTATGATTTTCTAGTTGTGGTAACTCTTCTTGTTTACACATATAAGAGGGGATAGTTTGTGTAGATTTATCTAGGGCAGATGGAGGGAGTTTGTTGTTGACATCTGCCACCTGATCAACCATAGTCGTACTACATTTAGTAAGCTTCTTCTTACATTTCTGTTTGGCTGTGATTTCATGTAATCTCCCTATAAGTTTCTGATTTACAAGAAATAAATTATCTTTATCCTGTTTTAATTTGGAATAATCATCCTTTAGAACATTAAAATTTAGTTTAAGCACATGAAAATTGAATTTAATGATCTGAAGGAAATCTATAATATTTTCAGACATGGATGCAGCATTTTCGGTCTTAAGTGAATTTTGAATAGATGTGGATTCCATATTAATGGAATCCGAATATCTGACTAATATCTCCTCAAAATAATCTACCCATGGAGATACAGAAATGGGGTGATTAAAGTCACAAATAGCATTTTCATCATTAGCTGCCATATTTTAAAATTAGCCTGGTGAAGTGTCTGTTATCTCCAAAATCTTTTTTTTTTTTTTTCTGGTGTTTAACTTCTGTTGTTTACTTTTTTTTGACAGCCAAAATGGAAAAAGGAGGAATTCTTTTTTTTGAGAGAGCAACACAAATAATGCAAAATAAATAATACTAGTATCTCAAAAAGGTGTATGTATGCAAAAACTCTAGTTATCAGAAATGAAATGCATGCACATAAAATAAAACACAATAAGTTGCATAAATAAATTATACACAATACGGAAAAAACATGGAGGGGGGGGAGGTGTAAAAAAAATATGAGTGTATCAATCACAACATTTCTGAAAGTTAAATTTCTGTCAACATCCAGTTGGATTAAGGTTTCCGAAATTCAATAAAATAAAAAAAACAGGTAATTAAATTGTAATTCAGGTTAAAAATACAAAAAAAAAAACAAACAAGCAAGGTCAGAATCGAGCAACACATGCTGAGGGTAATTGTGCAAATGTCACACACAAGTGAAAATGTGCAAATGTTGTGAGCGAAATATGCACATATTTATATAAAAATATCCAATACTGCAAAACCTGGAGCAGAGAACTTTTTTGTTGCCTATCGGCAGAATAAGTGTACTTTCAAAGTACGCCAGTTTTAAAAGGTTAAACTCTAGATTTTTGAATGCATAAAAAAAATCATTTTTAGGAAAAAGGAAACATAGCATGTTTATGTAAATTTACGTAAGAGAAAAAAAAATATGAGAAGTCTGTCATGATTTAACCATAAAAACATTATAAGTGAAATAATAAAAGTATAATAATTTTTATCATTTTAACTGCAAAAAAGTACTTAAAAAAACGAACAAACAAACAAACGCAGCTTGGAAGAAGATAATAAGGAGCAAATATGCTATCACCGTTAAAAATATTGTAAAAAAATAGTTCAGAAGTGATTTCTTCGTTCAAGCTGGCTAAACAACAAACTTATGAAAATCCAAATGGTAAAAGTACAAGTATGAATAGGGAACCATAACATGAATAGAAACTGATAATATTTACTGATATTGAAAAGAAAGAAAAAAAAAGGTTATAACAATTTAGAGTAAATAATTTAATGTAAAAGTATTCCCTGTTCATACTTACATGCAAACTGTGTTTCTTTTTTTTGTCTAAAGTATTATGACACAAGTGTTTTCATTAAATTCGTTGCACTAGTATGTCATTTTTTGTAGAGAGCATTCATTTGGAGTACCAAAACAGAGCGATGAGAAAACAACGCTTGTTTTTTTAAGGAAAAAAAAGTAAAATAAAAAGTTTTTAGTGACAATTTGCAACGGAAAAGAAATTAAAACAAAAATATCATTAACGTCCTATTTTCGTACTCTGAATGCTATAAAGATGTTGAATGATAGATGACACAACGTGTGAATTGTGATTTAGTACACTTTTTTTTATGCAGAGTGGTTTCTCTTTTTTTTTTTTTTAACTGAAGCATTCGCACACACTAGGGTAATTTTTTTTATATCTTGACAACACACCACAAGAGGAAAACATTTTTCCTCGAACTCATGGCACGCTCAGTGCATTCTATATATATATTTTTTTAGAAAAATTGAAGGTATCACCACAACGAAGCACAAAGTAAATCGAAATTTTTTGACTATTGCTTCGGACACAATTTGTTATATTAACACAAGATGACACTTTCGCGAAATTATATTTCTTTTTTTAGCATATTTCACTGTGTTGTCACCAAATCTGTGGGATTCCTGGACACTTTGCACTGGAAGTATTAATGACAAGATCACAAACAAAGTAAAACGGCGCACATTTCCTGGACTTGTTGCACTGAGAACTTTGTTTAAAATTTGTGTTACTTGTGCGGATAATTCATACCACAGCTATGTGAGGACTTTTCACAAAACATTTCCCTTTTGGGAAACTATGGATGTACTTTTTCTTTTCACAAAACATTTCACACTAAAACTATTTTCACTCACGCTGGTAGCACGAACACGTTTGCTTGAAGGTTGAAGATCACGCACAAGAAACAGAAACTGTCTTGATTTTTGTTTGACGAAGCCACAAGTTCACGCAGGGGAACAAGTGACGCAGGTGTGATATTTCGTAGAAAAAAGAACTGCTGGAGGAGGCGACGTCGTTCGATGACCCCGTTGGAGCACCGCAGTGTAAATCTTGCTTCTCGTCAGGCTAGTGTAAAGTCCGGAAGAAAGAGGCACTCTCCAAATCCGTTGGGGTAGCGAGAAAGGGAAATCCCCTGAAGTTGACATCGGCGAGCGAACAGAGTAGGGCAGCCGGAACTCCCGTGGGGAAAAAGGACATCCTTTCGCGTCGCTGGTAAAGCATGATACGGAAGGAACGATACTTCTCCTCGTATTTTTTTTTTTATTATTATTATTACTGTTGGAGAAAAAATCTGGGCGACGGCGCCAATTTGTATAGAGGAGATTTATTATTAGAGAGTCCAGGTTCGTGGATGAATGAAAAAAAACTCCAACACTAGGATTTCGAGGACTTACTTCTTTATTATGAAACTTTTTAAGAGAAGGGCCATGATAATATAGTGGACGGGAGAAGTCACAGACAAGACTGCCCGACGGGGCAGCCCCCGAAGGGCAGAGAGCCGAGGTCTGTCACACTCAAGTTCAGAGGCAGTAGTGGTAAAATATTCATTACAATCACTCACTCATTGGCGAGATGAATAGCAACATCTGTACTGTATTGGCGATGAATATTGGTGGCGTGGACAAAGGAATCATAAGAATCCCGAAGTATTACATAGAATTCAAAGTTACGCCATGGCGAGCTATTTATGGTTACACGTGTCCTAACATTCTTGCGGTAAGGGAAAGTGGTTAAAGAAAGGAACACGTGATTTTTATATGCACGTTACAGATCTCTACAGCTGCAAATTAGTCAGCAATGGGCATCTGGTTTGTATCCGACAAAGTACAAGGGTGAGAATTGTATACTAATGCAAGCCCAGAGGCTGGGAAAATATGCATTAGATAACGTCGGCTGCAAAGCGAAAAGAGATTCATTTGTATTTTATTCTTTTACTTTATTTCAATGGAAAATAATTGCGGTTAAGATCTTTTTCTATCGTGTGAATTTGAAAGACAGAAAAAGGAACCGAGATAAATGATGTCTGCATTTGAAAAGAACTTTAAAAAGTAAAAGCGAAACTTACAGTAGTGAGAGGGGGGGGGGGAAGAGAATGACTAAAGACATATGAAATTAACTCTAAAATGTCAAATTTAAACTAAATATTTTATTTGAAGGGGGGGGAGAATAATAACAATTTATAATAAACCAGTAAAGTTAAAAGTTGATTTTTTGAGGGAAAAGGAGGAATAATGAATATATAACGGTAAAGCCGTTATACATCCTGCAACCGAATTTTTTATGTGTCTGTTTAAATGAAGATACATGCTGAGCACGCTTTAAACTATATAAACTTGTTGCAGTATTTATCTCTTTTGTAATTTCATTAAATTTGATGTATCTTAACACCATTTAAAAGCTTCACAAACGATTTTTTCTTATAGATCATATTGTAATGGAATTCTTTTATGCGTCCCCGTGAACGAATTATAAATTCTAGTTATATTATACCCTTCAAAAAGCATGTCCACCTTAGCAATACATATAAAATCCATTATGTTTGAAATATTGAAACAATATTAAATGCATTAGAAAAGATTTTTCTTCATATACCAAAATGTAAGGGAATTAATTCAATACATTGTAAAGGACAAAATTCATTGCTACACATTTCATTTTCAACACCAAACATTCTTTTATATACTTTACATACATTAATAACATGTGAAAAGTTTGTGATAGTCCCAGTATATTCCCGAGTGTGAGAGAGCGGATAGACAGAGGCAAACAGATATCACAACCGAATTCATAAAAACTTTTCAACAAAGTTTGAAAATGTTAAACAAACAATTTCACCAATAACCTAACTCTTTTGCAGAATATTGAATAAATAAAGTTTTATAAAACTTTCTTCTTAGATATGTGCGTAGCGTGGAGTGAAAAAAACCGAAATTCGGGAAATAAAAATGTAATACCGCGCGAAAGTTATGTATGATCCTCAGTAATAAAACTGCACAGGTTTTTCGAAATCAAGTTTTATCTTCCGGTGCCCCCGGGACCCCCAAATGTTGCGAAATTTGTCAAAAATGCCTTTCACAACTTTTAAATCGAAATAAACAAAAAGTTAGAAAATAAAAATATCATACCGCGGAAAAGTTGTGTATTGCATGCAGTAATATGCCTGCACAGTTGTTTTGAAATCCAGTTTTATCTTCCGGTGTTTTCGGTCCCCACCAATTTTTGCGAAATTCGTCAAAAATGCCTTGTAAAACATATAAATCGAAATAAACACTAAGTAGAAAAATAAAAATGTCATGCCACGGAAAAGTTACGTATGGTACCTAGTAATATGCCTGCATAGTTTTTCGAAATCACATAATATCTTCAAGTGCCCCGGTCACTTGACATTTTGAAAAATATGATGTAAATATCATTTTATCTGTGTTACATGTACAAAACAATGCATCATACATGAAGCAAGAGTGCAATACAAACATATTATCTCTGTAAAGTACACAAGCAACTAAAGTTCAGGAACGAAAAACAAACATTTAAATCGGTTAAAATTGTAAAAAAAATTTAAAGTTCAATTAAATCATTTCGTGCTCTTTAAAACAAAAATCTAAATATTCGAAATATCTCGTCTTGGTGTTTTGTTTATCCTGTCGAAGTTTTGTAACCTTAAAATCTGACTTAATCTCAAAATATGGCATTATGGCTCTTGATTGTTGCATGCAAATGAGCTTCCATTGCGAAATTTGCTTCAACAGCTAGAGGACGCATCAGGCGACCAAAGGTTTTTGTGGGCCGATTGGAAAATGTTGTACAAGTCTAAAAATGTTCTCATCGTTCCTTTCCGGACTATGGTCATTAATTATAACCTCGAAACCGGTTCTGGCTATCTCCTTGCCGATCAAAAATACCTGAAAGTAATTACCCTATCTATTAAGAAAAGAAGTTGTTCGGAAGACATGCATATAGATTTGCTGGTAGAATTTCACACAACAGATAGGTTACGACCGCCAATTTTAAGACTCTATGTGGCAACTCCGGATCCAACGTCAAATCTGAAGATATAGGCGGGGTTTGTAGTCAAGGTGTACGCACGTGAATAACTGATGATCGGAAACAAATCCGCGAGTTAGGATTTCGTAGAATACTTAAAGCGCGAAGTGCGAAAACTCCAAATTCCTGCAATTAATTTTAGCTAAGCAGATTATATTGATCTTATTCAGTGGGATAAGGTAGAAGTTACGTAACCACCTAATTTGACTTATCTTTCATACGATGATTTAAAGATGTATATTGAAAAAGATGATCGTGAAGATATCATTTCGTTTACTGACTTTCCATGTCACGCTCAAAGTATAGAAAGGAGCGTCAAAGTGGTCACTGAAACTGCCGCGAAAATTTGTGGTGCAAACAACAGAGATGGATTGATAATACCACGAATACAATCAAGATACATTATGCCATATATTGAGGCTAAGTCAGATTTTAAGGTTATAAAACTCCAACAGGGCCAACAATAACCTCCTAGCCGAAACGATTTGAATATTTCGATTTTTGTTTTCAAAAGCACGAACTGATTTAATTGAACTTTAAATTTTTTGAACAATTTTAACCAATCTAAATGTTTATTTTTCATTCTTGAACCTTAATTGTTTCTGTACATTTCACAGACAAAATGTTTGTATTGCACTATTGCTGCTTATGTGATTCATTCTATTGTACATGTACCGGTTGTCCCAAAAATGACGGATGGATTTTAAAATTCAATAACTTCCAAACGATGACACATATTTAAAAATTTTTTTTAAGGAGGCTTATGTATCATGTCAGAAGTTTATTTTTACTGTGATTCTTGATTTTAGTTCGAATTTCAAACAGTAGATAGCGCTGACAGCAATTAGCGCTCAGTCGACGCCGAAACTGACGTCACTCAGCATTGATACGAAGGAAGGAGATTAAGGCTATGGAATGTGTCTCATTTTCCAGTACAATCTTGCTCCCAGGCCCCGATTCTGAACTCATTCGATATGATTTCGATGGAATGTGTTGTTGCCATGGAAATAACAGATTCTTCGATAGGGGAATACAGCGTTCAGAAGTGGGCATGAATTTCGCAAGCAGTATTCGAGTTTGCAGGCTATTTTACATTTATGATGTTTTATTTTCCCGGATTAAATTACTTTTTATGGTCTGATTTAAAGAATGCATCGTATTTTAAAACTAGGTGAAAAGATTTAGAATTTTTTGTTGTTGTTAAATCTTTTGTTACATTCTAGGAAATTTTAAATCTTTTTAGGAAGTTCGTCAGTAGGCTTTTATGAATGTTGAAAAATAATCATGAAAATTGTTAATAGTATATTTTTGTTTAAATTAACTACCTAAAAACAAATATTATAAGTTGCCTTGTTTAACACTTTTCATTAGGAATAGTCTATCGTTGCATTAAAAAAAAATGAAATAAATGCTAGTTAATGAAAATTTTGTTTGACAGTTTGGTATTAAAATATTGTACATGCAGCTTCATCTTGATGTTCGATAATATAAAACTAGAAACTATGTTTTATCTAAATCTATTTTAAATTGTAAAAATCTGTTAAAAGAATTCTCGGAGTTTGAATTTTTACATTTAGGCAACTCTTTCTACACGCATATATTTTTTATAATAAAGATATCAATGATATCTAATGTGATAAACTAAGTTGAAATTAAATTTGAGAAGACTCTAAAACATAGTACGGTACTTAAATTATTGACCATAAGGAAATTTTTAGTGAAATTTTTATCTTGACATAAATTATGACCGTATTTCTAACAGAATTTTTTGTTGGAAGGCCATTGTAATTTTAAAACTTTTTACTTTATGTATATTTAAAAAAAAAATACAGAAATTTTAATAATCAGAGCTTGGCAAATGGGGCTGCCACTGGGAACCAATTTTTACTTACTTCTATCTTCAATAGAAGAAAGTATTGTAATCGAAATTTTTTTCCCCTTAAGGGTTTCGATGGATTTACACGTTTTAGGGGTCAGAGACCCCAAAAAACCTACTTATACAAAATATCTGTCCGTCTGTCCGTGTGTCGCCATTGTACCATCAAAATTGTATGAAGTTATGCATAGAATTAAACCAAATTTTTTGTGTATGTATTTGGCTGTAGCAAGCAGGTCCTCCTTCAATTTAGGAATATTATGCCGGAAGGGGGCGCTGTAATATCAATTTTTGTGCCATTTTCATTACTGTACCATCGAAAAGTGTATGAAGTTATGCATAGAATTGAAACAAATTTTTTGTGCATGAGTTTGGCTATGGCTAGTTGGCTAGCTCTCTGAATATGAAAATGTTCCGCCGGAAGGGGGCTTTATAATAGTGATGTCTTTGCCATTTTCATTATTGTACCATCTAAAAGCGTATGAAATTATGCATAGAATATGTTGAACCACATTTTTTGTGTATATTTTTGGTTATGGCCAGCAGGTTCTCCCTGAATTTGAAAAAAATCTGCCGGAAAGGGGGCGCTGCAATAGCAATGTCTGTGCCATTTTCATTATTGTATAGTCAATAAGTGTATGAAATTGTCCATAGAATTGAACCGAATTTTTGTGCATATATTTGACTGTGGCCAGCAATTTTTCCTTGAATTTGAAAATATTCTGCCGGAAGGGGTTACTATAATACGAATTTTGTGCCATTTTATTTATTTTACCATCGAAAAGTGCATGAAGTTATTAATAGAATTGAACCAAAATTTTTGTGTATGTTTTTGGTTATGGCCAGAAGATCATCCATGCATTTGTAAATATTCCGCTTGGAAGGGGCCCTGTGATAGCGATTTTGTATAATTTTCTCGGTTTTTCGTAGAACTGTTGGGTATCGGTGGCTTTTGTAGCTACGAGAACTCGCGTCTTTCTAAGCCAGATTTTCGCAAACAGCTGATAACAGAATATATATAATATATAAATAATATATATATAATATAATATATAAATTATGCTATCGTATGTGGCAGGAAAATCGCGATTATTTGTTAATTCTTTAATGGCAAAGCCAGAATGAAACGCACCTCATTGGTTATTGAAGAGCATATAATGCAATTCCATGCCTATAAGGGGGGTTATCGCAGGGGGGACCGTGCTCTGTCGCCAATTGCCTCAAATTTTGTCGCCAAATTGGCGATATATCTCCAATTTTGGCGACCAAAATTAGTTGCCAAAAGTGACGCCAACTTATCGATATCTCTAATACTTCTCCAAATTCCCATAGACTGACATTTTAAAACAATAGGGTTTACTTTCTTACAGAAAATCAACAAATTGAGATATTTTAATGATACAAAAACTAATATTAACTAAATGGGTTATATTAATTACATTTAAGGGAGTCCAAATATATTAAATTATGAGTAAAAATAACTTGATACAATGCTTAGCATGCTTTCCAAAACATAAATTTTAAGGGAGAACAAACTGGTCGCAAAGGGCGGCTAGTATTCTTTAGAATACTAATGGATTAGAATAGAATGGTGCAAATATATCTGAATTACGGCTCAGTTGGCGCAGCAGCGGAAGTGTTGCCATAGAAACGTTGCACACCATGACTCAATATGAAAGGAATGGCAACTCGATTATCGATATTAATCGGACTCGAAGACATCAGTCATCGGGTTTCCATTCATTTCACATTGCCGCGAGACGTATGATGTTGCTATGATAACGCCTCCTGTTGGTGCATGAGTTGACTGGTGATTGTATTAGCTGTAACAGCTAATCTATCACATACTAGCCGCCCCTGGCGACCACTTTGGTCTCCCTTCAATAACGAAAAACTATTGATTTTAATAAAAATCATGATCGAGATTAACCCGTTTTTATTGCGATTAATTGATTGAAGCATAAATTTAAGATGAAAATCAAAATTGGTATAGTATTGAACTACAATATGTAACCACTTTTTGAAACACTAACATGTATTAGATAGAAGAAAGTTTTGGGATTGGCATATCCAACTAGTTTTTTTTTTTTTTTTTTCTCGACGACCAATATTTTTAATCTGGCGGTTTTTTTACTGCTAACGAAAGAACAAGGTGTAAAAAGCATTTCCCGTTTTATGCAAAGAAAACGACATAATTTGTCAGTCTAGCCAGCTAGCATGTGATTAGAATGTGGGGAGAGGGTGGGTCGTTCTTACGGGTTGTTTACCAATGTTTTTTGCAAGAGTGTTCGGTTTACAGTTTTTCAGAAAAATTTGACAGTAGTGGTCCAAGGGGAGGGGGGCTTGAGAGAGAATTTTTATTATTACAATAATCACTTTATTCACTGCAGAATAATTTATAATTATGCGTGTTAAGTGTTTAAATTTTCATGTATAGTAAATGGAAGAAAAATTCCACTGCACTTCAGAAGGACATACGTTTTGAAGGGGGGGGGGGGGGAGGTATTTATCCTTAGCGATTTGACTATTGCATTAAATCAACCCTTAGACTGTTGTATCAAAATAAGCCTTCTCCACAGCAGGTTACTAATTCAGATTACACAATATTCTACTCCGTAACAGTATAGGGGTTTATTTTAGCAATGACCCGTTTAAAGCGAACGAACGATAATAAACAAATGTTCTTCGATGCAGATCGTTTTCTCTAGAATTCAATTAAATACTCTGATCTATCTTTTAAAATAAAATGTGTCTCATGAATTTGGAAAAAAAATTATTGGTGCTTAATTAAAATTAGCAAATTTGTTATTACCAAACCATACGCCTGGTTCAGATATAGCGCCGACCACTCGCTTCAAGTATTACATTACATCTACATTAAAAATGAAACGCAGTAAATAACAAGTTGGAAATTGCTCGTCAAACGTGGCAAATGGGGTGCGTTCGTACTATAACAAGTTTTATAATTATTTTTTGCACCCCATATTGTACTGAATGTTTAATTTTTTGCACTTCATAAAGTCCATAGTCTTTAACATCATTAAAATGCACTCCCAATAATTTTTTCCCATTCCCCGAACACTTTTGACTGTCCCTGTAATTAAACTATACATCAGATTTTCCTAAAAGTTGAAATGGCTCGACAAAATTTTGTAACAATTATATATTTAAAATTTCAGACCATTTGGAAGGCTGTAACATCATTAAAATGCACTTGCAATAATTTTTCCCATTGGCCGTAATGTAAAGAAAAACTTTTGACTGTCCCTGTAATTAAACTATACATCTGATTTTCCTAAAATTTGAAATGGCTCGACAAAATTTTGCAACAATTATATCTTTAAAATTTCAGACCATTCGGAAGGCTGTAACATCATTAAAATGCACTTTCAATAATTTTTCCCATTGGCCGTAATGTAAAGAAAAACTTTTGACTGTCCTTGTAATTAAACTATACATCCGATTTTCATAAAATTTGAAATGGCTCGACAAAATTTTGCAACAATCTTATATTTCAAATTTCAGACCATTCGGTTGAGTAGTTTTTGCTCTGTTATATGCGGACAGACAGACGGACGGACAGACGGACAGACGGACGGACAGACGGACAGACGGACGGACTGAACGACGACTATAGGTGCTACGTATTTATATAATTACTAACGCACCTAAAAATGGGTTTCAATAATTTTTGGAAAGGTATCTTTTTCGCCAAACCTTCAACAGAAAGGGGTTTTAACAAGCAATGCATAAGGTAGATGGGGAGAAGGGGGGGGGGTGTAAAGATACGAACCTATTCATAAATTTAATTTTTGATGAACACATTAGTCTAAACTTATGTGACGAGACGTTATAATGTTACAATACATTTTCTCACAAATTTACAATTGCAGTTCAAATTTTCGCCGAAAGGTGGCACTGCAAAATAGGAAAAATAAAAGCTGATATAAATATGTTGCAAGGACTGTTTCAAAAAATTAAATAACGATGGTTTCAAAATAACCACCATTTGTAGCAACAAACTTGCGCAGTCTGAGACAAAAATGTCCAGACACCCGCGTAAACATGTTAGTTGAAATTGTCTCATATGCAGTATAGATGTGTTGTTTTAGTTCCACAAATGTTTGTGGAGTTTGGCAGTTTACCAGGACTTTTAGGTACCCCGCCCCCCCCCCAAAAAAAAAAAGTCCCATGGAATCAAATCCGGAGAGTAAGAAGCCCATGCCATGCCACTTCCTGTATGCATGTCGTGATGCAAGCAATTGCACGATCATTGAAATCCTCGCTGAGGAAATCGAATATTGTCTAGGCGTTCGATGAAGACGAGTACCATGTTACATAAACCATGAGGCGTTCGATCGGTTTTTTAAACCATTATGAATCGCCACAAATACATCCAGAATTTCAAGATATTGCGCAGAATTCATCGTTTGCACTCGAAAGAAATGGACCAATTATTCCTTTGGAGGATATTGCGGCCCAAACCATTAGTTTTTAGGGATGCAGTGATGACGGAACCGCAACATGAGGATTTTTGGTTCCCCAAATTCGCGAGTTCTGTTTGTTGACAAAATCATCGAAGTGAAAATATGCCTCGTCAGAAAACCATATATTTCCGGTATCGATTTCACCCTCATCCAAAACTGTAGCATAATGTTCCCGAAATTCCAGCGTGCAAGAATGGCATCCTCACTCACGGGTTGGCGAGTCTGGATCTTCTATGGGAACATTTTAAGACTATGGCGCATGATATGGTGCGTGGCAGCACAAGCTGTCCAGCAGAATCTGCAACACAGCGAACGGAAGCCCGGGGCCGCTGTACGATGACATGCTGTACTGTTTCAGCATTGGATTATGTAACTGCAACGCGACACAGCCCGAAATTTCCATAACGGTCATCATTGACGTTCCCTGTTCGTTCAAATTTTCCGAACAAAACCTTTAACGCATTGTCTGACGGTTTTGATTGTCATTAAAGTTCCTTTCAAAACTGAGCATGGTTTGAACAAAACTGTGTTCTTGGCTGTAATACTATAAAACAAGAAATATACTCCGTTCAAATAAATAAACCATTTTAAATAACGTATATCCTTTCAAATGTGCTCACTAGCAGATTGCGTAGCAAAATGACGAATGAAGATGTGACGGATTCGATTTCTGTGCAGTCTCAGATGCCTGCATTGTCATCACTTCACGAAATTTTAACTAAATTTGCAAATTGGTTGGATAAAATTCCCATAAATACACATAAATGTAAAATCGCCTGCAAACTCAAATTCAGCTTGTTATATTCATGCCCAATTCCGAACACTGTATTTTGCTATCGAAGAATTTGTTATTTCCATGGCAACAACACATTCCATTGAAATCATATCGAAGGAGTTCAGAATCGGACCCTAAGAGCAAGATTGTAGCAAGATATCCTCACCTAGCTTTAAAATACGATGCACAAAATATTTTTAAATCAGACTATAAAAAGTAAATTTCCAACTGGGCGAAAAATGTCCGGACCAGGATTCGAACCCGGGACCTCCTGGCTGAAGCCGCCAGTGCTCTGCAATCTGAGGTATCCCGGACGATTCTGGTCGAACTTTTTAACCCAGCTAACCTTGAGGATTACAGCATCTGGTCTGAAACCTGGTTCAGCTCAACAGAATAAATCTCAGGTAATGGAACTCCAGAAATCGCTGGGTGCGAAATTACACTAGATTAATATTAACACAATTATTCTAATTGGTAAACAAATCATATTAGATGTAAATTTCCAACTGAGCGAAAAATGTCTGGACCAGGATTTTTCCGAATATCCAGCATTTTTCCGAATATCCAGGATTTTTCCGGAGGAAATTTTGGACATTTTTCGCCCAGTTGGAAATTTACATCTAATATGATTTGTTTACCAATTAGAAAAATTGTGTTGATATTAATCTAGTGTAATTTCGTACCAGGAATTTCTGGAGTTCCATTACCTGAGATTTATTCTGTTGAGCTGAACCAGGTTTCAGACCAGATGCTGTAATCATCAAGGTTAGCTGAGTGAAAAAGTTTGACCAGAATCGTCCGGGATAGCTCAGATGGCAGAGTACTGGCGCCTGCAGCCAGGAGGTCTCGGGTTCGAATCCTGGTCCGGACATTTTTCGCCCAGTTGGAAATTTACATCTAATCTGATTTGTTTACCAATTTGAACAATTGTGTTAATATTAATCTAGTATAAAAAGTAATTTAATCATGGTAAATAAAATTTCATAAATGTAAAATCACCTGCAAACTCGAATACTGCTTTCGAAATTCATGCCCACTTCTGAACGCTGTATTCCACTTTCGAAGAATCTGTTATTTCCCTGGCAACAACGCATTATATAGAAATCATATCGAATGAGCTCAGAATCGGGGCCTGAGAGCAAGATTGTACTGATGAATGAGACCCATTCCATAGCCTTAATCTCCTTCCTTTGCATCAATGCTGAGTGACGTCAGTTCCGATGTCGACCGAGCGCTAATCGTTGTCAGCATCATCTATTGTTTGGAAATCGAACTAAAATCAAGAATCACAGTAAAAAAACTCCTGACATCATACCCTCCTGCAATTTTTTTTAAATATCTGTCACAGTTTGCAAGTTATTGAATTTTAAATTCCATCAATCATTTTTGGGACATCCTGTACAAGATATAAAAGGGAATTTACAGCATTTTTTCGAAATTTCGAATGACCGGGCCTTGGAAGATATTATGTGATTTCGAAAAACTATGCATTCATATTACTAGGTACCATACGTAAGTTTTCCGTGGTATGACGTTTTTATTTTCCAACTTAGTGTTTATTTCGATTTATATGTTTTTCAAGGCACTTTTAAAGAATTTCGCAGAAAAATGGTGGGGACCAGAAACACCGGAAGATAAAGCTGGATTTCAAAACAACTGTGTAGGCATATTATTACGTACCATACGCAACATTTCCGCAGTATGGAATTTTTATTTTGCAACATTACGTTTATTTCGATGTATAAGTCGTACAAGGCATTTTTGACGAATTTCTCAAAAAATTGGGAGCCCGGAGAAACCAGAAGATAAAATTGAGTTTGAAAAGCTGTGCAGTTTTATTACTGAGGGCCATACCCAAATTTTGTGCAGTATTAAATTTTGATTTTCCGAGTTTCGTTTTTTTCACTCCGCCATAATGATTGTTTTTGATTGTTTATGATTTTTTTTTTTAAATTAATAACATTTAAAGTTAAAATTAAGTAATAGTTATAAATACACGAATACAACAATTCCAGTATTCTATACCATGATATTGAAAAAGAGCATTGTAAAATAACTCTACATTTAAATTATTCATATTCAACGTCATTGGTATAAAAATGGACATATATTTTTGTGATAAGATTAATCAAAAAGAAATGCGACATTTTTTGTATGGCTTTAAATTCGCTGATAAATAGATACAAAGCTAAACTACGATTAATGGTAAAATTACACGACTCCTTTTTAGTCGGGTTTTACTGACGTTTGTCGCAAAACACAATGCTAATAATTCATGAGATCATTACATATTTTTGGCCAGTACGTTTCATAAAATAAACCAAAAATTCAAAAATTCTCAATTTATAATAAAAAAATAACCCTAATTATAATCAGTAGATTAAAAGATAACGTTTTATTGGGTCAGCAGTGAGTTTGTTATTTATAATGCCTATCTGATTCATAACAAATTTCGTTGTACATACGAAACCTATTTAGAGTAATATATGTAATAAAGTTTTTTATTTAAAAATCAAAATATCTTATAAATTTAAACGAGTTAAAGCCAGGAAGTAAGTCACAAACTGATATGAGAGGTCGGATGTTAGTAGTAAACTGTTTCCAAATATGCCAATAGATGTTAATTTCGAATTTATGAGACAGCAGTTGTACAAGACCAGCAGGATAGTTCAAAAGTTGTTGACGAAGTGATTGTCCACTTGAGATTGCGACAGAAGAATCAGCGAGGAATGTTAAGGAAATGGTTAGGGCTTACTTGTGAACAACAATAGCCAGCATATCAACCATTTCCTAAACCTTCCGCACTGATTCTTCTGTCTCAATCATATCTAGACGACAACTTATCTCTTCGTCAACAACTTTTGAACGACCCCGCTCATCTTGTACAACAGCCCTATCATAAATTCGAAATTGGCATGTTATAATTGGATTATGCTGCCAACTATTGGGATATTTGGAAACAATTTACTACTAATTTCCGACTTCTCATAACGGTTTGTGACCTACTTACTGATTTTCTCTCGTAATTTAATCTATACTAGTAAATCTGCAGATCAAGAGCCTCAACGTCATCTCTGCAACTCATCGTTTTTAGCACATTTTGCGTAATATTAATCTATATATATAAAAGAAAGTCTGGATTTTGTATTAATCAACCCGCAGCCAAAACTACTGAACCTAAAATCTTGAAAATCGGGGTAAAAATACTTCTTATGATATCGAGTGCCGCTAAGAAAGGATTTTCCAAAATTCCACCCCTAAAGGGGGTTAAAAAAGAGAACGAACTTTTAAAAAATTCCTTAAAAATCAGATTTTATAGCTATTTTTTAACTGATAACATATTTTGGTGTATTTTCGTATGCTGAATCGAATGGTACTAACTAAATTCCTTTAAGCCCAATAGTTCGAGAGATATTATAAATTTTTGTAATTTGACGCTATTTTTGGCGCCAAAACCTCAAATTTTCAAGTCATAATTTTTTAAAAAATTATGTTACTATTGTGGTATTAGGACATTAACTGTAACCGAAATTAACCTAGAACAAGAGCTCATATTTATACTTGTGTTTATGTGATGTTGTGTCGTACTTGTATCTGTAACCTAAGTAGAATAAGTTATGTGTGAATAAATCTATGCAAGTAATTCCGCTGTATACATCCATTGGAGCCTTCGACGGTTCGCTACATTATTAACATATCTTCATAACAACGCATGGTGGCAGTCGGTTAAAACGATGTTTACTACAGTTGAATACTGAAAACGGATTCATATCTTAAAGTAAGAAGTTTCCTTTTCTTGCATAATTATACGACACATATGTATTCATTTATTAAGAATTAAAATGTCTAAAGATATAGAGTATAGAAATTCATACCAGGTTACACCGCCAGAATCATTTACTTTTTCATCACCGGCACTTTGGTTAAAATGGAAGCAACGTTTCGAAAGGTATCGATTCGCTTCGGGTTTAAAAAATCAAACAGAGGTAGAACAGGTAAATTTTCTTATTTATCTCATGGGAGATAAAGCAGAAGATATTTTTGCGTCTTTTAACTTGTCGGAAGATGACCAGCAGAAATATAACACTGTTCTGAAACATTTTGATGATCATTTTATAGTAAAGAAAAACACAATTTTCGAGCGGGCGCAGTTTAATCAACGCATTCAAAACGAAGGGGAATCTGTTAATGATTTTATAACTTCACTTTATTCACTAGCTGAGCACTGTGATTACGCAGTTCTTCATGATGAACTGATACGCGATAGAATAGTTGTCGGTATTAGAGATAAATCATTAAGTGAGAAATTACAATTGGATCCAGACCTTTCTTTAAGCAAAGCTATAGAAAAAGTTCGGTTATCGGAATCAATTAAAAAGCAACAAGAGATTCTTACTTTTAGTAATGCTTCTGTCCATAGAGTTTCTAATGTAAACAAAACAAATGTGAATTTTAAGAGAGGGGTATCCAGTCAAAATCCACGGTTTAAAGAAACTGATAAAAGGAATAATGGGAAAAAAGAGTATCCAAAACCCTTTGATCTTTGCAAATGGTGCGGTAAATCTACACATAACAGAAAAATATGTCCAGCAAAAGATGCTAAATGTCTGAAATGCTCCAAATTAGGGCACTATGCACGAGTTTGTAGGAAAAATGAAATTAAATCTGAAATTTCATTCTTAGGAACAATTAGGGAAACACGCTGTAATAATAGTAATGATTTGTTATGGTCAGTACCTATTCAAATAAAAGGTAAAACCATTCGCTTCAAAATAGATAGCGGAGCAGATCACACTGTTATTCCTGCTACCTCATCGATTTTAAAGGATTCGAAAATCTTAAAACCAGACAAAAAGCTTTGCGGCCCGGATGGGAAAATACTAAAACACACAGGAAAACTTATTGAGGAGATCCAATACAAGGAAAAGAAAATAACCGAAGAAATCCATGTAATTGAAGGACTGCAGAGCTACTTATTGGGAAAACCTGCGATACTAGCTTTTGGATTGGGACCGAATATTTCAGAAATCACAATAAGTCCTAAGCAAAATTTTCCTGAACTGTTCACAGGCCTGGGGTTACTGAAATGTTGTTATACGATTAACCTTAAGCCGAATTCTGTCCCGTTTGCTATTTCAGCTCCAAGTAGGATACCAATTCCACTGCTGAAGAAAACTGAAATGGAAATCAAGAAGATGATTGCACAAAAAGTTATTGTTCCTGTAACCAAACCGACAGAATGGTGTTCACCGGTCGTTATCGTTCCTAAAAGTGATGGTACTGTTCGCTTATGTGTCGACTTAGTCCAGTTAAACAAGTCTGTGGAAAGAGAATTTCATCCATTGCCTTCAGTGGAATATTCATTGAATCTACTGACAGGTGCTAAAATTTTTTCAAAGTTGGATGCTAATTCAGGTTTTTGGCAAATTCCACTTGATGAATCTTCGTCATATCTCACGACTTTCATCACTCCTTTTGGAAGATACAGATTTTTAAGATTACCTTTCGGAATCTCATCTGCACCAGAACATTTCCAACGTAGAATGTCACAGCTGCTAAAAAATATTCCAGGTACTATTTGTCACATGGACGACATCTTAGTGTGGGGAAGAAATCAGACTGAGCATGACCAAAGACTGAAGATTATACTGAATAAACTTAAAGAAGCTGGTATTACTCTAAATGACAAGAAATGTAAGTTTTCAGTCAAGAGAATCAAATTTTTGGGGCATATTATTGATGACAAAGGCATCCATCCTGATGAAGATAAAATTAGAGCAGTGAAAGAATATCCACCACCAAAGAACAAAAAGGAATTAAAGCAAATGCTAGGCATGGCAAATTTCCTCGCTAGATTTGTTCCAAATTTTGCAGAAATGTTTTCACCGTTAACATCTATGTTAAGTCAAAAGAATGAGTTTGTCTGGGATGAACCTCAAAAACAAGCATTTCAAAATTGGAAGAATGTCCTGACATCTCAACCTGTTTTAAAGGTTTATAATCCACAGAAAACTTCAATTGTCACAACAGACGCTTCTTCTTATGGAATAGGAGCCACCTTGAGGCAAGAACAAGAAAATGGAGAAATTTCTGTCGTGGCATATGCATCCAGAACACTCACACCTACTGAAAAGAGATATGCTCAAATAGAAAGAGAGGCACTTGCTCTAGCTTGGAGTTGTGAGAAATTTCGAGATTACCTAACTGGAACTCACTTTAGGTTAGAAACCGATCATAAACCTCTAATTCCAATCTTCTCAAAGAAAAACCTTGAAGATTTATCTCCACGGTTGCAAAGATTGAAGATGAGGATGATGCGATATTCTTATTCTATATTCCACATACCAGGGAAGAAACTTTATGCAGCTGATGCCTTGTCAAGACAACCTCAAGAAACTAGAGAAAATGTTGAAGAATTAGAGGAAGAAATTGATGCTTATATTCGTATGGTAATTTCCTCATTACCCGCTTCATGCAACAGATTAGAAGAATTACGACAATCCCAAAAGTCTGATGCAACATGCAAAGAGCTAGAAAATTTAATCCTGAACGGCTGGCCATCAAGAAAAAATTTAAAACCAAGTTGTCTACCTTACTGGAATCATCGATATGAAATATCGATCCAAGATGGACTCATAATGAAGGGCTGTCGAATCATCATTCCTGCCTGTCAGCGAAAAAAGGTTCTGCAACAAATTCATGAAGGACATTTGGGAATTACGAAATGTCGTGCAAGAGCAAGATCATCTGTCTATTGGCCTGGAATAAATAGAGAAATTGAAGAAGTGATAAAGAAGTGCACATCATGTATCAAGGAGACCACTTATCGCCATCAACCACTTATCCCTACCGAATTTCCTGAACGACCATGTGAAACTGTGGGCATGGACCTTTTTAAGCTTTATGGATTTTGGTACTTAATCGTGACCGATTACTTCTCAAGATATCCAGAAATCGCCAAACTGGAAAGATTAACTTCGGAGGAAGTAATTCTCCACTGCAAATCAATCTTTGCCAGACATGGGATCCCTAATGTGGTTAGATCTGACAATGGTCCACAATTTGAGCCAATTAACTCATCTGAATTTTCAAAATTCTCAAAGCTTTATGGATTTCGTCATATCACATCAAGTCCTAGGTATCCTCAAAGTAATGGTTTCATTGAATCTGCAGTAAAAACCATCAAGATGCGACTCAAAAAAGCTGATGACCCTTACCTTTCTTTAATGGCATACGGAGCATCACCATTGGAGAATGGCCTCAGTCCTGCAGAGCTTCTCATGAATCGTCGTATTAAGACAACACTGCCAATTGCAAGATCTCAATTAGAGCCAAAAATTGAAAACAGGGCTGAACTTCAAAGGAAGGAAGAGAAGAGAATAGAACGGCAAAGAGAAAACTATAACAAAAGTCACGGAGTACGAGACCTTAGTAATCTTGATGTTGGAGATGGAGTGTGGATCACAGACAAGCGAGCTACTGGTACGGTTCAGCAGAGATTAGATTATCCACGTTCGTACATAGTCAAATCTGGAAAAAGGGTATATCGTCGAAACAGAATGCATCTTGTTCCATCAACTAATTTCCAGCCGGAAACTGATGATGTGGATGATCTTCAACCAGACGTTTCCAGTAATGAGTTTCCAATACCACAGAAAGTTCCTAGTCCAACGAAACAAAGCTCTCAGAATCTTCATCCATCCTGTAACAATGATAAACGTAACTCTATGTCTCCAGGAAAGCATCAAGATCAGTATATCACCAGAAGTGGAAGAGTTGTTCGCCCTCCGCAGAAATTGAATCTTTGAAGAAAGGGAGATCTGGTATTAGGACATTAACTGTAACCGAAATTAACCTAGAACAAGAGCTCATATTTATACTTGTGTTTATGTGATGTTGTGTCGTACTTGTATCTGTAACCTAAGTAGAATAAGTTATGTGTGAATAAATCTATGCAAGTAATTCCGCTGTATACATCCATTGGAGCCTTCGACGGTTCGCTACATTATTAACATATCTTCATAACAACGCAACTATAGAAAGCGAAAAAAATCAAATTGAATAATTGTTTAATCAATTCTTTTGCTTAACTATTTAAAACAATTATGTCAGTTAGGAAAAAAAATTATAAACGCCTCAAAAACTAAAACTAAATAATAATAATTAAAAAAAAACTGTTGTACTTTTTCGTTCTATCAACACTATGCCAAAATGTATGGTATCGCGCCATTTATTTCTACCCTTAGCGTGCAAACGATTTTTATTTCAAACCGTGCCAAAGATTAACATTTGCTATTTATTGAACGTGGACATTTTTTATGAGTATTATTCCATCATAATCTCGTAAAACTTTTTAATTTGTTATTTTTTTAATAGAAAATATTTATTTTTAAATTATAACTCACATTTATTACTGACACTGCCATGGATTTTACGATTTGGCAGTTACTTGATGACGAGGAAGGAGTAATAAAATCATTTCAGAACTTAGGAATTATACCCATAAAAATGTTTTTTTTTAAAAACGTTGAACGTCTTCATTCAAAAAATTAAATGTTTACCGCAATGACAGATATGCTTATTACGTACGCCACGCTTCAATGATAACCTGAAAGACATTTACAATTCGAGACCTGCAGATTAAATTGACTTTATTTTATTATTTTATTGTCTTTTATTTTAAGTATTGATTTGTATTGATTTAAAAAAATAGTTGGTGAAAGTCTGTAATTTTCAAATGTTATATATTTTAAATGCTCATTTTTGTATCAACAAAATTATCTTTTTTTCAAATGTTTCATTTCATTTTGCGCTAATTAATATGCTTGGCGACAACAGTGTTGGTATAACGGAAAAATTCCAAAACAGTTATTGATTTTATTTAAAATACAAAGAAAAACGGCTTACTAAGAAATAAATATTATTAAACGGAAATATTTAATTTAAGTATGAAAGCATGTTTGTAGTGTTTAAAAATGTGTTCATATTGAAAGGTTTAATTAGAAAAATATTTAGCAATTTGCCATTTGCTCCTATCGATAAAAAGAAAAAAATGGATACTTTTATGTTAGTCGTGCATAAATCTCGCCAATAGAATTTTACAAATCGCAAATACCAATACTTACAATTTTACTCATCATCATCTACTATATTTACAAAACGCAAATTCTTATTTCATTCTGATTGACTATAACTCAAGTTCTACTGAACATAATTTTGTAGAACTTACATTGTTAGTTAAGTAATTTGTTTTAGAAGTGTTGTAATGTAAAAAAAAATAGATCTACTTTGAATTAGTGATAAGTACGGGACTTTTAAAATTAGATGAACCCGATTATGAAAGATTTCCTTTAATGTAAAGTTCTACTAAATGGAGTTTTATGCTATGCCGGAAAGTTGTCTATGGTGTAGTAAATTACTATAAGAGGATGTACGCTATATGCATTGTGTATATACTAGATAATATATATTCTATATAAAGGTGTGCTGGGTTTCTTAAACAATCCAGTGGGCATATAAAGTAGACCTATCCCTACATCCCTGAGAGTTCTATAATCTGGTTAACACGATTATGGAAGATATATTTAAATTTAACTATCTATAATATGTATGAAATGCAAAGAGAAATTTCGTTTGGGCCGCTTACAACATGAGTTCTGCTGAATAGATTTTTGATGGGACTTACATTAAATCGTTCTACGTAGCTTACTTAAATAATTATGGGAGAAAATTCAAAATCAGAAGAACACGATTATGAAAGATTGCCTTTTTTAAAGGTTTTGCCTGGTGGATTCTGGTAAGACAAACTGCTAATTATATAATTTTTAGGGAACGTTTTGGTACATTTGCCAGTTTAAAAGATTCTGCTAAGTAGATTTTGGTGGAACTTGCCCAGTTAGTTAATTTTTCAGGGAATATTTTAGTATAAAACGCATATCGTTCTAGGTTGTTTGGTTATAGGATTTTGGATGAAAGTTCTAGAATGAGGTGAGACCAATTATGAAAGATTATCCTTTTTCATATGTTCTATTGGACGGAATCTGATGAGAATTGCATTGATAAATTTTCAGAGGAAGGGTATATGTATATTACATATTGTTCTACCGTACTTTACCAAATCCTTCAGTAAAGGATCAACTAAAGACGTTGGTCCTTAGCAGCTCAAATTTTGCCTGTCTCAATAGAAAATACAATAGTATAATGACGTCCATATCGTTTGTAGCAATTCGGATGGGTATGCCAGGATAATGTCTATATTGCTTTCAAACGAATGAAATTCACAGATATATTTCGTTTGATTCATTGTTTGATTCATGGAAAAACAGACCAGCGAACCGGGCGAAGGCTGCTAGTCTTTTTATAAAAACGAAATTTAAAGCTTTTAAATTACATAAACATTTATAAAAGTAAAAAATATTTCCACGGTTTTAGACATTAGAAGAGTTAAATTAAACACGTTGTTATGTAATGATATTCTGAAATTCGCACGAGCTACTTATTCTGGTAATTTTTTTATAATAAAGCAGATTTCTTCAGGGGGACTCTGCCCCCCCCCCCCCTGAACCCGTGTAATTTATTTTACATTTGTAATTTTCTATTGATTGAGTTAATGGTTATCGTACATCTTCGGTTTCTTTTTACACTGCGATTTATAAGGATAAGGAACAGTTTGGGCAAGCATTTTACGTTATCCTAATATCCATACAGCAGTATTTACTTGCCTGCTAACCACAAACACTTGTATCTAATGGATAAAAACTTTTGGAAACGTAAACTGACACATCTGATTTAGAAATCTAATACATTTATAATTTTTGTTTCCAAAAATAGTTTTGATTGCCATTCTTCAATATTTATATCTAAGATCTAATCTAAATACCTAAAAATGTACTCGATAGCATTAACTTACTAAAATCACCCTAAAGTAGGGGAACTTCTAAACCTAACGGTTAATAATTTATCATCGTGTCCACTTCCAGTTGACTATGTAGATAATGGGCATTCTCGCAATCTTTTGACGTATAAGTTCCTGAATAATAATTTTTATTTAAGTACATATTCTTGTAGGAATTTTATTTCATATACTGGGGAACGTCTCAGTGCTGCATAACAATATTAACGAGATCGATAAGATTTGGACGATGTTGGGGGTCCAAATATCCGGGAAACTCCTATACTGTACCGTGTCCCTGATGCTGATTTTTAAGTTTGGAACTGTCTATATAAAACTGTTTCAATAAAAATAATTCGATGTATTTTTTCCCCTAAACTGGGACAATTGTTGTATATAAATATGTAGCAAAAAATTAACCTGCACACATTTTTACGGTTGATATTATTTTTTAAACTCTGTCCCTGGGTTTTAGATTCCTTACCGTCCCTCTTGTTAAATTACACAGAAAATCACTTCAGATGCAGTCACAGAATTTTTGTCAACTTTTTTCTCATGCAAAAGTATGATAGAGAAAGAATGACTAAAATTCTTTGACAGGAAATTTACTCCAGAATTTAAATCACCATTTTAATGTAATTTCAAGCATGGTGGCTTTATTGGTAGTCTTACCATCCCCAAGGTTTATTCCTGCACTTTTAAAGGTAATTTACTTATTTATTTGTTTAATACAATGTAAATAACAGTTTTTAAAAATCACTGAACATTATGCCTATCACTGAATCTTAACATGATTGGCCTAAAAATAGGTTGTAATTTTCCTTACCGTCCCATCCTTACCATCTCTTTTTTTTCCATTACCGTCCGTTTTTCCCTTTCCGTGCCTTCTTTAACACCCATTTAAGACAATGTTATGCCAAAAATTTTTACTAAAAATACTACATTGTTATTTTTTATTTGAATGTCCTGTGGGTACTATGGAAATTCATCATAAGTTAAAATTAAGAAGAAAATAAAAAGTTATAGTGGTAAAATGGTAAGGAAAATTAATGTCGAAAGTTTAACTTAAACCTCAGTTAAATAAAATAAAAAAAAATAGCTGCTGACCATTTTTTCTTTATTTTGAATCAGTAAGGCATTCGTCTATAAGTCTAAAATATTATTTTAGCAAGTTTAATTTAACCAGATTTTTATTACTGAAAGTCAAAAGATTGTGAAAATGCCCCATAAACGTGATTTGGCACCGTAAAGTATGTATTTTTTTATAGCCTTTTAATAGTATCCACATATCGTGATGTTACAAATACCGTTCATATTTGACGCAAACCTATGTTTTAGATCAAATTACGAAAGGTTTACCTTTTATTTCCCTTAGCCGGACTTTCTGTTTCATTTTTCGTAATAGCGATTATTTTCATAATTTATTTTATACTCCACAAGCTGTTGCACGAGACGTCGTTCACGTAGCATTAAAATAGAAATAAATGCATTAAGGGGGTCCCTGTCCCCCATTTTCACTTTTTTTTATTTATTGAGTTAAAATTTTTAAATTTTTTGTGATGGTTAACCTTATCATTTGCAAACAAAATCGCATGATAAAACTTCTCATATATATATTTTTTTAATTTAAATTTTAAATTTTCTTAAAATAGAGGGGTAGTTTAAAATCGTTATAACTCGAAATATTATTAATAGAATTTCAATTTTTTTTTCATTTAAATAAACAGAAATGTATAAATTTTAATTTAGAGCCAGCATTTAAAAAAATATTAATAAAAAAAAATAAAAATATTTAACGAATAAATTACAAAAAAAAGTGGTGCAACTTTTTAAACAAAAATCATATTTTCAAAAGTAAATATTTTTTTCAAATATGCTGGCTCAAAAGTAAAGTAAAATAATTGAAAAAGATATGTTCCGAGTTTCAAACCTGTATCTTTAACGGTTCTCGTGTTATAAGAATTTAAATATGAGAAATGGTGAAAAAACCTATCATGAAGAAAAACGCAATTTCACAAGAACTCGTTTCCCTGACAAACATAGCTTGAAAGGCAGATTTTGAAAACAAACCGAAACGAAAAAATTAATATTTCCTGTTTTAATTAAGATAGAAACATGATTTAAACATCATTTTAAGCAGAAAACGGCAGAGAAATTTTTAATCAAAAAAAAAAAAAAAAAAAAAAAAAAAAAAAATGAAAATTTGAAGATTTTTGTGTCCCGTACCCCTTAAGTAAAACATTTCACTCCCCACCAGATATGCCAAGTCTCAGGCTTTTTGCACATCACTATTATCTTAGAGAAAATGTTATTCTTTTAAATCATGCAAATGTTCCAATTAAATAAAGTAACATTTTCTGTATTAAAATACTGGTATCCAGAACGCCGGTAGCTTGGCAGCTCTGCTCCTCTTAATAAAAACATATATAATTAACCAACACTTTATCACATTTTATAGGAGACAATACGGAATTTCTTATTTTTATGGCCTTACGTATACCTCAGTCATAAAAACGTAAAACTTTGTGCCAATTAATATACACAATTGCGAAAATGAAATCGCAACCAATCAGAAAAGGAAGGCAAAGGAAAATCGTGCAAATTGAGGAATCTTTCTTCGTAGTGCTGGGAGAATATTACTAAAAAAATTATTTCAGGTTATATTTGGTGTGAAATATTTATATGTATTCATTCCTGCCCTATATATCATTTTTTTATTTGCGTATTCCATTTTTCTTTTGCACGAGAAAATCTTACAAATTAAAATTAACTCTTTGGGAGAAATTGTTATTATTTTTTTTTTTTTTGGCAACAATAAAGTTTATAAAATTTAACAGAATAATGTCAGTTTATTCTGTATTAAAATAACGAGCTTTTTCATTTGCGCAATGTTTTATTTATATATTGAATTCTGATTTATTATCAAAAACTGGCATAAGTTTTCAATGTATCAACCTAGTCCATCTCTTCTTTATATCCACAGACGTTGTGCGATGCTGCTGTGACACTCCTTCATGTATATTTCTATTGCTTGTGTATGATAAGGTAAGCAGAGTAATGCAGTGAAATTAATGGAATCTATTCAGCCCTCTAGTATATTCACCAAAATTGCATCCAGTTACTGCATAGTGATTGGGAGTTCTGTACCTACAACATTTTAGATCATTTAGGTATTTCACCTTTGAGTATGCCATCCTTTACTCTACCTCTTGCATTTTTTATATGTTGATAAGCTTGTTGTTTAATGTGATGGCGATCGTCATCAAAATTGCAATAAGAATTTGCTCTCGATTTGAAAAATTTGAACTCGAAGTCCTAAATAGTTTTTTTTAGTAATTGTTTTTTGCCGTTTTCTGTGATGTTTAGTAGCCGAGTCCCATAAGTTTTCAGATCAATTTTTCGGATGTGGATTATATTTGGTGTAAACAATACTTTGATTACATACTTTGTGTGTGAACCAGACTCTGATGGTCAATCAGTGCTTATATAAAAGCGAATAATTGTATGCGCCTTTGTGAGCCATCTTGCGTAGGAGAAGTTTCTTGGGTTCTTATTAGCTAGTTCTTCTGAGCCATATCTTGATGAAATATTTTTGCAAATGTCTAGCAGGTATTTCTGGTGTGTGCTGAGTACCCTTTTCTCGATTTTAGGAAATAATGTTTGAAAATTACTCTCTATGGCTTCAAAAATTGAAATAAGAAGGGAATGACACGTGGACAAAGATTTTCCTATTTGTCCGGTGAATCCCTATGGGTTAGAAACTAATTTTTGCCAACGATCTGGTCTAATAAATGATGCAGAGAAATTTCACTGGGCTTGGAGGTGGCATGTGATCAATTGTAATGGTTCATTCTAAACATATCCCTCGCAGAATGGATGACAACGACTAACAGAATTATCCGCCTTCACATGAGCACTCACTGCCCTTCAGAGTCTCTACGTTCACTCAAAATGTACTATGATATCCAAGATTGGCCCCAGGATAGTTTACAATCAAATGTAATCCACAGCTAAAGAAGGTATCTAAAAACTCATGGGAAATTACTCTGCTACTAAACAACTCACAAAACGGAATTAAAAAAAATGTTATTTAGGACAATGGTTGCTTTGCATACGCAGAGGAAATTCCTAATTCAATACTCTCTGACGATTTCCATCACATTAAACAGCTAGATGCTCAGCACATAATAGTTGAAAGATGCGAGTAAATGACGGCATACGCAAATCTGAAATATCGGCAATCAACTTTTAAGCGGATAATTATATAAATCTTATTCATTGGAAAAGTGTTGTAGTAACAGAGCCTCTTATCAATATGCATTTATCGGTTGCAAACTTGGTGAAGATAATAGACGGCTGAATAATTTACATTAATATCATGCGCACTGCATTACACTGTTTTTCTTCTCTTACACAAACGGTAGAAAAATACGTAAAGGAGATCACAGCAGCAGCATCCAAAGTGTGTGGATCCAAAGAACAGATGTACTAGGTTGATGCATAGAAAACCAGTGTTTGATAAAAAATCACAATTCAATGAATAAATAAAACATTGAGTTCAGATGGTAGGGTGGTGGAGCCATGCACTGTTGTGACATGAAATGCAGTCACCTCCACGTGTTGCCTCCTAGGTAGTTTTGAAAGCAACTAGGTAAAAGCTGTATTCAAAACAACACTTATTTGTGTGACACAACAGAGTGTAAACACCTTTTTTTCACAAAAAGTTGTCAATTTTGTTCCAGTTATACAGAACAAAGATATCATTTTATCGTTTAAATATGTTAAGTCATTAATAATAATGGTTTAAATAACACTTTTAAATAATAACCACTTCTGTAGAATTTTTTTTAATTTTTTGAAAAAAATGTCAAATTTTACCCAAAATTTCGACTTTTGGACCAAAAGCGCAGACTCAAGCCTTTTTTTTTTATTATTGTCAGTAATATTGCACGCAGATGATGTACTAGTATAAAGCAACTTTCGGCACCTACCCGTTTTTGATTGTAAAAAAATTAATTTTTTTCGCTCCACCCTAATATATATATTAAAACAGAATGTAAATAAAATAAAATAAAGGTATGTATTAATTTAAATTTTCACTTTGTTGTTTACCAACAAGGGATTTGAGTAAGAACAAACTGCTAACATCTTATAGTTATATTGAAGGGAAAATTCAGTCATGTGAATCTAAAAACATTATAGAATATAGTGAACTAGAAAATTAAAAAAGATATTTTATCAAATAGAAACTGTAATAAAATAGCACGCCGTTAATTCCAACGTAAAATGTCAATGACTTCGTGCTAATTTACAAGAATGTAAAATGTTTATATAGTGAGAGTCATTAATTTACATTAATAAACAAATCTATATTTATATCATGCTTAAATACTACATACAATGAAAATTAATACCTATAAGGAAATGCTTATTGTAATTAAAGATAACATTTTGTAAAAGTACATTCAATTTCTTATATATATTCTTATATATATTATACTAGCAGGCTATGCCCGCTGCGCTGGTCAATATTTCCAAATGAACCTCGGATTAAACTAAATGGTGAATTTGAACTTGTATTTTAAACAATATGGATCTTCAGCTTGACCTTGCACATTACTGAAAACGATGCGAACGCCATTGCGATATAATGTTATCTTAAGCATTGGACAAAATTTAGCAATTAAGAAGTAATTGTTTTAGTTGATTATAAACAGCGCACTTATGGTCGGGTAATGAGACCGTTATGACAACAGGAATTAATACCTCTGTAACTAATCAACATATAACGAAATCGTATATACTAACACCATTCCTAAAAGTCATGCAACAGGGCCACTTGTAACAAAATATGTTCTGTAGATTTTTTTAAAAAGGCTAAACTTTCATAATCAGGTTCACTTAATTTTTGAACTTTTACTGTTGCTCTATAACTAAGTACCCTTGAACAATATGTATACACTAAAACCTTTCCAAAATTATTACCTAACTAATAGTGGTATATCCTACGAAAGTATTATAAACAATCGGAATGAAATACAAATTTCTGTTGTAAATATATAGTAGATGATGATGATGCGATTTTGTGTAATAGAATTCATAGTAAAGTTTTCTCTTCAAACAAAAACGATGCTTTCAACATTAAAGCTAATACACCAATATGTGAAGTATCCGATTACGGAAGGTTAACTTGAATTCTCATGAGCAACTACTCAAATAAAAGTGAATATGTGGCTTTTGTGATACTTTTATGTCAGCCGGGCGCAGGTAATAAATCAATAAAGATTGTTTTCATAGCATATTCTTATTTAATTATTTTCATTTAAAACCCAAACCTTTCACCCATTTCATTTAAAATGCATGCCTTATACTAATTTCATTTAAAAAACTGAAAAGATAAACAATAACAGGAAATAATGCCATAATTAAAAGCAAAAAAATATTTTTAATTTACATACGCAAAATGTAACTACTGCTACTGGGAATTTTAAAAATGCTATCAGCGAGATGTGCGCACGGTTGTTATAAATGTACCCATTTTTTCTTCTTATCGAGGAGCAATTTATAAATCGCACAATATTATTCCAATTCCAATTTCTTTCATTGAGGAACCTATGACCGGAAAAAATGGAAAAAGACTCTTGTAGATTCTTCGGATGACGGCATCTGACGCCATGAACTGAGTTTATATATATGAAAATAATTTTTAAATCGTTACAAAATTGCTTTCATACTTAAATATTTTCATTGGTGCTACTTGTTATGCCGTCGACCAAGTTCGCCAAATTATATAAATCGCCAAACCATTCGCCAAATTATATAAATTGACATAATCTTTATTTTATATAACGAAATAACAAATAAATTAGTATAACATTAATAAAAATACAAATAAAACGTCGAAATTAAAATCACTTGATGACGTAAACACGTGTAGTTTGTTTAAATTCAAGTGAATTTGATATTTACGATCAACCATTATTGGCATTTAATCTTATAGTTTGACGATAGATTTTTGGTCGACGGAATATCTAAGTAGTACCTTTTCCATTTTTGTTTTATAAGGCTGAATTCTCAGTATTTTTTACCCTTTTATTTTACATAAAATCACTATTTTTTTTAAAAATTAAGATGCTTGCATTTTTATTTCAAACTCATAGAGCCGTTTTTATTTTTTAGCCAAAAGGGTTGATTTGAATTTTTTCCGTTGCTAGAGTAACGGATGTAATGATAGATATTTTGAGGTTTAGATGCCAAAGACACCGCCAAATTAGAAAAATATGAAATGTGTCATGAACTGTTGGACTTTTAAAAATTTATTTGGTAGCATTCGATTCAGCATACAAAACTACATTAAAATATGCTATCATTTGACGCATAATTTTGATATTCGATTTTTTTTCCCCTCCCCGTGCAAAAACCATTAGGGGTGACACTTTAGAAAATACTTTCTTAGCAGAAGTTTATGTCATAAGAAGTATTTTTACCACGATTTTCAAGATTTTAGGTTCAGTAGTTTGCGCTGTGCGTTAATTAGTCCCCTAATCCAGACTTTATTTTATATACTATATTAGATATGCGATTTTGCGGTGAATCGATGATCGAAAATTAGTCCCCTAATCCAGACTTTATTTTATATACTATATTAGATATGCGATTTTGCGGTGAATCGATGATCGAAAATTAGTCCAATATCATTTGAAATATTACATAACAGAGGAGAAAGTACGAAGAAAGACGAAGAAGAAATAACGAATTACAAAAGATTTGTAATTTTTTTTTTCAAAATGTTGAATTTTTCCATAGTAATAACGTATTAAAACATAAATTTCCTTAAAAATTATCTTTATTTCCTAGATTTCGAATCTGTGAATTTTCCTATAAATGAAATTGGCGATATGACTTGAGAAAATAGATAATATTTGCTTAAATAAAATGGGTAATATTCGTTGATCTGAGTTCGAGTTTATAAATATCACATGCTTTCGGAATTACGGCGAAAAACATTTTAAAAAGTATGAAATTATTTTACAATATGTATGTGTGGCAGAAATTCACACTGAAATTTAAGTATTCGATTCCATTTTTAAAATATTAACTGATATCTATATAAGTTACAATTGAATATGAAAATGTACTCAAAAAATGATCTCTTTCACCTAAAAAAACACCATTTGTGAGAACATCCTCAAGCTAATGTCACGCTTATACATTTTTGGCTTAAAATCACATTGTTTGGCGACAAAAGAAAAATAATAAATTGTAAAGAAACAAATAGTAATTACACATGTGACTCACAATTACATCTGCTTGTTTCTTCTATAAGTCACGTGATGGGACAGTTAGATATAAAAAAAAAAGAAAAGAACAGAACAGAGAGAAAATGTCGTTAAAATTTCATCTAATCAAATTTTCAGATTCGTTTCCATATCTAACGCAAGCGATAAAGAGCCAAATATTGCATATCAAGTGTAATATTTCTTTTTAAATTAATTTTTAAGCATTACAAATATTTCTTTCAGGTTTTGATTAAATGTTTCCGTTTTTTAATATTATCACTCATTAAAACGGATTTTCTTTTTCTTTTTTTTTCATTTAAATAAAATTAGTAACAGTTTTTCTTTTATTTTTCGAGGTTTAATAGCCGTTTCAATTTTTTTTTATCAACGATGAATTTCGCCAAGAAATAAAATGGTAACCTTATCGCCCAAAATAACAGAATTTTCCGTCATAATTCTAAAACTAATATAGGTAGAATAATGTGTTATAGCTTAAAACCTTCCCTGAAACAATACCTATCTAACGGTATAGGTTCCGTAAAAATCCATGCAGTAGAACTCGAAATCTAGGCGTTCGGAACGAAATTTCCGTTTGGATTTTATATATATAAATAGATAATAGAATAGATAATAGATTTTATATATATATAATAGAATAGATAATAGATTATGTGTTATGAACTATCTCAAAGTTTAAAACAGATCGCATTGTTAGATTTCTTAATTTTAACAATATCGCGTTATGTTAGTTCCACATTCCACCACCAGGGAGCGCACTCTATTCTTAACGAAAGCGTATCTGAACGAAACTCCTTCATGCAACCTTTCCGTAGATACATGAATCGGGAGGGTGGCGGTCTTAACCAATAATTTAAGATAATTGCTGAAATTACTACGAAAAATATTTTAAAGGGGCCCTACGCGGGCCCCTAATAGAGTTAGAGGAAATCGGAAGACGGCAAAAAAATCGCGGGGAAAAGTTTGCTTGGGTGCTTCGGAGCTACTTTTGGCGCGAGATCTAAGCTCTACGACCAATAGGAGCCCAGATATTTAAGGAAATATGAAGTAACAAAGTCCAAAATAATAGAATTTTCCGTACCAATTCTATAACCAATCTAGGTAGAATGATGTGTTATACCTTAAAACCTTCCATGGAACGATACCTATCTAACGGTATAATTTCCGTAAAAATCCATGCGGTAGAACTCGAAATCTCGGCGTTCGGAACGAAATTTCCGTTTGGATTATATATATATAACTAGCAGGCTATGCCCGCTGCGCTGGTCAATATTTCCAAATGAACCTTGGATTAAACTAAATGGTGAATTTGAACTTGTATTTTAAACAATATGGATCTTCAGCTTGACCTTGCACATTTACTGAAAACGATGCGAACGCCATTGCGATATAATGTTATCTTAAGCGTTGGACAAAATTTAGCAATTAAGAAGTAATTGTTTTAGTTGATTATAAACAGCGCACTTATGGTCGGGTAATGAGACCATTATGACAACAGGAATTAATACCTCTGTAACTAATCAACACATAATGAAATCGTATATACTAACACCATTCGTAAAAGTCATGCAACAGGGCCACTTGTAACAAAATATGTTCTGTAGATTTTTTTAAAAAGGCTAAGCTTTCATAATCAGGTTCACTTAATTTTTGAACTTTTACTGTTGCTCTATAACTAAGTACCCTTGAACAATATGTATACACCAAAACCTTTCCAAAATTATTACCTAACTAATTGTGGTATATCCTACGAAAGTATTATAAACAATCGGAATGAAATACAAATTTCCGTTGTAAATATATAGTAGATGATGATGATGCGATTTTGTGTAATAGAATTCATAGTAAAGTTTTCGCTTCAAAAGAAAACTATGCTTTCAACAAAAAAGCTAATACATCAATATGTGAAGTATCCGATTACGGAAGGTTAACTTGAATTCTCATGAGCAACTACTCAAAGAAAAGTGAATATGTGGCTTTTGTGATACTTTTATGTCAGCCGGGCGCAGGTAATAAATCAATAAAGATTGTTTTCATAGCATATTCTTATTTTATTATTTTCATTTAAAACACAGACCTTTCACTCATTTAATTTAAAATGCATGTCTTATACTAATTTCATTTAAAAAACTGAAAAGATAAACAATAACAGGAAATAATGCCATAATTAAAAGCAAAAAAATATTTTTAATTTACATACGCAAAATGTAACTACTGCTACTGGGAATTTTAAAAATGCTATCAGCGAGATGTGCGCACGGTTGTTATAAATGTACCCATTTTTTCTTCTTATCGAGGAGCAATCTATAAATCGCACAATGTTATTCCAATTCCAATTTCTTTCATTGAGGAACCTATGACCGGAAAAAATGGAAAAAGACTCTTCTAGATTCTACGGATGACGGCATCTGACGCCATAAACCGAGTTTATATATATGAAAATAATTTTTAAGTCGTTACAAACATTGCTTTCATACTTAAATATTTTCATTGGTACTACTTGTTATCCCGTCGACCCATTTCGCCAAATTATATAAATCGCCAAACCATTCGCCAAATTATATAAATTGACATAATCTTTATTTTAAATAACGAAATAACAAATAAATTACTATAACATTAATAAAAATACAAATAAAACGTCGAAATTAAAATCACTTGGTGACGTAAACACGTGTAGTTTGTTTAAATTCAAGTGAATTTGATATTTACGATCAACCATTATTGGTATTTAATCTTATAGTTTGACGATAGATTTTTGGTCGACGGAATATCTAAGTAGTACCTTTTCCATTTTTGTTTTATAACGCTAAATTCTCAGTAATTTTTTCCCTTTTATTTTACATAAAATCACTATTTAAAAAAAAAAATTAAGATGCTTGCATTTTTATTTCAAACTCATAGAGCCGTTTTTATTTTTTAGCCAAAAGGGTTGATTTGAATTTTTTCCGTTGCTAGAGTAACGGATGTAATGATAGATATTTTGAGGTTTAGATGCCAAAGACACCGCCAAATTAGAAAAATAGGAAATGTGTCATGAACTGTTGGGCTTATAAAAATTTATTTGGTAGCATTCGATTCAGCATACAAAACTACATTAAAATATGCTATCATTTGACGCATAATTTTTATATTCGATTTTTTCCCCTCCCCGTGCAAAAACCATTAGGGGTGACACTTTAGAAAATCCTTTCTTAGCAGAAGTTTATGTCATAAGAAGTATTTTTACCACGATTTTCAAGATTTTAGGTTTAGTAGTTTGCGCTGTGCGTTAATTAGCCCCCTAATCCAGACTTTATTTTATATACTATATTAGATATGCGATTTTGCGGTGAATCGATGATCGAAAATTAGTCCAATATCATTTGAAATATTACATAACAGAGGAGAAAGTACGAAGAAAGACGAAGAAGAAATGACGAATTACAAAAGACTTGTAATTTTTTTTTTCAAAATGTTGAACTTTTCCATAGTAATAACGTATTAAAACATAAATTTCCTTAAAAATTATCTTTATTTTCTAGATTTCGAATCTGTGAATTTTCCTATAAATGAAATTGGCGATATGTCTTGAGAAAATAGATAATATTTGCTTAAATAAAATGGATAATATTCGTTGATCTGAGTTCGAGTTTATAAATATCACATGCTTTCGGAATTACGGCGAAAAACATTTTAAAAAGTATGAAATTATTTTACAATATGCATGTGTGGCAGAAATTCACACTGAAATTTAAGTATTCGATTCCATTTTTAAAATATTAACTGATATCTATATAAGTTACAATTGAATATGAAAATGTACTCAAAAAATGATCTCTTTCACCTAAAAAAACACCATTTGTGAGAACATCCTCAAGCTAATGTCACGCTTATGCATTTTTGGCTTAAAATCACATTGTTTGGCGACAAAAGAAAAATAAAAAATTGTAATGAAACAAATAGTAATTACACATGTGACTCACAATTACATCTGCTTGTTTCTTATATAAGTCACGTGATGTGACAATTAGATATAAAAAAAAGAAAAGAACAGAACAGAAAGGTAATGTCGTTAACATTTCATCTAATCAAATTTTCAGATTCGTTTCCATATCTAACGCAAGCGATAAAGAGCCAAATATTGCGTATCAAGTGTAATATTTCTTATTAAATTAATTTTTAAGCATTACAAATATTTCTTTCAGGTTTTGATTAAATGTTTCCGTTTTTTAATATTATCACTCATTAAAACGGATTTTCTTCTTCTTTTTTTCTTTTTTTTTTCATTTAAATAAAATTAGTAACAGTTTTTCTTTTATTTTTTGAGGTTTAATAGCCGTTTCAATTTTTTTTATCAACGATGAATTTCGCCAAGAAATAAAATGGTAACCTTATCGCCCAAAATAACAGAATTTTCCGCCATAATTCTAAAACTAATATAGGTAGAATAATGTGTTATAGATTAAAACCTTCCCTGAAACAATACCTATCTAACGGTATAGGTTCCGTAAAAATCCATGCAGTAGAACTCGAAATCTAGGCGTTCGGAGCGAAATTTCCGATTGGATTTTATATATATAATAGAATAGATAATAGATTTTATATATACATAATAGAATAGATAATAGATTATGTGTTATGAACTATCTCAAAGTTTAAAACAGATCGCATTGTTAGATTTCGTAATTTTAACAATATCGCGTTATGTTAGTTCCACATTCCACCACCAGGGAGCGCACTCTATTCTTAACGAAAGCGTATCTGAACGAAACTCCTTCATGCAACCTTTCCGTAGATACATGAATCGGGAGGGTGGCGGTCTTAACCAATAATTTAAGATAATTGCTGAAATTACTACGAAAAATATTTTAAAGGGGCTCTACGCGGGCCTCTAATAGAGTTAAAGGAAATCGGAAGACGGCAAAATAATCGCGGGGAAAAGTTTGCTTGGTTGCTTCGGAGCTACTTTTGGCGCGAGATCTAAGCTCTACGACCAATAGGAGCCCAGATATTTAAGGAAATATGAAGTTACAAAGTCCAAAATAATATAATTTTCCGTAATAATTCTATAACTAATCTAGGTAGAATGATGTGTTATAGCTTAAAACCTTCCCTGGAACGATACCTATCTAACGCTATAAGTTCCGTAAAAATCCATGCGGTAGAACTCGAAATCTCGGCGTTCGGAACGAAATTTCCGTTTGGATTTTATATATATAATAGATAGATGTATTGTCAGATAGTTAGAAAATTAAAAAATCATTTTAGAGAAAAAGTTCCCAATCACGTTTAGTTACATTAAAATTAGATTTATGCATTATGTTTTTGTTCTTTTTTTTTAACAAATTGTTGCATTTGTTTTCATAATTATAATGGGTTCCATAAATTGTTTTTTATAACACAATCCTGTTTACATTGTGTTAACTCTTAATAATTGATATTTATTTATTTTGTAGTGATGAATCCAAAAATGACTTTTTTTGTAAACATCACGTCAGGATTTTTCACAAATCGTAAATTTAAAAGGTAAAAAGACAAAAAAAGATGAATATCGAATACTAAAAAATAGAGCAGATGGTTGTGTTTTATAACTTTCCATTATTGATTTTGGTGTACTTTTTAGCGCTGAATCCGAAAATGTGCATCATTTTTAAACATCATGTCTTTTCGCAAGTCCAATATTTCAGAGTTAAAAAATAGTAAAAATCTGACGTTCTGCTGCTAAACAGCTCAAGGGTCCGATGAGACGGTGGGAGGGGTTTCAATTTTAACTTTGAACATTTTAACTTTGAAATTTACGATTTGAGAAAAATCCTGACATGATGGTTAAAAATGAACATAAATTTCGTATTTAGTGATAAAAAATACATAAAAAGCAATTATCAAAAGTAAAAAAACATGACAATCACATCAATTTTATAGCATGAGATTTTCGTAATTTTTGAACTTTTGAACATTGAAACTTACAATTTGCAAAAAATTCTTACGTGCTGGTAAAAGATGAAGGTCCTTTACGGATTCAGAGCTACAAAATACATAAGAATCAATTATCAAATGCTAATCAACATGACACAACCTAAATTTTGCAGGCTCTGGTGTAATTATTGTTAACTGTTTTAACTTTTGTATGAATAATTCGGGGTCACAATTACTCCATTAGCTGTAGTTAACATTTACATTTATGAATATAAAAAAATAATTCATATCTATATTTTAGAGAAGTGTATCTTCAAAAAAAGTGCATTAAAAGTTCGTATACTCCACTCCAACGCTTGATTATCTCCAAATACACTATATGGCCAAAGGTGAACGGTCACTAGGGATTTTAGACATTTTCTTAAATATCTAGAAAAATACATGAGGAATTAACCTGACTCACCAAGTGTTTAAACGGAATAGTATAGGTCATATATTTCCGCGAAGATTTTTTTCTAAAAACCCCATAGGGGACCGTCAACAAACTGAAAAATAACAAATATCTTTCGGATAACCCTGTAAAAACTAATCTAGCAAAACCGTTCAATCTCAAGATTATTAATCAGTAGCTTATTCTAATATACTGTTTTCATTTATATGAGAATATCATGAATACTCGTAGAGAAATTCAGGTTTTTATAATAACAGTCCCAAATTTCGACAAGTTTTTTGCTTATAAATTGCAGAGTTCTTAATATAAAAAAAAAAGTTCGTTTCAGAAAAAATGACAAACAACATTGTACAGAATACTCTGCAATCAGAAAAAAATAATGATTAGATGAAAAATGAGCAGGTTTATTAAAAAATGTTTCACTGCGCATGCACGAATGCAATCAAAACATAATCTGCATAATATAGTAGCAATATTTATAGAGCAACTTTTGTGAATGTCTCAAAATCATAGCTTGAAAATTCTGAAAATTATCGTTGGTAGAATAAGCTCGAAATCCGTTGTTCCCAAAAAGAATAAAAAAGATGAGGGATTGTATCAAAAATCTGTTGATTAGTCCCAAGATAGCGTACACAATATTGCACGTACTATATTTGTATACAACCCCTCTTCTTTTTGCTCCTTTTTGGGATTTCGAGCTTATTCTATCGACGATAATTTTCAGAATTTTCACGCTATGATTTATTAAGACTTTCATAAAAATTGCTCTATATACATAGCTAATACAGTATGCACATTATATTTGGATCGCATTCGAGGATGCGTAGTGAAACATTTTTTAGTAAACCTACTCATTTTTCATCCAGATTTTATTATTTTTTAATTCTGCTTGCAGATTATTGTGTTCAATGCTGTTTGTCATATTTTCTTAAAAGAACTTTTTTCTGTATTAAGAACTCTGCAAATTATAAGCAAAACACTAGGCGAAATTTGGGACTGTTTTTATAAAAACCTTAATTTCCCTGCGAGTATACAAGCTATCATAAAAATGAACACAGCATATTACAATAAGCCCCTTATTAAGAATCTCGAGTTCGAACACTTTTGTTACATTAGTATTTACAGGGTTATCCAAAAGATATTCGTTATTTTTCAATTTGTTGATTGTCCCCTATGGGGTTTCGGGAAAAAAAATCTTCGCGGAAATATATGATCTATACTATACTGTTTACACACCTGCAGTCGCAGGTGAATTCCTCCTGTATTTTTCTAGATATTTAATAAAACGTCTAAAATCGCAAGTGACCGGTCACCTTTGGCCATATAGTGTATATCTTAAATGATACATTAAATATTTCACAATTTATTTTATTTAATAAAAAAAAGTTTTCTGTATATATATATATATATATATATATATACATATATATGCAGTACATCATTCCTTTTTAAATACAAACATACCAATAACTAAACATTTCCTTTTGTTTTTATTATTTCACAGACTATTTCTATTTATTAATGAAAAATGTATCAAAACTCCGTGAAACAAGTATTTAAAAAAAACATTTTCTGTTAAAATTAGCAGTTATTTCTATCTTTACAATGACTTTTAAATCTTTTAAAGAGTAATAATCATTGCGCTAGTGCCTGCGCTTCATTTATTTTCTTGTTTTGGAGTATATTTCACATCTTTCGGTGACTAGATATATTTTTTTCCAATAAATAACCCTCAATTGCTTAAGAATTATTATTTAGTCTTTTTTTGTGTTGCTGCGCATGATAAAGAAGATGAGCGATATTTTATCGGAGAAATTGTTTTATTAAAAGTAAATAAGCTTTATATTATTACCATGATTTCATGATTTCATGATGATTCGCATTTCAGGCATTATATTTGTTATCCTATAAATATATAACTATAAATAATAAGAAAATAAGAAAAAAAATCACTTCAATTCAATGCAAATTGTTTTTTGCCTAAATAGGACTTTTAAAAGGTTTCACAGTGAACGTATATTCTTGATGTATGGTTATACGTCAAAATATTTTAAATATACTTTAAACATATAATTAAAACATAAATATAAAGTTAAAACATTAAAATATAAACATAAAATTAATAATATTTTTTTTCCGATATTATATTTGTTTAAATCAATCTTTAAATAAAATAACTTTTTATTTCAATAATGTTTAATGAAGAAGTAGGAGAAGAAAACAGTCGACCAAGACAGTTTCGAAACTTTTGAAACTTATCAGAGATAAAGTGAGATGGATTTGTTTTCTAAAAATATCTGTATGACAAGTGTACTTCCACAAAATGACATTTACTTTAACGCATTTCCAACAAAAGAGTGTATATTTACTGCATGCGCATTAGGGTGGAACGAAAAAACGAAGTTTCGAATTTTATATTCTAATAGTGATTATTTTTTTCCTTTTTAACTCCATAAAAAGAAAATATTTTTCTTTTAATTTTAAAATGATATTTTCCGGTTCCTCAAAGCGCCTGATTTTCCATAAAAAACGAAAAAAAGCCAATAATTGCATGGAAAGTTTTTTTTAAGCTTATTGTTAAATTTATATTTTGCAAAATTAAATTAATTAAGTGTTAATGTCCTGTAATAAAGAGAATAATTTAGGTTGAGTGCCTTAGAAAAGTTAGCCCCACTTTATTTGACTTTTGTAGAAGCCAGCGTCGTGGGCATCAGCTTTCATTGTCTCTGATTTATTTGGCTGCGATACATAACAAGTTAGTCCGATTTAACGGGTGTTAACAGTTTCTTTAATTATTTTTCGATAAACATTCGGTGTCAAAAGTGACAAAGTATGTTAACGTACCTAAATCTAGATAATTTGTTGAAGTGTCCTGTATTTCCTGAACCAAAACAATTAACATTAGACTGTCATCTTTGATGAACATATGAAAAAGTTATGAAACATTATTTTTGGGTTCAATTTAACTTAAAATCTGACAGCTGGAATCTGGTACACACTATTTCTAAAATATCTAAAGCTGTTGATGATACAATTAAAAGTGTATTGCTGAGACCTTCAATTCCAACGGTTTCTGATACACAAATCATAAAAAATGATTAGAGACTAGTGCGAGATATGTCAAAATTTGAAGAAAAGTATTAAGATTAGAAAGAATAATTTCACATCCAATATAAAATTGAAAAATGTTAGGTAATCCTGTAAAAAGCATTTCTTTGTGTAAAAGCACTAAATATTATCGTGTATCAGAACAAGAACGTCACTTTCTCAAAGACCAAAGAGAGATGGGGTGATGACAATAGGATCAATAGATATAAAAACTACAAAAAATGTGTAGCAAGACTGGAAATGGAAATATCAAGGAAAAAAGTTATTTTGAAACAAAAAAATGATGTTTTGATTGAATGATCGTCAAGTGTAAAAAACAATTCGGAAGGAAATAGTTCAATCGGTTGTTTTTCTAAACCTGAATTTGATAATCAACACGGTGAAAGAACCGGAGTATTAGACAGAACTGCAAATATTATTGCAAATGGCACCTTAGAAGATATGGATATTTCTGATGATAATAAAGAAAAGATAACTGAAAGAAGGACTTGAAGACGACAAAGAGAAAAGAAAAGGAAGAATTTGAAAGAACAGGAAAGACGAAATGAGTTAATTTTAGAAGGTTAGTATTTTTATGGCAGAAAGGATAACGCTATGATAACTGAAGCAGAGGGAAAAAAGTATAAAGAATCATTAAAGACGAACATCTGGTCTCAGTTCAAAAACCAGGATAAAAATATATTGGTCATATTTCATTGACATCCTCTTCTTATATTAATATAGCCACTGCAATTTTGGTGTACTTTCAAAATAATAACACAGACATTTCAAGTTTGAGAGTTATTAGGTGAAACAGAAACGCCTTTAATGCAGGATGCAAATCTGGAGTTGTTAAAACATCGGAAGCAATACCCTAAAAACTTTATAATGGATAATTTGATTATTACATGCAAATGAACTTTTTTCTTAGATACTTATTTCAACATCTTGCTGAAAAACTACGGGTACAAAAGGATTTTCTGGACCAATAGGAAAGCGACTTGAAAAAAATGCGAACATATTGAAATTATAGACTATAAAAACATTGATCCTATCTTGACGGTCTGATCGGATGAAGAACTTAAAAAAGTACAAACAGGGGATACACCTGAATTTTAGATTTTCCTTGTCATACTCAAACAGTGGAAACGTGTGTCAAAATTGTCCCGCGAGCTGCGTCAACCGTCTTTAAATATTAAGCAAAAGACGGCTTAATCTTGGGAAAGTTGAATTCCCACAATGTAATGACAAAGTTTGCCTAAAAAGACAGTAGGTTGAATATCCAATTTAATTAATTCATAACAAAGGGAGGTAAGGAGGGTGGAAGTCGATATTTAACCGCCTCCTCGTGGTGACTTCTGGATAGTATTTGCTAAATAAAAGTAGATATGAGCTAACAGCTATGTTGTTTACTTTCAGTTACTTTATACTGAAATTTCAAAACTTTGACCTCCTTGAGGAACCGGAAAACAACTTAATTTAAAAAAACCTTTTCTGCCAAAAGTTTAGACATCCAAAACGGAAAAAGTTTTCACTATTACACATTAAAATAAAAAAGTTTTTTTTTTTTTTTTTTTTTTTTTACCCTATACTTAACCTTCCGTCTACCAGACGGGTCCATTGGACCCGACAGCAATATTTAATGTAAATTTTTCTCATTAAAAATAGCCTTCAAAGTTTCGCGATTACATGACTTTTCCTGCAATTGTCTCCTCTATGTATATGCAAGTGCGATTAAAATTTTGTTCGAAATTTTTTACCTATTTTTAATTTGTTTCATTGTTTACCACGCGGGTCCATTGGACCCAACATTAAAACAAACGTAATATACTGTTGCTTTCTTTTTCTAGGGTTGCCATAAATCATGAGGAGGAAGAGGGTTACCATAATTGGCTGTTTATCGCCCATTTGGCGATGGATTTTTAGCGCCAATCTCGCCAAATTTGGCGACTTTATAATGAAGTTTTGAGAACATTCTAGACTGATCTAGTAAACTTCGTGCTCTATATATAAAATGTTACTTCTGGTTCAGAGAGTCATTTATCAACAGACACAGTTAGTGAGCGAATGGTGTCTATTGATGTTTTTGAGTCTTTTCATTGAAAATAGGACTTGATATTTGAAGACAAGTAATAAGTGTAGTTTGTACGTGCTTTGTTATTTTACAAATATTCATCATTTTCTTATTTCCTAACTTATTTTTTGTTAAAAACTGAATTGAAGATGAACAGAAAAAAAGTATTGACTCAAGAGGAAATTCAAAAAATTATGGAAAATCCGGACGATATAGAATTCGACACCGATGATGAAAATCTGTCGTCTGATGAAGGTGAAGTAGATTATGTTGAAATACATAATGAAATTTCTGATTCCTACTCAGAATCTGATAATGATTCCAATGAAGTAAATGTAGCAACCACAAGTACTTCAAATTCTACTTTTGTTTCCAAAAATAATTCACAGATCTGGTATAAGAATGAAGTTGCCAGATCACAAGGAAGACGTACTGAAATCAATATTTTACGTGAAAAATCTGGACCTTCAAGATTTGCAAATCGTGAAGTGGATTCCATATCATCCTCATTTCTTATCTATTTCCGAAAAAGACTTTTGGAAATTATAGTAAAATGGACAAACGCGGAAGGCAATAGAGTATTCGATAAAGAGTGGAAACCTATAGATATTATAGAACTTAAAAAATTCATCGGACTTTTATTACTTATTGGAGTATATAAATCGAAAAATGAAACAGTAAGCGAACTTTGGAGCATAAAAAATGGAAGACAAATATTTCGGGACATTATGAGTCGCAATAGATTCACAAGTATATTACGTGTCATAAGATTTGATGATGCTGCTGAGAGGCGTAAAAGAAGATCAACTGATAAATTAGAGCCAATAAGAGAATGCTTTGAATTGTGGAATAGCTATTTACAAGACCCTTATATTCTTAATTTGTCTATGACTGTCGATGAGCAATTAGTTTCTTTTCGTGGAAAATGTCCTTTCCGTCAGTATATGCCATCTAAACCTGGAAAGTATGGATTGAAGTTCTGGGTTATTTGTGACAGCGTAACATCGTATGCTTGGAAACTGGAACTATATACAGGCAAAAATGAAGTAAGAGAATCTCATCAGGGAGAAAATGTAGTTAAAAGATTGACGAAGGAAATTGAAAATTCTGGTCGTAATATTACATGTGATAACTTTTTTACGTCATATGCATTAGCAACACATCTTACTTCAAAAAAATTATCTCTTATTGGAACAATTCGAAAAAATAAACCTGAATTACCCGCTGTGTTCACAAATCCAAAACATCGTTCTGTATATTCTACTTTATTTGGGTTTCAAGAGAAGGCGACCATCATCTCTTACTGTCCCAGAAAAGGTAGAATTGTTACTTTGCTAAGCACAATGCATAACACTTATGATATTGACAACAGCTTAGAAAAAAAGCCACAAATAATCCTAGATTATAATAAAACCAAAGGCGGAGTAGATACGATGGACAAAATGGTAAGAGCATATAGTGTGAAACGCATGACACGTCGGTGGCCTTTGATTGTATTTTATAATATGATCGATATAAGTGCGATGAATGCATACATAATATGGTTGTCACTGAATGCTGAATGTGATCCGAAAATGAAAAAAAGGCGGAATTTCATTATTCAACTTGCAGAAGAATTAGTAGGTGAAGGAGGTATCGCCGTCTCAACATCTACTTCAGAACAACTTTACGCAAATAGTTTTGAACCGCCACGAAAAAAATCAAGATGTCATATTTGTCCCTCTAAAAAAGATCGAAAAACACGAACATTATGCAAGAAGTGTACGAAAAATGTTTGCGGAGAACATTCCGTCGTTATTTGTACTTCATGTACAGAATAATTTTATTATGATGAAAAACGTTTTGTAGTCATTATAATATACTACATATATTACTTTCTTACTGTATGTGTTACTTTCTTACTCTATTACTATATATATCACTTTTATATATTGTATAAGGTGCATTAATAACAAATATATTCATTGTAGATAAATGGGTGTTTTGTATATTTTGAAATCCTATATATTTTACATATGGGTCCAATGGACCCGAATGGTAGTTCTTGCATATACTTTTTTTTGGTAGTCTGAAGGTTAAGCTCCACCCTAATGCGCATGTTTGTTTTTAAAGAGATGCTTCAAAAATAAAATTACATTTTTTTTTGTTGAAACTGACTCATTGTGGTGGTTCTTCAGAGGCAAACTAAAACATTCATAAAAACAAAAAAGAAAAAATCATGCGTCAAGCATAGATTATGAAACAATTTCCAACACATTCAGAATAATGTAACAAAAATTCAGTGTTTAATAAGTTGAAATGTGCTGTGTAATTGAACCATTAGAAACGCATAACACATTTGAAAGCACAATTTCAGCAACTCCTATCTGCAATCAGAAAATTATCCGAATTCTTTGAGCAGTCCTGTATATGATATATAGATTTGCATCTATTAAGTACATGAATGTGAAATTTACTTCAATTAAGAAATACATAACTCAGTTGAAAATTACGCTTCAGCGCTTCCCATAATAAGGAGAATGGTACGTAAATTCTTTGTACAGCCGTATGTACGAGATATAGAATTTATACACAGCGAGTAAAATGTAAACAATTAGCAGAATTTAGAAGCGCGTATCGAAATTGAACATGCACTTCCATGAATTATTGCTCAAAGACAGTACTGTAACCGATTTATTTTGTATGTCCCTGTAAATTAATAAAAAGTGCTATGAATGTACAATTGGTCAGAGTGGTAGGTGTGAAAAAACTACCCATCATGATAAGAATATACCGATTAGCCAGTATCTACTTTATATTAATACAATGCATATAAGAGGGTGAGACAACGTGTAAAGTCCTAGGAATTCAATATGATGGCTGAAATTGAATATGACGTCATTTTCTGAATTTTCTTACATTCCATCATATAAAAGAATGCTTGATGTATATTTCAATGTTATTTAGGTCACAAATTTCACTTTTAACACATTTCAGCACAATTGAAAATTGTTTATGAATTCACTTCGTCTTTTAGTCTGTCTATTTTTCCGCCTATCTCGCAGCACAACGCGTGAAAATATTCTCAGATTTCCGTGTAAATAATGTATGTTACTGATATTCACACTGGATTTTCTATACAGAAAATTAAGTATGTATCAGATATAGTTCGTTTGCAGGGACATCCAAAAGAATTTCGTTACATTACGATCAATTGTTTGCGGCGTATTTTATCCAAATTTCAGAATTTAAAACTCATTGAAATTTCTTTCTGAGGTGCACTCCAATATACTTATTGAGGAATATGGGGTGCGTCCCCAAAGAAGAATGTTAAAGAATGGAGGCATTCATTATTCGTATGCAATGATACAAAAAAATAATTCAGTTACGTTACTCTCTATGAACAATAATCTCTGGAAATGTGACTTAAGTTGCGGGACGCGTTTTTAATTTTTTCCCTTATTACTTAGTGTGTATATATTTTATAGATCATATACAGGGATGCACAAAACATTTGAAGTACATTTCTGTTTACTCACAGAAATTGCTGAAGGGGGATTTTCAGCTGTGCAATGCGTTTTCGAATTGAACTAAATTTTTCATACTATGTATTATATGGTTGCTCAAGCAGAAAAATACAACGCAATATATCTTGGAGTAATGAAATTTCAGAAGAAAGCAATATTTTTCAAATGTGACAGGGTGTAGTTTTTGCATAATTGGTAAATTTTATGGCAAAAATTGTAAAAGATTCAAATTACATTCAACCAGTTTTTAAAATAGGTTTCTTTACAAAAATGTATAAGGAGCGATTAACCCAGCTTATAAAAACAGATGAGTAATTGGGATTGCGTGATGTACACACTTCACGTTTACAACAGATGATTCTTCCAAATTCCCCATATACCTCGTAAAGTATTTTTTAGCAGATGATAAAACTGTTGCGGACGTTATGTTGCAAGCATGTAAAGATGATGACGATCAACATGCACTCGCTTTATTGCGTGTCACGAAAAGGTAAGAAAAGATATGCTTCAACATGGAACTCATTCAACTGTGATTTTTTGTAATCAATCACAGTGTAAATCTGTTTCACGATCCCTGCTGGCTATCGTAAATATGATGTTATGTGGCGTAAATATTAAAGCCATCTCACACAATATCGCAATTAATTTCTTTTAAAGCACAATCGCGTAAACCAACAGTAATATATTGAGGCATCGAACTGGAAGACAAACCAGTTGGCCATATTGTATGGGTCTTTCAATATTTGTAAAAACAAGAAATGAGAAACCAGTTAGAGGCCCCATGCACTTGGAGTTTCAATCACGTATCATAGCGTGCTGATACTCTCGGCAGAAATGTGTGTAGTTGTAAATGTTAAGCTACTAAAATAAAAGGTAGTGTGCCCGTCAAAATTATGACAAGGGATTTTCATGATTGCGTACATGTGCTAAATTAGACCACATCAAAGCAGTTCATCCTCAGAGAACTCCTTTCATGGAAGAAGCATATAATTATTTAAAAATCTAACACCTAATTGTTTAGGAAACGTAAGGATTAAACAAACTCTGACTTATGACACAATCACTTCCAAAAATCTTAGTACCCCCACTTTTCCAGAGGAATTTTATTTAGTGTCACCAGCATTCCTACATTCAAAAGAACCTACTGTTTCAAATTGCTCTGAAGCAACGTCCAAATTCATATTGTCTGCAAAACTGCAGGTATGAAGACACAAGAGACTGCCTGTTTGAAACATCTTAAGTCAGGATACTAATAATATCGGGCTTTTTCGTGGGTGGCTTTCTGCACAAATAATCCAACTGCTTCAAGAAATTTCATTCCAGCAATATTGACACATTTACCACTGTTTTATGAAGACTATTCGTCAGTGAATGGAAGAAAATTCGCATTATGGTCATTTACCAGCTTTTATCCGTAACAGCAAAATTGATACAGTGGTAATATCCAGAAATATATATATGGAAAAACAAAATTCTTGTTGGTATTTGGAGCATTTCATATTGAGTAAGCTTTTCTCCGAGTTTTTATGAGAGTGGATGTCAGAAATCGGGTGGGATGGTGCAATTTCTCATGCTAAAATAATGCCTTCTAGTCCTGATGAAAACTTTCATAAAGTAACCCATGTAATATTGCTATAAAAGCAAAAATTTTTAATGCTTTGAATATCTTAAACAAAAACATTAAATTGTGTATCAAGAATATATTACGAAACATTTTCCAACGCATTCAGAATACAATATCAAGACCTCACAGTTTAATAAGGTGAAAATTGATGTCTAAATAAGTAATTTATAAAACACATAACACATTTGAAAACCCAATTTCGTTAACTCACATCAAAAGTCGAAGAAATATCTCAGTTTTTCTAGGCCTGTATAAAAATTATAGATGTATCATATAATACGCATTACACAGATTAAATTCCCCCTTCATCAATTTCCATTAGTAAATGGAAATATACTTCAGATGTTTTCTGCCGCCCCCTGCATATGATCTATAGAATTTATTCAGACTCAGTAATATGCCAAAAAAATTTATTTAAAAAAGAGTAGCACAACGTAAAACACACTTCTGGCAATTATTATTCAGAGGGGAAACTGTAACTGGATTATTTTATGTGTCCCTATAAATGAACGATTAATGGTATCCATACCATATTCCATAATAAATATCTTGGACTGTACATATACATATATATATATAAGTTAATTCTAACGTGTTTTAAATTCTGAAACATGAATAAAATACATCACAAACGATTTTCCCTATATTACATACTGCAACGGAATTCTTTTGAATGTCCCTGTAAAATGATAATAAAAGAATCACATTTTATGTTCAATACCGAACGTGTCATAGTGGATATCAAAAACATACATAAGTTACATGGTAATCCGAGCATATTTGAATGATTTAGAGCTTGGATAGACAGTTGGACAATAAGACAGACAAACCAACGATCTGAATTGATAAACACTTCACAATTATATTGGAAAGTCATAAAACCGAATATTGTGAGCTAAAAAACGTCGACATTTACATCAAACACCCTTTTATAGGATTGATAGTAAGAAAATTGAGAAAATGACGTAATTTTCAATTACAGCTGCCATCTTGAATTCCTGCAACTTTACACGATGCCTCCCCCTCTTATATGCTTTGTATTTATAAAAAGTAGATATTGACCAATCGGTTTATTCTTATCACGATTTGAAGTTTTCACATTATTTTGTTCGTGTAGTACTCGGACTAAATTCTTTAATAATAATCTTCTAGCGACATTCTGTGATTTGTATCAATTTCAATACATTTGAAGTAGCACAATGTCTTTAAAATGCTCTGCAAACTATTTTTCCCCATTGACCATATTTTTAAGGAATTATTATGAATGCCTCTGTAACTGAAATATTAATGCTACACACTTTAAATTCAATACCGAACATGCCATTGTAAACATCATTAACATGTATCAATTGCATAAAAATCCGAGTATATTTATGTCAGTCACAGCATCGACAGACAGATAGACGGACATAAGGATAGACGGACAGACTGACAAATGCCTAGAAAAAACGAATTCATAAATACTTTTAAACTTTGCTGGAAAGTGTTAATGGGAAAAAAAAAATTATTGTAATTTATAGAAAATCCCTTAATATCAAGGTACTTTTAAAATATAAGTGAAATTCTTCTGCCAACATCGACGGTTTCTTTTTTTATTTTTCATGGTATTCGAATGTCCTTTTAATATGATATAAGACTCTGTGTATAGTACATCACAGCGAAAAGCATAAAAGTCTACAAATCGTATCGTAATAGTACGAAAAATTTGCTACTCGTCAATGCAAACACATAGAATTTTTTTTCTCTTTTTTTCTTTGAAATCGGAAAATATCTTCCGTTCGCGCATTGTGTTCAAAGTTTTCGAATTTGAACAAAAATTGAACACATAAACAAAAAATTGTAAAAAATATAAATTTTGTTCGTTCAAATTGATTTTATGTAAATAGGGGTTGATGTGTAGAATTGAGAGGAAATACCATGCACCCCTCCGGTATTCCCTTCTAATCCCCTGAAGGGTGAAAATGGCCATTTTTTGTAGAATTAACCCAAATTACAGGAAGTGTAAATATTGACTATTCGACCTGATTTTTTGTTATGCATAGGGCAACGGTGTGGCTAAAAGTCGAACAAAAACGTCGTCAGACACAATACATTCACACACACATACTTCTTTCCTTACTATTATAGATTGCACCATACTGTTTCTACTGCAATTTCTTACATTTTATAAAAGTGCTATTAAATGTGGTTAAAAACACAACGTGATATAAACAAATAACATTCTGATACATTTTTAATTGTTCAACTAAACTTTTATATCGCGATTAATCTGAATCAACTAAATACAAATGTTGTATAAGGCCGACATAGCCATTTATAGGTCATTTCGGGCATAGTGGTTAACAAGATGATCGGAAATAAGTCATTTTTATTCTTGTATTAGTGTTTATGCCCTTAATTGATCCCTTGTACAAAAATTCGGTGACAAATATGATGTCAAACATGTTCTTTATATTCCTGAAATTCGAGAAGAAATCAAAAGAATTTTTCTAGATATTCGGCAAAACGTCTACAATCTCAAATGTTCCGATACTTTTTAACAAATAGTATATATCGTGTACGAAATACACGTCTTTCTGTTTTTGATGCCGAAGGAAACTGGAGAAATAAAAGTTGAAAGTGTCATAACTCGGTAAGTATCAGTTGTACACTTTTATGTTTTTCTTGCTCTAGTGTGAATAAAGTTTTTCAGATATAACTTATGAGACACGGGGGAGATTAAAAATGTAAAGTTCGACAATTTTACAAATATAATTTTACAGACGTAAATAGATTTTATTACGTTGGAGAACAAGGTTTAATATGTTTTTATAGATTAAAAATATACGTCTAAAAGTGACCGCGTTGTAATTAGATATTTAACAGCAATATGAGGGATACTCTCTCAGTCATTCATAAAAATCCATGGAATGCAATTTCCGTAGATGTGTAGTTTTGTACAGTTAGTCATTGAATATTGATATGTTCCTTTCTGTACCCATATTAATGAGCAAATAATTACAATTTGTGAAAATGCGCCAACATATAACGCCACGATAATAATACAGCGTTATATTTGCTGAATGAGACATTACACGAAAATGTAAACAGGAAACCATCGTTATTTGTATTTATCTGTACCAATTCGTCTTTAAACGAGTCGGAAATTGTATGTCAAAAGTGGCAAACGATGTTCTTTCGTATTATAACTAGTTATATAAATATTCAGATCTTGATGCAATAGCTGTTACAATTTTATGCGAAAACGCATGAATACAAATTTGATTATATATATTAATGATTATATATATTAAATTCAGTAACGTGGAAATACTGTGATTCCATCATTAATAGGATGTAATTACCATGGCAACCTAGAACCATTACCTATCATGAGATATCATTGAATTAATTGTGTATGACAAGATTTAGTATAATGAAGAAAACTGTTATTAATATATTTTTAAGTTTTGATTCAATTTTCATAAAATTCCAAATGTCTCGACAAAATTTTGCGACAATTTTATTATTTGTGCAGCGATTTCAAATCATGCGGTTGAGTAGTTTTTGCGTTGCTATATGCGGACAGACGGATAGAGAAAACACACGGACCAGACGATGATTATAGGGGCTACGTATTTATTATGAACTAACCTAGAAAAAGAGAAGTATGAGGGTATATAATTTCCATTTCACAGAAGAAGACATGCATCATATTCCTTTTCTCTCTTTCTATCACAATATGTTCTGCGAATTAAAAAAAATTGCATTTGAAAGCTTAATAACATTTCGATGTATTTACGTTACTACTTTTTCCTTTAATCTTGGCAATATTCCATCGAAAATTGTAAATATATATATATATATATATATATATATATATATATATATATTGGTGGACTGTTTTAGAACTGTTTCACCTTTAGAAACATATATGGCTTAATAAAGCATAAATTGGATTGTTCCAACACATAAAATGATCAAAATTTTACAGTGACTTTAACAAAAAAAAAAAAAAAAAAACAAAAAAAAACTATATCTCTTTCACTTGAACTCAAACCTTAAGGAAGATAACAGAAGGAGTGACTATGCAAATTTTGACAAAATTATGTGTACCTTATAACTATATGTTGAACACACGCCCAATAGAAAAAGAGGGAGAATATGGCACCATAAATAAGTATATATGTTGAAACGCTCTGTGCACGCTGATCAATTAATCAATTAGCACTAAAATTACCAAAATGAGCATTTAAATCCAGCATACAAAGAAGATTGGGAATTAAGAATCTGTTAAACGCGATAATTTCGTATAGTGAGTGCACCATTATTCTGGGCTCTTGTGTGCAATTTAAATTGATATAGATTATTGCATCAATTAAAATTACGTAAATTAAATTTATTCGCGCTGTGTGATTTCGATGCACAAGAGCCTTATGAATTATACAGAGATTTCAGGTGACCCGAAGAGATTATTATGTATTTGTAACATGGCCCTAGTTTATAACCTACTCTGTAAAAGATTCAATAATTCCCAAAATAACAATTAGACAATTAAATGCAAGACATAAATTGAAGAAGAAAAATTTTAGTTTAAACAAAGATTTATTTACATGCACACTTATATATATATATATTACAAGAATTCAAAATTTAAAGGATTTTAAGTATTTCATATTAAGTGAAAATCCTGAGATTTTATAATTAAAATTAAATATAAAACTTGGATACATAATTCTTGAGTAATTGCAAAAGTGATTTATTACCATTCTCACTGTTTCACTAAAATGCGCAATCACGATGTAATTTCATTCAATGGAACCGTTAAGAAAATATTTTGTACCTCATTGAAGCGTGTATCTGTCATCCATTCTGTATTTGAAACACACCAGTAGCGTTCAGTCATCAGTCATGAAGAAGCCACTTTCACAGCATCATTCCAAGATTTCTAGGATGATTTGACAATGAGATTGTTTGCCATGATCCAGGACTCAAGGAGTTAAAGAAAACCTTTAAAATTATTTTCCTCTGGAAGCGTGGTGACAGAATTGTCAAGAAAAATGCATCTCCTTTTTAAGATGCTGTTCATTCATCTCTGAATATCTGACTCCTCTTTTCTCAGTCAGGGAAGAGAGAGAGAGAGAAAAAAAAATATTTTCTGAAAGAGTAAAGGGGGAGAAAGTCCTGTGTTTCTTGACCAATAGGGATATTCTTCCTCTTTTTCTATTGGGCGTGTGTTCAACATATAGTTATAAGGTACACATAATTTTGTCAAAATTTGCATAGTCACTCCTTCTGTTATCTTCCTTAAGGTTTGAGTTCAAGTGAAAGAGATGTAGTTTTTTTTTGTTGCTGTTGTTAAAGTCACTGTAAAATTTTGATCGTTTTATGTGTTGGAACAATCCAATTTATGCTTTATTAAGCCATATATGTTTCTAAAGGTGAAACTGTTCTAAAACAGCCCACCATACATATATATATATATATATATATTATTCATAGTTTCTTATTTTACATACTGGTTTCATATGTTCATTTCTAAATCATCTTTAGAACTTTATCCATTTCTTCATATATTTGTGATTTCAAATTTATTATATATATATGTATATATATACTTATTAAATTAGAAAACAAGCGATTTGGATCCACGAGAAAAAATTCTAATGTAAGAGTTGTTTTTTTCTGTTACGACCTTCCTAATGACTTGTCCGATAATCTAAAAAAGGAAATGGGAAATAAAATAACATTTTATTGTACCATGCTCTTAATATAATGTACATAATCTTACTTTTAACTGAGAAGGTGTCAACAGGAGCCAAAATTTTTATTATAGCTAATGTTGTTTGGCATTCCGAATAAAGATGTTTCATTTTTAGAAATTTATTTTTTTCTTTTTAAATGAAAAGAGGTAGCACTAAATTTATTTTATTATTTCATGCAATCTGTAGGTTCACTTTTCTTTTTTCTCCTCTAGAAAAAAGCGAAATTGAATTTCCAAATTTTCAATAAAATTCAGAACGCTACATAAACATCAAATTATTGCCTTTAAGTGTTGAGAGAAACCGTTAGTGTAATCAGCAGGATTGGGTATCTCAAAATTTCTAGCACAATAACTTATATGATAATGCATATTAATATAAACATTTATTCTGTATAACAAACTACACCTGCAATTCCCTTATTTAGTTAAAAACATCCCAATCAAGTTTCAAACCAGATTTTCGCCAGTAATTTAAACAATAATGAAGATACTTTAACACAATTTTGAACAGACTAAATTTGTGTCAAATGTGATCACATTTTTCTAAATGTTAAAAGCAAAATGTAATAGGTCTAATGATACCACATACACTATCAACTATTTTATTATAGATTTCTATTTCAGTGCTATTAGAAATTGAACGAGAATTCTTTTTAGCGCTCCATGTAATATTTAATAAAATGCATATTATATATATATATTAATTATTTGAAATTTGCTAGCCAATATTATACATAAATTCTGTTTTGAAAAAGGTAACGGAAGATATGGAGATTTTGTAAACTGTAGTTCTCAAGACAGAAGCTGAAAGAGATTGAAAAAAAAAATACTTTTTCTCTCACGCATATTTTTAATCTCTGTTTAAAACAGTTTAATAAAATCCAAATATTCAAAGCAATTAACAGTATCTTAATTAATAGATTAATCCAAACAAGCCAGACAATCATCATTCATCATCCGGAGACTGTTCCGTTTGTAATCACAATATAAAAGTTGTTAATTAGAAGATTTAGATGTGAAAGTAAATTAGGAAATGATTCGGACGATGCATTTTCTGGCAGTACTTTAGTAATGGTGAGACGTTCAATTCATCCTGCTTAATTATTTGAGTAAAGCTGTAACTATTATAGTTGACTGAGTTCCGAAACTAATTTATTATTGATGCATTTTCAAAAGATTAATTTGAAAATTTAATATTTCAGTTATGTTTCACGAAATGTGTATATTTCTCTCATTTGGTAAATAAATTGAAGAGACGGTTTTAAAGTAATAACGTTTTAAAGTAATGCACATTTTTATCTATTCTGATATGTTTATCAAAATTTAAAAAGACATAATTAACACAGGTTTTAACAAAATTGATTTTTAGAGACGTTTCTACGTAGTGTGAAACCCCCAGTAACTGACGCCTAACTAGTAATTGACACATGAAACAAATCTCACTCAAATAAGTATTTTCTTGTAAAACTTTGGAAAGTACTGAAAGTACTGTTAACTAGTGGTAAAGTGTGTGTCTTAAATTTATATAACTCATGTATCAGCTATTGGTTGTCAAAATAGTGTTGGTGTCAATTAATGGATTTATCGACCATATTTATGAAAAAACAATTTTAGTAATAAGAAGTATACTTTTTCAAAATTTTGAAAACAATAATTTTTTAATGTATCTCTACTGTACTTGCAAAAATTAAAACAAGTATAAAATAGATTTAAAACTTTGTAATGGTGATTTGAACAAGAGGGAATCTTGAAAATGTAAGTTACAGAGGATTTTACTCTTCATCGAAGTAAGAATACGAAGAACAGTTCGAGAGCATGAAGGCTGTCAATGTTTCAGGAATAGTAAAAGATTTTGTTTGTGTTTAAATAATAAATAAATTAACTACAACAAGTATTTTATGGTCATAACTTCCATAATAAAACAGTCACAGATGCTATGAAATGCTATATGTGTTTTGTTAAATAAGAGTATATATTTCAGATATTTTACTATTATTGGATTAACTAAATAAAATATTTAAACCTCAATGGTGCATTATCTCAATGTTTTGGTATGCCACCGGTATAATTCGGAACATAAAATATGCGGTATACCACCTAAGGATATACTTATTATGGCTGTTCACCAAAATATATATTTCATTTTTTAGCAATGCAAATTTTGGCACATTTAAGGACTCATTTTTACATTAAAACGAAAACGAGAAATTTGCAGCGTGTGACTATTGAAGTCGTTTGTAGTCAAACAGCTTTTCGCTAATCTTCCAATACACGATATGCATCTAGAAATATTAGCTATTGCTGAGTCTTGAACGAATTTTTTTTCATTTCATGCGCTGTCGTGTCTGGAAATTCGGTTCAAAATGCAAAGTATGACAACATTTTCTGAGCATTGTTTTGTGTTCATGAAATATTGGGGGAAAAAATTTTTTTTATTACAAAGTTTCTGAATAAGAGCATTTACCATTCCATACTTTTAGAAAAAAGAATAAACGAATTCTAAAATTTGTCAGGACAGTTTACATTTTATATAAGCCACAAGTAGACACTTTTACATTTTATAATAGCTTTAAAGTATAATGCCGCGTGTATTTGGGCAAAGTTATTTTTTTATTATTTTTATTCTTGCGTGATCCAATGTCACAATATACTCAGCACGCGATTTTCCCCCAAAAAGGTCGAATGCTCTACATATTTCAGCAAAAGCTATTTTATTATACTTTATATGGCAAATATCTGTCTTGTCGGAATGACAATTACTAGTTCAGAAACATTACATCCAAAAGGGGAAAATTGAAAGGTAAAATGATACTGAGGCAACTATGCCAAATAATAATCTTAATTATGATCAAAACTGAAATTACTCATAGAAATATATACTAAAAATTTCCTGCAGAAACCTATTTTCATGTAATAGGAACATAAATAATTGACGAGCTCAAATGATAAATATGATAAGAGATGATTTAAAAAGAAATGAGTTAATATTATGATTGAAGATAATCAATGATACTCTATCATCTGTTAAATTACTATTTCAAAAAACAAATATTCTTAGATATTTTAATTGATAAAGAGGCATTTCACACTATAAAATTGTAATTTTAGTTGTTAAAGTGGCTCAAAATGTGTTTTCACAAAATGATGAATTGTCACTTACCATTATTCTCTGGAGCTCTTCCATTATTAATAAAGACATTGAACGAAATATTAATTAAATATTTCTCACTCATCCGATAGTTAGGGCCATCAGTGAGATATGTCTATAGTCATAATGTTTGCAATGCATAAAACGCAATATTGACAGTCACTAACACGATAATAGTACTTATCCTTTGCTACATATGAGTAGGTCGAGCAGGTTTATTGAACAAGACATATTAAATTGTTCTTGGCATTATCATCCGTCATGACTTACTGCACTCCATGAGACGTATATTGTTCACTTACTATTTAAAAAGTTTTTTTCAAAATGTTTCAGAAATATTATGCTGATCATGAACACATGCTCTTACATACACTCGAGGACATCAAATCAGGTAAATGATTTTATTTCTCATTTTGTCGACAGAACTTTCCTGCTTGTCAATTTCTTGCTACAGCCTTAATTCAAAGATTTCGCAGTAGTCTTCTTTTATCATTCTTTATCTATGAATAAATTTCTTCTCTTACTGTGGGATCGCATAACCTTACGTTAGGTTAACCGCTCCGTGGACATCATATATCAAGAATGTCAGTGCTCATAACTTGAACCTCGATGTATCTACTCTGAGAGATAAAATATAGGATGGATTTTCTGTGACCTTTTTAAGCATCGCTCTTTTCCTCATGCTTCAAAGTGTACGACTATAACTTTTTAAATCTCAAAACTCATTTTTAAAGTTATTATGGGGATTCCCATCAAGGAGAGGGTTGAACTATGGAGATAACAAATTGTATATTTTAAGACCCGTCGCTGGATGTACCGACCAGATTTTATAACCAAACTACTGAATATTAGGGTGGAGCGTAGAATAAAAATTATTGAATTCAAAATCGGCCCGGTGTGTGAAAGTTGCGTATTGTATTGCTTATTACGTAAGAAAAATTTCCGCCTCCTGAATTGATATCTTCATGCACCCCAAGGGGCGCGAAATCCCTGAATTTTAGCTAAATTACTCTAATTTTCCTGCATTTTAATATCTATTAAAAAAATAACTTGCTATTAGCCCATTGGGGATACAATGCTATTATGTCCCTTTACCTATGTAAAAAGTTTCAAATCGCTTGAACATCATCTTCATGCGCCCCAACAGAGTTAAATCATTTTGAAATCTGACAAAATTTGACTTGTTTCAGGTTTACTTGAAGATATTATTAAATAATAAAATGTAATATATACATAAATTTTTGACATTTTTTATTAATTTCGACTACAATATGATATAATATGTGTTCCTTTTCCATATTTACACTTAACTCTTCATTTTTAATAAGCAAATAGTAATTATAATAGGTTAGAGTAATACGAGTTTTTAAACACTTTCAGTTTGTACTTTGTAATCGCGTTTTGTATCAAAAGTCTTCATTCATGGAACATAACTCAATTTGAGTCCCAATTTATCCTTCCCTTCTTTCATATTTAGATACTGATTCAAATGGCTATGTTACAGTTCTGATATGGCTAATTTAACAGTTCTCTCAGTTACTTGTGTGTGACATGGCAATTTCAGCATGTTTAAAATAATTTCAGTGACCGCACCTAGTGCGCCATTCTTGAACCTTTCAATTTCTTCTGTCTCCAATTTTCTGGTAATTGGAGTCTCCATTTGTTCTTTCACATCTCTCTCTAATCTTTGATTCCCATCAATTAAATTGACATAGTCTGCTGCTGTAATATCTATTTTTGGAACCCTAAACTTCCTTTTAATCCTGATTTGTAGCGGTCTTCTCTGCTGGCTCTCATTTTTTTCTACTTTTGTGTGTCTAAATGCGAGCTCTCTATTGTGCTTCCTATCATCAGCTAACATAGCAAGGTGTTTTCCTCATGAGCGAAATAGATGTTTCTCTGGATCAGAACGTCAATAATATCCCTCAAATCCGACTCCAGATACTTTAAAATAAATAGAAACGGAATCTTGTAACAGTGATATGTGTTCTTCTTTTCTTAGGATGATTCGGAATAATTTCCTATTTTTTCTTGAAACAACGTATTGTCCTTACGGCCATAAAAAAAGACACTGTGATGATGACATATCCAGCCTTAACTTCTCACGTTCCTGTCTGACATTATTTCAAAAGTATCACCATCAGCATCGTGGATCGTCGCAAAGCCAGCAGCGAAGTCATCTACAAAACAGGAATTTCAGGAAGATTACGGTTCCAAAAATAAATTTTGAAGCAAAAGACTGTGTCAATGATGGATACACTTGGACTCAAATTGAGTCACGTTCCAGACAAAAAACGCGATTACAATGTACAAACTCAAAGTATTTAAAAACTCATATTACTCTTACCTATTATAATTATTTTATGCTTATTAAAACAGAGGAGTTAAAGGTGAATATGGAAAAGGAACATATGTAGCCGAAATTAATAAAAAATTGTGCGAATCTTGATTTTTATTTTCAACAGTATCTTCAAGCAACTCTAAAATTAGTGAAATTTTGTCACATTTCATAATGTTTTAACACTGTTGGGGCGCATGAAGATGATGATGTAAGAATTTGGAACTTTTTACATATGGTAAGGGAATATGGTAGCATTATATCCACAATTATCCAATAACATATTAATTTTTAAATAGCTATTAAAATTCAGGAAAATTAGCGTAATTTAGCTAAAATTCTGGGATTTCTCGCCCTTTGGGGCGCATGAAGATGATGTTGAGATGATTTGAAACTTTTTACATATGGTAAGGGGACATAATAGCACTATATCCACAATGGGCCAATAACAAATTATTTTTTTTTTAATAGCTATTAAAATTCATGAAAATTAGTGTAATTTAGCTACAATTCGGGATTTTGCGCCCCTCGGGGCGCATGAAGATATCAATTCAGGGGGCTGAAATTTTTGTTACATAATAAGCAATACAATACGCAACTTTTGAAAACGGGCCGATTTTGAAATCAAAAATTTTTTTTCTACGCTCCACCCTACTGAATATACCAGCTAGACTTTTATAATTAACCCGCTTTAAGAAAGGACTTACATGAGTGTTCTCACGAGGGTTACATCCAAATTTTAAACCAGAGGACATACATGTCTATTTTAGTACCCATAAATTTGTGCATGGCTGTTTTAGAAGCAACTATTCATGAACAGTGCGAGGAGTGGTGTCTTGGGATTTTAATGATCCACTTAGCGCGTCAGGGTGAGATTATGAAAATCAGTTGGTATGCAGTACCAATATGTAAACAATACAAAGTGAAGTCATTAAACAATATATATAGTGCGTTAAGAAAATATAAGAACGAACTGGTTGAATAACTGGTACTAACGAATTGGTTCACTTCTGAAAAAGAAGACACGATGTATTGAAGTATTTAAAATTGATCGTAGAATGTTTTCTGTTATAATTGCAACTTTAAATTTTAAGTTACATTTTATTAAAATTTTCTAATTTTTTCTAAAACGTAAATAAGGTGTTTATTAAGTATTTATAAGACAACCTGGGGAAATCAGCATATTATACGTCACATCAGAATCATTATAAAACGTAAGCGTGTATATCGTGAAAGTATTCCCGAGAAGCAAATATAGTGTTGTTTACGATCTATTTGAAGTTCAAATTGGCTGAAATAATAAAGGCTACTGACCCATATATTTACGGATTATTAAACATTCACAAATATGTTTAGGAAAAAATGTAGGGCGGGCTTCTAAGAGGACTGAGGACCTTATTTGAGAAAAAAGTTATCACAAAATCGACATTTCTTTTTGTGTGTATTATTATTCTCCAATTCGTACTACGTCATTCGTGGAAAACCGCATGCAGATGCGATTATTTTACGCGAAGTTACAAATGTTTAATTTTCTTAACAAACAATTTTTTGGCTTTTTAATGTACTGTAAATCTGTTTTTCTCTGTTTAAAACTGATGTTTCAGATTTTTTTTAATAATTGAAATGCTCCTTGCTGCTTAATTTGTGATCAAAATTCATGAAACTGGTGAGAAAGAATCATGATATTGCTGAAATAGAAAATGTGTATGCATTCTAAAATTCTTTATTAAGACAATTAAACTTAATTTTTAACTTATTATAAGGCAGAATATTGATGAAAATCGATATGGAATTCAGAAAAATCTCTCAAAAAATTAACTTATTAAGGGATTAAAAAATCGATATACAGATTTGTTTGTAATTGTGCTTTACGATTTTAACAAATTGGAAATAGCTCGTCAAACGTGGCAAATGAGGCGCGTTCGTACTATAACTAGTTTTATAATTAATTTTTGCACCTTATACAGTACTGAATGTATATTTTTTTGCCCCTCATAAGTGCATAGTCTGTAACATTATTAAAATGCAGTTTTAATATTTTTTTTTCGAATTCCCCGTAATGTAACGGAACATTTTGACTGTCCCTGTAATTAAAGTATACATCCGATTTTCATAAAATTTGAAATGGTACGACAAAATTTTGCAACAAATTTCAGACCATTCGGAAGGCTGTAAAATCTTTAAAATGCACTTGCAATAATTTTCCCATTGGCCGTAATGTAAAGAAAAACTTTTGAGTGACCTTGTAATTAAACTATACTTCCGATTTTCATAAAATTCTAAATGGCTTGACAAAATTTTGCAACAATCATATATTTAAAATTTCAGACCATTCAGTTGGGTAGTTTTTGCTCTGTTTATGCGCACAGACAGACGGACGAACTGAACGACGACTATAGGTGCTACGTATTTATACAATTACGAACGCACCTAAAAATCGAAATTGAGGAAATATCTAAATAATTAAGACGCAAGGAGCATTTTAAAATTTCGTTTTAAAATTTTAATTTTTTTTAAAGTGCTTAAAATTATGATAAGATTGGAAATTTCTTTCAATATGTTCTATATACTTATAGTGAAATGAATATTTGCACAAAATTTCGAATCTCTATTATGGAAAATAAAATAATTTTTTCTAAATCGTCTACCATCCCCTTAAGTTACTTGAAAAAAAAGATATTCTCTGCATATCGTGCGAATTATCACCTGAAAGGTATTGTAACGCCGAACTCAAAAATAAATTTCTTTGAATTTTAGGTATTATATTTTCAGAGATATCTTTCGAAATGTAACACAAAAATTTTCCGAATCTACTGAAACTATAACTATGAAAAAATTAGGGGTAGAAGAAGTTTATTTAAACCTCTTAGGAAAAATATAGCGATTACTCCACGTCACACGGTTTTTTGAGGAATTCGCATTTTTCCGTTATAAATAAGTTTCATTTTGCGAGCATTCGGCAAAAGAGTTGTTGAGCGCTGGAGGTACCTGTCGACGCAGAAGTGTAAAATGATTGTTGTTAATAATTTTCGAGAAAAAATGTTTGTAATTATCCGGGTTATTCTCCTTTAAAGCCATAGACGGTTTCGACATTCATAAAGACACGGACGGCGTACTGTATGCCCCATCGGCATTTAAAGCTAAGATAAATTTTAATGATATATTTATTAGGGCGTATCGAAAAAATCGAAATTTCTCAAATTTTTTAGCGGTTGTGCGGAAAATTTGTGAACTCCCTTCATTAAAAATTTTGCGGAATCTTAAAGCAGTGGGTTGATATCTTCTGTCGCCTCATTGGGCCGAAAATTGACAAAAAAGATTAAAATACAAAAATTAATAAATTATCACAGATTTCGATAATCGGTTTGAGGTAGTGCTTAAAAGGTACAATTTTTGAACAACAACAACCAAAATTGTTTTTAGAATTATAGGTTAATATCTTCTGCTGCCTCATCGACATTGAATTTTGGAAATTTTGACGCATTTTGGTACTTTTCTGCATAACGGTTTACGCTTGCTCAATTCACAATCCAGACAGACTGGGTTTGGCACTCTGCCAGAAAAGTGAAAGACCCCTATTTTCATGCCGAGAAACAAATCAGAGTGGCCAGTAAATCACTTGACCACTCTCTTTTGTCCGGCTAAACGCAGTAGACAGGTGCTACCATGTTTTTCAGTTATTTCAGAAATTGTTGGTTTGAAGATGGAAAAATTATGCATCGATACATCCATTGCTTCAGTTCTACATAAACGTGTTAGTGATATGATACGCGCATACCACGGAAAATGTCGACCAATTATGAAAAATATAAAACGTCTTCGAAAAAGCAAAACTACTTTCAAAAATGTTGAAAACTTTAAAATGAAAGCAAAAACATCTTTTGACATATCTGCATGTAAATGAGCGATGTTTAAGGAGTGTATCTCTTCGAAAGAAATCAAAGCTTCTGCAAAAGAACAGGTGTTCCTCATTGACAATGAACAGAAACAAAAATGTTCGTTGGAAGTGTTAATGTTCCAGAAAAAATACGGCTCTAAAAACGTCAAATTTTAAAGGAACAGGATACTATTCGATCTGCAAAACAGGCGTCTCTTGCTTGTGCTTTAAGTTATTCAGTGGAGAATGAAAGGGAAAATAAGATAGAAGATATATGATGGAGGTGAAGATAGGGGGGAAATAGGAACACAGGTCCTATACAACGTCTCTTCAGCAGTCAACTGGGAGCGTTCAAATGCGTTTAAAACTGAATAATTTGTCGGTTGAAGGTTCTTGTCGGTAAAAGATATGGTGTATCCAACAGAGCCACGGCTGCTATTGCATCGAGTTTTATGCAAGATTTGGGTTTAATATCGGAATCATATACCAGCCTCGTCATAGACAAAAATAAAATATGAAGGGAAAAATCGAGAATTTACAAAAAATTGGTCTGAAAATCAAATGAAAATTGTCCCACTCTATCTGGTCTTTCTTTTGATGGACGGCATGACAAAACTTTAGCATCAGAAACACTCGAGACCAAACATTTCCAAAGAACAGTTGTAGAAGCGCATTATTGTATTGTATCGGAACATGGTTCTACGTACATGGGACATATTAGACCTGAAAGTGGATGTAGTCTTGATTAATCTAATAGCACTTACAAATACGTAATGGGTGCTTTATTGGATGATTTTAGCAACTTTATTGTTCTAGGGTGTAACGGCACTGTAGTGAACACAGGTATGGTTAGTGGCGTAATTGTGGCTTGAATTGAAACTTCACAGACCAGTCCAGTGGATTATCTGTTAATTTCTGCTTATCTGCTTATATCAAATATTTACCCATATCTCATCTTAAAAAATGAAAACGAAATTAAAAAAAAAAATCCTTTTAAAACGACTGCAGTGCAAGCAATTATAAACACCGCACTCTAATTCAAAGTATACTGCTTTAAACGAGTTAAAATCGGTTTCTACTCGCAGATCCTTGTAGCGCCTGCCTACTGCGCTTAGCCGGAAGAAAGGGAAAGGTCAGGTGATTTACTCTTACTGGTCGCTGTGATTTGTTCCTGGGCATGAAAATAGGGGTCTTCCACTTTTTTGGCAGAGTGCCAAACCTAGTCTGTCTGGATTGTGCATTAAGTAAGCAGTAAACTGTTATGCAGAAAAGTACCAAAATGCATCAAAATTTCCAAAATTCGATACCGATGAGCCAGCAGAAGATATTAACCTATAATTCTAAAAAAAAAATTTTTGTTTGTTGTTGTTCAAACATAGTACCTTTTAAGCACTACCTCAAACCGATCAACGAAATCTGTGATCATTTATTAATTTTTGTATTTTAATCATTTTTAGTCAAATTTTCGGAACTTTCGGCCCACTGAGGCGACCGAAGATATCAAGCCACGGCTTTAAGATTCCGCAAAATTTTTAATGAAAGAAGTTCACAAATTTTCCGCACTACCGCTAAAAGATTGGAGAAATTTCGATTTTTTCGATACGCTTTAATATTTATGTAATGCAATGCTTAATAGTAGTATAAAAGCAATAAGCGTCAAAATGTTAAAAACATACAAATTTAATTAGAATTAATCACATCATTACTATAAGATTCGCGACTAGTTTGTATTGAATGTCTGTCTCAAAATGCCACCCATGTCTTTAAAGGTTAATTAAAAACCTACGTGGCAAAACGTGGGACAGACCAAGGTGGCAACGTTGCAGCTTTCTGATCTCACTGGAAGCGCGCTTAGCACAATACCAAGTTTAAACTTTGAACAAGGATTTGTTTAAGGTTAACTGTAAAAAGAAAAGATTATTACTATGCTGACTTTGGGTTTGTGAAATGCCAAATGAAATTTAAATATGGACTACTTTTATTATCTGCATCAAATTACTTTAATCACAAACATAATAAGATAAGATTAAAAGATTTACGCGCAATAGAAATACTTGATAGCTTCATATCTCTATGAACGTCGATGGAATATACATTTATACGTTTCTAGTATATACAGCTATATCCAACAATACATTGTATAGTTTTTTTACAAAGTCTTATTATTCTTTTAGCAACCATTTTGTTGTAACATTACAGTTAGTAATTCATATATTTGTTGTACAGAGCCCTCTGTATGCGAGTTATACTCGTACTTGACCGTTTATGTTAATTTAAATTTGTTTGATTTGCATACTTCTTTGTAATTGGTAGTATGTTTCTATAAAGCAACTTAAGAGATAATCACCATAAACTATATTTTAAATTAAATGGTATACGTTTTTTTGTTTAAAAAAAAATGTTTCCGCTGTTTCGCAGTCCTAATTATATTTTATATAATGTGATAATTCGTATTTGAATAGCTGTTTAAATTTTCCTGAAAAGAAGTACTTTTCAAGTTCACATTTGTTTCGTATGTTTATGATGATACATCAATCATAAAACAATAAGTACAAAACGTCTTAGACAAATTCGAAGAATTATATATAAAAACTTTACGAGGTTTAGTCTACAGTCGACAACCGCGGAAGATTTTAGGCGAAATGGAACTTGAATTTAGAATTGACAACCGTCTTTTAATACGATATATTGTTTAATTAAAGAAAGTAAAAATAAAATATTCGGAATGGAAAATTAAACACACCTTAAAATTAATTATGCATTTACTTTTTTATGTGGAAAATTAAATTTAATTTATTTTAAAACGCAATGGAAAGATGATCCTCCAAAATCATTAATTTAGAGTTAATATAATATATTTTCATAAAAGAATCTAAAGAATATATTTTTTTATTTAAAAGAATAAATTTATTTAAAGAAAAGTTAAAGTTTTACTTTGTCATTGTAAGTTCACTTTAGTTTAGATTCTAAGGAAGTAGATAAAACTCGAAAGTAATCTTCTTCTGTTAAGGAAATCAAATAAATTCAGAGAAAGTTTGGATTCTTTCCAAACTTGGAGATATGAAGTCTCAGTACACTACAGTTAAAAAAAAATTCTTCAATTTAATGACACGTTTTAAAAGTCCAACTGCAGGTATATCTTACAAGAATATTAGATACAGATTTAAATATTTTAAGTGGTACAAAATGTATCAAAACTGTATCTTTTATGATTGTAAAGAAATTTGAATAAAATTACATTGTTTGAACGCTACTGCGATTTTTTAGACTTAAAAAGATGTGTTCAGTATCTGTAAGATACAGAGTAGTAACACAAGTTTTTTGGTAGAGTGAAATAGTTAAAAATTATAGATGGTGAAAACTTCAAAAGTTTTTTTAATAGATTTCTTGCATAAAGATCAAATTTAAAATATCACGTTTTGAACACTAAGCCATTATTGGGTAAATGTTTATAACAGCAAAATAAAATACCCAATTGTAAAATTTTTATAGACGGTTTCAGTATGAAGTGATATTGTAACAATTCAAAATATTTTTGAAACCAAAATATTAATATATTTGAAAAACAAAAAACTGTGATTTTTACTGTGATTTATATTTTTTTCTGAATTATAGTATTATCTAGAATTACTCAGGAGTTTTAAATGCTTTTACCTTTGAATTCAAGGTAGTTTTAATAAGAGTGCTGTTTATTGATTATCTCCTTAGAGTGCCGCAGTATACTTGGCATTCCAATTAATAAATAAGTGCCATGCGGCATATATTGCGAAAATGGACCTCTGCAATTAAAACGTGCAAATGCTATTATAATTTGGCTTTTAGTAAAAATGTACTGTTAATATTCCACAACCATATCAATAATCTTTAAAGTAAATATGCAAAACTCGGTATAATCCTATTCATAATTTCACATAGATTCGAATCCTTTGTTCTTTTATGTATACATTGCGTTAAGAAATTATAAGACCACTTTGATTTTGAAAATTTTGAAGCAAATAAACGTTCTAATTATAGTTTAAACACGTGAGATATCCAAATACAACATATTTATTAAAATTATTTTGCATTAATTTTGAATATTGCAATAAATAAGTATGTTAACAAAAATATAAGCAATGATTGAAAAAATACACTGTTAAAAAATTATACGACCACTTGTCAAAAACAAAAATAATGTGTAAATTAATACGATATTAATCATCCATTTTTCCTTATAATCTCAAACACTCTGTTTTTCCTAGAAGTGACCAGGTGATATTGTTATGCAAATATCATATAACTATTGCTGACCATTGCTAAGAACCATTCTATCTATGTTATCTGGTATATTCTCCACACTTACCGAAGGAAAAAAAAGCAGGTTTTCATTGTTGTACCAATTGGCCTTGAAGCACCAGTTGTAGCACCACATAAAGAATTTAGTAAATGACGTAAAGGCTCACTTATCATTTATATATCATTTATATATCATTTATATAAAGCAATCAAATGACTACTGAAAGAGTCTTTTGATTTCAGATCCATCAGGGTAATAACTCGTCCTTTGTGCCTTATATTAAAATTTGTTCTACAGCATCCAATTACTGTAAGCCCATATAATTGTATGTTATTTGATAAAAAAAAAATATTTCCTTTTTTATGGCGTTATCTTCTCCTCTTGCAGGGATGACAGGGATGAACGCCCCGGGAACCCAGCTTTCGCTTTAGAGTATAAGTACAATCCCGGGGGGAGACGCTTCTCCTCTTGCAACTGAAACGTGTCCAAGATACTGAGAGTAAGGTTCCTTTACAAGACTGTAATGTTTCTCCTTTGTGGTTTTTGTGTTCAACTTCCGCCCTTCATCACTTGCACTTAAGTGTAGTCTTTTCTATATAGTATAAAAAATAATTTTATTCATTTAATAATAAACGATAAACAAGTTTTCATCTTTTATACAGAGTACTTTTCACGCTATACAAATGATTCTTTAACTCTTATTTTTACTTATATTTTTTTTGTTTAAAATTTGTATAAAAATTGAATTTCGGCAAATACTTAAGTGCCTTGCGACACCGGGAAAAAAATTATCGAATTCAAAATGTTTTGCATGTAGGTTAGTATGTTTAAAATACAACTTTCGTACATCGCGCTAAAAGTAATTTAATAAAAAAAATTAAAAAACAAAAAATATATATATATAATTTTTCATAAAAGATGCAATTTTTAACTACATTTGCCGCGCCTGGGGCACCGGAAGATATGAATGGATTTCAATAGAAAAAAATATGTAAACTAAAATACATAGAAGAAAAAATTTTGCACCCCGCGTCAAAAACAAAAACAAAAAAATTAAAAATTATACTTTTTCATAAAAAATCATTTTTTATCTATTTTTGGGGCGCTTGGGCCACCAGAAGATATAAATGGATTTGAAGAAAAAAACACGTGTAAATTAGTATACATAAAAGGCAACTTTTGCATTCCGCGCCGAATCGATTATGCACATTTCGATTTTTCGACCCAACCTTATATATATGATTACTGCCTAATCACCAGAAAATATTAATTATTACACGTTAAATATAAATACATTCTCATAACTTATTATTTTGGATGAAAGGAACCTGTCATCAAACTAAAACGAGAAAACCTCCTCCGCCCGCCTCAAAAAGTAATAATGTTCTATTCCAAGAATAAAATACAACATACAATATATGAAAATAATACAAAAATGCTACCAATAGATTAAAATAAATAGATATACTTATTTTATGATCATTTAAAGAACTGTTCACGGTAAATAACTAATTGCGTAATAAATTACAATGATTTTTTTAAATATATTTTGGTACATGATATGTATATGAATAGTTTCTTAAACAACCGAAATAATAATTTTGAGGCTTTGTAAGCTGAAATCCTAAAACAGAAACCAGGATATATTGCTTTAAATGGTATTTCTCTTACTCACATCTTTAAATACTATTAAAATATCCTAATGGAAGATACAATCATTACTCACGTGCCACAGACTCTACCGTTTATATTTGCAATTTGAATGTTGTTAATTAGAAGCTTTAGATGTGAAGGTAAATATTGAAATTATTCGGACGTTGCATTTTCATGAGATATTTTACTGATGGTGAAACATTCAATTCGTCGTCCTTAATTATTTCAATAAAAATTTAAATATAGTAATTTACTGAGTTCCGAAAATAGTTTATTATGTATGTATTTTTGAAAGTTTTAACTTAATAACTATGTTAATATTCTTCTGAAATATCTACATTTATCCTAATCCGTATGGTAAATGAAAAGTACATATATTGATGTGTACAAAATTTTACAAAATTACATACACTGGTGGACAAAACTTAAGGACCAGAATGATATGTACACGTAAATGAGAATCTACGTGAGATTGTGGGTCAAGAAACAAACAATAGTATTAACAGAATGTTACACAGGATTTAATATAAAATTTTTTTGAAAGGATGTATACAGGGTATTACCGAAGGTTGTTGTTTTTCTGAAACATTAATATTTATCGAAAACATGACTGTACGTGTACAAAGAAAGCAAAATACTCGCAAATCAACAATCGTCAATGCCATATCAATAAGGGATGTGACCACCGTGTAATGCGAGACAACTTTCAACATGGCGTGGAATACTCAGAACATCATGATTTAGTAGCTTTTGAGGCAAGTTGCCACATTCCTCCTTCACTGCACAGATGAGGGTTTCCTATTTGAGTCTCACCCCCGGGATTGCACTTATACTCCAAGCAAAAGCTGGGTTCCAGTGGCGGTCATCCCTGTTTGTGGGAGGAATGTTTGTCGACCAGCAATACTTCTCCCCGAGGCATCCCATACATTTTAAGTGAGATTCAGGTCAGGGAAACGTGCTTGTCAGTCTATGAGATGGATATCTTCGGCCTCAAGAGAATCTTTTACAGACTGTGTGCGATGACAAGGTGCGTTATCGTGCGTTATAAAGGAAACATTTTGCCGACAACACCTCCAAAAATTCGAACATATGGAAGCAGGAAATCTTGCGTGTACCGTCTACCCGTTATTGACTCTTGGTCAAGCACATATAGATCCGTGCGAGCATTGAACATGATGCCTGTTTACACCATGATACTTGAAGTCGGAAATCGATCTTTTGCTAGAATATTTTCGCGACAGTAAGCTCTACCAACCGCGCGCCATATCTGTTTACGTCTTCAATCACACTACAGACTGAATATACTGTCATCTGAGAAGGGCACGGAAGACCAGTCGTCATCAGTCCAATTGCGATGCATACGAAACCACTAAAAACGGGAGCTACGTTGGCGTCTCGAGAGTGGGACACACACAACAAGACTTCGGGCGTAGAGTCCACCCTTTTTCAAACGTCATGCAACAGTTTTCCGCGAAATTTAAGCTCCTGTGGCAGCACAAATTTGATTTGCTAATTGAGCAGCTGTGTTGCGTCGGTTCTTTGTGCCAAAATAACCATATAGCGATTTTCTTGGAATGTCGTACTGATAGGATGACCTTCTCCCGTTCGTCTAGTACATATTCTACTCTTTTGGAATGCCACTCATACCCTAGAAACAATAATGTGCGCGATGTTAGATTCAAGGCAACATCGCTCATTTTGCGTCCTTCTTCGAACTTTCCGATTATTCTACCACGAGAAATGTCATCTAAATGATACCTCGATGATGTGTTCAAAATTTCAATGTTCAAGCTTCGCTCATAAGTTTGCATCTCCTTCAATTTTTACATCTAATGACAACTCACAACATCCGCCGATTGCCTGAAATCTCTTATCTCTATTATCACGTGATCGACAAAAGCGGAAGTAAAAAATTCGCGTACGTTTCACAAAACAGAGTACATTCTGCGTTCATGCAAATTCACACGTGCTTCTGCGGTTGAAAATAACAGTGGTCCTTAAGTTTTGTCCACCAGTGTATATTTATTTGATTCATAGTTACTTTATTCATCATTCACGTTTATCGTGTTTTATAGCATTAACTGTCATTAATATTAATGAAATTTATTTTAAAAACAGATAAAATTAATAAATAAAGGCAATCATTGGTCTTTTTAGAGAGTTTCAGAATATACGTCAATTTAGTACTATGTTAAATTTTATATATTATCGATGGATATTATTTAAATATACTACACTCAGACATTTGTGTAAACAGCTTTTATCATCAATCTGTTATCAACGTTAGAAATGCTTATATAATTATTTTTCTTTATCGAAAAATATACTTCAATAACTTACAGCCTTGGCCAAAAATATTGCACCCCTACAAAATACTTGAATCCGTAAAGATTATTAGAAACAATAATAAACGTTTTATACAAAGCTGTGTTGCCAAACCCCAATCAAAACATAGATAATCACATTGGAACATCTGGTTGGGTTCTGCCTTTTTTCCTCGTGAAGGAAGGTTGTTCCAATGAAAAAACACCATTTTGAGATCATTTGAGGTCATGCCGGCAAAAGCTGTAGCGAATATCTCATAGCTTAAAATTAAAATTAAATTAATTAAACATCTGGTGACATCTGGCTGCGGCTGAAACAAAGGAAACGCATTTTTTTTAAATACTTCAAGTTTTTCCAGTCTTTATTTGACATTCACAGAGCAAAATAATTTCCGTGTGTGATCTAGTGGCGAATTTTACTAATTTAATTCTAAAATGCCTAAAAAGGTAAACTGCCTATTAAAAAAAAAAAAAAAAAAAAAAAAAAAAAACAGAGTGAGAACTTAGGTTTTTCATGAACAAGGCAGATTTCAAATAAATATAAGCAAGTTTTTGAAATTCTTTCGATGTGCTTTGAAACCTACTATTAAAAGTTTCGCGGAGATTCGGTCTCACGTAAACAAGAAAAGAAGGGCAGAAAACGCATGACAACGAAATGCCAGGACAGAAAAAAAAAAAAAAAAAAAAAAAAAAAAAAAAAAAAAAAAAAAAAAAAAACTTTATCTGATCTAACTACATCTCTGTTAAAAGAAATTGTACAGACTATAAGTGCTCGAGTTGTAAGAAGATTGGCAGAAGCTGGTTTAAACGGGCGTATAGCCAGGAAGAAGCCCTCGCATTCAGAAAACAGCAAGAATAATCGCTTGGAGTGGTCTCGTTAACATGAACATTAAAAAAAGAAGATTATAGACATCATTCAGTCAGAGTCGGCTTTTGTAATGAAAATGAGAATATTTTAAGATGTACCATTTTAATTTTATTTACATGTATTTGGAATACCCGGTGTGACCTTCGTGATTCGACGTATCATAGAAGTATATCATCCAGATTTGCGTGGTGCCTACTGTAATACACGAAAACGGCAGTCTTATGATCTGGAGCTGCACGACTGTTGATGGCTTTCGAAGAATGTTCGCTTGAACATCTAGAAATACATAAATGTGCTCGAAACTGTGCTGATGTCTTCGTTAATGCACATTTTTTATACCAGTTTACGTGGCGTCAAGTTACAACAAGACAATGCTTCTTGTCATAAATCGGTCACTACGATGCGCTGATTTAAAGACAGTAATATCGTATTGTTGTACTGACCAGCGTAACTCCCATACCTTAAACCAATCGAGCACATTTGAGGTATATTTAAACGTAAAATCAGAAAACACAGCATACAAGTAAATACTACTTTGAAAAATGCTCTTATCCAAGAGTTTTATGCCATCAGTGCAGAAAAATATTCAAGACTTGTACGCAGTATGCCTCAAAATATTGCTGCGGTTATTAAAGCCAAATGTGGACCCAATGAATATTGATATTTTTTTGTAATTTTACGATAATATAATCATTTATAAACTAATAAGATTTTTATTTTTGACGTTATAACCAAAAATGCATTAAAAGTCAGTGTGCCTAATACTTTTGGCCGAGGTTGTATATTCTTCTTAGTAATTAAATAAATGATATACGTTTTTGTAACACAATATGGAAACATAATATTTCACTATTACAAACAAGGCATTCCTCGACTTACGAAATATTCATTATTTCGAACTTAGAGTATTTCAAAATTTGGTTTGAATCCATGTGTTTCGTGTACCACTTCATTCTTTTCAAATGAAGACGATTAGTCCACAAGATCTGAAGGAAATAAAAGAATAAAAAGAAGAATCTGAGAGTGATCTCTTTGGTAAGAATTTGAAAAACCAAAAACATGAATGATGCCTTTATGCATATCATCAAAAATGTGATCACCATGTATGAATGTAATCACATTGTAGAGTTAGATATATTTTGTATTGAAATGCCCTACAAAAAGACTCACTATCTTACAGAAGTCTTTATACAGGGCGTTCCGAAATTTGGCCGACAAATTAAGAGTGGTGACAGAAGGCTCCAAGAGGATAAAAATTACCAAAGGACATGAGGTCACAAACTACGTATTTAATCAAGTATACAGGGTGTCCTTTCCTAATTCAATCTGTGTTGACGGCAATAACTTTCAGAAAACTGAAGTATATTATAACAAACTTTTAACAGACATTCTCACATTTGTTGTAAATGTGATAATATCGAAAAAAAATGAAAGAAACTTCCGTTATGTGAGCATATTACGGACATTTCACAACATTTGTTAACATTGTTAACAATTCACACAAAATAAGGTACATATTGTTGCATTTTCATTGTAATGTTTTGATTTGTATCAAAATTATTATCGTCAATGCAAGTTAAGTTAGGATTAAACATCCTATATTTGTGACTAAATATGTGGTTTGTGTTCTATGCTGCTCTTTCATCCTCTTCTATCGCCCCTCTTAATTTGTCTGTCGAATTTTGAAACATCCTGTATAGAAAAAAGAGAAGAGTAGCACGTTTTTAATTATTCTTTTCTAATTATATAGGAAACGTTCAGTGCTAAGCAAGATAAAAACATATAGAACAAGATATAATTGATTTAAATAATGATATTTATTTTTATATAAGTTCACTATTATTTTTTCTTTAAATATATTTAAATTTGAATTTAATTTTGGAATTTATTTTTTAAGCATTATTGCTGTCCATAAACTTGCATCAAAAATCCATATATATAAATGCCGTTCTTTGTGTGAATGTTCTTTATACATATCTTCAATTTTTGACCGATTTGCACGAAACTTGCTGTGCATACGCTTTAGAACGTGGAAAAAATCACTGTCTACTTTAAAAAATCATCAGACCATTATTTATCCCTTTTCTGTACCAACATCCATAATTTAACATTACAGAAATATCTCTTTTTACATTTCTAATTAAATCTTTTCTTTCCGGTTGCCACAACCTAAAAAACGGTGCAATAATAAAAAAAAATGATAACACGTGTACTTTCTTTTTATAAGATAATAAAAATTCAGGCTCAATCGCTATAATTTTGCATTTCCGAAATTGTTGTCATTCAATCAGAAAATGCACATTATTCATAAATAAAATAAAAACTTTACCTAAACGTGTGTTCAAATGAGTAGTATCTTCATTTAATTTTTTTTTAAGTTAAAAAATCTATTTTAATACATGCGTTTAAATTTCAAGAAAACAATTTAGGAAAAAAAATCGTTTGGTAGATATGACGTCAATATCTAGTATAAACTGACATCACTCTCTAATGGTACTATTTTATTCTGAGGGGGAACTCTTGATCTTCTGAAATCAATCCATATTATTATCATCCATTGAAGCCACGCGAAATAAAATGTCAGTAAATGTTAGGTCATTTGCATGTATTTATTGCGTTATTCCGCGTATTGTCATGGAGATCGTAATATTTTGTTACACTCGCTAAGAAAACAAGCATTCTGATTTTAGAAGCCGAAACATTTTACTACATTACGTCAAAATGACGTTTTTAATCCAGAAACTGGAATTTTGCGAGTCTTAAATTAAAACAAGTTGAGGCTTTTCACAAAAGTAAGGTAAAGCATTATTGCATTTTAATATTCCGTAATCGAGTCATATGTCAAGTATTCGCTGAAAGCATGAACGATGCTATACATTTTTAAGCAATAGTTCATGCCATAAAAGGTTTAAGTCACATTAAAGTACGCCAAAAACGTACAGTCTGATTATGGAAAATTGACCCATTCGCACTTACGAAGATAAAAATAGTTCAGCATTTTTTTTTATTTTGTTTATTATTTAATAGCGAAATTAGAAGTTAGAAACAAAAAAAAAAAAAAAAAAAAAAAAAAAAAACAAGATTAACAGGTATTTAATGGAACTACTGATTTTTTCATATTTAAAATAAAACTTTAATGATAAGTACTTTGAATAGACGTACAAACTTAATTTAAATATATTTTGAAGGTAAAACGTTTAATATACTTTGAATAGTTGAATTTCAAATCTGTTAAATTTGTATTATATTTTTTTATAGGTTTTCATTTCGTTTGCTGATTTAGTTATGGAATATTGCACGAAAAAACTCCCAAATGATGTATTATTTACATTATTTTAAGAGCAATCGGGTTCATCCTTTGTAATTAGCTTGAACAAATATTTAAAAAATATTCTTGCTTTAAAAATTACTATAAAACACATAAAAATTCAGTAAAATGAAAATCACTTTTCAAACAAATAGCATTGAATGTACTTTTTGCTTTCCATTAGCCGTTGAAAAAATCGAATGTGTGATGTTTAGAGGTTAAAAAAATTGCAATAAAAGCAAAATTTATGAGTTAGGTCATTTCCACCAAAAATATGATGCCAGCGTTACTCATGGACCTGGGGATCATTAATATTGCATTCAGACCAAATGCATTCAGACCAACTTTTTTCGTAATTTTGGGTTGCAAAAGATCCCTGCTTGAAAATTAATTTAAAATCGATTAAATTCAGAAAATTGTGTCTCATTTTTATGATTTTTAATTATCTGTATTGAAATCAGAACCAATTAAAAGCGGAAAATTAAGACACAATTTTCAAATAAATTTCATTTGAAAGTATGTTTTTCTATTTAGTGTAAGAAATGAAATTGCGCGTGTTTAGAAGTTAAGAAAAATCACAATAAAGCACAATTTATGGGTTAGGTCGTTGATAACATCAGTACGATTTAAAAAATTTACGTTTCTCACTGACATAAATTTTATAAATTTTCAAGTGGTCCAGAAAGTGTCACATTCGTTGCTCGACCATTTTTAAAAAATCTGAAATTTTTTGTTCAACAACCCTAACATGATGGAAGTTGAAAATGACTATTATTTTAATTTTATTAATTTTTGTTTGTGCATGGCGGCCATCTTTGTTTCATCGTCTGCAGCAATTTTCTCACAAGAAGGGTTTACGGAATTGTAAATAATTCATCGTTTATTTATCCAATTCAAGTGCGGATTAAAGCAATTTGTACATAATACATTGGGCTAAAAATTTGGTAATGGAGTAGTTTCCGAAAATAACTGCTTATTAGTAAAATTTAAGCATAAAATTTCAGTTTTTTTCCAAAATTTGTCCGTTTACAAGAGTAAATTTTTCTAGCAAGGAAAACTGTCAACCTGACATATTTTTCTTTACAAATAGGCCGAAAGTACTTGTACTCACACTCCGAGTTACAGATCTGGGACTTGTTTTCTCTTCGCTAAAAAAAATCCCAAATTTTTCAAAAATGACAAAAATCACACTTTTCAGGCTTTGATATCTCTGGTGGGGCATGAGATAAAAATCTGAAATTTTTTTTCGTAAGAGTATTGTATGGTAGTGTTATGCACAAGAAATTTCATGATGGAGATTTGACTACAAGCTGAGATATGCCAAGGGCAACATGTCAAAACAATACTGCCAAACTATTGTTTTGTTGTAGTCACAGCTAAGTATTTATCTCAGAGTATCATTTAAATTTATTTTTTAGATTATCTTTAAATAATAGTAACAGAAAATAAATCTTTTGCAATTAATTTAAAAAATAATTATGCCTAAGGGTATTTTGTATGGTATCAGTAATTTTTGTTGTAATTTTACTAACTAAAAGAAACCTCAGCACTTTTACATATATATATATATATATATATATATATACAGGGTGTTCCGTTAAAGGGGTCCAATATTAATAGGGGTAATAGAGGAGATCACATGGAGCATGAATCAGTATATAAAGCCTGGTCGGATCTCAATAGTTTTCAAGTTACAGCAAATAGAATGAAAATTCGGAAAATTGTAAAAGAACCCTCATTGCTAAACTATCGATAATGCTACATAAAAACGAAGCACATATTTAGAAAGAGCAGAAAAAAACCTACAAAATGACATCAATTGTATTAAAATAGCAATATTTATTGACGAGTTACAAGCCCTGAAACAGTGAAAAAAGTACGAAATCCAATATACATCAAAATAGTTAATCGTTAATTCCAAAAAGACAACTCTAGCTACAACAAGGAAAATGTAGTAAAATTTGGTCCATTCCGAAAACTTTTGAAAAAGCTTACAATGAACCATATCGGTTTAATTGTGTGAGAGAAATTAATCAGTTTCTTAAGTTACAACTCCGCTTTCTTTGACACTATCAAAGGTTAAACTCCGCCCATCACGATTGGAAACACCGCCTTTTTAATTACTCTCAACTATACATTTTCGATCATGCTTCTTCTGAGATGCAACATTTTTAATTATTCAAGAGTTGAATGAACCAAAATAACTTTACAATAATAGTCTACATTTTAAAGTGGTCTTTTATTGATATAAAGCTTAAGTTAAATTCTTTAAAATTAAACTGGTGGTGAAAATTCGGAAATAATTAAAAATATTGCGATTTGTAACTATGCAAGAAGTTTCAGTACATGTTTTACATGGACAATTATTGTATGTATATGTGCATCATAATTTATGATAGGAAATAATAATAACAAATAGCATAATAATTTTATTAATTATAAATTTTAAAAAGACACTAAATTTTAAATTAATTCATACAAACTTTGTAATTTACAATTTGAGTACACCACAGTCTGTGACTTACAAAATACTGTGCCAAAAAGTGTTGAAAATAAAAGAAAAATGACAAATAAAGAATTACATTCCACGTACTTTATGACATATGTGAAGCATAGTCTTCTGGCCTGCGCTGCACAGTTCAATGTCGGAAGGCAGACGAACGGACATTATTATAATAGGTGTTCGAAGTTGCGCCCATTAACAGAATCGCACAGCCGACAGCGACGTCGTAAAGATTGGCGAACACGCCGAAAAACTCCGACGGAGTTGGGAATGTCTCCTGCAGCGAGCGCTAGTAAATCCTCCGGTGTATCCACAGGCGTTTCATACACCAGCGATTTAAGGTGTCCCCAAACAAAAACGTCTAACGGATTGAGGTCTGGAGAGCGTGCAGGCCAAGCAACAGGTCCACTGCGTCCAATCCATTTCCCAGGATATGTTGAATTAAGGTGATTGCGAACACCTATGAAAAAATGTGCCGGTGCGCCATCGTGCATAAACCACATATTGTGGCGCAATGTTGCTGGCACATTTTGCAGTAACTGCGGTAAGATATACCGTAGGAAAACCAAGTACGTACTGCCATTGAGTACATCTGGGAGTAAATATGGTCCTATGAGATAATCGCCGAGGACACCTGCCCATATGTTCACACTGAACTTTTGTTGTGCGTTCGACGGGAAAACAGTGTGCGGATTTGTATATGACCATGTGTGCATATTGTGCGCGTTTACCACGCCCTCTCTCGTAAATGTTGCTTCAACAGTAAATAAAATATTTTCCAGAAATTGTGGATTATTTTCTGTTACATTAAGCAACCAGCGTACGAATTCTGTTCGCTGAGCACAATCTGTTACTGATAACAGTTGTACCCGCTGCACATGAAAGGGGTGCATGTTTTCTGCACGCAGAACACGCCACACACTTTGGTGAGAAACACCGACTTCAGACGCAGCAGCTCGTGTACTCGTGGAGGGGTTATCTTTAAAAATATTCAGTACATCTTCTTCCATTGCAGGTGTTCGTACGTATCGAGGTTTCCCTGCATCAATGCTTGCTGTATTAAACGATCCAGTCTCCCGTAATCGTCTATCGATTTTTATGAAGAGTTTCGAACTTGGGCAACGTCTCCTTGGAAATTGCTCACGGTACATGCGCTGTGCTAGACATGCATTTCCATGAGCTTGCCCGTACATCAGATGCATGTCCGCATATTCTTCGTTAGAGTATTCCGGCATAATTATTATACATCAACTTACTACAATCCCACTTACAACAGCCTCCCTTTAACATAACGCCCACTGATGACTGCTGTTTTATTACACTTTTCTTCCTATACACATAGAAAATTTGCATAAAAAGTACTTCTTCTTCATCATCCTGAAAGTTCATGGAGGAAACGCAGCAGTCACGGAGTTTGCTTTAAGACAAGGCGAGAGCTGCACAATATGTCATTCACTTTACCAGACTGAATAATGAAAGGGTATTGATAGAGGTTGATCAGAAATGTATAATTAAAAGATATTAAAACGGGGTGTTTACAATCGTCATGGGCGGAGTTTCGCCCTTTCCGAGCGTGCAACAGTACAGAGTTGTAACTAGGGAACTGCTTGATTTCTCCCATACAATTAAACTGATATGGTTTATTGTCACCTTCTTCGAAAGCTTTCGGAATGGACCAAATTTTATAACATTTCCCTTGATGTAGGTAGAGTTGCATTTTTGGAATTAACGATTAACTATTTTGCTAAATATTTGATTTTGTATTTTTTCACTGTTTCAGAGCTTGTAACTCGCCATTAATTCTCAACATTCTAAAACAACTTATGTCATTTCGTAGGATTTTTTCTGCTCTTTCTAAATATGTGCTTCGTTTTTATGTAGCATTATCGATAGTTTAGCAATGAGGGTTTTTTTACAAATTTCCGATTTTTCATTCTATTTGCTGTAACTTGAAAATTATTGAGATCCGGCCAGGCATTATATACTGATTTATGCTCCGTGTGATCTCCTCTATTACCCCTATTAATATTGGACCCCTTTAACGGAACACCCTGTATATATACACAAGACTTGAGACCAAAGCAGAATAGGGAAAGAGAAAAGCTGTTAATGTTGGCATACTTGTTGAGACATGATGAAACATGATGACACATTCCTGCTTGTTGGTTTAAAAACCACAATTTTAATGCTGCTTGCCAGTCCCTGAAACTTGTTCTTATCATAATTATGTTCCTGTAAATGAAACATTATGCAATGTTACCATGCATCAGCCTCAAGTAATTTTCAGAAAGTAAAGATACCCAAAGCCTTTTCAAAATGTATACGGCAGAAAAATCACATTTTTTCATAAGAAGTAAGCTTGGAATTATTAATGAATTGAGACTTGCACATAGTGATTTCAAAGTATATTTCTATGAGCCAGCAGGGCCAAGATCTTCAATCAAGCTATGAAGAGATGACAAGACTTGGTTCCTACAAGTAAAATTTTGAGAAAGACCAAAATTGTGGTTTTTGAACCAACAAGCAAGAATGTGTTTTGACACGTTTGATCATGTCTCAACAAGTATGACAACATTAACAGCTTTTCTTTTTCCCTATGTTGTTTTTGTCTCAGGTCGTGTAAAAAATACTTTTTTTCTTTATGTAAAATTGCTGAGGTTTCTCTTAGTTACTAAAATTACTGAAACCGTACAAAATGTATGGCCTTAGGCATAATTATTTTTTTATTAATTGCTAAGCTTTGCAAAGGGCTTTATTTTCTGTTACTATTATTTAAAGGTAATCAAAAACATAAATAAATGACACTCTGAGATAAATACTTAGCTGTGACTACAACAAAAAAATAGTCTGGCAGTATTGTTTAGACATGTTGCCCTTGCCATATCTCAGCTTGTAGTCAAATCTCCATCTTGAAATTTCTTGTACATAACACTACCATACAATACTCTTATTAAAAAAAAATTCAGATTTTTATCTCGTGCCCCACCAGAGATATCAAAGCCTGAAAAGTGCGATTTTTGTCATTTTTGAAAAAATTGGGATTTTTTTTAGCGAAGAGAAAGCAAGTCCCAGATCTGGAACTCGGCGTATGAGTACAAGTACTTTCAGCCTATTTGTAAAGAAAAATTATGTCATGTTGACAGTATTCCTTGCTAGAAAAATTTCCTCTTGTAAATGGACAAATTTTGGAAAAAAACGGAAACTTTATGCTTAAATTTTACCAATAAGCATTTAGTTTCGGAAACTACTCCATTACCAGATTTTTAGCCGAATGTATTCTGTACAAATTGCTTTAATCCGCAGTTGAATTGGATAAATAAACGATGAATTATTTACAATTCCGTAAACCCTTCTTGTGAAAAAATTGCTGCAGACGAAGAAACAAAGATGGCCGCCATGCACAAATAAAAATTAATAAAATTAAAATAATAGTCATTTTGAACTTCCATCATGTTAGGTTTGTTGTACAAAAATTTTCAGATTTTTTAAAAATGGTCGAGCAACCAGTGCTGGACCACTTGAAATGGATTGACCCTTACATTATAATATATATATATATATACACTGCTCAAAACAATTAAAGGATATTTGAAGTTTTATATAAAATAAAGATATAAACGAAATTTTTTTGCCGAAAATAGAAGAAGAGAATCACAAATGCAAATTTTTCTGGTTTTCAAACTGTGGAGTATGCAAATTTTGAGTTCGACATCAAAAACGTTGCTTCAGCGGCAGCGAATGAAATTTGACTTTCAACTGGATAAAAGAGAATGAAGACAAGGATGATCGGCATTCAGTGATTGCTTTGTTTCGATGAGTACGATGTCTCAACGAAGTCATTTGACAGATTCAGAAGCTTTGAGAATTGTTGGTAGGTTAGAAGTGGGACAAACTCAAGCCGAAGTAGCGCAAGCCATTAGAGTGTCACAAAGTGTCATTTCCAAGATCTGGAACCGTTTTTTGGAGAGTGGATGTGCAGGCCGAAGACCAGGGCAAGGTCGTAGACGGGCAACAACGCCCAATGAAGATCGGTATTTAGCGTTAACAGCTCGGAGACACCGAACCATGAACGCTACTATTCTCCAACAACACCTTCGCTCGGCTACAGGCACCACGATTTCAACTCAGACTGTCCGAAACCGGCTCCATGCTGTAGGTCTGTATGCTCGCCGACCGATGGTATGTGTTAGATTAACATCAAGGCATCGTCGCGACCGCAGGGAGTGGGCAACCGAGCATGTCAACTGGAGGAGAAATGAATGGAGCAATATTCTGTTTTCTGACGAGTCCCGTTTTTCTGTGCATCCGGATAATAGGCGTATTTTCATCTGGAGGACCGTGGCAGTAGGAATAATCCTGCGTTCGTGCACGAAAGTGTCAGATTTGGCGGTGGAGGAGTGTTGGTGTATGGTGGCATCTCCATTGACGGGCGCACTGACCTCTACATCATTCGAGATGGAGCTCTGACTGGTCGCCGATATAGGGATGAGATACTCAGACCTATTGTAGTCCCTTACGCTGCAGCAATCGGAGATAACTTCATTTTAATGGACGATAACTGCAGGCCACATCGTGCAAACCTGGTGGAGGATTTCCTTTTTGAGGAAGGAATCGTTCGAATGGAATGTCCAGCGTGTTCTCCAGACATGAATCCAATCGAGCACGTTTGGGACGCTCTAGGAAGACGAGTTTCTGGCCGCCAATAACCCCCACAAACTCTCCAAGAACTGGAAAGAGCTCTTCTGGAAGAGTGGGGCAGAATACCCCAACTCGTCATTAATAACCTCATTGAGTCCATGCCTCAAAGGTGTTCAACGTTGCTGGCCGCCCGTGGAAACCATACCCCCTACTGAAAATGATTTTCTTTGAAGAAAACACCTTTTCTTATTCTTTTTTTCTCATATGCACAAATTGTGTTTTTTTCCTTTAGTACACAAATGCGCAGTAAAATGCATTTTTTTCTGCCAAACATGTGTAATTTATTCTCATATAACCTACTATGTCTGTCGACCATGTATGAATCAGCTAAACAGTTTACCAGATACAAAATCCACTTAAAACTGCAATATCCTTTAATTGTTTTGAGCAGTGTATATGCTACACCAACGAGAATTTTACTAAATTCTACGCCAATTGGTTGTTGTTTTTTCTTCGGCTTATCGGGAAAATAATATATTTTTCTGTTACACCAGCCAAGAAAACGAACATTCTGATATTTAAAGCTGAGGGATTTCAGGGGAGACCGGGGCAAGTTTTCCAACGTTTGAGATTATTATTTTTGTATTTTTTTATTTTTTATTATTTTGATATATACAGGATATCATTGTATTTCCTAGACCTTCCTGTACAAACTGGCACAATTATTTTTCAAAAAACTAAACATACTTTTTCACAAAAAATAATTAAGTCTAATCATGTTACGTTGGAAAATGCCGATTATCCGTATTATGCCCCGTATGCGGGGCAAGTTTTCCAGCCAACGAAAATTGGTCAGGCGCAAGTTTTCCAACTATAATTTAAATGGTAAAACATCGGTAATAAATCTTGCTTGTTAATTAATAAGTATTTTTTATTGTGAACTAAATGCTCAGTAACATAAAAGAAACATAAAAAACAGTTTTAATCCATTTTACATTTAAAGACGAAGGTCCAAACAGCTCCTTGGCCGGAATTGGATTTTTTTTTCGCCCCCTTTATCTGATTCCTTTTGCAGTTTCCTTTTTTTAGATGAATCTTTTTTTTCCATTTTCAGTTGATTTTTAACAGGAGAATCAGTATGTACAATACTTCCTATTTTTTTCCCACGCCGTGTTTGCCTGCTTAGTGCAGCCTTCGCAAAAGTCCTAACTTCTTCTGGTGTAGGCAAAGCTTGTTTGGATGTAGAAGGAACGCTTTTTTCATAAGCAATTGGGAAATTTTGAGTAGAACTGAAGGAACAGCTTCTTTGGAAATGCTAGCTTGCGTTGGTGTAGAATGATTATATGCTTTCGGTGTTGTTTTGTTTCTGCGAGGGTGGGGGGGGGGAATTATTGAGGAAAGTTTCAAATCTTTTCAGGATTGTTGGTGCTTTTAAGATTTGGTGCGGCAGGAGCTGGCCTGTCAGAAAAGTAGGATGGCGTAAAAGAAGAGTTTGTAAATATTTCAGGATTCAGTATGAAAATTCTCTAACGTTTAAAACCCGCCATAATATTAACTGTGGATTAACGCCAGTGGAGCGGCTCTAAGCACGGTTAATTTGCTTTTTGATGGGTTCATACTCACTGCGATCTCAGTGTCCTAGCTTATGACTATAAAGGCATAATTAACATAAAATGGATTCATTAAATGAACGCATTTTAGAAAAAATTGACATTTTATTATATTTTTTAATTTACCTTGTTTTTTATATTGATAGTTTTACTTAAATAACTAAATGGTCAAACGGGTTCTTAGTATATATGGTTATTTGGCTGATTTTACAACACAATAAATACATTTTTGATACAATAAGACTAGCTGATTTAGGAGGGGGGAGGTTTTCAAATGAGAAACATGTTCGAAAACATGCCCCGTATGTTGTTGGAAAACCTGCCCCCTCGCCATATTTGAAATTTTACACTACCTGGACGAATACCAGTGTAAGTTATTTGCAAAACAAACGCATAGTTACCTGAAGAAAGAAACCCTTTTTTAGTGTATGCAATGTCAAAACAGTAAGTTTAACGCTAGTACGTTTTTTTCTTTTTTCTTTTTCTTTTTTTTTTTTTTTTTTTTTTTTTTGAGACCTAAAATTTTACTCACCGTTGAAAAAATGAAAAAAAACAGTTCTCCAGTCGAAATGACAGCAGTTATTAAGCTATAACTTTTGTTTATGTTGTGTAAGATGTTGCCACTTCAGCCAGTTCACTCGCTAGTGTCACCTAGTTGCTCATTTAAAAACTAAAGCGAGTTGGAAAACTTGCCCCTATGGAAAATGTGCCCCGGTCTCCACTACTGTGGTTGCGATACAAACGTCGCGATTTCTGATCATTTTTATAATGATTTGTGGGCGTAAATGCACAAATATCGGTTATTATTGCTGTATTATTTCATTTTAATTTATTATACACGGAAGGCCCCTCATAATTGACACGGGCAATGCCGGGTAGTTCTGCTAGTTAAATATAAAAATCATCCTTTGTTCAGTTTTTTTTATCGTCATATAGTAATAATTATTATACAATTTAAAATCAATGAAGTCAATAATATGACATCGGTTTCACTAAATTATAAATATTGTAAAATATTTTACTAATTACAATCTGTAATACATTAAATGCAAAAAAAAATATATATATAATAAATTGTGTTACATAAAAACAAATAGTGATCGTAAATCAAATGTGGTCGCAATTCTCAGATTACTATCATTTAAATCTGCAAGTAAATTTCAAGAATCAATTACGTTTGAAAATCGACGGCTATCTGTATTTTATACTTCATGCCATGTACCAAAATTACACAATATGTGAGGGATTCGCACAATTTTTTGACTTCTAAGTCCCTGAATGATAATTTTTATTTTAGTTCATTTTCTTTGGTTTTTTTTTTCTTAACTGGAAAACATCCCATCTGCATAATAATATTAACGAGATAAGTATGTTATGGACAATGTTGGGGGGTTCAATTATACTACAAAATTATCAGTGACCCAGATGCTGATTTTTAATTTTGGATATGTCTGTATAAATTTGTTTCAATAAAAGTAATTCGATATAATTTTTCCGAAACTGGGACTATTGTTTTGTATAAATATGTAGCAAAAAAATACCTGCACACATTTTTTACGGTTGTTATTATTATTTTTTTAACTCCGCCACTGGATTTTAGATTCCTTAACGTCCCTCTTGGTAAAATTATACAGAAAATCAATTATGATGCAGACACAGATTTTTTTCAACTTTTTTTCTCATGGAGAAATATGCTATAGAAATAATGCTAAAATTGATAGGACATTTACTTTGACACGAAATTTACTACAGAATTTAAATGAGCACCAATTTCAAGCATCGTGACTTTATTGGTAGTCTTACCGTCCCCCAAGGTTTATTCCTGCACTTTTCGAAGTAAATTATTTTTTTAAATCTAATTTAAATAATTGTTTCTAAAAACCAATTAAAATTGTGTCTATCACTTAGTCTTAACATGATTTGCCTAAAAATAGGTGGTAATTATCCTTACCGTCCCATCCTTACCATTCCTTTTTTTTTCCTTAGTGTCCTTTTTTTCTGTACTGTACTTTTTTTTGTACTTTTTTTCCTTACCTTCCCTTCTTCAACACCCTTTTAAGACAATGTTATGCTAAAATTTTGTACTAAAAATCCTACGTTGTTATTATTTCTTATTTTAATGTCCTGTTTGTACTATGTAAATTCATTATAAGTAAAAATTTAGAAGAAAATAAAATGTTATAGTGGTAAAATGGTAAGGAAAATTAAACCCGTAAGTTTAACTGAAACCTCAGTTAAATAAAACATTTTTCGCTCCTGACTATTTTTCCTTTATTTCGAATCATTAAGGTATTCGTCTATCCGTTTAATGTTTCATTTTATTAAAGTTTACTTCACCAGATTTTTATTCCTGAAATTTAAATTTTCTGAGAATGCCTCATACATGCAATGTCTTAACACTTTAATTACAGACAAATATGAATAACAGTATATGGTACAGTATAGACAAATATGCTTGTGTTCACATTTTAAATTTCAAATATGGGTGTTAAATAAGAAATATATTTAAAAAGCGACGTGGAATGTATGGTCTAAAATGCAATATTAAAAAATATTTTTATTTTTAAACCGTGTTCTCCTGTACAATATTTACAGTATGTAGACATGACCTTTCAGACTTACAAAAATACAATAAAGTTTATACAATTAAATTTTATCCAGATACTTTTACAGATTTCACATGCGGGATTTTGTGATGTTTTTATTTTAAACATTGAAAATACACTCCTTAATTAAAAGGTTCATATATTCTTCATTCAAGTATTTTGATTCAGTCAGAATTTTAAAAATAAGTATAAATCCTTTAAGTCATTTTTGTTAAACTAGGGAGCACTTGAAATCCTAATGTCTGGAAATAATCCAATTTTTTTTTTCTTTTACTCGATTTACGAAATAAAAAATATTACGTCTGAGTTTTATCTATGTTCTTAGAATACGACACACAAACGAACACAATACAAAAAAAAAAAAAAATATAGTAACTTTGAATACATTTGTCAATTTTATTCTTTTAACTCCTTTATCTCTAGCATCCCATGTTTTAGACACTTCGGGTTTTAATAAATTTGCATAGTTTTTCTATGTAACATGAAATGCCCATGCAATAATTATCTATAAGTATCGTTATTTGTTACCGAGAGATGGCAGTACAAGGTGGAATCTTTTTCGTCAAATGACGACTTTATTCAATGTTCATAGATTTTTCATTTTTCAAGATGTCGAAATGTAAAGATATGTTGAAATACGCTTATTTTGAAATTGACAAATTATGTGTCCTAGTCTGTTTTTATGCATGTTTGTAACGCGCAGAAAATACAGGCCACTAGGCACGAATAGGTACATATTTTTATTTGAGATTTTGAGGACGTTGTTTAGGGTTTCGTGCATCTGATGAAACCCTATTCGTGTCACCAAAAGTTATGAAAACATGGAGGACTGGGAGCAGGAAAACACAATGATAAATCTACGAGTCAGCCGCTAAATTCGGGTTTTCAGGTGTTTTCCATCAAGATATGATTTGGCAGACCGATTGCGTTTAAATATGCGAATCAAGATTTAACTAATCATAGAATTTCATCCATGAACTCGATGAGGTGATTGTCTGTGCTGCCAGCTCCCGGTCTACTAGAACAGTGGTGGAGCTGTAGTCTCGAATGCGAAAGGATGCGGGTTTCAAACTCTGGTATTCATTTATTGTTACATTTCGCTTTCCGATGTCTTTAATATAATGAAATTTTGCACTTTTTGGCATTTTATATATTTCGAGTAGTTTATTTTTAAAATGCTACTTTTTGAGAGAGAAAAGAGGAAGTAAAATCTCTGAATTCTGCAATTTCGAATACAAAGAATTCCTGTCAATTACTGCGCATTTAATTTACATATAATACAATATAATGCACAAATATTACGAGGAACAACACAAACCAGTCTAAAATTGCTAGAAAACATCTCCAAAGATATATCTGTCTATATATCTATGCTTATGATATGCACGCATTTATTAGAAAAGGTCTAGAAGTAAGTTTAACAATTCTAGAAACATTTAAAATCATGTAAACTTTGTTCTTTAGTGTTGGGTATTTTTTAGTGGACAGTTTATTTCTGGTTTTTATCAAAGTTCTCTTTTTACTTTCTTCTGTCTTTACAAGAAGAAAGTATTGGATTCATGAAAGTTTTCGACTTTCGGTTTTCGACGGATTTACACGTTTTAGGGGTCAGAGATTCCAAAAAACATGTTTTTACAAAATGTCTGTCTGTGACTCTGTGAGTCTGTCTGTCTGTCTGTCTGTCTGTGTGTATGTGACACAAATTTTGTGGGCGCTCTATCTCAAGAATTAATGCACGGAATTTAATAAAAATTTATATTAAGTTAGTCCCTAACACAAATTGATGCTGATTAGTTTTTGGTGTAAATCGCTCAACAGGTGGCGCTGCTATGCTGCATTTCCCACGATTTCTGCACTAGCTCTATCTCAAGAACTAATGCACAGATTTTTATCAAACTTCAGATTTAGTTAATCCTTGATATGAATTGGTGCTGGTAATGTTTTGGTGCAAATCGCGCAACAGATGGCGCTGCTATGCTGCATTTTGCAGCATTTGCACGATTTTCGTAATAGCTCTATCTCAAGAAATAATGCACGGATTTTCATCAAACTTCAGATTCTGTTAGTGCTTGACACGTGTTGACGTTTTGCACCTTGTGGTGTAAATCGCTCAACAGGTGGCGCTGCTATGCTGCATTTTTTTGTGATTTCCGCGATAGCTCTATCTCAAGAACTTATGCTCGAGTTTTCAACAAACATCAGATTCAGGTATACCTAGATATGAATTAGTGCTGTTTATGTTTTGCTGTAAATCGCTCAACAGGTGGCGCTGCTATGCAGCGTTTTTCTCAACTTCCACAATAGCTCAATGTCCAGAACTAATGCACGGATTTTCATCAAACTTTAGATTCAGTTAGTCCTTGACATGAAATGATGTTTTGTACCTTTTCGTTTAAATCGCTCAACAGGTGGCGCTGCTGTGCTGCATTTTTGTGATTTCCACAGTAGCATTAGCTCCAGAACTAATACACGGATTTTCATCCAACTTCAGTTTCCGGTATACGAATTAGTACTGTTTGTGTTTTGGCGATTCCGGTTTACGATTCCGGTATATGAATTAGTACTGTTTGTGTTTTGGTGCAAATCGCTCAACAGGTGGCACTGCTATGCTACATTTTTCAAAATTTCTCCTACAGCTCTATTTAAATAACTAATGCACGAATTTTCATCAAATTTCAAATTCAGGTATACTTTTATATGAATAATTTGATGTAATTTATTTTACTATTTAAATGATTTAATTGACGTGATTTATATAGAAGAAAGTTTTGTGATGGCCACAACATACTAGTTTTATATTGATTTGTTATATTTGATTAGATTTTCTGAAATCATAGTTTTGGTTTATACGTGAAGTATTTGATGAGGAACTAACAAGATTTAATTCGAATTTTTATGATTATTAACAGATTTTTTTTGGCACCAAAAGCAAATAAAAATGTTGAGGCTTTTGATATACGGAAAATCTTCCGGTCAAGTAGAAATGAATGTCAACTAAGAAGATTGGTACTGGTAATGATAATATCACTAAATCATCCGAATCATGTAACCTCTGTAAAGACTGTAAATTAGATATTTTTAGTAGAGCCTACCCGGCAAATACATACCATTCGTCACACGATCGAACCGCAACTGGCAGTGTCGATTAAGTATCGACATCGGTACAATGGTTTCGGTGAATTATCGGCAGTATGTCGGCAAGTGAATCTTAAGAATCTGCTTTCGCAACTGCCGGTTAGCGTAATCGGTTCCCTTATGGTTAAATATTTGCAAGCGATTGACACCGGCAAGTGACGCAGGACCGATATGTGATTTCTGATAGTTGTCCAATTAAATTTGCCAACATCGGTCCGAATTCGGAATATTTATTCTTTACCTATATGTTTTTCATATCTTCATTCAAGTTCGAGATTATTTGAGAATATTAAATATATTTTTTAAATTAAGGGTTTTATATATTTTCCTACTTTTCTTCAAGGAACCATTATAAAAATATGAAATAAAACTCCCTTTTTTATGTATTATAGATGCGTGTGTGATTAAAAAAAAAATGCTATTGGAGAAATAAAATGATTACATATATATATATATATATATATATATATATATATGTATATATATAAATATATCTATATATATATGATACATTTCATATAAAATTCAAACAGTGATAAAGAGAAAAATTGTCAAAATAGCCTATATTTATTTATTAAAAAATTGTTTTTGAACTCATTTTAAAAAGGACATACAATATATTTGAATCATCAAAAGAATTTTTTAAATCGCTCCTTAAAATTATTTTTTATTATACACTTATCGCAAAAAATCCATAATAATAATTAAAAAAAACTTCATAAGTTAATTCACTTTATTTTCTAATTATATATTCATTTTAAAAGCAATAGCTAAGTTCCTTACTTTTCACTTTCTTACTTTTTACTTAAAATCAAATTATTAAAATGTTTTAAAAATTATTTTACAAGCTATAAAAATATCAAAAAATCTACCCCTTTTTTAGCATTAAAATTTAATCTTAAAAGTAAAACAATTAATATTGCTACGTAATCATTAAAAATATTTTCAACATTAAAACACCAAATGACATAAAATGAATTCTTATTCAAATTAAAAGTGATTTAAAGTGATTAAATATGAACGCCAACATATTTTTTTTATTAAAATTAGTTTTTCCATGTTAAAAATATATATTTCTTAAATTAACGCAGTTAATTACATTATAATTTCTAAAGAGAAAATTGTATTCAGAAAAGCCTCTAAAATTATCTCATCTTAAATATTACACGAGGGGTCAAAGACGCTTCAGATTCCAGGCGTCTCCATGTTATTCCTATGGCTCCAGGGGAGTCGCTTGGAGCGCGAGCGTCTTTTTTCTGTCGAGGCATCTTTGATGCTCGAAACGAGGCGAGTCGCAAAGTAACAGCCAATGAAATGCTTGGAAAAGACGGCCCGTGAGGCGGCTGTTGTCCCTAGACGCCTGGGATTCCAAGCGTCTTTGACTCCTCGTGTAATAACACCATAAAGATTAAGAAATCTCCAGAAATTTAAAGATTTTCTACCAAAAGAAGAAAAAATATATAAATTAATATTTTTATTTTATATTTTAAAAAAATGTTGATAAGTAATAAATCAATATAGCGGCATATAATCATTAAAAATATGGTCCACTTTAAAGCATCAAAACACATAAAATAAATTCTTATTCTAATTAGTTATTAATTACCAACTTATTTATTAAAATCAGTTTTTCCATGTTAAAATATATATATATATATATATATATATATATATATATATATATATTATAAATTAACGCAACGCATGAAATTGCATTATAATTCCTAGTAAGAAAAAATTATTAACTGAATAAAACCTCTAAAAATAATTATTATTTTTAAAATAATGATTCTTAAATTTATGAGAAAAACCAACTCGTTTGCTTTAAATAATTCGATAAGATATTTATTTTATTCATTTAAATATTAGACTAACTTTTAAATACACGCGCATAAAACAATTACGAAAAAAAAATTAAAAGCACTTAAAATTTCCAAATTTTCCATCTACCATTTACCTACAACGGCAAACCATCTCTTAACGAAATGCCTCCCCCTTATTTCCCCACAGAATCCTCTCCCCAACAAGTCTTAATGGTCAAGTGGTTAGGACGTATACTTTGGGTTCGTCAGATCGAATCCAACCTCTTCCATTGCCGAAATATGCTCCATTAATATGTTAACAAATGAACATCCCAAGATTGGTCATCAAAATAGATTTTTTTTTTCAGTTTATGTTGGTGTCGGGCTGCGATCGGCATTCGTATGGTTAGCTTTCGGCATGGTGTTCTGCCGATACCGGACCGTCTCTGAGCCTGATTAATCATGCCGCATTCTTGCGGCGTATCAAAAAAGATACGGAACCGGTAGCGGGAACCGGCTGTCGACCGATTGCTTACCGATAGCTCTGCGTTTGCTGGGTAGGTTGTAAAGAGTATGTCGGAAGACAATTATATACAAAATTGTATGCTTTGATTGACAGCACTTAAGTGCTACAGGGATGAGAGCGCTCCGACACAAATGATTCATTTTCACCACTAAATTTTTATAGTATTCTTTTCTTTAATATATCTCAGAAATTCTGTCGTTAAATATGGCGAAAAATACTATTAAAATTTAGTGGTAGGGATCGGTCGTTTGGGTCGGAGCGCTCTCATCCCTGGTACTATTACAGAAGGTGGGATGTCAATGAAAGTTTGCAAAATTAGAGTAATTTTGCCAGCTTATCGAAATGTACAATTTATTTAATAATTAAATATTTCATCACAAATCTTATTGAAAATATAATGAATTACAAAATTCATTTGCAAAAGTTCCCTGAAATGATTTCATTTACGTATCATAAACATAAAGTTTCGTAATTTCGTTTACTCTCAAAATTTAACAAACAGCGACAGACAAATTGGATTCCGAATAACAGTAACTGGAAATCACATCTCGAATTTTTTTTTCGATAAGTATAAACCTAAATACCTTATTTTACATGATTTTTTATTTTGTAAAACTTAACACTTAAATGCATGAATATATATATATATATATATATATATATATTTTAGAATTATGTTTTTTACTCTTATATTAAAAATTAGAAACCAGAAATTTTAAGATGGATTTTTAAGTTTACATTTTTGCAAATTTTGTAGCATTAATATATCTGTATAAATATACTGGTTGCCTAAAATTATATAAAAAGTGACGTAGATATGAATCACTATGCATTTAAGGGTTAAGCGCTATGATTTTTTTATATGCAAATGTAAACTGTGCAAAACAATATTATTTTACATTTTTTTTTTTTTTTTTTATCGGTTAAGAGTAATTTATCTTTAGACGATTTCTAAAAAGTTATTAATTTGTATATAAACATTTTATACTCAAAACTATAACAAGATTTAATTTTCGAATTTCAAGAAATATAGCTATGTTTTATAACTTAAAAAAAAATAAATTAAAATGCTGCAGCAATAATAAATGCAAATTCTTGATCGATTTCCCAAACTATGATTCTGGAAAAATATCTTTTTACATCTTTGTGAGCTCGTAAATGACATCAATGCGCATGCATAGTGATTCGGGATTTTCTTTTATTTGTGTATCAACACAGATACGACTATTTTCCTTTCCGTGATTCTCATATAAACAGGGCCTAATCCGTGGAATAAATCTAAGAAAAAGTGTGTCCCATGTTTATTCGGAAGATATCTTAAGGGGGAAAAAACATTTTATTCTGTATGGAAAGATAAATACGAAATATTCTACTGGATTGAATGTATATTTATTTTTGTATATCTTACACAAACGTATTTGAAAAAAAAATACATTTATAAAAGCCGTTTTTTTTAGTAAACAATGGTGATATGCTTTGCATAATAAAAAAAAAAAAATATGGATTTAGGCAAAAATAAAATAATTTATAAATGATTTTACAGGGTGATCGGTAAATAACTGGTCAAATTTTAAATGGTGGTATAGGGAACCTAGATAAGCATTTCTTATCATAAAACTTTTGTTCGAAATGACGCGTTTACGCACTGGTGACAAAGAAATATGCGAAAGGCACAATGAAAGATAGCATATAAGCACCAATATATGGCGCCTATTTGCTTCATTTCTAGACACACACTCTATGATAAAAAAAAAGGCTTATTTTGATCCCCTTTACTACCGTTTAAAATTTTGCCAGTTATTTTCCGAATACCCTGTATTCGTTTGTGCAAAGTATAAACTATTTAATTGCAGTTATTGAGTTTTGAATAATGTGCACAGTACATATGAAACACATACCCTTGATTAGTGTTTAAAGAATAAATGTATCACAAGCATCCACTTCTTTCCACATTCTTGCCAGATTTGAAATCCTGATCTGCTTTCTGCTATCAAAGGTATCTCTGCTATCTGTGAGGCAGTGTTGGTGTTTCAGTCATATATTTTTTTCAAGTATAGTTTTCTGAATTTCTGAATCTCACAGATGTTTACTGGGGAAGAATACTATTTTCAACAGAACTAGAATTGAAAAGGACATCAAGAGAAGCAAAAACTTCTTTCTTTTTTTCTCGTTTTTTTTTTATCCCCCCCCCCCTTTTTTATAAAAAAAAGAAAAATTATCTAAACGGATACAGTCTGGTTTAAAAAAAAAAAAAATAATAATAACAATAATATTAATTTTCACAGTTTTATCGTCTTAAATTCTTCTGTGATCTTTTTTCTATCTCTTTTTTTTTCAAGTTTACATTTTATAATCCTAATTAAAATCATTTCTTCTGAGCATTACAGCTTCATAGACTTCATAGCATTGTCAGACTTGAGTTCATTTTCAGGATCGCATTATTTGTCACGATGAAAATACTAAGGGAATGTGTTGTACTTCAACATATACATACTTTGGAACTACACAGTTTTAAACTCTGTATATTGCAGTTGTAAAAATAAGTTTTCAGATTTTCCACTAGATGTCATTTAGTAGTTCCTGTATTTAATATAGTCAGCACATGTTCCATACATTTGATAAAAAAAGATTTGATCATCAAAAAGTAAATTTTTAGATTTGCATTTTTACTTATCCATCATGAGTAGTATAGGTTAAGTCTTGTAATCGTCTTGAAGATCGAAAACATTTTTTGACGGATCTACATGTTTCAGACACTGGAGGTTCCGAAAAACATATTTTTAGAAGAAAAAAACTTGCCGTCCATCTGTGTGTGTGTGTGGGTCTGTAAACGTTCTATCTCCCGAACAAATTGAGATAGAGACTTGAAATTTGGTGTGTACTTAATATGTAATAATGGAAATAAGACTATTTAATACCAGTAACTTCGATTATCCGTAACTATTTTTGGGGGGACACTCGAAATATTCGTTCTGATAAAAGTTATACAAAAAATTTCGGAATTTTCATTTGAATGAGTAATTATAAAAGAAAATAAAAAACATAAATTTTGCATAAAGAATTAAATCAGATAATTAGTTGAAGAGATATTTGTAATCATATTTTTCTCGCTCTTCGATTTTTCATGACCCTGTATTTCATTCAAATTTCAATTCAAAGATACATTTTAATTGGAAATTAGACGCTTAATCCGACGCAGTAAACTGTTAATTAATATGATTATTATTTTGCGAGTTATAAGGATGTTTCTTTTACGCAATTCGGTACTGCGCAATTATTCTGTCAACCAAAAAACTATCGCCGAACTATAAGATTAAATGCCAAAAATGGATTATCGTAAATGTTACATTCACTTGACATTAAACACGTTACACGGGTCTGTTGCGTCATCGAGTGATTTTTAATTTCTAACGTTTTATTTGTATTTTTTATTCATCTTTTACTAATTTATTTTTTCTTCCGGTAATTAAAATAAAAATTATGCTACTCTATCTGTTCCAAATACCTACAAGTTTGTCGCTAACTGAGCAATATATCGCCAAATTTGGTGACGAAAATGAGTCACCAAAAGTAACGCCAACTTGGCGATATCTTTAATATTTCGACAATTGTAAACGAATAGGGTTTACTTGCTTACAGAAAATCAACAAATTGGGATATTTTAATGCAACAATAACTGATATTAGTTTAAGGGATTATATTAATTATATTTAAGGGCGTTCAAGTAAATGAAATTATGAATAAAAGTAACATGATACAATGCTTAGCTTTCTTTCTCAAAGATAAATTTTAAGGGAGACCAAACTGCTCGCCAAGGGCGTCTAGTTTTATAATTTTGCGAGTAGTTTGGCGATTTATATAATTTATCGAAATTGGTCGACGGCTTAATCAACTTGTACCCGAAATTTAGTAATAGAATATTACTATGTATTAAAAATACTTAAACATACATTTAAATTTTATTTTGGAATAGCAATGCATTTTATAAATAGTTTACACATATTTTATTTTCATATTTTATATTACGCGTATCCATGATTGGTAAGTGTTACGGTGGTCCCCAACGACTAATTTCATTATATTTCGTTATCAGCAGTTATTTGTTTTAAATTTAAAGTTATACATAAAAAGTATTTATAGTGAATTATGAAAATGAGTTTCGAATCATATTGAGTCTAACAAAAAAATTGTGCTGTACCTTGAACATTCCCAAAATACAACTCAATTACATATTATTTTGTTAAAAAAACAACAAATGAAAATGTTATGTCAGGAAAGTTTGTCATTGTAGCATTAATGGAAGGAATTCAAAACTTAACTTTATATGAGGAGCAAATATTCAAACCGTGTTTTTTTCACGAAAAAAAAAAAAAGAGTTATGGTTAGTTTTATGAACGCTGTGTTAAATTGCACAGAAATAAACGATATTGTTAACCAAAAAACATTTTTCTTCAATTATAAACCAATTTTAAAACTGGACTTTCAATCAAAGAGTGTTTTCTCTAAAGCCTGCATTCAGTCAAACAGTGATTTCTCCAGTCTGCCAATCACAGTTGTCACTTAATGCATACTTTCGAAATCTACCATACTTATCACATATGAAACGGATTGTTTTAGAGAAAAATAAGAGAACTGTTAAGGTTAAAAGCTTCCAGAATTATATTGGGTTGGCAACTAAGTTCCCGCAGTTTGTTTAAATACACTTTTTCTACCAGAATCTATATTCTGTTTTTTTGATGGAGATAATTTATGTTACGTTTCAGATCATTAAAATGTAATGCCAACTATAGAATTCAGAGTGAGTTGGCAAGTGGATTACCGCCGTTTGTCTACATACATTTTTGCTACAGGATTCTATAATATGTTGTCTTGATCGGGGTAATTTATATTAAATTTCATATCATTAAAATGGAATGTCAACTATAGAAAGCGAACTGGATTGGCAACTACGTTCCAGCCGTTTTTAAAAATGCATTTTTCCTGTCGTAATCTGTATTTTGTTTTTTGATCGAGTTAATTTATGCTAAATTTCAGATCATTAACTCTTTTCACTCGTATGTCCAGCCTGACTAGACATCATCTTTCTTTGCAATATTTGATATTAGCACCAGTGATAAAGAAAAATAAAATTTGCCTTATTCAGTTAGAGCATATTTAAAATTGTGTGCCTGTTTGGTTGTGTTTATGACGGCCAATTATCAACACGAGGGATATATGCCCAACTGTGTACTTGAAGGAAACTTCTTTTTAAAAAGTGGTGTCAACCGTATAAAATTTGTATAAGAGATTCCCGAGTCGAAAAGGTTAAAATGGAATTTCAACTATGGAATGCCAACTGGGTTGGTAACTAAGTTCTCGCCCTTTTTTAAAAAAATTTAACCCCTTAATCGTCGCGTAGTTTTTGGAAAATCCCTTCAAAAATCGTCGATTTTTTTTTATTGCCCGATTTTATTATTCATAAAATTCTGAGTTCATTAGTAAAAAAAAACAGGGTATTTTCTTAATATTTAACCCTTTTAACGGTGGTTTGAAGTATACGACATCCCTTAATTTGAATACTCAAAAGTCCAAAAATCCCAGAAATTTTATACAAAAATGTTTCTTTAGTAAATTTGTGAAATTTGGCACTTTTTTATTTCTAAAAAAATCTGTTCATAAATTCTGATGTCAATCTCTTATTTCGACATTTAAGCAATGAAGGTGCTTTGTTCATGAAAGTGTTCACGATGGATAAAATTTTTAAAACTTACAATTTTATTTATCTTTTATTTAATTGTATTGCACACACATGACGTGCAGAGAAGCTTCGATGCAATGCTGCAACCTGCGGTTTCATTTTAAGTAAAGGTAAAGACATATATAAATCAAATAATTTTTTATGTTACTACGAAGACGATAATTTCATTCAAATTTTATTTGAAAATTGGCATTCAATATATTTTTCAAAATTTAGTAAATTTTCAATGTAAGGAAAACTTTAAAATATGACATGCATATTCCTAAATTACAGTCCTTGCATTCATATTTTGTTTATTTTATAATTTTGTTTCAATATTTATTCTCATGGGAAGCACAAATTTTTCATTGTGTGTAAGGTTGTCCGTAGGGGTCATAACATCCAGAAAATGGTGTTCACATAAACGACTTGATGTTGATAATTGTTCTTTACAAATCATTCAGATGCGCACAAACAGTCGAAGTTTTGTACAGTTTCGGATTAGGTGGATTTTGAGGATCCTGAGCTTCATTATTCCAAAAATGTAATTTTTTTTTAATTCGCTGTACCTATTGTACGTCATAATATCGCGAATAAATTGGGTTTTAATGAATAAAGTGTAGTCCAAGATATATTTTCTTTCACTTTTACTTTTAACAATTTTTTCGACAGTAGTAAGAGCAAGAAACAACAGCATTTTATTTTAAGAAATAGTCTGCCATTCCAATCTGCCTTTCTCGCCAAAACATTTCCCCATTTCTCATCATAGCGATCAGTTTCAATTAGAATATTATCCGCCAATTCATCTTTTATAAAATGTTCATAGTACTGCAGAATACCCGAAATAGCTTCAAACGAAACGTTGATCTTAGGCTTCGATTTCAATTGCAAGTATAGGTGTGCTTAATATTGGGTCATTATCACCATCTTCAGTTTCCGATTTTTCAGAGTCAAAAACATCTGAAAAAATGTAATGTTCTGATTCCTTTCCAGATATCTCAACAATAAAATCTTTCTCTTCACTTGAGCTACTCAACATAGAAATTTATAAAACGGTAACCCAGATGTATTCAGATTTGAAAGAAGTAAAACATGTGTTTCAACTCGTACAATTCCTTAAATTAACCATTACGATCTTAAAAACAAACTTGTCATTGTAGAGTTTCCCATCTTTTAAGCTTTTATGACTTCCTTAACGGACCGATGCTGCAATATTGACATGAGATAATTTATTTCCTGAGCACCACTTTTTGTTTAAGGAACAATATTACCCTATTTCCGAGAAGAAGTGCAAGAGAAATTTACTAAAAACTATACTTTAAAAATATAGTGGTGCAAACAGAATATAAAAATATAATCAAAAGAAAAATGCAAAGTTGATACCAGAAAAAATTAGCTAAAGTCATTTGACGTCCAGCCCGCGAGTGTCACGGGCGCGACGAAATTTGTTCATATGGGTTTGCCCGTGAATGTCTCGGGCGCGACGATTGAGGGGTTAAAAGCTTATTTTACAATAAAATTTAACAACTAATTAATCAACAATGTATTCTTCCTTGTTGTTTGCAACTTCTTCCCAACGTTCAACAAGATTTTCAATACTTCGTTGGTAGAAATCCCCCCAGTTTCGACTCGAAAAATTCATCCAACCAAACTCTCAATTCTGCATTAGTATTGAACGAAACTCCGCTCATAGGATTTGCAAGACATCAAAAAAGGTGGAATTCTGTTCGTGCCAAATCGGGATAGTACGGCGGGTTCGGCATCACTTTCCAATTATGCGTTTGATTGACTTCCTTGGTCATATTGGCGATATGAGGGCGAGCATTGTCGTGCAGCAAAAGGACTCCATGTTGCGATTAAGTCTTTTCTCTTGAATAGTCGTGTTGAGTCGTTCCATCTGTTGAACACAGAGTTCTACGTTAACCGTTTGGTTCCGTTCAAGCAATTCGTAATGGGTAATCCCTTCCCAGTCCCACCATACACACAACATCGTTTTACGTGGATGAAGATCTTGTTTCACGCACGGTGTTGGTAATTTACTGGGACTAAGGCATTCCTTGCGCTGCTTCATATTAATGTGCAGGCACCATTTTTCGTCGCCAGTAACGATTCGGTAAAGAAATCGCTGCTTGTGTCCATGAGTTGAGCGGTGACGAGCAAGCAAACCAGCGGAGATTGTGGCTCGCTGATTTTTGTTGTTGTCCACACTTCTGAACCTTTCCCATTGGGTGAAGATGCTTCTCTATAGCAGTGTGGGAGAATTGCATTTTCTCTGCGAGTTCCCTTGTCGTTTGATGCGAATTTTCGCGCAAAAGTTAGTTTAATCGCTCTTCATCGAACTCAACTGGACGGCCAGAACAAGGTGCGTCGTTGTTGTCAGAATTTCCATTCTTGAACTTGGCAAAGCAATCATGAACGGTTCATTCAGCTATGGCCATACACAGCACAAATGTTGCGTACAGCTTTTGCGGCAAACAACCTTGATTAAAAGCAAAGAGGAGGAGGTGTCGAACGTGCTCCTTTTCCCCAACTCGACACTCTGTTTTAAGATCTGAAATTTAACACAAATTAACTCTATCCAAAAAACAAAATATAGATTCCGGTAGAAAACTTCTATTTAAAAAAACTGCGGGAACTCAGGTGCCAACCTAATAGATTTCAAGATCTAAGTGAAGAATATGATGTAAATCTTCTTAAAAAGGAAGTTACTGTTGCCCGTGTTCAAAGGTTGTATTAGAATGTCTTCCTCTTAGCCACGCCATATCAGTTCAAAGGAAAAAAAAAGATGTTGACAAACTTTTGAAGGTAATGTATGGTGAACAGTGGCAAAATCAACCTGGGGATGTCTTAAACTGGTACAACCCCATTATCCATGATTTATCAGCCTGCAATGCAGAAGAAGGGGAAGTGTGTGACTGTTTAGATGAAGATATTAGTTTTAAAAATTGAAGTGGATTTTTGGCAAACTATTATTTATTTAGTAAATATTTAATGAATACAACTAGGTACCATAATCTGCCCTTTTATTTTATAGATAATCAATTGGAGTTCTTATTTGCTCATATAAAATAATGCTTTTGTATTATTTGTGAGTTAGAACTTATTTCATTCAAAAAGCGATTTATCCACTTGCCAATCAATCAAAACATGTTTCCTCCTCTTAATTCGGTCAAAACGTGATTTCTGCAAATATTAAATGCATTTTATTAATTTGTTTTATGTTTGATATTTTATGTATGCTTACAATTCTTTCTAATAACCAGTAATAAAAATACAGAATAAAAATTAGAATTAAATACAAGCTATTTTTTTAATTTATCAGTTTTTTTTTGTGTGTTTTTTGAAAATTTTTATCTAAAGGAGAAAGCATTGTTTAATGTTTGCTCCATATATAAATACACCACTTGCGTATATAAAATATGCATTTTATTAGCATTAGATAGAATTCATACTTGTGGAAAATGCGTTTTCTAATCAGTTGCGAACAAATCATTTGATTTTTGCCAGAACCTAGTCTTATTTCAAGAGACATTTCCTGGTATAGGATCAGTTTTTGGAAAATAATCTCAGCTTTTATTGCTACTGTTTTTTAATAATTTTGTATCGGGCTAAAGCAAACATGTATAAAAAATATATATATAAATTCAATAAAACAATTAAAATACAATTGATAACTATTGTTGTTAGAATTATCCCCTCTTTACCCTGTTATTAAACCTTCTGTTTTATATTCATTTAAAACAACTTTAAATAAGTATATATGACAAATCTGGGTGCTTGTTAGTTATCCGGTTGACCAAATTACTCTCGCCAAATTGTAAGAATTAATGCCAATAATGTTTGATCGTAAATGTCACATTCATTTGACAACACTAGTTTACGTCTTCAAGTGATTTTATTTCGACGTTTTATTTGTATTTTTAGTGTTGTTATACTAATTTATTTGTTCTTTCATTATATAAAATAAAAATTATGCCAATTTGTATAATTTGGCGAGTGGTTTGGCGATTTATATAATTTGGCGAAATTGGTCGACGGGATAACTAACAAGTACCCAAATATGTTATTACATATACTTTAAATTTTTTTTTCAAATACATCATAAAATTTTTCGTCAATTTTATTTAAATTTTTCATAGGAAAATTTTGCCATATTAGAGAATATTTAGAGAATATTTAAATGCAGGGAGATTATTTGTATAGAACAATTGATAAATATCTTCATCGCATTGCAGATATGCCAATATTGCAAACTAAAAAACCTTATTCTTTCGACTTTCTTGTTAGAATTCAAATCAATGCATAGGACTTTCAAGTAGCATTAACGATTTAATCTCGAGCCTATAAACAGAGGAATATTTTGGTGCTTGGTTATGCCGCAGAGAGCTATACTGACGAGATAAATCTTAATTACCATAAACACACACGTTCGAAATTCCAATGAAACACAAAAGAAATTTTTTTGATGGCTTCTATTATCGACAAATTTTGGATGTAAATATTCTTAATTATGCATATTATTTCTAAGAAATTTTTATTTCACATAAAACAGCGATGTTTGTCTAACTGCATTCTGATGATTAAGAGAAGCGTTTTCTAAATAAAATTTCAGAATTTATATATATATATATATATATATATATATATACAGTTTTGTCTTTAGGGGAAAGAATATTTGACTTTAAAATACAGTCCTAGTCAATTCTTAAATCGATTGAATGCATATATTTTATTATTTCAAACAATTATATTAAAGAATATATAAAATTTTAAATCAAATACATTGAAAGCTGTATTTTAGGAATTTGCGAAATATTATATTTTGGTTTTAAATATTTTGGATCGAAATATCTAAGCTACACTTATTTCTCATTTTCATCAGCTTTCCATTTCAATTTTACACATTCTTCAGAATAATCAACGGCAAATTTGATTTATGGATAATATAGTGTAAATCATCATCTAGAGACTTGCATTCGGAAAATTATATTTCAGAACTGCAACTGTAAATCTTTTTCTAATATACTTTTAGTACTAGAGTTGCTAATGAGCGAAAGGGAAAATTGTGGCGATGAATAATGTAAAAGCTTTAATTATGAAGATTGCCCACTCACCGGGGAGGATTAATTAATAAACGATCATAAATATTGATTAGTGGTCGTAACTTTATTATTTGTATTAATTTGATGAAGTTGCTTTGAGCGTAACTCAGATTAATAATTAAGTGATAAATAAAACACTACGATATATGGATTTATATACTTTTGTTATTCTTGAATGCATTTAGCAAAGCAGTCTGTAAATATCTAAAATATGCACTTATACATGTATTTGTATTAAGATATTAGGAACCCTATATGTGATCATGTTCTAGTAATTCTGTGGTAAATAATAGTTTCTAAAAGCCGTGGATTCCCGATTGCGAATAAATGTCTACTACACATTTAGTGCTAGATGTAAATTGTGATTCAGGGGCCGTACATTTAAAAAAATTAGGGCAAAGTTCGTTTTTGAATTACCAACACACACTTTTGGCAGTGTGTTTGAATCCTTTGAACAAATTAGTTTAGGAAAAATGTACAGTTTATTTACATTTTAAAAATCATCAAAGAGTTATTTAATAAAACTTATTACAAATGTAAATAAGTGCGAGTAGTAAGTCGAAATTACGTCCACTACTAATCGTATCACAATATTAAAATATTTATTTGCTTAAAAGACGTTATAAAACACATTAAAAGTAAATTAAAAATCTATATTTTTATTAAATACTAGCAAACCCCGCGGCTTTGCTCGCGTAATAGTTGATATATGCCAAGTGATATTTGCATGATTTTTTTTTTATTAGAAGAACACTGTTTGGATTGATTCAAAAATTACAAAGTAAGCCACAGTTTGACTAAACTTCATTATAAAAGTGCAATTGACAGAAATGTGATTTTAATTAATAAGAAGAACAAAAACTAATTCCAAATAAATGATAATTTAGAAAGTATTTTGAGACTTTTATGCTCATTTCAGTATTCATTTGAAGTTTTGAATTTTTTAGAAACCATCTTAACACATTTACATCTTAAAATTAACCAACATGTCAAATTCCAAGCTTCTTGTCTAACTGTATACCACCTCTCTGGTGTTAGTGGCACCAACATAAAATGCCAAAACAGAATTGAAATAGAATGCCTCGAAAAATGTTGAAACAGAGACTGTCACCATTAATTTGCGAACATTAACCTTGAAATTGGTTGGTATTTCCTAATATTCTATAGAAAACGGAATTTAGTAGTTTTTAAAGGCTCTCTTGTCGTTCCTGCCAACCTGGTGGTAGTGACACCGCGGCATAAAGTAAGCCCGTATAGGATCAGAGACTATGACTCTTGATTCGCAACCAATAACTTCTGTAATCGGTTTATTATTTCCTGAGATTCCATAGAAATCGTAATTTAGGGCTCTTTTAGAATGCTTTTCGCTCCTTCCCTTTGCCTCACCCCTTTTTAATTTCGAATTTATTTTCGACTGTTCTTAGAGGACATTTATATTTCATAAGTAACTACCGTGCTATATATTGAAAGTTTCTAGTCTTTTTTGTACCGCAGAAATCGCAATTTAGAAAGTATTTTTCTCCTGCAACACTCTAGGGGTTGTGTCACCGACGTAAAATATAGCTTACGTTTGAGCAGGTTCTATTACCATCAATTTGCAACCATTATGCTTGAAATCGGTTTCGTATTTCATACGATTGCATAAAAATCGTAATTTAGAACACTTACAGAACGCTTTTCGCTCACTTCATCCTTTTAAATTTGGAATTTTCTTTCTACAATTCTTAGAAAGAATTTGCATCTTTGAAGTATTTACCATTCTAAATTTAAAATGTTAGACCTCCTCAGTAATACATAAAACGCAATTTATAACATGTTTTGCTCCTGTAATCCCCAGGTGGTAGTGACAACAACGTAAAATATAGGCTATGTTGGAGCGGGGACTGTAGCCATCAATTTGAAACCATTACTTTTGAAATCGATTTATATTTCCTGAGATTGCGTAGAAATAATCGCCATTTAGAACGTTTTCAAAACGCTTTTCGTTTATTTTCACCCCATTTAAATTTCAAAATTTTAAGGAACATCTCATTTACATCTCATAAGTAATTGCCATGCCAAATTTCAAGTTGCTAGACACTTCAGTATCACAAAAATCACAATTTAGAACGTTTTTTAAAATTCAACCGCAAGTGGTAGTGACGCCGACATGAAGTAGATCCTATATTGGAGCAAGGACTGTCATCATGGATTTCCAACCATTACTTTTGAAATCGGTTGGATACTTTCTGAGATTGCGTTGAATTCGACATTTAGAACGTTTTTTTTTTTTTTTGGTTTTTTTTTTTTTAACTCTTTTTGCGCATTTTCACCCCTTTTAAATTTTGAATTTTTTAAGAAATGTTCTTAGAAATCATTTATATCTTATAAGTAACTACCATTCCAAATTTCATGTTTCTAGGTCCTTCAGTAACACAAAAAACGCATTTTCGAGCATTTTTTGCTCGTGCACCCCCTTTGGGGGTAATGACACAGACATAAAATGTAGCCTATGTTGGAGCAAGGGTTGCCACCATTATTTTTTAAATCGGTTTGGTACATCTTGAGATTGCGTAAAAATCGCCATTTAAAAGGTTATTTAGAACGTTTTTGCGCATTTTCACCCCTTTTAAATTTCGATTTTTTTTAAGAAATATTCTTAGAGATCATTTATATCTAATAAGTAACTTAACTACTATGCCAAATTCCATGTATCTGGGCCATTCAGTAACACAAAAATCACAATTTCGAACGTTTTTTTATTTTTGCTCCTGCAACCCCTTTAGGGGTAATGGCACCGACATAAAATGTAACCTATGTTGGAGCAAGGGTTGTCACCATCATTTTGACACCATTATGTTTTAAATCGGTTTGGTACTTCTTGCGATTGAGCAAAAAACGCCATTTCGAACGTTTTTTAGAACGCCCTTCTTCGCATTTTCACCCCTTTTAAATTTCAATTTTTTTAAGAAATGTTCTTAGAGATCATTTATATCTAATAAGTAACTACCATGCCAAATCCCATGTATCTAGGCCCTTCAGTAGCACAAAATTCGCATTTTCGAACGTTTTCTTGCTTCTGCACCCCCTTTAGGGGTAGTGGCACAGACATGAAATATAGCGTACGTTGGAGCAAGGGTTGTCGCCATCATTTTGATAACATTTTTTTAAAAATCGGTTTGGTACTTCTTGAGGTTACGTAAAAATCGCCATTTAGAACGTTTTTTAGAATGCTTTTCGCGCGTTTTCACCCCTTATTAATTTCGATTTTTTAAAGAAATGTCCTTAGAGATCATTAGTATTTTGTAAGTAACTACCATTCCAAATTTCATGTTTCTAGGCCCTTCAGTAACACAAAAATCGCCTTTTTAGAACGTTTTTTGCTCCTGCACCAGTGCCCCTGCACTAAGATATAGCCTATGTTCTAAGTTGGACTAACACCATCATTTTGATACCACTACTTTTGGAATCGGTTCGGTAGTTCCAGAGCTTACCTCCGACAAATAAACAATTTTTACCTCTTTATAATATGAGTATAGATAGATATATTTTTATTTTACTTTCAATATGTTTTGTATCGTCTTTTAAGCAAATAAATATTTTAATATTGTGATATAAAACTTATTAGTTTTTTATCCATAAATTTAGAAAAAATAAAATTATATATTTCAGGCAAAGCCCACCCGGGAAAACTCAGTTAGTTGTTAACGTACCCAGTGCGAACATCTTTGAGGAGTTTACGGATTTAGGTCAGTTTTGCGAACGGTATTTTAAGAGATATAGCTTTCAGTCGATTGAGAAATTGGGGTTAAGTTCAGCTGTAGTTCGAAAATTACTTGAAGTATAACTTAAAAAAGAATTAAACAACTGTTTATAAACAAGATCTTCATAATATTTTCCTGGTGGAATTACAAGCTTTTCTTTTCAGGTTGTACGTCTTCGCGAAAAATAAACATTTTGCGTTATTTGAGTTTGTTGAAATACGGACTTCCCTCGTTCGATGCATAGTTTTATTTTAAGACAGACGTTGAAACGGGAAACATAACTTTGGAGATTTTTTTTTACTCCGGATGTTTTTTCTAAATTTTAAGTATGCGTTTAAGAAGCCTCACCATGTAATGAATCGAGGCTAAAAAAAAAAAAAAAAAAAAAAAAAAAAAAAAAAAAAAAAAAAATACAGGCTACCACGGTGCATTCCACGTATCTTTTTTTACAGACCGCTGCAGTCACGTGATGCTCGAATGCGCCAATACAAGTGTACGAAAAGAGCAGCACGTTACTCTAGCGGTCTGTAAAAAAGACATTTCGGAAACACCGCGGTAGCCTCTTTTTTTCGTTAGCCTCGGCAATGAGTCAAATGGCGTGACAGTTGGTGGGTGTTATCAGAAAGTATGTAAGAACGGTCTACCAATTTAGGCTATTACGACTTTTGTGCAGCATGCGAGTTAGAATCTTGCATCTGCAGTCCATTTTTACTTTCTTCTATCTTCAATAGAAGAAAGTATTGTAATCGAAATTTTTTTCGACTTCCGGTTTTCGACGGATTTACATGTTTTAGGGGTCAGAGATTCCAAAAAACATGTTTATAGAAAATGTCTGTCTGTCTGTGTGTCCGTCTGTCCGTCTGTCCGTCTGTCCGTCCGTCCGTCTGTCCGTCTGTCCGTCTGTCCGTCTGTCTGTCGCCATTGTACCATCAAAAAGTGTATGAAGTTATGTATAGAATTAAACCAAAATTTTATTATAAGTTTTTGGCTATGGCAAGCAGGTCCACCCGGAATTTGGAAAAAATTCGCCGGTAGGGGGCGCTGTAATAGCTATTTTTGTGCGATTTTGAATATTGTACCATCCAAAAGTATATGAAGTTATGCATAGAATTGAACCAAATTTTTATTTTCAGTTTTTGAATATGGCAGGTAGGTCCTCCCTGAATTTGGTAAAAATTCGCCGATAGGGGGCGCTGTAATAGCTATTTTTGTGCGATTTTGAATATTGTACCATCCAAAAGTGTATGGAGTTATGCATAGAATTGAACCAAATTTTTATTTTAAGTTTTTGGATATGACAAGCAGGTCCTCCCTGAATTTGGAAAAAATTCGCCGGTAGGGGGCGCTGTAAATGCGATTTTTGTGCGATTTTGAATATTGTACCATCGAAAAGTGTATGAAGTTATGCATAGAATTGAACCAAATTTTTATTTTAAGTTTTTGGATATGTAAGCAGGTCCTCCCTGAATTTGGAAAAAATTCGCCGGTAGGGGCGCTGTAAATGCGATTTTGAATATTGTACCACCGAAAAGTGTATGAAGTTATGCATAGAATTGAACCAAATTTTTATTTTAAGTTTTTGGCTATGGCAAGCAGGTTCTCCCTGAATTTGGAAAAAATTCGACGGTAGGGGGCGCTGTAATAGCGATTTTTGTGCGATTTTGAATATTGTACCATCGAAAAGTGTATGAAGTTACGCATAGAATTGAACCAAAAAAATTATTTAAGTTCTTGGCTATGGCAAGGAAGTCCTCCCTTAATTTGTAAAAAAATCGCTCCTAGAGGGCGCTGTAATAGCGATTTTTATAAAATTTTTGTGCCATTTTGAATATTGTATGAAGTTATGCATAGAATTGAACCAAATTTTATGTGTTTATTTTTGGTCATGTCACGAAGGTCCTCCCTGAATTTGGAAAAATTCCGCCGGTAGGGGGCACTATAATTGCGATATCTGTACCTTTTTCATTATTGTACCATCGAAAAGTGTATGAAGTTATCCATATAATTGAACCAAATTTTTTGTGCATGTTTCTGGCTATGGCAAACAAGTCCTCCCTGAACTTGAAAAAATTCCGAAAGAAGGGGGCGCTATAATTCCGATCTCTGTGCCATTTTCATTACTGTACCATCGAACAGCGTATAAAATTATGCATACAATTGAACCAAAATGTTTGTGCTTGTTTTTGACTTTGGCCAACAGGTCCTCCTTGAATTTGGAAATATTGCGCGATAAAGGGGCTCCGTGCTCGCGATTTTTGTATACTTTTCTTGATTTTTCGTAGTTCTATTGTGCAGCGGCGGGAACTCGCTTCCTGCTAAACCGGCTATTCGCAAACAGCTGATAACAACAGAATAAGGAAAAATTAATAATTTTAACAAATATCATGATATAGATTAACTCGTTTTTAGTCCGTTTAATTGACTTGAGCAGAAATTTAAGATGAAAATCAAAGTTGGTATAGTATTGAACTAATAATATTGAAGTATTAACATGTGTAACTAGGTTTTGAAATATTAAGATGTATAAGATAGAAGAAAGTTTTGGGATTGGCACATCCAACTAGTTTACCACTAAAATAGTTATGATTGTGTCATTTTTAGCTTGAAATTATTAAAGCCTATAATGTTTTCCCATTTCACAACAAATTTTATAAATACTAGAAGCTAAATTTGCATGTTACTGAAGAATGAACTCTTTTATTTTTATTTTTTATTTGCGTTTGGAAAATATATAATGGCAGTATATATTTTATGGTACAATACGCTATAGCTTATTTTTTTTATTAAAGAAATTTAATTGCAATATTATCATGTATAATTTGTGATTTCCTAAGCAATAACTTCTGATCTTTGCTTGTTTTCACTCGTCCTCCACTGCTTTTCCTTTTTTCATGCAAAATCATTTATCAGTTTGTATTCCACAGTATTATGTCGAACGTATAGGCAAAAAAAAAATTATATTTTTAAATGCTTCCAAGTCTTAAAATACGTTTAGATAATTTACAATTATTTTTCCAGACTTAAAGTTAATGGTTTAAGTATGCACGTATACTTAAGTCAAAACTATTAATAAAAACAGAATAAGGATAATTTTTACGCTGCTTTAAATTAGTTGACGAGAATTTGAAACTTCATCTAAGATTAATGAGAATATTACATGGCTCCATTTTTTGAGTCCGTATTTTGTCATAAAGTACGAAACTAATGATTTATGAGACATTTAACCGTTACACGTTTTGCTTTTGAAAAAATGGATAACATTATAATTTACTCCTATTTCTCTTTTTAATTTACTATCTGAGTATTGAATTTTTCTTTCTAAAAATTTATTTTTTAAGTTAATTATTCATAACAAATATTTACTAATCTAAAATTTATATCTAAAAAATATTAACAGTAATTTATTAACTAAACTGCTTCGTTTAAAATTTAAAAAATCCATATATGAATTTCCATACATTTTGCTTCTACGTACATATTTTCTTTCAGGTTCGAATAAAATGTATAAACTGGATATCATTTCTCGACATGTTTTCGTTTTGGAATTATATATACTTGTAAACTGAAGGTTTATATTGAATTAACTTACATCATATTTATAATTATACAACCAATAATGCCTAAATGATTCGTCAGAAACAAAACTGTGTACTTTCATTGACGAATTATGTTTATTAAATTTATAGCATATGATTGTTTTATATATTCAGTATTTTTTTAATATATTTAGCGCATATTTTATTTGTGAGGATTCTAATTTAATACCTTATATTTTTAATGTTTTAAGAATAGAAATTTGTTGTAAAGAAATATTTTATACTATCATCATTTGTGCATAAAATTTGTTTGATTATAAATGTACCTGTTGCAACATATGGTGTTATTTATTACTAAAATTATACAAAAATAGTTATGTATGTAAAGTTGAAAAAAAATGAGTATTTTTATATTAAGAAGTCTACTACCATGTCAAAAAGAGAAATGTGCATCTATTTTAGTTCGGCTTAATTTAAAATTGAATAATATTTAAATGAACTATTTAAATAAAATATAACTTTTAATCATTTTGAAGTTTAGCAAAAAATAAATTTTCTTATAGAAAAAACTGATAATGTTTTACAATCCTAAAAAAGTGAGACAGTATTATGATGGTTTTAATATTATGTAAAAGAGTTAATGCTGAAATGAATATATTGAATGACATAATGAACATAATTTTCTTTAAATAGAATAAATCTAGGTTGAAATATGATGTTTTTCATATCCAATTTTATGTGTTTGTTACTGGTGATTGGATATTCATTCTGATAGAGTTTCTTCTTTGAGGTGCTGGCAATAATGTCGGATCCGAATGTCAGATGTAGCAGGGCTTCCTAATCAGGCTTCAATGGTCCACTTATGTTTAAGGAAGATCTTTTAAGGATTCCACAGAATTCTAGTTTATCTAAGTATACCGTTTATTGTAATGTTCAGGGATTCAGGATCTCGACGATAATGAGTTTTTTAATTTTGACATGTTATGAAATTGGTCTTTGGCGTTGGTGTACGAATCTATTCGTAAGGCAGAGGAATTCAACCTCCATGCACAACTCTATTTCTAAGCCACATAAAAAAACCATAGTCGGTGAAAATAATAAAACAAAGCCAAAAATAATATGATTTCCATTGGTCTAGTTGTTCGAAAAACTAAAAGAACCAAAACGGCTGAAAATAAAGTTCATTATCAACTTGAGTTACATACTGATGATAAATTTTATATACTTTCTGAGCCTGGGGTCATGGATGACGATTTTATTGCAGAGAGCATTAAAGATGGCTTCACTATTACCGAACTTGTCCAATTCCTGTTACGGCTGTGCCTAAATTTGCGTCGAAAAAGTATACAGAAATTTCATGGAAACTTTAATAGAATATAAATATCAGAAGTGTTAGATTCACGAAAACTTCAGAAGCGGAGTGGGATCTAAATTTTACAGAAGAAGTTTCATGTAGATGTTTAAAAGTCTTCACCAATTCACGCTATATAAATTAAATTACGAACTAGATAAAGGAAAATTTTTCAATCTTGCGTTGTGCCCGAACAGGAAGTACCGCTTAAAATCGCTTTTAGACGATTACTAAAAATCATCCTTCCATGAAGTAAAATAAATTTATTAAAGAGAAAAAGCTTTGATGTTTCCCAGGCAATAAAAATCCGCAGCCGTAAGACTGGGCAATGATTCTTCTTTTGCATTTACCGTGCAATAAATCTATTAAAAAACCTTTCAGATCACCTCGTAATTCAAATTAAAAACAAAAAAATAGACTTATAAGGTACCCAGAAAGGCCAAACAATGTTTCAGTTATCCTTGGTAATTCACCACGTTGCGAAGTATTGTAGTATTAATCACAGGTGCATTGGATTCGGCAATCGTCACACACCTAACCCTCTCACAAGAAAATCTAGCTAAAAAGAATTAAAATAACAACAACCCGGATAACTGTAATTGGGCGGAGCTACAACAAGCCAGTTTTAAGGGTTGCAAAAACTACCCCATCAAATCCGCAAAACTTTTATGCGGATATTTTAAAAAATGAAAGCATGGTCAAAATCTGATAAAGCAAAGAAATTACTATTAAAAGGTGTACAGTAAGTACAGCCTGAAATGTTCCGATCACCTCTGGAATAACTTTAAAAGTTGGAAGAGTTTAAGAGCGGTTTTTCAAAACTCATTGAGATCTTGGGAAAAATTAAAATCGAGATCAAATTTTAATTATTTTTAGAACTAGCTGATTATTTTGAGGAACTCTATTAAAATATTGTTGTGCAGCAACATAGTACGCGCAAATGTCTTCATTGTGGACTCTCTGTATAAGTTTACATAAAAGGGATAAAAGAAAATTGACTAAAATGATTGGGAAATTTTGTAAATATCTTGTAAATATTACTGCAAATAATATTTTTATTACTTATATCTCTTTAATTTTTTAAGAAAAAATATGCTTAATCTTTTTGTAATTTTTTGAAATATTTTCTCTGTCTTTGTCTTTTATGTATTTGTTAAGAATTTTCATTTAAGTATTGTAATGTAAAATAGGTAGACCTGACAACTGCCTCTTTTTTTTTTCATGTATATTTTGCAATTCAGTCTTAAACGTAACGTTATATTGCCCAAAGAACCTGGAATACAGTCTTTTCAGTACTCATGTATATGTTGATTACTTAAAGGGGGAGGGGAGGGGCATAGATTAGCAACCAATTGTAAATTTCCTCATCGCACATTGATATCATCATAAGCATCTGTATCGCATCAATATGTTCTACTTCATCATTTGCGGAGATTACGCATGAGTACATACATTTTTGGCACTCCACAAGCCCAGTGCTGTTGATACAATGTTCGTGTAGGGAGAATAATTTAATATATATATTTTGTTGTTGCAGAATAATTGCAAATTTATTTTGCGAGATGTGTATTATATATTACGTAATAATATGAACTAGATGGAACCCGTCAAAACATGACGGCAAACAACTTGATTTCACTAAAGTAAAGAAGTCTACTTACCGCTTTAAAATGTTATTTTTGTTTAAAGAATAAAAATTAACAATGAAAAGAAACCCTGCGGATGACTAAAAATTGGCAGAGTTACACATTCAGACATGCTTCACAGAATTTCTTTCATCTGATGCTTTTCATTTACTGACATAATAAAATCAATAAATTTACCATTATTTGTTATTAATTTCATATAAAATATTTCACTATTTTTTTCCTCAGCTAATAGACAAAATTAAGGATTTTTCTTTTATGACAGATTGATAAATTTCAGTAGAAAATTAACAAAATGGGATATAAAAAAGAGCAGCAAAAGGCAACTGGGTGCATCAATCACGCGTAAAAAATGTCACTGGGTGATAAAGTGTTCAAAAGTGGCCACTGGGTGCTGTGCTCTGCCAAACAGACCTAGAGAAAAAAAAACTGTTGCCATCAAGTTACTTTTAACTCTACATTTATCTGTATTTTAAATATTGTTTATATGTTTATTAATTATTTTGTCAGTAAAAATAACAATTAGGCCATTCAAACAGTTATATCATAAACATTTATCCACCAGCTGAAATGAAAATCAGAAAAATAATGTAAATAAATAAACCGCCAAGACTTTTACCCCTTCTTTTCATTAATATATCGCAACACTTTTCTGTCATTCAATAAAATTTCTAAGTAAACAGGTATATTTTTGTAGCTGCAGCTTTGAAATCAGTATATTTTGCAGCCGCAGCTTTGAAATTCGTGTATTTTGTAGCTATAACTTAAAATCAGTATATTTTGCAGCTGCAGCTTTGAAATCAGTAGCGGTAGAATTCACAAAAAAGATTCACCGGTCCCAAGGACAGTAAACATGACAATTTACTGGTCCACAGTCATCATCACTAGCCCGCTACATAAAAGTCCCTTTAACCCTTTGAGTGACCCCCTCCCCTCCTCGAATATAAACCAAACTTCCTTTATAGTTATCAAAAATTTTCAGCATAATAAAATATAAAGTTATAATTTACTAAAAATTAAATAAACAGTACATAAAAAAACTATAAAATTATTGGTTAGATATTTTATTTCTGATTATTTATTTCAACTGACTAAGGTTAATGCAAATTTTATTTATTATTGTGGGATTTGTGTTTGGTTACGGTTTTCTCACGGACAGGAAGATTTAAGTTTACATGTGAAAGAAGGCAAAAAAGTTACTAGTCTTGCGAACCACTAAATTTTTTCCAATTAGTGGTCTGATTGAATTTTTGGTGATCTCGGACCACCAAGCATTTCGAACGCTGATTATTGGTACATTTTGTGCCTGCAGCTTTAGAAAAGTAAGTTATTTATTAGGTGTCTATTTTGATTTCTTATCATTTTGTTTATTTTAAAGAGACCTAAGTATATTTAGTTGAGTATTATGGATTTATGGACAATGTTCGTGAAATTGTAGCAACAGAAATTGCTTATTTAGGGGGCTGTGACTTCGTTTATATATGGTACAAAAGATCATTACAGTCAATCAGGGTAACTTTGAACCATGGGGTGTAACTTTGCACCACCTCCTATATTTGAATATTTTTGACTCCAAATAACTAAATAAGCACCAGAACTGTGCTGTGTTGGCAAGGCTCTAAACTGGGATTTCTACTCTTTATTTTAGAAAATTAATTAGCAACATTATACGCAATCGATTGCATCATCTAAATTTTTTTGTGAAGTAATCTTTTCAAGTTAATTTTGAATGCTATTTTGAAGTTGTTGTAATCCAATTAAATTTTCATAGTAAGTAACAATATCCTCATTTATCAGACATATTATTATCTAAATGTTGTAAATGTGTTAATATTTTGTGATTATTTATTTATTTATAGTTAATAAAATGTAAAATAAGAAGGGACTAACATTTTACCACATTTCAGGGTAACTTTGTTCCGGCTGAAAGTTGTACTGATGTTTATAATTTACTGATTATAGGTGCTACTGTCACAAGTTTCACATATTTTCACGTATATCAAGCAGGACGGTCGTTCTGCCAAGCCAAGCTGAAAAAAAAATGCTAACCTCGCCAAACAAACAAACGCCAAGAATAAAACGCAAGACACCGTAACTGCTTATTATACTGATGACAACTTCTCCATGTTAAATCAACCAAACATGCCAGCGTAAAATTTCCCATATCAAAAGAACCAGTCATCGCAGAAAAATAAAACCAAAACCAGAAGGACCTAAACGAAAAGATCTTCAATTTGAGACCAAATGCATCCTCATAAATTAATTATAAACAGAGATATAGATTTTTTAAAATAACGTCGAGATACTGAAAATGACCGATTTATTTTCTTCGTCACAATTTATGGTTCAATCAAGGTAGAGACTTAAATAATGGACGTAAAAAAGTAAGGATTGCATTTTTGGACAGATATTTACTCAATCTACGTGCTTTTGTAAAATTCAGCTTTAAAAACACAAATTTTCTATTCTTAATTAGCGAAAAACTGTTAATTAATTCTAAAGTTTATAAATTATGCCAAACAGCGATAAACCCGCCAAATCATTTTAGAAGTCTTTTAAAATTTTTTATATTATACTTTTGCATTGATTTCATCGAAGAAAACTATGGCCGAGATCCAGATAGATTTTTCGCTGTTAGCGAAATGAGTTTGACCAATCAGAAGCCAGAATGTTTGAGAATTTTTGCTGCTTCTGGATCCCGGCCTATGTCATAAAAGTTTTGAGTCATTTTCTTAGTGCCATGGATGAAGTGCAATGTTTACAGAAATCTAGGCTGGGATCCAGATGGATTTTTCGCTGTTAGCGAAACGAGATTCACCAATCAATAGCCTGCATTGCTGCAAACAGCGAAAAGTTTGCAAAAGTGCAAGCTTCTGATTAATGAATCTCGTTTCGCTAACAGCGAAAAATCTATCTAGATTGCGGGGAATTATGTTGAACACAATTTTGCATTTCCACATCCAGGAAGGGTATTGATGTCATAACAACAGTGCGTATTCAAAACTATTTAAGGCATTGATTCTGAACTCCTTTGCTATACATTTCAATATTAAAGAAGTTGTTGTTTCAATAGTTTTAGTACTTTTCTCTATTGCTCACTCTAAAACACGAATATCGAAATTTAACCAACAGCGCTCAGAAACTATAGCGCCTAGAATATATAGTGTTGAAATCGGCTAACCCTGTAATACTTAAAAAAGCGCTAAAATATTGTATCCCTTAAATGTGCAATGATACTGCTGTAATATGCAGATCGCAGCGACATCTGCAGGATATTTTCTACAACTGCAAGAAATTGCTAGTCTATACAATGTAATAATAGTAATACGAAAATCCCACAGATGTCGCTGCGATCGACACTTGAAATTTTAGCAGTATCGTCGCACATTTAAGGGATACAAATTTTTAGAACTGTTTGTATAGCATATTTCCACACTAGGTATTCTAGGCGCTGTATCAGTAACAACACCATAACAAAGAGCCTTTATACATAAGAGTGGTGATATATGCACAGGAGGCATGCTCATTTCAAGTTTTTGTCGAAAGTACGGCAATCCGCTTTCTTAAATAGGGAAGTTGCAATCAGCTGATAGTCATTGTATTTCAAGTGGAGGTCAGGGTAGTTCCACCAATCAGCAGTGCCTATTTGTAGTGTGTGACCCCCAGCATGACGTCAATTGCAACTGCCCTATAGAGGATATTCAATCTACGTTATGATCACATGGTCAAGGCAAGAACGTCTAGCGTAAAGAAGGGAAGGCTCCGTCTACGTAATGTAAATCCCCGCTAGCCAATGAAACAGTTCATGGGAGAAAGCAGTAGTACACTGTTAAAAATATCGTGAAAAATTACCTCTGTTTTTAAAGGCTATCTGTATTCTTCATAGGCGTTTATGTAGCGTTCTCATTGGTCAGAAAATAGAGAACCTGTAAGAACCGAGGTAATTTTTCACGATATTTTTAACAGTGTAGTTTCCTGTTTCCCTTCTTATCAGTTAGAAATTCTTTGGGTAAATTACCGGTACCACGTGACTTTTTCAGCCTCGAACCCATATTTGGAATATCCTCCATTAGAAGATACGCGCATGGACGATCTCTATTAGACTAGGGAAATAATTCAGCATGCATTAACCTGACGATAATGGCATGCTCGCAAAGAACTTTAACGATTTGTTTTTATCACTTTTACCAATAAGCATTTATTGGCCGTATGTCGCTACTTCGTTATAGCGACACACTTGTTCCTAATTAGATCCCGGCCTTAATGTATCAAAATACGGAGTTTGCTTTCTGTACTATTCCTGAGCTCAGTTATAGCGTCTAGAAATATAGGTCGGGATCCAGGTACAATTTTGCAAACAGTGAAAAGTTAGCAAAAATTCTGGCTTCTGATTGGTCAATCTCGTTACGATAACACAGAAAAATCTACCTAGATCACGGTCATAGTGTGGAAACCTGCTATTCCAGTAATTCTTTAAAAAGTGCTAAAAATTGAATCCCATAAATATTGAAAAATACTGAATGACAAATGTCGATAGGAGCAACATTTTCTAGATCTTCTCTGAGCGAAACGTTATTTTTTTGAAATAGTTATGTTGGAATTACCATATGTCGCTGTAATCGACATTCGTCGTTCAGCCTCGTTCAACATTTATGGGATACAATTTTTAGCACATTTTTAATAAGCCGATTTTTAAACTATGTCTTCTAGAAACTATAGCTCCGTTATAGCGTCTAGATTATATGTTGTAGAAATCGACTATCCCAGCAAAACTTAAAAAAGCGCGGAAGTATTGAATCCCTTAAATGTACAACGATGTCGAATTCCAAACAGTCATTTGCATCGACATCTGCAGGATATTTTTTAAAGAAGAAAGAGACATGTGTAATGCACCGCTACAGCGTCTAGAATACATAATGTGGAAATTTGCTATCCAAGAACCGCTAAAAAGTGTATCCCTTAAATGTGCACTGACGCTGAAATCCAGGGAGATTATCGCAGCGACATCTGCTATATATTTTCAAATTTCAAAGTAAACATCGTATTATTACAGCGGGTTTGACGCAAGCACACAGGTCAAATGTAAGTTAATAAAACGTTTAAAAAAAAAAGAAAAATGTTACAGCGTCTAGACCAAATTGTCTTGGAGTTTTGGGAAATATCCTGCAGATATCGCTGTGATCGACTGATTGGATTTCTACACTATATATTCTAGACGCTGTAGCGCCGCGGTAGCCTGTCCTTTTTCGTTTGCCTCGAAGTAGATGACGTCATTTGAAGCTGTTCCTAAGTGTGGCCAGCTCATCACGTCACACGGAGTTGATTATCTGTACACGGCAATGGACACAAAAAAAAAATCGGCGCACCGCTTTGTACTAATCATCGTGTAAAGATGATCCAACTCCGTGTGACTTTTAAACGTCATGAACTGACCTATTATGTCATTGGTCACGCTAACACCCTCCCCCTTGCGTCCGCCATATATAGCTGCATCTTGCACTGGAGACTGCTAAATGGGCTGCTATCGGTCAAAATCAAGAGAGAAAAGGGCAGAAGAGGGGGAAAGAACTCGTTTTTTTATGTAGTTTTTCACACGGGAAGATTGACATGTCTGCTCCTCTCCTTTCATAGCTTCATGGTGGTGAAATAAACAAACGCCCCCTAAATATTTGAGAAAGTCTTGACACGCGTCACAAAAACATCACACAAAGCAGGCAAAGCAAAGGAACAAAATCGTTCATTGGCTCGTGGATATGAACGAGCCAATGAATGATTTTTCTTCTTTGTTTTGCCAGCTTTGTGTGATATTTTCCTGACTTGTCAAGGCTTTCTCGAATATTTAAAGGACGTTGAATAGGCCGGGATCAAGATAGATTTTACGCTATTAGCGCGATGAGATTGATCAATCAGAAGCCTGCATTTTTGAAAACTTTTTTATGTTTGCAGTAAACACTCTGGGTCCCGGACATTAACTTTGGTTGGTTAAGACGATTTTGAATAAAATCAAATCAGAAAGCCAATGTTTTTAAACTTTTTTGGTTAGTTTAATCGAAATCTTCCACGTCTATTAATGAAAACTGAGTTACTGTACTTTGGACAAAAACTTGAATATGAGTACACGACTTGTGCATATGTGTCACCACTCTTACATATAAATGTACTCTGTTATGAGCATGATTCTAAGCGCAGCTGGTTAAATTTGAGTATCTGAGTATTAGATAAAGCAATAGTGGCCCACCGTGGCTGAGTGGATAAGACACCACGCCGCTAATCGCTTGAGAACGTAGGTGGGGGCGGGTTCGAATCCCGCCGTGATCCCCACGTGATCTGATATATATGTGTTCAATAAAACAAACAAACAAACAAACAATAGTGAAAGGTACAGTTGCCATGGAAACAACGACTTCTTTAATTCGTAAAGAAAATTAATGAATAGTTGTAAATGATTTAAGTTTAAAATATAGACAAATGCTCTGAAAATATCAATGGCTCCCATCTAGTATTTTACAAAAGTAATTTAATATATTCACATGATGTATAAGTTGATGCAACTCTTACCTAATGAAAATTCTGCAACAAGACTTATGTAGGTAGATCTTTTCAATGATTAATTCAGAATTCTAAGAACAAAACGAAGTTCTTAAGCGCCCTTCCTCACCCCTCCCCCCACTCAAAGAAAGAAATACGATAGAAAGGTATAAGTATTTGGATAATTTCAGTATTTCTGTGATCTTTTGTCAGAGTTTAGAAAAGGTGTCTGGGTATTAAAAAAACATATAACAAATTTGACGAACGATAAGACTATTTCAGGCAATTTTTAACTGCAAAAAAATTTTATTCTAATGTTTATGCGGCTTTAATAATAGACTATTAAATATAATCAATTTACGGGAATTTTTATACGAAATTATATTCTCACATTTATGCAAATAGGTATGGATAAACAGACTTGAGTAAAATTACATATTTATTCTTTCTTCTCTATAACACGATCTAAATGAAGATGAAGTTATATGTACAGTTTATATCTTTAAATTTTTAGATTTTTTTTAATCAAAAATGTTTCATCATCATGTCTAGAATTGCTAGATTTACTTCTTTAGACAGATCTTCGATTCTTTAGATGCCTGCGGGGCTTCATTCTCGGATTTTCCGTAGGTATTTGTAAAGATAAATTTATTTTGCAAAACCGTCAGCAAAAAAAAGTTAGAACAAACAATTAACTGACAGACTAACTGTAAATATATATTTTATTTTGACTCTATTTGATTTTTACTAAATTTTCATCCTTCATAGAAAATTTTAAGGCGATATAAATTGAGAAAGACTGATACTTTGAAAGAAGAAATTGACTTTCGTTACTTTTAAATTATTAATTACTCTAAAAAATGAATGATAGGTAAACAAAGTGTATACTATTGTGTTTGTTCCCTGCTTATAAAGGCTATACAAAGACTAATTTTAGCGAGTAGAATTATTTCAATTATATATAATCTGTTTTAAAAAAAGAACTGATATCTACTAAAAAACAACTTTTCAAAAGTAAAAAAAAAGCCAAGCAAAAAAAAAAAAAGAACAAAAAGAAAAAAGGGGAAAGTTGTGGCTAAAAAGTAGTGTGATATCAAATTTTCAAGCTAATATTATGGTACTTATTTAACATTTTTTATTAAAAATTTACCATATGTAAGTCGAGTACCTAAGTATGCGTTGATAGAAAGCCTTTTCTCCTTTACTAAATACATCATAACGTGTTTCTGAAAATTAATTTTTTTTAATTATGCATGATGGGCTTGGCGGCCATCTTTCCATATTTTACACAAATTTCTAAGCGGACAAGCTCGTAATATGTTTGCATTATTAAGAATTTTGAACTTCTAGTTTTGGCTACAGACAGATAAATTAAGAAAGTCTTTTATTTTGAAGAAAAAAAAACAAATTGATTTTTACTGCTTTAACTAATTAATTAACCCCCTCCGAAAAAAGAGAATCATAAGATGAAACCTGAAGTTACTTCAACTTTATTTTAAGACACAAATTTCTAGGCACTCACTTCCATGAATTAAAAGCATAAAATGTTTGCTTTAGCAACAATTTCGAATTTCCGATCTTAACAATGTACTTGTGTGCTTAGAAAATTGTGTAAAATTTGGAAAGATGGCCGCCAAGCCCATCATGCATAATTTAAAAAAATTAATTTTCAGAAACACGTTATGATGTATTTAGTAAAGGAGAAAAGGCTTTCTATCAACGCATACTTAGGTACTCGACTTACATATGGTAAATTTTTAATAAAAAATGTTAAATAAGTACCATAATATTAGCTTGGAAATTTGATATCACACTACTTTTTAGCCACAACTTTCCCCTTTTTTCTTTTTTTTCTTTTTTTTTTTTTTGCTTGGCTTTTTTTTTACTTTTGAAAAGTTGTTTTTTAGTAGATTTTATATAAATGCCGAAAGTGTGCATTAGATATAACATGTTAATATTTTTTCCAATATGTGTAAAATACATAAAATTCATTTAAAGGCGTTATTTGGGGCGGAGCTATTCAAATTTGACATTTTTTATTCTTGTTTGAAATATATAGTACTAGTATGTATTACTGTAACTATGGATATATTATAGAGTTAAAACATTGAAAATTGTTTTTCATTGCATTTTTATGTTTTATATGAACAATTAACATTTTTTATATCTATATATTCATGGTTCTCTTCTACCACGTCTCTCATGCCTAATATTTGCTATAATATCATAAATTATACAAATCTTGTGATGTTGGGAAATGTAAATTCGGAATCTTTACATATCTGAAAACATTTTTGGGGATTCAAAGTTGTCCCAACTATAATACTTTTTTTATAATGAATTATTTTAGATAATATTTATCATATGGTGCAAAGTTACCCTAAATAGCTGGGTAACTTTGAACCAGGTTAAAAATTCATTTTTTATTGATTTTATCATTACTATTCCTTAATTTTTGATAGTCATACAATAATTTATGATCATTTCTTCTCTTTTCTGCCCCTAGTCCCAACAATATTATTAAAATAAGAGTGTGGGATATGAAAATAGAGAAAATGCGGATCAAAGTTACCCTGAATGACTGTACTTAAAAAATAGCTTTCTGTTTTAATATATAGGATCTCTTTTGAAATCTTCTTGTGTTGTAAAATCACATATATACGTAAAATATTATAATTTTACATTGTTAAGGACCCCATTCTATAATTTGTTGATTAAATTATATTAAAAGTTTTTGTAGCCATATCCTTTTCTATAAAAACTAAAAGGTAGAAATAATTTAGCTTTTTCCTGGGATGAAAACTCTCCCAAGTAATTTTTATTATTTTGCAGGCTCATGAAATAAATCGCATTTTTATCGATAAAAAGTAACAATGCCCTTTCTCTTTTAAAATTGGTTATAATTTTTATTTCTTTCGGAATCAAAATGGCGAAGCATAGTCTACAGTCATTATTTTGTCTATACTTGCGCCTCTCACAGATTTGTCAAAAATTCTAATACAACGGAATAATTTGATGCACTGAAAAAAAAAATCTGTAAAGTTACTTAGAATTTTCAAGGAAACTGTAATGCCTAGAATATTTTATGGAACGGTAACAAGAAATATTATGTAACAGTTACACTTTTGCGCTGTAAATCAAAAAATCTATGGTTATTAAGTATGTTTCAGTAAACTGAGATGTCTAGAATTTTTTGTGTAACTGGAACACAGGACGCTGATAAAACTTTAGTAAAATCACTTTAATTTTAGTAGATTATTTTGTAACGCTACAGAAATCTGTAGCAGTTAGTTCGTCAATATGTATCTGTTATGTTAAATATACAGATTTATTTAACTTTACACCTGTAGAATTATATCTTTATTTTTCTTTTTACGGAGCAGGAGTTCAGGAACTCTAATGTATCGTGTGTCTCAAAATTTTTAAATTCCGTACTTGTGCTATATCACCTTCACCTGGCGGTCCCTGTGCATTAGGGTGGAACATAAGTATAGAGTAAAAAAAAATAATAATAATAAAATAAATAAAAAATAATAAAAACGTTTTTGTTTTAATGGGTAATAGTGAAAACATTTTTCCTTTTTGGATGTCTAAACTTTTGGCTGAAAAGGGGTTTTTTTTATTAATTTGTTTTCCGGTTCCTCAAGGACGTAAAAGCTTTAAAATTTCAGTATAAAGTAACTAAAGTAAACAGCGTAGCTGTTAGCTAATATCTGCTTATATTAAGCAAATACTACCCAGAAGTCACCACAAGGAGATGGCTAAATATCGACTTCCAACACCCTTATCTCCCTTTGTTATGGATTAATTCGACTGGATATTCAACCTACTGGTTTCTTATTCAAACTTTGTCATTACATTGCGGGACTTCAACTTTCCTAAGATAAAGCCATCTCTTGCTTAATATCTTAAGATGGTTGACGCAGCTATCGGGACAATTTTGACAAACGTTTCCACTGTTTGAGTATGACAAGGAAAATCTAAAATTCAGGTGTATCCCTGTTTGTATATTTTTTAAACGTTCTTCATCCGATGAGTCCTTCAAGACAGGATCCATGATTTTATAGTCTATAATTTCAATATGTTCGCATTTTTTCAAGTTGCTTTCCGATTGGTCCAGAAAATCCTTTAGTACCCGTACTTTTTCCAGCAAGATGTTGAAATAAGTATTAAAAAAAGTTCATTTGCATGTAATAAGCAAATTATCCATTGTAAAGTTTTTATAGTCTTGCTTCCGATGTTTTCACAACTCTAAATTTGCGTCCTGCATTGACGGCATTTCTGTTTCACCCAATAAATTTCAAGCTTGAAATGTCTGTATTATTATTTTGAAAATACATCAAAATTGCAATGGCTATATTAGTATAAATGAAGATGTCAATGAAATATGACCAATATATTTTGATCCTGGTTTTTAACTAAGACCATGTGTTCTTCTTTAACCCTCTCGCTGCGCAACCCGAGATTTTCTCGGGCAACGTAAATGTAGCAAAATTTGCGCAACCCGAGATTTCATCGGGGATGCATTTTCTACGTCTAATTAATCCACCTTGATCATTCCCACCAGTTATTTTTATTGTAAATTTTATCTTATCTAATCGGATTAAACCAGACAAAAATTTTTGTTTTGAAAAACCGGAGGCAAAATAATAAAAATTCTTTAAAGTCGCTCGTCGCGAAGGAATTACGTACGCAATTTTTGAAGCTATTTTGATAAAACAATTACGCAGCGAGAGGGTTAATGATTTTTAGTTGTACTTTTTTCCCCTTTGCTTCAGTTATCATAGTGTTATCCTTTCTACCCTCAAAATACAAACCTTCTTAAATTAACTCATTTCGTTTTTCTTGTTCTTTCGAATTCTTTCTTTTCTTTTATCTTTGCTGTCTTCAAGTCATTATTTCAGTTATCTTTTCATTATCATCCTCTGAAATACCCATACCTTCTAGGGTGCGCATTAACAATAATATTTGCATAATATTTGTCTAATATTCCGGTTCTTTCACCTTGTTGATTATCAAATTCAGGTTTTGAAGAACAACCAATTGAACTATTTTATTCCGAACTATTTTTTTCACTTGACGATTCGTCAATCAAAACATCACTTTTTTTGTTTTAAAATAACTTTTTCTTTCCTTGATATTTCCTTTTCCCGTCTTGCTACGCATTTTTTTGTAGTTTTTATATCTATTGATCCTATTGCCATCATCCCATCTCTCTTTGTTCTTTTAGAAAGTGATGTTCTTGTTCTTATACACGATAATATTTAGTGCATTTACACAAATAAAAATTTTTTCACAATTTCCTAACATTTTACAATTTTATATTGGATGTGGGATTATTCTTTCACATCTTAATATTTTTCTTCAAATTTTGACATTTCTCAAAAAAGTTTTATGATTTATGTATCAGAAACAATTGGAATTGAAGGTCAAATTAATACAGTTTTAAATGCATCAGTAACAGCTTTAGATAATTCAGAAACAGTGTGTTCCAGATTCCAGATAGCAGATTTTAAGTTACATTGAACCCATAAATAATATTTCATAACATCTTCATATGTTCTCATATGTTCGCCAAAGATGACAATCTAATGTTAACTATTTTGGTTCTCTAAAATACAAGATACTTCAACAATTTTCTTGATTTAGGTACGTTAGCTGACATTGTCACATTTGACACCGACTGTTTATTGAAACATGATCGAAGAAACTGTTAACACACGCTAAATCGGATTAACTTGTTATGAGTCGCAGCAAAATAAATCAGAGACGATGAAAGCCGACTCCCACTATGTCTTCTAGAGAAATCAAATAAAGTGGGTCCATATTTTCCACGGCACTAAAACTAAATTATTCTCTTTATTACAGGACATTAACACTTCATTAATTTAATTTTGCGAAATATAAATTTAACAAGAAGCTTAAAATACTTTTCATGGAATTATTGGCTTTTATTCATTTTTTGTGGAAAATCAGATGCTTTGAGGAGCCGGAAAATATCATTTTAAAATTAAAAGGAAAATATGTTCTTTGTATGGTGTTAAAAAGGAAAAAAAATCACTATTAGATTAAAAAACTCGAAACTTCGTTTTTTAGTTCCACTCTACTGTGCATGGTACTGTACTCTTATGGTACTCATGGTTGTACTGTTATTTCCGATTCAGTTCCTGTCTACTTATTTGGATTTAAGACGTATATGGCACCATATTTACTTTAAAAAAAAGAGATTATTTCTGAAGCGACGACGATCAAGAACCACGAACTCTTTACACTCTATAATATAACATTTGGTACATACAACGTAAAACATTTGTATGATTTTCACCTTTAAAATTTTAAGCGTTTTAAAATTAAAACCTTTTTTACTGTTTTTATTTAACACTAAAAAAAGTTTTAATTTTAACACGCTTATTTAACACTTCTTAGCAGATCTTTTCAGTTTTTATTTAACACTTCTTAGCAATCGGAGAAGTACAAATTAATAACAACTTTTTTCAACCCAATTATCTTGTAAATATAATATTGCATGGTTTGAATCTACTCTATTAATTGTAGTAGATATTTTTGTGTGGTGGACATTTAAAAAACAAAATTTCTTTGTATATTTTAAGTATGTATATTTCAAACGTTTAACAAACACAAACGCATGCTTGACGAGTCAAATATTGCCATTATATTTATAAATATTGTATGTAAAACAATTTATCTTATCTATTTAAAACATTTCTCCGATAATATTTTCATTTATATTCAGAAAAATACTTTGTTAAAAATATATATATATAACATGTAATTACACATGTTCAAAATATAATAATTATTTTGTTCAGTCTATTATTTGACACATTACTTTATTTAGAGATACTTAAAAACTGTAAAACAACTATTTTTTAAAAGAATGTTCTGCTAAAACTAGTTGTTGTTTTTATAATTACAATTACTTTTAAAAACATTGAAACATGAATAAATAACTTTGTGTTAATATTTGCTTTTCAGTAATTTCCTGGTTCGCGAATACATTTAACATGTTTTGGTGATTAGATTAACGATCCCAAGAAATAACCATCATTGTCTAAGAGTTATTCTTCAGTTTCTTTTAGTTTGTCACATATTATGAAGAAAATAAGCTACATTTATTAAACGCAACTGTTTTATTATAAAACTATGCTTCGCAGTTCCGTTTCAAGACTTGCAGATGCTTAATAATTTATTAAATGACTTTTTCACGAAAAAGTATAACTAGTTAAAATAATACATTTTGTTTCACACTAACGCAAATCTATTAAAATACAAAACAACGTTTAAAAATCTAATCAATATTTAACATATATCTTAATAAAAATACAGTATATCATACACGTAGCTTTTTCCTTTTTATTCTAATTTCGTAAAAGTTAAATACATTTTCAAAAAATTAAGAAAATAAATTATTCAAAAAATAAAGTCAATAGTTTTTAAAAGAAATGATATCGTGCGCTACGGATAAATTATAAAGCACTTTCCAATATTCACACATTGTTGTTAAAAAAATCCATTTTTACTTTCTTCTATCTTCAAAAGAAGAAAGTATTGTAATCGAGATTTTTTTTCGACTTCCGGTTTCGACGGACTTACACGTTTTAAGCGTCAGAGATCCCATAAAACATGTTTATAGAAAATGTCTGTATGTCCGTGTGTCGCCATTGTATCATCAAAAAGTGTTTGACGTTATGTATAGATTTGAACCAAATTTTTGTGTATGTTTTTGGCCATGGCAAGAAGGTCCTCCCTGAATTTGGGGAAAATCCGACGAATATTGTACCAACGAAAAGTTTAGGAAGTTATGCATAGAATTCAACCAAAATTTTTGTGTATGTTTTGACTATGGCAAGAAGGTCCTCTCTGAATTTGGAAATATTCCGCCAAAAGGGTGCACTAGAGTAGCGATCTTTGTCCAATTTTCTTGTTTTTTCTATTGTACAGCGGTGACTCGTGAATCGACGGGAACTTCCCATTCTTATAAGCTGACTATTCGCGAACATGTGATATACAACAGAATAACGGAAAACTATTTTTAATAAATATCATGACCGAGATTAACTCGTTTTACTCCGATTAATTGACTGACGCAGAAATTTAAGATGAAAGTCAAATTTGCTATGGTATTGAACTAATGAAAATGAAATATTGACATCTGTAACAACATTTTTAAATATTAAAATATATGAGACAGATGAAAGTTTTGGGATTGGCGCATGGAACTAGTTTCATAGCGTAAAGTTATCTATATAAAGTTATCTATATAAACACATTCGAAAAGTCATATCAATTCAACCCAAGCAATTACGGCTGATAGTTGACAATTTTCTATGGAGAATTAATGCGCATTTTTTTTAAATTAGAAAACGAACGACTTGATTCATGAGAAAACACAAATACAGGAACTATTTTTTCCCCCTATTATTTTCCTAATGATATGTTTCATGATCAAAAAAAAAAAAAAAAAAAAAGACGGAGCAAAACAATATTTTATTGCATGATGTTCTAGATAAAATGATTTGTCTCCTATTTTTACGAGAAAATGTATCAATAGGAGGTAAAAATTGCTTTTTTACATCAAGTTTTTATGTTTGAGAATTAAAGATATTACATTTAAATAATTTATTTTTGTCTTTTCAATTAAATTCAGACAAAATGAATAATTTGTTTATTATTTGTTAAACGTTTATAAGCAGTTTAATTTTATTTTTCTGAAAGATGTGTATTTTGATTTTAAAATTCCGCTGATAGTTCAAAAACTACTTTGTACAAAAATACAAACGTTTCTTAATTTACGAATATGTAATATAACCGAGTACAAAAACGCACAATTACCTCTTTCAAAGCCCATTATTCCGAAATTCATTCTTTATATTTCGAAAATTCATACTGTAATAAATTCTCTAAATTTAAAAAAGCATAAAACAAACAAAGTATATTCTGCTATTAATTATTCACGGAATAATTAATTTCCGTGAGTGTTTCCGAGAAGTGTTTATATTGTATTAATAAGATTTCTCAAATTTGGCATATTGATTTTTCGAATCCTATTAATTATTATATAAATATTTTGAGCTACTGAATTTATTCATGCAAAAGTAATAGAATATTAACTGTTAATGTCAATGCCAATGTTAATACTTTTAATTTATCATGTTTGTCTCTAAAAGATGTTTGTTCAAATTGAAAATATTTACTAGAGAATTGATTGCAGTAGAAAACTCGCCAATAACAATCTATTCGTAGAAGAAATAAATGCTAACATGACCAAATAGATATGAATGAGACTTATTTACATTTATATGAAGTGTAAAACTATAGCAGTTTATTCCATGCTGCAAAGACTTTATGTAAAGTAATTTGCAAAATATCTTTAAAATATTCTGCAAATTATGTAGAACTAAATTACTGTTAACTTTAACATTGCATGATATGGTTTTCAACAATTTTTATGTGACTAATGTTTCAAAATTTCCATTTCCAAGCTGTTTAGTATGCAAAATTTAAATTTACAATGAGATGGATATCCAAATGCAACATAACGTATCTCTACAATTTGTCTATACTTTGATAACTACAAATTGTCTATACTGTTAAAAAGATAAAGGTTAATATAATTTTAATAGTTGTCGGAATCCAAGCAGATAAAAAATTAGTACAATATTTTATGTATAACTTTTTGTACTCGGATTATACAATTCACTTCATTATTTTAAATTCCTCTTAATTATTAATCTATATATATTCATGTGAATATAACTGAAGTTTTACTGTATTAATTGCATTTATCGCTAAGATATTTTTCGATATATTAATCTTTCGCATCATATTCAAAAAGTTCGCAAAACAAAATGCATTATTAAACATAAAAATTAAGAAATGTTCTTAAAACTAGCATAAAGGTTCTCGTAAATATAATAAAATCTTGGTTATCACCTATAATTTCGAAAAGATTTACTTAATCTTCAGAAGCCCAAGAAACTTATTAAAGATATTACGAAGTGTTGCTGAAATAGATGGTTTTTTACTTTCTTCTATCTTCAATAGAAGAAAGTATTGTAATCGAAATTTTTTTCGACTTCCGGTTTTCGACGGATTTGCATGTTTTAGGGGTCAGAGATTCCAAAAAACATGTTTATAGAAAATGTCTGTCTGTCTGTGTGTCCGTCTGTCCGTCCGTCCGTCTGTCCGTCTGTCCGTCCGTCCGTCTGTCCGTCTGTCTGTCGCCATTGTACCATCAAAAAGTGTATGAAGTTATGTATAGAATTAAACCAAAATTTTATTATAAGTTTTTGGCTATGGCAAGCAGGTCCTCCCGGAATTTGGAAAAAATTCGCCGGTAGGGGGCGCTGATATAACAATTTTTGTGCGATTTTGAATATTGTACCATCCAAAAGTGTATGGAGTTATGCATAGAATTCAACCAAATTTTTAGTTTAAGTTTTTGGATATGACAAGCAGGTCCTCCCTGAATTTGGAAAAAAATCGCCGGTAGGGGGCGCTATAAATGTGTTTTTTGTGCGATTTTGAATATTGTATCATCGAAAAGTGTATGAAGTTATGATTGAATTGAACCAAAAAAAAATTTTAAGGTTTTGGCTATGGCAAGCAGGTCCTCTCTGAATTTTGAAAAAATTCGCGGTCGGGAGCGCTGTAATAGCGATTTTTGTGCGATTTTGAATATTGTACCGTCCAAAAGTGTATGAAGTTATGCATAGAATTAAACCAAATTTTTATTTTAAGTTTTTGGCTATGGAAAGCAGGTCCTCCCAGAATTTGGAAAAAATTCGCCAGTAGGGGGCGCTGTAATAGCGATTTTTGTGCGATTTTGAATATTTTACCGCCCAAAAGTGTATGAAGTTATGCATAGAATTAAACCAAATTTTTATTTTAAGTTTTTGGATATGGCAAGCAGGTCCTCCATGAATTTGCAAAAAATTCGCCGTTAGGGGGCGCTGTAATAGCGATTTTTGTGCGATTTTGAATATTGCACCATCGAAAAGTGTATGAAGTTATGCATAGAATTGAACCAAAAAAAAAAAAAATTCAGTTCTTGGCTATGGCAAGGAGGTCCTCCCTTAATTTGTAAAAAAATCGCTCGTAGAGGGCGCTGTAATAGCGATTTTTGTACAATTTTTGTGCCATTTTTAATATTGTACCGCCGAATAGTGTATGAAGTTATGCATAGAATTGAACCAAATTTTATGTGTTTATTTTTGGTCATGTCACGAAGGTCCTCCCTGAATTTGGAAAAATTCTGCCGGAAGGGGCACTATAATTGCGATGTCTGTACCATTTTCATTATTGTACCATCGAAAAGTGTATGAAGTTATCCATATAATTGAACCAAATTTTTTTTGCATGTTTCTGTCTATGGCAAACAAGTCCTCCCTGAACTTGAAAAAAATCAGAAAGAAGGGGGCGCTATAATTCCGATCTCTGTGCCATTTTCATTATTGTACCATCGAACAGCGTATAAAATTATGCATACAATTGAACCAAAATGTTTGTGCTTGTTTTTGGCTTTGGCCAACAGGTTCTCCTTGAATTTGGAAATATTGCGCGGTAAAGGGGCTCCGTGCTAGCGATTTTTGTATACTTTTCTTGATTTTTCGTAGTTCTATTGTGCATCGGCGGCTCATGCAGCGGCGGGAACTCGCTTCCTGCTATGCCGGCTATTCGCAAACAGCTGATAACGACAGAATAAGGAAAAATTAATAATTTTAACAAATATGATATAGATTAACTCGTTTTTAGTCCGTTTAATTGACTTGAGCAGAAATTTAAGATGAAAATCAAAGTTGGTATAGTATTGAACTAATAATATTGAAGTATTAACATGTGTAACTAGGTTTTGAAATATTAAGATGTATAAGATAGAAGAAAGTTTTGGGATTGGCACATCCAACTAGTTTTATCTTCTATATGTAATTTACACAAACGTTTACGAGTAGTTTTCACAATATCTTAATTAATTATCTTAAACCTGTATCTACATGAAATATCTGTTTTGTGATGCTATCAATTAGCAATTAAAACTTTTGATGTTTGAGAGAAAATCATGCTAAGTTCATTGTGTAGAACACTGTAGAAAAAAAAATGTCTGTCAAATTGACAGGGAAAAACTGTCAATTTTGGTGCCGGTAAAAACCATTTAATTTACAGAAAAAAAGCTGTAATTTTTCATTAAAATAGTTTCCTTCTACAAAAAATTCAGATTTTTTCTGCAAAAATTACAAAATTAGTTTCTTTTACAGGAAAAATATTTTTCTTCAAAACAGTTTTTTTTTTTTTTTTTTTTTTTTTTTTTTTACAGTGAATGAACGTTTGTTTGTTTTTCTCTTAAACGTATACATTCTGCTACGTAGTTTCATATATTTGTTTGAGAAGTGATAGCATCGAAAAACATGATATTTCATATTACTAAGAGGTTGAACAAATTTTAAAAGCTACAAAAAAACTTTTATTTCAGAAATCCTTTTTTAAATCTCAGAATTACAGTCGACGAAAAAAAAAGTACCCTCACCCCTCCCCCCTCCTTGCAAACACTGCGACAAATTAAAGTAGCAGAAATTTGCATATACCAAACGATTGGAAATAAATTTTACTTTAAAATGATGTATATAAAATTTTCTTAGGGGGCATATGCATATCCAAAATGAGCCCAAACTTGTTTTTGTCAATAGTAATACCAATTTTGACACCATAAATAAATTCTCCATTCTTTAATTTGGCTAAATCCTAATTTCCATGAAATTCGTATGATTAGTTTCCGAGAAATTAATTATTTTAAAATTAGCGTACTTTAGGATCTGTATCCAAATTGAAATTCGGAATTCGATACTTGAAACGCTATAGTATAACAATGTCACTTCTTTGATTACATTATTTCTTGCTAACATGGCCATTTCACTCGCTTGTAATATTTCGACTATTGACAGCTCAAATATTTCAATAATATGAGTAATATATATATTTTTTAAGTCATGTTTTTTTTTTTTTTCACGTCATAGATGGTCACGTAAACCATCATTTTGAGGATTTTTAATGGTAATTCGAAAACTGCCTGAAAGAAAAAGAATAAACTGATAATTTGTGTAAAGCAGGACTAGTAAATATAGGTCTATCAAAATATTGTAGGTTGTAATTCATATTTTTTTTCGAATATTAATTTCATAGTTCATAATTCATACTATAAATTTTAAAAAGTTGCAAGTTCAACTGATTTATATTTAGTTTTTTTTTTAGTATTATAACCACAAACAAAATTATTACATCAGGAATAATTTCAGTATATATTAATAAAAATATGAAAATGTAATTTAACATTACAAGCTCTATATTTTGAAAGTTTATAATTCAAAAACTTATTATTCAAATGACTAAAAATGTTGTTTCTAGGTATTGTTTGAACCGAAGATTTCAAATATAGTCAAAATTGGGTTTTGCCAGTGGAAAAAACGAAGTTTGGTTATGTTTTGATTTGTAGATGGCCCTCTAAGCAAATTTTGTATAGATCACTTAAAAGTAGACTATTTCCCGTCGTTTGGTATCAGTAACTTCCTTATATTATAATTAGTTGCTGAGTTAGTAGGTTCTGTTTACTTTTTTATTCGAGGACATTACAGAGTAAATTGTTTTCAAAGATTTTTCAAAAGAAAAGTGCTTTTATTGATCATGGTTAACTCGAAAAATGTTATGTTAAATTTTCGTTAATCTTCTAGCTACATTAAGAAACCATTCTCTTTTAGGTAGCTTTCATTACAAAAAGCTACCTATTGCAGCCGTTCGGAGGAAAGCGATTTCAAAAAATTTTGGTATATTTTCATCGATCATGACCCCCAGACCCCGAAACCACCGTCCGTTCAAAAGTTGATATATAATATATATATATATATATATATATATATATATATATATATATATATATATATATATATATATATATATATATATCCATATATATATATATATATCTGACCTTTGTCATACTGTAACTCTCGAATTTATGAACCGATTTGGATGTAATTCGGTATGTACATAGTACATACCAATGTCTCGACCGAGTTCGTTGGCCAGCTTCATCCGCCATTTTGTTTCAAAATGGCGGCCATTTAAAATTTTCTTAAAATTTTTAATTTGAAATGTGGTACCAAAGAATTGAAAATGGAAAAATATTTTTTTCTTATGTATTTGACCTTTATACAAAGATTCCGGAGCAGTTTTTGTTTCGTCTATATCTTAAAAAATGGCTGAGTTATAGCATTTTGAATTTCTAGCGTGGCTGACATTTTGAAGCGTCCTGAATTTTGTCGCGCGATAAAAGGCGTATTTATGAACCGATTTGGATGTAACATCGTTTGTACATAGTACATACCAATGTCTCGACCGAGTTCGTTGGCCAGCTTCATACGCCATTTTGTTTAAAAATGGCAGCCATTTAAATTTTTAAGAAAAATTTAAATTTGAAATGTAGTACCAAAAAATTGAAAATTGAAAAAATATTTTTTTCTTATGTATTTGACCTTGATACAAAGATTCGGGAGCAGTTTTTGTTTCGTCTATATCTCAAAAAATGGCTGAGTTATAGCATTTTGAATTTCTAGCGTGGCTGACATTTTGAAACGTCCTGATATTTGTCACGTGATAACAGGCGTATTTATGAACCGATTTGGATGTACTTTGGTGTGTACATAGTACATACAAATATCTCGACCGAGTTCGTTGGCCAGCTTCATCCGCCATCTTGTTTCAAAATGGCGGCCATTTAAAAAAATTTTAAAATTTTAAAATTTAAAATGAGATACCAAAATATTGGAAAATGAAAAAGATTTTTTTTGTATGTGTTTGACCTTAATACAAAGATCCCGGAACAGTTTTTGTTTCGTCTATATCTAAAAAAATGGCTGAGTTAAACCTTTTTGAATTTCTATTGTGGCTGACATTTTAAAACGACCTGATTTTTGTCACGCGATAACAAGCGTATTTATGAACCGATTTGGATGTTACTTGGTCTGTACATAGTACATATCAATGTCTCGACCGAGTTCGTTGCCAGCTTCATTCGCCATCTTGTTTCAAAAAGGTTACCATTTAAAAAAATTAAATTTGAAATTTAAAATGAGGTATTAAAAAATTGGAAAATGAAAAAGATTGTTTTATGTGTTTGGCCTTGATACAAAGATTCCGGAGCAGATTTTGTTTCTGAAAATTTGTTCTTTTGTTTATATCTTAAAAAAAGGTTGAATTATAGCACTTTGAATTTCTAGTATGGCTAACATTTTGAAACGATCTTGTATTTGTCACGCGATAACACATGTATTCGCCTATTTCCATGTGAGAAAGCATGTGGATAGTATACATCAACATCTCAGCCAAATATAAGTTACTTTAAATAAAAGCAGCTTGGATAAAGCTGACTAATTTCGTGAAATTCTCATTCATAATGATTTAGTATTGATAAAAATTAGTATTGAATCTCCTATATTCGGTTTCCACTAAATTGAGCTTCGTGTGTTTGAATAATATAAGTTGGCTTTTTTAAAATAATGTATTTGAAAGCTACCTCTTCCTCCCGGCACTGGCCGGAAGGACTTTTTTCACTCTGCTGGAAAACATTCGTTTTTCAAAATAAAGCATAAATAGAAACATATCATTTCAATCATTATTTTTATGTTGATTTTGTTTTCCTTTCCATATTTACATACATGTTTTTCTTCTCAAGCAATCAATTTATCTAGATTAGTTGATAGAGTTCCAGGATTGTAAAAAAGACGGCTAAAATTTAAAAAAGCCAAGCCAGTGGCTTTTATTGGTTTTAACCGACTTTTTTTGGCCAAAATTGTCTTTTTTGGCTAAAATTAGCATTCATACAATGAAGCATTTTAATTATAAATGACACATTTTTATGTGTTTTATAATTAGTTTTAAAGACATTTAATTCAGGTAGAAGTCAATATAACCCAATTTCTCAATAATGAAGAGATTAATAATGGAATAAAATGCCATACCAATTGCTTTCTTTAGTTTACAATGACTTTAACGCACTTTTTTTTTCATTTTTACTGCTTCATATAATTAAAAAGAACAATCGTTGCTGAGTTATTTAATTTATTAACTAATTTTAAGGATATTAATATACAAGTAATTTTATTTCTCATAAACATTTATTTAAAATCACACATAAAGTCAATTAAAACATCATTTCTCTCTATTAAATCAGTATTATGAATAACATATGCATTAATTTATGGATGAATATGCACTATTTTAAATATCAACTAGCTTTTTAAAATTCTAATTCAACAAGTTTTATTTGAATAATTCTTTTTTTAATTCCTCACTTTATTTTATGCACTTACATGTACTAAAATTTCCTTAAATGTCTTCTCCATCCTAATTTCTCTTTCATAATTTTTCATTTTACGATTTTAATCTGTCCATATGGACATATCTGGAATAAGTTATATAACAGATTAGTAGCCAAACAAAAATGCAATTTAACAAATTACAACGACCATTTAGAAAATGATTTTTTCAAAGACTAAAATCTAAGACATAAAAAATTGCACGGAGTTCATCATACATTACGTACGCCATGGATTACATTTTTCGGTTCTGTAAATTTTTAAACTTCTGCGGAGTTGGTCATACATTACGTACCCCATGGATTAAAGATTAATATTACTGGAGCAATTTTAAATGAAATTTCATTCTTAACTTCTAAACATCCCAAAATATTGCTTTTACACCGTCGTATAGAGAAAAAAATGTACTTTTAAATGCAATTTGCTTGAAAGCTGTATCTCAATTTGTTTCTGAGTTATTAATTTTTTCTTTTAGTTTTTATTACATTTTTGTTATAGTGGCAACAGAAGTATCTATCTCTATTGAAAGTAAAGGGGAAATACAGCTTACTGTATAGACCAATCAGAAAACAAATAAAATGCGGATTCAACCAATAAAACGCTTCAGATATGTTTTCAATTTCCTACCTTGACCGAGGGCAATAACCATTTTTCCAAATGGTTAAAAAAATACATATATGCTATTTAGTTTAATCAATTTTAAAAGTAAATATTAGTATGTAAGAATGTTTTTATTTTGATGTATAACATTTTCTTATTCTTTCATATAAACTTTAAAATGTGTGGTATGTGTGGAGTTACAATACCACTACTTTAGAGTCGAATTTAATGTATTATTCTGAATGTTTATATTTTTTCTGATATAAGGCCTTCACAATTGCTTTCTAGCAATTTTAAGGACTTATTTATTTGACAAAATTTAACAGAAGTTTCTATTTCTTTTAGTAGGGTGTATATATAAGTGTATTAAAAATAAATTAATCCAAATTTTATATGAATTATCTAAAAGCGAATCTTTTAGAGAAAAAAAAATTAAATGGTTAAAAAAAAAAAAAAAAAAAAAAAAAAAAAAAAAAAAAAAAAAAAGCAGTCTTTTTTTGGCCTGGCTAAAAGCCGGTAACCATAGAAAGCTTCAATTTTGTGTGTAGTACATGTGCAAATGCATATTATATATATATATATATATATACTAGCCACCTCTAGCGACCACTCTGGTCGTCCTTAAATGTATGCTAAGCGATGCAACATGTTACTTTTACTTATAATTTAATTTATTTGCTTATTCCTTCGCTAAATCGGAAAATTCTGACCGGGAAATGAAAAATTCTTTTAATCTTATTAATTATTTAATCTATTTCATCTTATGGCACATTTTAGCTAATACGACACCTAAAGGATCCAGTGTCAATGTCATTAAAATTACCGTGAATTTATCATTTAAATTACAAAAATTGGTACTACTTAGTTATCCCGTCGACCAAAAATCTATCATCACCAAACTATAAGATTAAATGCCAATAATGGTTGATCGTAAATGTCACATTCACTTGACTTTAAGCAAGTTACACGATTTTACGTCATCAAGTGACTTTTATTTCGACGTTTTATTTGCATTTTTATCAATGTTATACCTATTTATTTGTTCTTTCGTTTTTTTAAATAAAAATTACGTCAATTTATATAATTTGGTGAATTTGGTCGACGGGATAACTAAATAGTACCCAAAAATTTATTGAGAAGTGTTCGTAGCTTGCATCTCTCAAAAAAATAATATTTATGTATAATTCCATGTTATAATTTTGATGCTGCTCTTTCAACATCAAATAAGTGCTAAGTGAGAATAACACCCTCGGCCTCAACGTAAAATGTATGTTATAGTGTAAACAAATAATATCTTTTCAAAATATACCAAATAAGTTGTTCTATTAATATTAAATAATAATAATAATAATAAATGATTCTCTTCAATGAATAGCGAGCTCAGTTTTAAAGCTAAAATTAATTCCGTTGGACGTCACGAACATAGTTGCATTTTGCCTCGTGGTTTGACAGCTAGAAAAATCACAATCAGGTTAATTATTCTTAATTCCTCTCTAGACATCTCGCTTTACAAATGATTACTTTCATGGTTTAATATTTTTAATCGCCAAAATGTACAAATCACTATTGTTGTTTACTTTGATTGAATGATATATTGAATTGTCAGCCTAATTTAAACTGAAGTTATCTCAGAATATATCCATATTTGAATGTAATTTATCGCTTAAACATTAATTATTTTTGAACGATCTTTCGAAAAATTGAACTCTTATGCAGTTTAATTGGAAAAAAATAATTTTTATTAAAAATGGACGTTTAACATATGAAAAGCGAGGCTGTCAGCCCGTATTTGGTTGTAACTGTTAGCTTCTTTTATTAGAAATGAAAGACGTGTATTTTAAATTAAACCGATGTATGTATTTTAAGTTTCTGTGTTTTAAATGAAAGTTATGCATTTTAAAAGAATTATGAGTTTATATTTTAAATGAAATGATGGCGATGGACACTATTTGGCGATTTATCACCTGCGCCCTGTTAACAGAAAAGTATCGAAATGGCCGTTTGGCACTTAGAAATTGAAGCGGTCAGCCCAGAACGGTTGATGACAGTCAAATGCCTTGCGCTTTTATTATATAGATGTTACATTTTACAATTTTCATCACAAATTACATTCCTTTCGTTATTTTTCAACTGATTACTCAATATTTTGCAAATAAATATTCGCAACTGACTGAATATTTCTGCTTTCAATATGTTGTGATTAAATTTAACAAAACATTGAATTTGGACTTTTAAATAAGCAATTAAAATTATATTTTACGAAACATTAATGCAGTTTAATGGAAATCGCTTTGTTTGCATTACATGTAACATCTCAAATTTCATCTAAAGGCGAGTGCTGCATTTATATTCAAATTACTGAAATGCCATTACTAAAAGATGAATTCAAATATTAATTTTTGAAGGCGACTTTAATTTCCGGTAAAACATGTTATGCATTAATAATGCGATTTTCCTTTTACATAAAATGTAATCACTATTATTTTGTTTTGTTTTGTTTTGAAATAGAATTCATCATTTTAAGTTACACGAGTCTTTAATATTAGGGTTAGGGAACAATTTAGGTAATCAAATTTCACTTAAAGTCACACTATAACATCTAACCTAATGTTTAATAGTTAAACATTAACATTTATTATCAGTTTTTATGACTACTGAGAGGCAACAGCCTGAAATTGTTTAAATGGTTTTTATTTATTAATAAGTAACTTCTTAATACTATAAAAAATTTTAGTTAATTTTTTTTAAGAAAAATAAACTGTGTTCTATTAAAATTGCATGATTAAATTGTTGCTTATGGCGAAAATCATGTTACATTGTTTAGCCATGTAAAATAATTATTATTTTATTAAAAAAGTGCATAAAATTTATTTAAACCATTGTATTATACATAAACTGGCCTTAAAAACTTAAGGCATTTTAATTATGCGTTAAAAACTTATGTAAAAATATGTTACATTCACCCAGAGATCTTTCAATCCCAAATGTGATCTTTTTCATTTCTGAATATGAGATCATGCAAACGTTTCCATTATTACCCGACTGCCAAGAAAGGTTATGTGCTTCACGCGTATCTGGATTTGTGGATTTATTTATACCTTCGAAACATCCCAACGGCTGGATGGATATTAACGAAAGAGGTCTCTATGGATTCGTCTTATCCGCTATTCGTCTTATCCGCCGAATTGTTTTAAATTTTTTAGGTAGCTTTCATCACAAAAAGCTACCTATTGCAGCCGTTCGGAGGAAAGCGATTTCAAAAAATTTTGGTATTTTCATCGATCATGACCCTCAGACCCCGAAACCATCCTCCGTTTAAAAGTTGATATATATCTACCCTATATATATAAAATCCTAATGAAACGAATTTATGAAACGAATATATGAAACGCCTGAAATGTATCAATTCTTTGAATCGACTGATTAAACAACTGACTTTGTTTCACGGCGATTTCTCCTAAAATATGGAAAACTTTGCGATGAAATTGACATCAAAAATCCGTGTTGATCCACAGATCTCAAAACTGGTATTAATAAAAAAAATTAACATTTCGAAAACTAATTCGAATTTTAAAATTCTAATTAGTTTTCGAAATATTAATTTTTTTCTAATTTTAAATACATTTTTTCTAATGATGGCAACTCAAATTTTAATCATAACAGAAATTTTTTTTCATAATTCAGAAAAGGTTACTATTTTAAATTAATTTGGCGACAGTTTGGCCTCCTTTAAATCTATGCTAAGAACAATGCTTTTTTATTTCGTTATAATTTTATTAAATACAAAACTTTCATTTAAAAATGGAACATTTAAATTGATGGCTTTCACTTTCTTTTTTTTTTCTTTTTTTTTTCTTTTTTTTTTTTTTAACAAAACGAAAAGAAAAATATTAGGCACGGATGTCATATACGCACCGGGGTACCTAATTGGCGCACAAATGGCATTATTTTGATAGACATGGTAACCCGGCTATTGTTGTTTATTTAATAATAAATGTATATTTACTTTTATTTCTTTTTTAAATTTATATAAATTATTTTGTTCTATAGTAATTAATTTTTTTTTTGCTATTTCCTTTTGGAAATAATAGAAGATAATTAAAAAATACGGCACAATGTAGTAGTTATTCCGTCACACAATTTCACAAATTATATAAATCGTCAAACCACTCGCCAAATTGTACAGATTGACAAAATTTTTATTTTAAATAACGAAAGAACAACTAAATTAGTATAACATTAATAAATATAAAAATAAAACGTCGAAATAAAAATCACTTGATGACGTAAACACGTGTAACTTGCTAAAAGTCAAGTGAATGTGACATTTACCATTAACCATTATTGGCATTTAATCTTATAGTTTGGTGATAGATTTTTTGTCGAAGGGATAACTAAGTAGTACCAAAAATACATATGTAACTGATATTCAAAAACGAGGTTTTCGTCAAATTTTCGTAAAAAAAAAAAAAAAAAAAAAAAAAAAAAAAATCATGCCAAACATACGGTGCATATATGACATCTGGCGAAATATTAAATTATGTAGCAAACCATGACATTTAACTTCAACTTCAAATCAATGTTTTAATTTACTACTCGAACAATAAAAACAAGTTGGAAATTGCTCGTCAAACGTGGCAAATGAGGTGCGTTCGTACTATAACTAGTTTTATAATTATTTTTTGCACCCCATATTGTACTGAATGTATAATTTTTTGCACTTCATAAAGCGCATAGTCTGATACATCATTAAAATGCACTTCCAATATTTTTTTTCCCATTCCCCGTAATGTAACGGAACACTTTTGACTGTCCCTGTAATTAAACTATACATCCGATTTTCCTAAAATTTGAAATAGCTCAACAAAATTTTGCAACAATTATATCTTTAAAATTTCAGATAATTCGGAAGGCTGTAATATCATTAAAATGCACTTGCAATAATTTTTCCCATTGGCCGTAATGTAAAGAAAAACTTTTGACTGTCCCTGTAATTAAACTATACATCCGATTTCCCTAAAATTTGAAAGGGCTCGACAAAATTTTGCAACAGTTATATCTTTAAAATTTCAGATCATTCGGAAGGCTCTAATATCATTAAAATCCACTTGCAATAATTTTCCCCATTGGCGGTAATGTAAAGAATAACTTTTGACTGTCCCTGTAATTAAACTATACATCCGATTTTCCTAACATTTGAAATAGCTCAACAAAATTTTGCAACAATTATATCTTTAAAATTTCAGACCATTCGGAAGGCTGTAATATCATTCAAATGCACTTGCAATAATTTTTCCCATTGGCCGTAATGTAACGGAACACTTTTGACTGTCCCTGTAATTAAACTATACATCCGATTTTCCTAAAATTTGAAATAGCTCAACAAAATTTTGCAACAATTATATCTTTAAAATTTCAGACCATTCGGAAGGCTGTAATATCATTAAAATGCACTTGCAATAATTTTTCCCATTGGCCGTAATGTAAAGAAAAACTTTTGACTGTCCCTGTAATTAAACTATACATCCGATTTTCCTAAAATTTGAAAGGGCTCGACAAAATTTTGCAACAGTCATATCTTTAAAATTTCAGATCATTCGGAAGGCTCTAATATCATTAAAATCCACTTGCAATAATTTTTCCCATTGGCCGTAATGTAAAGAATAACTTTTGACTGTCCCTGTAATTAAACTATACATCCGATTTTCATAAAATTTGAAATGGCTCGACAAAATTTTGCAACAATCATATATTTGAAATTTCAGACCATTCGGTTGGGTAGTTTTTGCTCTGTTACATGCGGACAGACGGACGGACGGACAGACGGACGGACAGACGGACGGACGGACTGAACGACGACTATAGGTGCTACGTATTTATATAATTACGAACGCACCTAAAAATGCTAACTGGCGAATTGAAAAAAAGATATTGGCGAGATTTGCACCCGGCTTTTTTTTCTTTCGGCACAGATATCACATACGGCCCCATATTGGATGGCGATTTTTTTCTGACGCGGTACTTAACTGGCGCCAAAGTATCGTTATTTTGCTTCATATGGTAAGCCGGATGTTGTTGTTTATGCTGTTAATGCGTTCAACAAATTGAATGACATTTGTTCCAAACCTTCATATGAAAGGCGAAGGGATCAGATCGTATTGGTTTATGGCATTTGATGACTTGAACTATTATAATATAGATGAAATGATGGGGATAGAATAATATTTGGCGGCTTATCACCTGTGCCTGGATAACATTAAAGTATCAAAATGGCACCTAGAATATAAAAAGCAAAGTGTTCCGCCCGGAACTGTTGATGATAGTCATATGATTTAGGCTATTGTTATACAGATTGTTTTAAAATATCGGTTGACAAAGACTCTGAATACTTAATTCATTTTATTTTAGCTTCTGTTCAAATGTTTAACTGATCCTCTTTAATCAGAAACGAAAACAACCAAATTGCATATCTTAACAGCAACTGATTCTCCGTTAATTTTTTGCAATCAAAGGGAATTGAATGGAAACCCGTTTACAGGGAGATCTGCACACCTTTTTCAGTATAATTTAATCTTCTCTAATATTTTTAAAACCCATTAGATTTTTAGATTTTTAGATTCTGCGGTGTCTGAACGGGGGTTGGCGAGCGTAGCTTGCAGGGGGCAGAGCCCCCTAGTATATATATCCATATATATATATATATATATATATACAGGGTGATTCATAAAGGATGGGCAGAACTTTAAGGGGTTATAGTACACTTAAAGACAAATAATATTAAATGGGAGACTAAGGGTCCCAGTCGTATTCCCAAGGAGATAGGGGGCATTAAAATTTAGGGTCCGAAATTTCAAATGATTATAAAACATGGAAAAATTGGTCGATTCGTTTGCGGTTTTTGCAAAAAATTTTCTTTATGCGAGTATTTTCTTGAAATAAAATTTTAAAGTTCAATTTCAAAAAATGCCGATAGGGGGCGCTTTAGACTTTGGAGTAACAAACAACTATTTTTTAACGTTATTTTTTGTATTTCTTTAAATGATTTCGAAAGCTTAGACTTAAACTTAAATTTTGATCTAAAAATCTGAGTCCTAACGAGTAGTTAAGTAGCGTAAATTGAAATTTGAAATTTGAAACCCTTCTCCCCCCAGAACAAAAATCAGTTATTCCCGATCTTTGTGTCGTAGATTAGGCTCTAACTACTGCCGCGTTTTGCTAAAATTATTCTTTATGTCAGTATTTTCTTGAAAATAAATTTTAAAGAAAATTTTCAAAAAATTCCGATAGAGGGCGCTTTAGACTTTGGAGTAACGAACAACTATTTTATACCGTTATTTTTTGTGTCTCATTAAATGCTTTCTAAAGCTTAGACTTAAATTTTCAGCCCAAAATCTGAATCGTTAGACGTGGTTAAGTTTCTGTGGAGAGGGGTTTGAAATTTCTACTCCTGAGCACAGTTCAGTTTACCATGTCCACACATTGTGTGCTGTGATACGAGGTAAAAAGACACAAATTAGGATTATGTTACCAAAGCATATTTATTAACATGTAATTACAATAAATGTTCAAAATTGTGACCACCAGAGGTTATGCACGCAGAACAACGGCGAAGAATGGAACGGCGAACATTCGCGAAAACATCAGGCTTTTCGAGCACTTCCCCTACAGCGGCGGAAAGTCTGGCGACCAGTTCCTCGGGGGATTCAATGGGTGTCTCATACATAAGAGCCTTCAATCGTCCCCCAAAAAAGCAATCGAGGGGTGAAAGATCTGGCGAGCGAGCAGGCCAAGCAACAGGACCACCTCGACCAATCCATCTGTTCGGAAATGTGATGTCCAGATAGTTGCGGACGTCTCGTACGTAATGGGCTGGAGCTCCATCGTGCTGGAACCACATGAACCGCCGGATGCGTGGAGGAACAACGTTTAACAGGTCTGGCAGCACATGTTGCAGAAATGTGAGGTATGTTTTACCGTTGAGGCGTTCAGGAAGAAGGTACGGTCCGATTAGGTGGTCTCCGAGGATTCCTGCCCAAACATTGATGGAAAAGCGTCTCTGATGAGCATGTGGATACGTAGCATGTGGATTGACATCCGCCCATACATGTGCATTGTGTGTGTTAAATGTACCTTCACGTGTGAAGGTACATTCATCGGTGAAAAGCACAGTTCGTCCAAAATGTGGATTTAGCGCGTTCTGCTGCAGAAACCAGCGGGCGAATTCAATACGATTTGGATAATCCCCTGGAGACAGTTTCTGGACTCGTTGCACATGAAACGGGGCAAATGTTTATCCTTCAGTACCCTCCAAGTCATGGACTGTGAGGTATCCACCTGCCTAGCCACTGTTCGTGTACTTGTACTTGGCTGCGCCGCTACTACATCCAGAATGGCTTCTGCAACAACTACTGATTCGTCCTTTTTTGCACGACCTGCATTCGACCGGGAAGCGAGAAATGATCCCGTCTCACACAACTGTCTGTGCAAGCGCTCGAAAGTTTTGCGGTTAGGCAACCGCCTGTTGGGAAATCGCTCTCCGTACATTCGTTGTGCCTCTGCACCATTTCCATCTGCCGCTCCGTAAATTAAATGCATCTCAGCCTTTTCCTTATTCGTGAAGGGCACCATCTTCCGATTCATTGCTACAGCGACTTACACTTGACTCACCGTTCAGTGGTTTTTATGCCTGAATCGTGTCGAAATTTTGCATACGTGTTCTTCTTCTTCCCCATTTGACATTTGCATACTTTCTGTTTCCTTCTTCACCCGGTGACTAGCGTCAGGAATGGAGCTTTAACGTTTGCATGAGCGACGTTTCCAACTGTGCCAGTGCCTTTATGAGTGAATTCCGACTATGCAGTCCTTGACGAAAGTTGTATTTTTACCTCGTATCACAGCACACAATGTGTGGACATGGTAAACTGAACTGTGCTCAGGAGTAGAAATGTCAAACCCCTCTCCACAGAAACTTAACCACGTCTAACGATTCAGATTTTGGGCTGAAAATTTAAGTCTAAGCTTTAGAAAGCATTTAATGAGACACAAAAAATAACGGTATAAAATAGTTGTTCGTTACTCCAAAGTCTAAAGCGCCCTCTATCGGAATTTTTTGAAAATTTTCTTTAAAATTTATTTTCAAGAAAATACTGACATAAAGAATAATTTTAGCAAAACGCGGCAGTAGTTAGAGCCTAATCTACGACACAAAGATCGGGAATAACTGATTTTTGTTCTGGGGGGAGAAGGGTTTCAAATTTCAAATTTCAGTTTATGCTACTTAACTACTCGTTAGGACTCAGATTTTTAGATCAAAATTTAAGTTTAAGTCTAAGCTTTCGAAATCATTTAAAGAAATACAAAAAATAACGTTAAAAAATAGTTGTTTGTTACTCCAAAGTCTAAAGCGCCCCCTATCGGCATTTTTTGAAATTGAACTTTAAAATTTTATTTCAAGAAAATACTGGCATAAAGAAAATTTTTTGCAAAAACCGCAAACGAATCGACCAATTTTTCCATGTTTTATAATCATTTGAAATTTCGGACCCTAAACTTTAATGTACCTATCTCCTTGGGAATACGTCTGGGACCCTTAGTCTCCTATTTAATATTATTTGTCTTTAAGTGTACTATAACCCCTTAAAGTTCTGCCCATCTTTTATGAATCACCCTGTATATATATGACCATTGTCACACTGTAACTCTAGTATTTATGAACCGATTTGTATGTAACTTCGTGTATACATACTGCATACCAATGCCTTGACCGGGTTCGTTGGCTAGCTTCATCCGCCATCTTGTTTCAAAATGGCGGCCATTTAATTTTTTTTAATTAAAATTTGAAATGTGGTACAAAAAAAATAAAAATTGAAAAATATTTTTTTTCTCCTGTGTTTGATCTTAATACAAAGATTCCGGAGCCTCTTTTGTTTCGTCTATATCTTGAAAAATGGCTGAGTTATAGCACTTTGAATTTCTAGCTTAACTGACATTTTGAAACGACCTGATTTTTGTCACTCGATAACAGGCGTATTTATGAATCGATTCGGATGAAACTCGGTATGCACATAGTACATAACAATGTCTCGACTGTGTTCGTTGGCCAGCTTCGTCCGCCATCTTGTTTCAAAATGGCGGCCATTTAAATTTTTTAAAAAAATTTAAAATTTGAAATGTGGTGCCAAAAAATTGAAAATTGAAAAATATTTTTTTCTTATGTGTTTGACCTTGATACAAAGATTCTGCAGCAGTGTTTGTTTTGTCTATATTTTAAAAAAAATGGCTGAGTTATAATACTTTGGATTTCTAGCTTGACTGACATTTTAAAACGACCTACTTTTTGTCACGCGATAACAGTTGTATTTATAAACTGATTTGGATGTACCTTGGTGTATACATAATACGTACAATGTCTCGACCGAATTCGGTCGCCAGCTTCATCCGTCATCTTGTTTCAAAATGGCAGCCATTTTTTTTTTTAATTTAAAATCTAAAATAAGGTACCAAAAATTTGGAAAATTAAAAAGATTTTTTTCTTATGTGACCTTAATACAAAGATTCCGGAACAGTTTTTGTTTCGTCTATATCTAAAAAAATGGCTAGGTATAGCATTTTTTATTTCTATTGTTGCTGACATTTTGAAACGACCTGATTTTTGACACGCGATAACAGGCGTATTTATGAACCGATTTGGTTGTAACTTGGTGTGTACATAGTAAATACCGATGTCTCGACCGAATTTGTTGGCCAGCTTCATTCGCCATCTTGTTTCAAAAGGGCTGCCATTAAAAAAAAATAATTTTAAATTTAAAATGAGTTATCAAAAAATTGAAAAATGAAAAAGATTTTTTTTATGTGTTTGACCTTGATACAAAGATTCCGGAGCAGTTTTTGTTTCGTATATATCTTAAAAAATGTTTGAATTATAGCACTTAGTATTTCTAGCATGGCTGACATTATGAAACGATCTGATATTTGTCGCGTGATAACACGCGTATTTATTAACCTATTTCGATGTAAGAAGGCATGTGAATAATATATCGTAATGTCTCAACCAAGTTCGCTAGCCAGGTTCATCAGCCATCTTGTTTCAAAATGGAGGCCATTAAATTAAATAAAAAATCATATTCAAGTGAGGTGCAAAAAACTTAGAAATTAAAAAAGGTTTCTTTCTTAAGTATTTGACCATAATACAAGCATTCCGGAGCATTTTTTGTTTTGTCTTTATCTTAAAAAATGGCTCAGATATAGCAGTTTCAATTTCTTATGTGGGTGACATTTTGAGAAATCTGATTTTTTGCCTGCGACAGCACTTGTATATATCAAAAGATTCCAATGTGAGTGAGCATGTGCACAAAATTACTAAGGTCTCGACCAAGTTCACTGGTTAGCCTCATCTACCCTGTTGTCTTAAAATGGCAGGAATTTCAAGATATCGCCGAATTTGACAACCAAATATAAGTTTCTTTAAATAAAAGCAGCTTAGATAAAGCTGACTAATTTCGCTAAATTCTCATCATAATGATTTAGTATTGATAAAAAATAGTATTGAATCTCCTATAATAGTTTTCCATTAAATTAAGCTTCGTGTGTTTGAAAAATATAAGCTTGCTTTTTAAAAATAAGGAATGTGAAAGCTACCTCTTCCTCCCGGCACTGGCCGGAAGGACTTTTTCTAATGCAAATGCATCCCAGAGATAGAATGGCTAAAATTCTTTGACAGGCAATTTACTGCAGAATCTAAATCAACATTTGAACATAAATTTCAAGCATCGTGGCTTTATTGGTAGTCTTACAGTCCCCAAAGTTTATTTCTGCACTTTTCAAGGTAAATTGATTCCTTTTTAACTTAATCCAATGTAAATAACTGTTTCTAAAAATCAATGAATATTGTGGCTATAACTTAGACTTAACATGATTTGCCTAAAATTAGTGTTAATTTTCCTTACTATCCTTTTTTTCCCGTTACCGTCCATTTTTTCCTATACCATCCCCCTTTTTTTTCCTTCGGCCCCTTCTTTAACATCCCTTTAAGACAATGTTATACCAAAATTTTGTACTAAAGTACTACATTGCTATTATTTCTTATTTGAATGTCCTGTGGCTACTATGCATATTCATTATAAATAAAAATTTAGAAGAAAATAAAAATTTATAGTGGTCAAATGGTAAAGAAAATGAAACTCGTAAGTATAAATTAAACCTCAGTTAAATAAAAGACAATTTCGTTGCTGACCATTTTTTCTTTATTTTGAATCATTGATACATTCGTCTATCATATTAAAATGTTATTTTAGAAATGTTTATTTAATTTCACCAGGTTTATTCCCGAAAGTCAAAAGATTGCGAGAATGCCCATATACTATGACATTTTTATTACACGTTTATGCATTCTTATCTGTATCTCTTTGGTATTTATTACAGTTTTCCAAAAGCGTGCACAAATTTAAATTTCGGATGTCAGTTTTTTAGAATTGAGAAAAAAAAAATGTCTTGGATTGTGAAATTTTTGTTTATGTGATAAAATCCTGGTAGCTATCGGATTAAACTTTAAAATGTTTGTTACTTTTAAGATAGCTTTTCATTTTCATTTTTGAATTGCGTAGTTCCTAAAACAACCAGGAAGAGTAAATTTTTTATTTTATTTATTTATTTATTTTTAGGTATACCATTCCATGAAGTGTTCGAAAATTTCAAATAAACGAAACAATTCTTAAATATTTGAGTTTTTTCTTCATAACTAAGGTAATATGTGAACAAATAACATTATCCGAATTATTGAATTTCTTTCAAAAAATAAAATAGACTCATAATAATTCGCAGTACAGTTTTGAAATAATATACCTTATTTGGTTAAGATTCAGAGTATTTTAAATGTGTAACAATACCCCCCCCCCACCCCCCCACCCCCCCAAAAAAAAACAAAACATATAGATGATATAAACGGCAGAAAGGAAGAAGAAGCCAAATCCCGATTACTAATAAAGGCGTCGAAACATGCAAGAGCATTTTAAACAGAAAAATTGAAATTATGCTGAAAAATCTTGCTATCTTGACAGAAAGTATAAATCAATAATATTGAATCATACTACGCGTTGATTTGAGAAAGGTTGTACCACATTTTAGCTCAGAAATAGATTGCATGAATTTATAACAAGTGTTATTTGAGAGACAAATGAAAGTATTACACACTAAAATATAATTCTGTAAATTAGTCAGTTTTACATACGTACGTGTAAATTTGCAAAATCATACCTTTGTCAAAAAAATTACACTCTTGTCGTTAAAATTTACCTGTATTTATGTGTGTTTATTGGCGTAATGGAAGTGTATAATTTGCTATCCCTTCAAAATCTCAAACAATTGTATAAATGGTAGAAAATATTACGGATTTACCCGAATTGGTGTGTTAATGTAATTTACAAATTTTGTGTATTACACAATTTTAGGTGCATTTTGCATATTGCACCAATATATGGTTGTGAATATTAAGCAGACATATGCATTAAAAATATTACACATAAGTATGTGTGCATAGTTTACGCAGTTATATGTGTAAGAACGTAATATTACACATTCTTAAATGTGACAATGCCACGCAGAAGTATATGTAAGAACTGAATATTACGCAGAAATGTGTGTACCAATGTGAACACAATAAGCAGCGTTACTTGAAAAGTTGGCTTGTGTAGTAGTAGCAGAATGGTAAACTTAATGTGTTAGGAAGTCGGAGATTGTCAGTTCAAATCCCGTTTCGTGAAGTCTTGCATGTTTAATGTATATTGAATTAAATTAAATAGAGAATTTCTCTTCGTGATTTAGATGTATCTTTCAAAACTTGTGACTGAAATTGATATGGAAATAATAACAGCGTCCCAATTACCGTATTTTTTGTAAGTGTCTTTATTCAGATTATACATATTCTAGTCATAAATTATGACTATGTTATTTTAGATCCTTCTAACAACTTTAACTGATAATGCCATGTAGTAAGTGTAATTTCAGACGATCCTAATTTTTAGCTAGATTTCGCATGAAATACTACCTATTGGGATTGTTCCTATGTTGGAATTTCTGAAAATTTTTGCAGATCTACACCGATCATGACCCCTAGAACCCAAAACCACCATCAGTAAAAAACTTTATATATCTATCTATCTCTCTCTCTCTATATATATATATATATCACTTTCTTCTGGACACGATAACTTTCGTAATTCTGCACCAATCTCTTCCAAACTGATACATAAAATCAAAGGGCATAAAATCTCGGTCAAGTTCGTTAATGGGCAAAATCGGACCAAGGAGATGGGAATAAAGAGGGGTTTTGTGAAAAGCGAAAACCCCCCATAACTTCTTAATTTTTGTACATATCAAATCAGTTCAAAGTTTTTATTACTTCTAAAAATAGGGCCAAAATTTTATATATCACAGATTTTTGATAAAGTTAAAAATGGGCTCAAGGGGCGCAAAAAATAGGGGTTTTGGGAGAAAAAAATTCATAACTTCGTCAATTCTCAAGATATCAATTCCAATTAATTTTATTATAAATATCCTTGATATTATCTACAACTTTTATATTCACAAGTTTTTGATAGGACCAATTCGTGCTGCAAAAAAAAGGGGGGGGGGGCTGAAGAAGAAAAATTTTCATAACTCCGTCAATTCACAAGATATAAAATCTCCATGAATTTATCATATATCTTCTTAATATTGTCTTCAACATTTATATAGACAAGTTTTGGATAGGACCAATTCTTACAGCAAAAACAAATTAAAAATACATAGCGGTTGAAGAAAAAAATCATCTAAGTAAGGGTGTATTCAAATCCAAACTGCGTATTTTCTGACTCATTTTAGGATTAATTTTTGCTCTCAAAGGCTTCCAATTGGTACGTTTTCTTACTCAGAAACTATATAATGTACCGTAATGGTCGATTTTTTGATAGAGGCAGAATAGATTTTAAAAAATGCTGTTAAAGTGGGCATTTTGAACCGAATTTCCCGAAGCGGATTGTGTTGGAAAAACCATTGCATTAAGATGCACTCAAATCCTAACTGCTTATTTTCTGACTCATTATTCATTTTTGCTCTCAAACGCATTTAATTGGTAGATTCGCTTATTCAGAAACTATATAATGTACCGCAATGATCGATTTTTTGATAGAGGCAGAATATATTTCAAAAAATGATGTCAAAGTGGGCATTTTGAACGGAATTTCCCGAAGCAATTGTGTTATCACTTTCTTCTGAACACGATAACTTCCGCAATTCTGCACAAATCTCTTCCAAACTGATCATAAAATCAAGGGACATAAAATCTCGGTCAAGTTCGTTAATGGGCCAAAGCGTACAAAGGGGAAGGAAATAGGAACGGGTTTGGTGAAAACCGAAAACCCCCCCCATAACTTCTTAATTTTTGCAGATATCGAATGAGTTTAAAGTTTTTGTTACTTCAAAAAATAGTGCCAAAAATTCATGCATCACATATATTTGACATAATTTAAAATAGGCTCAAGGGGCGCAAAAAATAGGGGTTTTGGGAGAAAAAAATTCCTTACTTCGTCAATTTTCAAGATATCAAATCCAATAATTTTATTATACATCTCCTTAATATTATCTACAACTTTTATATTCACCAGTTTTTGATAGGACCAATTGCTACCGAAAAAAAAAAAATAAATAAAAACTAAAACAGAAAAGGAGGGTTGAAGAAGAAAAATTTTCATAACTCCGTGAATTCACGAGATATAAAATCTCCTCGAATTTATCATATATCTTCTTAATATTGTTTTCAACATTTATATAGACAAGTTTTTAATAGGGCCAATTCTTACAGCAAAAACAAATTAAAAATACATAGCGGTTGAAGAAAAAAATAATCTTATTAAGGGTGCATTCAAATCCAAAATGTTTATTTTCTTACTCATTTTTAAATTCATTTTTGCTCTCAAACGCATCCAATTGCTAGATTCTCTTATTCAGAAACTATATAATGTACAGTAATGATCGATTTTTGATAGAGGCAGAATATATTTCAAAAAATGATGTCATAGTGGGCATTTTGAACAGAATTCCCCGAAGCGATTGTGTTAGAAACGAAAAATATTGCCCTACTGAGAAAATAATTGTTTATTAATCAAGTTTTAATTAATTGAAAGAAAAATAAAAACACAGGTCGCTTATAAATCTTTTCAAAAATCACGCCAGCATGTTTCATTGTTTTTTATTAAAAATGAATCTGAAAATTTGCCAGAAAATTTCGAGTTGTTGAGTATGGAAAAATATTTTTTTTTAAATATGCCTTAACATGATTCTGATAAAACCAGCTATTTTGTAAAAAGGAAATAAAAACTCGTCAAAAGCAAACAGATAAAACTATTAAAGTGGATTTATCTCTAATCCTGATTTAGTTTTTGTTGGTGAAATTAGTATACTTAACTTCGAAATCTACCTCTGCCTGTAGGCCGGGCCGGAAGGGATTTTTGTAAATTAAAGTTACATTATTTTGTGGTCTTAAAAACAAATCTGCTGGAAAGAAAACAAACACACCAAGCACACGTGTTTGGTCTTAATGCAAATTTGTTATGCAATCACAAAAATAATTAATATAAAATTTAGGTCCCAAACTACAATGTTATACACTATGTACACAAAATCAATCTTTTTTTCTTCAGATATGTGTGTATTCATTTGAAATTTACGCATTAAACTGTGTATTTCAGAGTTATCTGATAACATTCTAAACATTTAAGCCGCTTAATGCGCTAAACAGGAAAATGTGCATTTTGTAGTTGACACACCAGGGCATGAATTTGGTAATTTACACGCATTTTTACATATATAAGCAAATTGTTTTTGTATCATCAGTATACCTGTTTCAGTGTGTAAATTTAAGCATTTATTAATTAGAGTATAAGTATCTACGGATTCGTGGATCATATACATTACTGAAAATTGAATTTATCAGAGCTACTGAAGCAAGATGAATTTTTCTAGTCATATACCGCTAGAACAAGTTTCGTAATTCCACTACATCCTTGAGAAATTATAAAAGGGATAAATAAATTGTAAGTTTACAGAATAAATCATTTTATTTGTTTTCGAGCGCTTTTTCTTTGTAAACCATTTTTTTTTATTATTATTATGGGTCAATATCTGAAAATTGGACAATTTGAGTCTGCTGCCAACAATATTTCATTAATTATACTAAAATCAAAAACTGAAAAATTTAATGTATTGTGAAATTTGTTATAACCATTACCAATTGTATATGGACTGATAATCATGTATAAATCATTAATTTTAAGCTTTAAACAAACGAAATCATTATTTCAGTAACTGTACCCAGGTACAAATATCCACTATTAAATGTATGCTGTAAATATTTCTATAAATATTATTAATTTTTGCTATTATATACTTATACCTATATATATACAGTATGGGAAAATATCATTATTCTGTGTTAGGATAGATTGTAAATATTGTAGTAAATTTATTTTTCCCTGAGGATGACCATCATCTCAGTCCCTCTAAATACATATTTAGCTTAACAGATACTAGGTGGCGCTGGCAGAATTATTTCCATTGCAACAGCTACTAAAGTTCAACTGACCACAATGGATGAAGTTAACTTGTTCTTCGCTTTGTTTCACATTTAGAAATATTTAGTTTTTTTTTCTGAATAGGGATGAGTATTTTTTTTTCTTTCGCATCATTCATGTCTCCATATTTAACTTTTTATTTATAGAAAAAAAGCTTATTGCAACTTTATTTATATAACATACAAATGTCACATGGCATGTTTAATAATTTACAGTATGAAAAATTATTAAACAAAATGACTGTGTAGCTGTTAAGACAAAAGCATCACCTCAGTTCCCATCATCTCAGCTCCAATTATTGTTCACTGTTTATTGTATTAACAAACACTTTATTTCATAAAAGTTTATCCTACGCATAAAATATACATCCTTGATCTCAAAACACTCCAGCATGCAAATGATAAAACATGTATCACAGCGTATAATTGTATTTGGTAGTTGGTACATTCATTTAAAAAACGAAAAGTTCAGGAATGAAATTGTCCAGTTTTCAGATATTGACCATTATATCATTTCATTCAATAATAGACAAAATGACTTGAATTATGCGCCGCAATTCGTAGATTTAAACTATATAGCAACATTAAACCGTACAATTTTTAAAATACTGACTACTGCCAGTTATCAGATAACGCAATTGTCCACTTTGTCTATTAGCTTGTTTTCGAAGAACTAAAACGTTGGAATTTTGAAAAAGATTTCGTAGAACATCGGTATTGCGTTTCATTTGTCATTAATATTAGTATGTTCAATATCAAAACAGTTTCTCAAAACTTATGGATTTTTCCTTAAATTTGAATATATTTCATAGAATTGTAAATAGAATAACTGCTGTTGATGTCTTAAATAATACACAATAAAAATTTTGCAGCAAAGTAACAGGTCTGTCGACCGTTTTTACTGAAAACAATTTTATAACCGTAATTTAACTGTATTCTGACCATATTTTTGTCCGTTTTATTGTCAGTATACCGTTAATTTATTATTATGTACTCGTTTTCTATAAAAACGGTCGATAGACCAGTTACTTTACTGTAAATTCTTTACAATGTAAATTTAGTTTTAGTACATAAATACATTTCATGGCAAAATATACGAAATATGGTTTTTAAAAATATTTCATGATTTTAAATGATATTTTCTGACTTCCTGTATTTACGTAAACAAATGTTATATATGTTTTAACTTGTGATATGGAATATGCAATCTTTAAAATACAATAATAACTAAAATCGCAAAACAACATGTAAATTTTTCTGAAAATATAAGCAGAAGCCGCGCAAAGGAAACTCCGGTCACAACAAAACACGGAGGTAAAACATAGAGAGGACAAGGTTCGATGGTAACTAGCCTGGCAATGAGAAACCTGCACAAAGAGGTAACATATAACGTTTCAGAAAAATTTCAGAAATTTCACATACAGATACAGCAGACAGGGTCACCATAAGCCGATTTGTAACCAAACAATTCATTCTTAAAATTTAAAATCTTATTACTATATATCGTTTTACTGTTTCCGAAATGTTCAATTATTCCTTTTCGCAATGTAAATATTACATAGTAAGCTGAATTATATAACTATCCCCAAAGAAACTTATACTTTTTTTCCTTATACCTCCTTTAATGAACAGGTATTTGCCTAGCGATCACATTAAACATAAAAATTCAAGTATAATTGTATTCAAATAAAACTTAGTTCAGTAAAAGTTCCTTAATAAATAAATATTGAATAATGGAATCACAGGATATCGATGAAAAAATCGCTTAACAAAGAGACATTTTTTTAATGCTAAACTACTTATCTTCTTCCATTTATTTTCCAACACCTACTGTGAAATTGGGCCATTTTTTAAATTTCTGTTTTAGAAATTTACAGGAAGAAACATATTTAGCCTCCTAATATTATCGTTTTTATCACTGGCGGGAGGTTTGCATCGATTGGGTGCTTTTAAAGATTGCGAAGTCGTCTTTTATCCGACTGCGAAGAAGTGTTATGTGTTTCACGCGTATCTGTGTATGTGGATTTCTTTATACCCTCTAAACATCTACCGGCTGGATGGATTTTAATAAATGAGCTCTCTACCGATTCGTCTTAACTGTCCGATGGTTATAGGCTAGGTTTTGTTTTTTAAAATTGAAATTGGTGGCCGTAAAATACAAAATGGTGATAGACACTAAAAAAAATGTATTATGCACCATATTGAGTGGCATATCATTGGATATGTCTTTCAAAATGAAGACTATGTTTCATTGACTATTTTACAGTCAGAAGATCCGTTTAAATATTACACAACCTGGAAGACAGGATATCTAGCTTTGCTGCAATTCTAACCATTATAGACATCTATAAGCCTCATCAAAAAAGTATTTATAGAAGGAACTAACAAGTAAACACAACTTAAAAGTCCTCAATACAAGTAAATAAAAAAAATGAGAAATAATTAATTAGTGCAGTCAGGTTTTTTGATTTTTTAAATTTAATTACTTATTCACTTTCTTATTTTTCACTTAAAACTATATATTTGTTAAAAAATAAATAGTATGTTTGTTATCCTATATGTAAGAAAGAAACTACA